>CM029357.1:53255163-53351761 GCA_017140985.1 Hormaphis cornu
GGTTTGTTCAAAACACATTATTCTTTTGATTGTGTAACGTAAAATAAATTATCACTGTACTATTGTGCTGGCCTATTTGGGTTTAATGTACTCTGATATTCAAATATTAGATTCGAAGAAATGTTTTTTTTTTTTTTGAAGTTTTTGTGTCTACGAAATGTTTGCTTTTCGTTAGGATTGCAACATTACACGCGGTATAAGCGATAACAATCACTGAGACGACTGGCACAACTGCAGTGAAGGGTGTTCGATAAGACGTATATGACGAAAAACTTTCTAAATTACACCTATAGCGTTAAAAAAACAGAAAATATCGGTTAGATTTGCTATTAAAAATAACAAAAATGCGGTACGACTAATTCGAATACCAACATGTTTTTTTTTTTTTTGTAATTCGATAAAGTGTTCACGCTTTTGCTCTAACAGTATAATTATTATACTTTGATGGTCACCGAAGAGAAAAACGTTTTCTGAATCCTCGTTGATTTATTGATTTGTTTTTTTTTTCATCGCTCTTAGAAGCGTGAAAACGTTTTATTTTTTTTTTTTTTAGAACAGTAACATGGAGAATTTTAATCCCGATTGTTTAAAATCCCCGTTGAAATCGGCCGTGTAATAATTATTACAATATTATTATCGTAGTAATGGGTTGACGGCGGTGTATAGTCGCGACTAGCGGCCATTGCTCCGTCACCAAACTACCGGCAGCGTGGCGGCGCCATAATAACAACACCGTCATATCGATAACACCGCTAAAAGCACACGATATTTGTTTTGCCTTTCGCGAAAAATTTTCCTATTCTTTGCGTTTTGTACTTTAAAGTGCTTAAAAAACGAAACGCGCGTTTTGAATGTTGTATCGTAATCGCGTGCTGTTACCAATTGAATGTATACATATTAGTCGAAAAGTACGAATTTCCGAAACTATACATTGACGAACGCGCACAAAAACGAAACGGTAAATTTTGCTGTTCCTGTAAAGCAAAACGCGCGGTCCGACTCCAGATTGCAGTGGTTTTTTTTTTTGTACATCATCGCATAGATTATTATTACATAGATACCCACGTAGAAATACTGTGTATTTTTTAACTATACCGTGTACTATCACATCGTAACACGTTACAAAAACCAATTTAAAAGTCATCAGCATCCTGGTCCGACTATAATAATACGGCACGTAGAAAGGTATTACAAAGTACACGGCAGACTGGACCGTTACCACCGTGTTTGTTTGGTTCAAAATCGAAACGGCGGTGCGGAAATTAGATATTTTTTTTACTTATCCGGACGAATTTTAAAACGGTTATCTACATTATTATACAATCCCTTATTCGTATTATCTCGATGAATTTTTAAAAAGTATAGTTTTGGAACAAATCAGGATGAATTTTTTTTTCTTTTTTTAAAACAAGATTTGTTTTCCAAGTCATTAGTTTTGATGTCCACGGTCGCCAAAGCTTATATATATACATAGATTTTTCGTGTTCGAAATGTCCGGAAATCGACTCGGCAGATTGGTGCCGCCCGTCTTTATCCAGATAAAAGTGACCTCTTTCCATCTACATTGTCTAGATGTAGAAATTTGCTCTTTATACACGTGTACATCATCCACTTGATTACTCGGAGCAATAATAACTGTTATTGCCTAACCATCATCTTTATCTATAGATAGTTAACTACTTACTTATTCTTAGTCTGTTGTTCTATATTATTCCGACCGATAGGCGCGTTTTCGCGAAGCGACCGGGTCTCTGCGTTTAGCAACGTTTGCTCGTCTGGGCGACCCAAGTTTATTCGACCGTCAAAAAACGGGCGTTTGCGTGTTCACGATAAGAATTTATAAAAATGGCGGTACTGCGAAAAAAAATGAAGTCAGCAAACCGTGTGTTCATCATCATCAGCGAACCGAGCACACGGTTTGGGCGACCTGCAGGTTTCTCCGTTTTGTATGCTCCGCGAAAACGCGCCTATATAGTTCGGGCACCGTTTGAAGGCGATAAATTTCCTCGTAAAAAAAACCTAACCAACCGTATTTGTGGTGCGCGTTCCGTGATCTCGAAAAGTTTAAGAGACACTGATAAAAATACGATAATATGGACACAAGTCGCGCGGTGCACGGTAGCAGCGAGACGGTGTCTGTTCGCCGTCGTCGTCGTCGTCGTCGTCGTCATCGCCACGCAGCCGTCCCGCGTTCACGGAAAAATATGTTTGGAATGCGGCGGCGGCGGCGGCGGCGTTGCCCTCCCCCTCTTCCCCGCTCGCCGCCGGCCGACGACCGCCGTGGCCCGAACGCGAAGAAGAACACGACGTCGGACGGGAGGAGGCTGGTGCGGACCACCGACTCGGTATCGACGACACACGTATATAGAAAAAGTAACAATAAAACGAAAAAGTAACAATAATATTTTATTTCACGGGTAAAATGCTATGACGGACTGTGTTATTACGGAGTCATCGCCTTTTCGACACCTCTCTCGGTGGTAATCGCGACCAGAACGATAATAATCGTTGCTGCAGACGAGGAACGCAAGACGACCGATCGTCCGCAAAAATAACCACGCGAGGCCTGAAAAAAACAAACTCCCCCCCGTCGGTCGGTCGGAGCATGTGGTCGAACAAACTCGAAAAACAATAGTATTTAACTCTCTCGTTTTACAGTATTCGCTGTCTTGATGGTTTTGACTCTATAGTGATTCTAGACGATAATAATAACAGGTACAGAAAAAGTGAAATGCGTTACTCGAAAACGTTTTAAAAACCATTGTAATAACAAAATAATATAACGTTTACTATGGGTGTTATTTAGTTACAGAACTAAGAAACACACTATTGATATCTTACAAAATATTTGTTGTAAATTATTCGGGTAAAACACGATTGGACCGAGGAGAACATTACAGTATCCGACAATACTGTGTGCGCACGTATAGGGAACAAACGAGAACCGCCGCGGCCAACGTCACCGTTATAATAATATTTTCTCTACCACGTGTTTCACCCACGTTTGATGCTTTTTGTGCGCGCGAATGAAGATAGACTAGCACAAGACTGGCCGTCGTTGTGCCGAACGAAACACTATAAAAGATTTTAGCGTATTACTACACATTAACACTCTGTACGAAAATATTGTTTAAATTCAAGTAATTAAAAATACTTGAACGCGTTGACTGACCGTACTGTATTTTGAAATTTCAAAGCGAGTATCTCATCGCCGCGATTCGTACTAATTTACGGGCATTTGTATTCCGAACGAGGAGAAACGGAGACAATGTTTCGGATGAAAACACGTCGTTTGTTTTAAAACCAAAATCTACCATGAAATCCTGCCTCTCTTTCACTTTTCACAACGATACAACAGGATCGCATAAAATATTTCGTTTTGATCGACACGTCGCGTATGTGAAAAAAAAGTGTATTATCTACGTTAGGTGGTCGCCTCTGTGTCGTCGCATATTCTTTTCGATTCTCGTCGTTACACTGTTTTAGCTATATTTAATACACGCGTATTGTGGAATATTCACGTACAAGTCGACTAAAAATATAATTTTATAAAATACATTTTACCACTCTGTCCCCAAAAAATGTCGACACGGGCTACGTATGTATATATAGTACGCGCAATTTGTAGATTTGTTTTCGTCGATTCTGTCTAAAAAAATATGTCTATTTCGTTTGCATCGCCAATGCTCGCTCGAACACGATTTCCGTGTATTATGTTCGTTCTCACGCGTACCTCTCTATAGATACGGACGACCACACGCGCCGGTTCAAAATGATTTAATAATAATAATAAGCTTTTGTGGATTCCGTTACGAGAGAAAAACAGTTTCGCGGCGTGTGTCGTCGATATCTTATGATAATATCGCCGCGTCTGCCGATCTGATTGCGCGTGTTTATATACTTTATTCTGGCTCGTTCGGCCGTGTTCACCTATCTGTACGCGCAGAAAACGATCCGTGACTCTAATGGGAACGGAAACTGGTATTTATGACTTGGAAAGCGTCACTTTCGATTTGTGTCCCTTTTACGAATCGAAAACGTCGTATTACGATATAAGTATCGAACGATTCAAAGTTGAGTACAGCGGCAAATATTGTACGGCAATAATAACGTTTGTACTAACAAAATGTACATTTTTTCCATACACGTATTATATGATATACCACCTCGCAATAGAAAAAATTTAATCAAAAAAAGTTTTAATACCTATGTAAAATTCCAAGTTAGTTTGTCATAATAATTATTGATTCACAAATACTACTTAAAATGTACGTGCAGTGCAAAATCTTTTCTTTTTGTGCTCGATGAGTAAACGTGTACACAAAATGTGGACTTGTCTCGTGTGTCCTACCGCGACTCGCGATGTTTCAATTCGTGCGCCCACAACCTGTCTTACGAACACTTATTTTTAAACAAACGAATTGTGTAATCGACATCAATTGTTTCAGGCCGAGGGGTTGAACTCCATTGTGGGAAATGCGTTTAGAATGGCGTATGCTGCCCAACTGGAGCTGGAAAGACGATCGGTGCAGACGAGCTCACCAAAAATTAAATTGAACAACACTTCGTGGGTAAGTTTGTGACGATTGTTAACGACCCTAGACAACGTTAGAACTGCGCGAAGCTCAAAAATGACAAAAGCTGCGGGTAATATATGGGGGGGGCGGGTAAAGATGGGTTTAGTCCCCTGGTTTTGAAAAATATCATAGTGATCTTAAATAGGGTGGAGCGAATGACAAGTTAGCTCCAACAGTAATAAATTGATTCCTTAAACTGTACCTAAAGGGTTTAAAGGTTTACGAGATAAAACGACTAGGTATACACAGGGTGAAATAGACATCTGTTAAAAAGCCTAATAAGTACTTAAATGAGTATAATTCAATTAAACTGCACGATTTACGGTGTCTTAGAACTGCGATATTTGCGCGTGCTCAAGGACTGACCAGTGCTCGATTTGTCGGAGAGCGTGCGGAGTCCTCCTTCTTTTTTTAAAAAAAAAAAAAATTTTAGCGTATCCCTTCTAATTTGATTTAGAAATTAGATTGAAAATCCCTTAATTATAGGGACATCAAAATACATTTTTTTTATGAGAATATTTGCGTCCCCCTGCTACTACTTTTTTTTGTCCGAATCGAGCCCTGGGCATGACCCGCGCAACAATGTGATTGTACGTAACATTCTACGGTGTGATTGTTTACAGTTGAAACCGAGTGAGAAATTTAACGCGCAACGAATCCAAAACAACAATGGGTCTCCGTTATCGAAAAAGCTCCCAGAAACACCGGCCAAGCCCACTCCGCCCACGAGCCTACCGGGCGTGCGTCCCTTCGACCATAACAAAGGTTTAGACCAGCTCACGCCTGGCCAGTGTTCCACTCCGACCAGCAGCGATGACAGTCCTGATTTAAACACGTACAAGCGGATGTTAGAAAAACCGCCGCTGATAAAAAGATTGGCCATGGGTCTATCTTCAGTGCACAGTTCAAACAGCTGCTCAAACGAAGACTGGTATCCGTTGGTCTGCAGCTCTTCAGTGTCCAGCTCACCGTCTACCAACAGCGATGACTGTAACACGCCCGAATCATCGAATCAAGAAAAACTAAAAGATCATAGGTGAATATAACGTTTTACCATTTTTTACTTTTTTAGTATTTTATCCAAACTACACGTGAATCTATCTCTTTTCAACGCTCCCACAGTCCTACCATCAAATTTGGGGCTAGAGAGAGCTCAGGCCTCCAAATTTTTCAAAAAATACAGAATAGTCTATCACAAGGGGAGGACAAATTAGCACCCCTAAAAATTGTATTTGCAACTTTTAAAATTGCGCTTGCCAACTATTAATTAAATGAATTCCACCGATTCACACCAATCAAAATAAAGAAATATGTGTTATAAAATATATTTTAACACTGTTATGGTGTTATTAGACTAGGTGTTATAATAAATTTTCCTCCAATAACAATTTTCTACCATAACTTTTCATTCATTCAAAAACCTATTGTTAAACTATTAAGACCTCTAGTCTGTCTACAGACCAGTAACCGTGAAATTTATTCAAAAGAATTGAAAATCTCTAAAAACATACATATCCTCTACGCATGATCTTTACAGATTGATACCACAGACATGCACCTATTTAGTGGCGAATCCACCTTATTATTTTTTTTTTTTTTTGTTTGGAGGGGCTTGTGTCGAAAAATTTCCTGGTTCACGTTGATTCAATCAATTATAGAATGATTAGTAGGAAAAAGAGAATTAGCCCTAATAATCGAGCATTCCCTCGCCTCCATAAACATTTTAAATATACGGTTGGCAGTATCTAAGTCTCGATACCAACTACCTGTTTTTTATGATAAAACGAATAATTCTCAGATACATTACTGAAAATTAACTGTAGGTATACTATAAAATACTTTGTTTTTGTTGGCTCCAACCCCCTGGCTACTGGCTACTGCGCCTATTGACTAATGTACATTGAAGTGTAAATTAATGTACGAATAACTCAATAGATTAACACAATGCAGTATAAGATCGCCAGACTCACCAACGTGCATCAAACTTCAAAACAAATTGATAGCTAGCGACGTGGACAAAACTCCGACTCCACCTCCTTTGCCCGAACGTTCAGACAGCCTCTTAGACAAACCTGAGGAAAGCGAATTGAAAAAAGCACCATGGTTTCAAGCCGGAATACCGAGGTAATTTAATACATAAAATATTAACTATTTCAGAATACAAACGTATTACTCTTGGTGTAATGCCCATGTTTTTGTTATTATGGAATACTAATAACGGTTTTTATATTTTTGTTACAGAGAGATAACATTGGAAGTTTTAGGACAAGAACCAGTTGGGGCGTTCATGGTCCGTGAAAGTACTACCAAACCAGGGTGTTTTGCATTATCTTTAAGAGTACCTCATGAATTTCATCCTTTAGGGATTGCTCATTATCTAATACTCAGAACAAACAAAGGATTTAAGATTAAGGTTTGAATAATAACTTTACAAATTGTAACAAAACAAATAAAATATTCTATAAATTTTCTAATCAAAAATCAATTTTCCAGGGTTTTACAAAGGAATTTACAACATTAACTGCATTGATAACACACCATTCTGTAATGCCAGAACTACTGCCATGTCCCTTGTCACTGAGCAGATATAATCCGACATTTGTGAAATCGGATTCAAGTCAAGATTTTGCTGATATTGATGCAGATCCAGATTACAATACGCTTGCTGATTTTAGAAAAATGATGGCTGATTTAAACGTATAAGATAATACAAATAAATTGAGCCAAACCAACACTTAGTTCAGTCTCTTTTTGCATCTGTTTGAATTGAAATACAACTTTTGATACTTATAAGTTTAAAGAAAAAATATTATAAATTTTTAAAATTTAATTTTATAAAATTTTTAATAAAGACATTCTTTGTGTTTATTACACACAGTTAATTAATATACTAATTTTGATATCAGTGTACTAAAAAATTGTATTGTTTTGGCTCGTTCAATTTTAAAAATCAGCAAATTTGTGATGTTTAATTATAAAAGTCAATATTTTGTAGTAAATTTTACAAAATATTTGTATGTACTTAAAATTCTGTAAGCTCCATTCTAAATATATAATATTATATTTGTGTATATCAAATATCATGTTTTGCAAATGATCAAAACGTAACTGGATAACTTGAAAAAACATTCAATAACTATTTTCATGTTGATAAGTACTAATTTAAGATGATTTAAACTATGTATCATTTGTAAAGTAACATTGTTATGAATTATGATCATTACTAGTCTCGTGTGATAAGATTTAAAATATGTACAAACATATTGTACTGTAATAAATATGTATTCACATATTATATTATTCTTTAAATACTGTAGGCACAATTTCTACACTATTCATTATATTCAACCGTTTTTCGCCTTTGTTCCTAGTGCAAATTTGCAAATAAATTTCCACTTCCGTTTAAAATAGTAAAGTAAGAACAAAAAAAAAAAACCACGGTTATAATGAATAAACACTTATTATGGTTATTATAATATTATGCATCAATAAGACAGTAAGATTGATTGTATCACTATAATATTTTATTAATAAATAAATCATCAGAATTTTCATTATAATTTATAAACTACAAATAAGTTCACTTGTGAATTTTATAAATTATTTTGAATAATTTTGTAAGAGGATTGGAAGCAAAACTTTATTATTTGTTTGTCTCTTACACTCAAAACATAGGAATTTATATGTTTTCACTTTCCATTCTCTACTATCTGGATCGATCAAATTATATGATATAAACTCTGATAGCACATTTATATTAGTCATAAAGTTTACTGAAGGAAAATGTTGGGTAATTTTAATTGTTTTACCTAAAGGTGATTGGTGACAATATTATTTTTCACCCAAAAGCCAAAACAAGCTTTGCAGGAAAAGTCATCCTGTCTTGTATAATTAAAATTTTTAATACATTTCACAAGTTTCTTTAGTGCGTTTTTGGTTTGATTAAAATAAATGTACAAATTTTAAGGTCAATCTTACACATGCTGAAAACATAAAACCGAAGTCTAAATATAAATTTGACCTCTCTTCAAGTGAAAATATTAATTATTGATTATTCAATTACATTGCATCTACACACAAAGTCAATTTTGTTCATTTAAATGCATTGAAAAAGAAACAAATTGTCTAAATTTTTCCCCTTGATAAATAGCCAGTACGACTCGTAAGTTTTTCAAAAATTAATAGATGCAAATTTTTATTTTCTTTGGTAGAAATGTTGGGGATATAAGCAAAAATGTAGGAAAGTTGTTTTCAAGTAGACTACAAAAAAATTCAAATCAGTTTTCTTAGTTAGTCTTCCAAACTCCAAAAAATATGTGTGTTTGTTTTCTTACAGTTTTATTATTAAGATTACGTTTACTAGCCTAAGGACTGCATAAAACTCTTATCTGTTAAAATATATTCACTATTATATTTTGATTGAGAACGTAATACTATACATTTCTACCTTCAAAATATAGTTCTGCCAGCTATACAAACGTGAACATTTTATTATAAATAAAAAATATACATTCAAAATAATAGCAAGTATGTAAAAGTTAAATTACAATTTTAAGTTTAATATTCAACAACAATTTAAAATTGAATTAAATTGTTCAAATGGAATTTAAACAATTTGTTCAAATAATTATTATTGAAAATGGTTACATCCGTAAAATAAGTAATAGGTATCTAAATATCTACTGTGTAATATTGTATGATTTATTCAATATAATTTACACTCGAAATGAGTTTCAATTCAAAAAGATTGTAGCAAAATCAAAGAAAACTAGAATTTTAAATGAATAAATTACTCTAATAATATTTAGGGAAAAAATAGAAATAAAATAGGTACACGTTTCGCCTAAGTTTATAGTCATTGCCGAGGTCCTATACTTACCAACAAGCGATCCAAGAAGACCAAGAGATTTAGGGATGGCAGGACTGGAAGAGTATGTATTTGTCCATCTCTAACTTTAAAAAGGCTCCAGCCCATGCCTTATATTTAATCTGACTATGACTGACATGGGTCAAGGTTGATCAAAACGGGCCAAACAAGGACAGTTATGGTCTGAACCGGTGATTATGGGCTGATATGATATTGTATTGGTCAGTAGAAATTTATATGAATTATCAAGCCCATCAGATTTTTGCCCTGCCCAAAAAAATATTTAAATGACGGCCCCGAAGTGAATTCTGTAGGGCGTAGGCTATATAATGCTATCATTAAAAACGCGACACACAGAATTTTTTTTTTTTTTTCGTAAGAGATTGATCAAAACCAAAATATTACAAAAAAAAAAAATGTGTACATAATATAATATCATCAGGCATTTCTATTTTTTAAATTTATTTATTGAAATATTTAGAGTTTTTGTACAATAACAATGAATATAAAGTTTAAGTATAATTTTTCTTTCATTTTTTCTTTATTGTTAGCAATAAAATAGCCATAACTAGAGAAAATCTAATATGTAAATTTATAAGTACATTATTTATATAAACGCTTTTTTATACCTGTTTGAATTATGACAATTAGGTAGGTATCTATATTTATTTAATAATAACATTTTACAGTTGTATTATAACTTATAAGCTAAAAAGAAAATCTAGAGTGTCACCAAAGAAATAAAAAAATATCCAGAACAATTAAAAGTACTATAAGACCACAAAAAACAAAACAAAATAAATGAATTTCAAGTTGATCCTTCTTTGTTTAACTTTCAAAATTCAAAAAGCCAAAGTATAGTGTACCCATACTCTGTATGTTGGTTTATTAAACTTAGTGTAAGCTCTAATTTAAACTTGGTAGTAGGTTAGGTTAGGATGAATAAAAATGGAAAATTCCTAGTCCAGAAATATATCAATTAGTTAGTACTCGACTAATATACAATGTTAGGCGAGTACTTGAATTAATGGATACAGCAATTACGTACAGTTCATTCTAGAACCAAAGCTTTTTTGAAATTAGTTAATTTGTATCAAAACTATAAATGAACACGTTGTCATTACAGGTAGTGTCGTGCGTACTACTGATTTTATTAACATATTTAAAGAGAAATAATATTAAAATATTGTAGCAATCTACAGTCTACTATAAGTACCAATACTAGAAAAATTGACTAAATTGTAGGTACCTACTAAAAAAAAACATCATTGTAAGATCAATACATTTCCGTCTGTATGGAATCTAAAATTAATGAATATAATTGTATATTGTGTTATAACTGCAATTTTCCCATTATTATTATTATTACTATTCTAATTTCTATTTCGTTTTTTTGATGAAAAAATGTTGGGTAAAACGCTTTAAAACTTTCTTTTTTTTTTAGAAGATATTATCGATTACATCGACACTTCGGTGGGGCCTTCACTACAGGTTGAGCTGTAAATGAGCTTTTGAATTCTAAATCCGGCCCTGTAATCAAATAGGTAGAAATTAGGAATGATCAATCGTGTTTGAAATTTTGTTCACATTTGCCCATTTGAATAATAGGAATGCAAATTGCGTTTTAATTTATACGGACGAGTTTTAGAGAAAGTTATTTCTAAAACAAAAAAAGCATGACATATTCTATCCTTATTAATGATAATTTAAAATGAGTAATAGTTAAGAAAAAAAGTTCTTGGGGGAATCTATCACCACCACGTCACACACGTCTGGCCCAGTGGCATTTTGTCAGAATTATAGGCACGTAAAATAACATTATATTGAAATAAGCACGATATTCAATTGTGGAATCGGGTGAAATTTCGTCGGTGTTGGGAAATTTGTTGCAGTGGCGGCGCTAAGCGTGGGCAAAGTGGGCCATTGCCCACGGCCTCGCGTTCCAAAGGGACTTATAATTAATCATAGAAAAATATGGCCAAAAAAGGGCTTCTTTAAGTCTACTTCGCCCACATATAAATTTTACCTCGCGCCGCCACTGCACAGACACGTAAAATAACATTATATTGAAATAAGCACGATTCAATTGTGGAATCGGGTGAAATTTTGTCGGTGTTGGGAAATTCGTTGTGTGTCACACACTGTCAGTTGTCGCCCGGACGTGTGATACGGTTATCATAACATTATATTTCGTTTGATAACATTGTTATCTGTGTTGTTGTCCCCCAAAAAAAACCGTATCACGCCGTTGCTGACACGCCTATATAGGCTGTAAAAATAATAATAATAATAATGTTATGTTGGCACGATCCGCATGCACGACCACCGCTGACTTTCGTTATCGCCTATTTTCTATGGCAGATAATATTATGACAAAATATTCTTATATTAATACACCTATCGTTCTCATTATATTCATTAGCTGTAAATAAAAATTTAAAAAAAAAAAATTTGTACGGCTCTTAACGCAGCGCCCTGGTTTTCAGGGCCGTACCGATGTGCGCGACCGATCATCGCCGTCTCGTCGTAACTGTACGCGCGATCGCCGTGCCGGGAATCGAGTTCGTTTCGAGGTATTTTTACTTTTGACCGAACCCGTGTGTACACACGATCAAGACTGCAAAACGCATCGTAAAAACCAAAGGTAAACGTCCTTCGGTATCCGCATTAGTAGTATGTTTTTAAAGAATAACAAGTATCAGGTATATTTATTACATACCTTTGATAATAAAATACTTACTTTCATTTGCAGCCGAATCATGAGGAACAAAAAGGATCTTTACATGGCGTCGTGTATGGACGAGCTGATGACCAAGACCACTCTGCCCAACGGGATAAAGAATTTGGACTTGCTGTCGTAAGTACAAAATATACATTATATCGGAACGATTAGCCATTCGACAATTCCTACTCTCTCTCTCTCTCGTTATTGTGTTTTGTTCAGATTAAGTAAACGGGCTTTCATCGTTTACAATGAAGCGATGAAATGGAACAACGAGAACGATGAAGAACACGTGTACATTTTTCTAATGAAATATTGTGAAATCTTACAATTAATGAGGAATTTCAAAACTGACGAAAAATATACGTCGTTGATGCACGCTAATAACTTAAAAAAAGCGTTGAAAATGTTGACCTACATTAAGGAAAGTTTGGAAAAAAGGTAGGTTTTGCTTAAAATTATTATTTAAGATGGTACCTATACGCATTACTTACAGAAACCTCGCTTTGAAAGTAAGTAGGTAGGTATTTAAATAAAACTGTTACCTGAGTGCGAGTAAACTTTAAAAATTAATTTTTCATAACTGCTCAGCAGACTGCTCCACCGTCAACATTCCTAGAAAAGTTATTGTATTTTTAAATTCAATATGGTGTTTCTATATTAAGTACGACTAGAGAAACCATTTTAACTCGTGTCTCGCATTTGTTGAGTTTTGAATGTTACTCATGTAGTGTGGGATGTAAGCAATTAGGTATAAACAAGAAATGCTTAGGTCCCAATAGACAACTTTCATTGGGTTACTTGTGTTTAGTAAAGAACAAAATTGAAAATAAGCCCTCAAAACTATTTGCTGGTCGAATTGCGCCGATGGCATTGTATCTAAAGATAAAACCAAAATTGTTTTGGGTCTATCCACTGGTATGCATAAACCTAGTAAAATATGTGACTATCTTAACGTATATTATATTCTCTATATTTCTGTTAACGCACCTAGTTGTACGAAAATTGAAAATTCCTTTTAAGATGTATGTTATATTTTTAATCAAATGACGAGCTATCAAATACATAATGACACACGCGACGTGCTTGTGTATTAATAACGAATGTGCTATTATTTTTTTTTTTATTTTAGATACAAAGAAAAGAATAAACAAGATAACGATAAATTGCTTGAATACCCGAAGCAAAATGGTACAATTTCAACTGAAAAAAGATTGTGCTTTGATTGTGAGACTACGATAACCAATGCAAACTTATTATTTCTCCTCGAACATACTGATAGAAAAAAGATCTGTTTACTTGACACTAGACCATCTGAATTGTTTCATAAATTCAAAATAACTTCCTGCGATGTTATAAATATACCAAAAGAAAATTTAGTTTATGGGTATAAACTCTATTTATATATAATATAACACCTATACTTAAAAAAAATAATTATTACACATTTCACAATATTTTCAGATTAACTGCTGCCATTATATTAGACAAATTAGAAGAACCGTACAAGGAAAAATGGATGAACAGACATGTATATGATTACATTGTGATATTAGATCAAGGAACAGAAGATATAGAAGACGATCCAAGATTAATTAACCTAAAGAATGCATTACTTAAATGGGATCCAACTCAAAATAACAGCAAAAAAGTGAAGTTTCTCAAAGGCGGTTATGAAGATTTTAATCACTTCTGTCCATGGGAAACTACACAACATGATACAAAAAAATTGATTGAGAGCCATGAACCTTTGAATGAACCTCTATCTGATGTTGAATTGGATGAACCAAAATATGAAGAATACATAAGTAATTTATTTTTACAAATTTAGACAGTCGCATCAATTTTAGATTATAAGCAAAATGAAGAAAGTTATTTATTTTACTAGGATATGATTTTTTTTTTTTTTTGTCACACATAACTCTTTGGAAATTGCTCTGATCTTAACGTGTAAACCCATTTTCCAGTAACATTTTCCTTGGTACATTATACTACTTTTTTCAACATTTTCCAAAAGTGTGGATAAAACAATGTTATTTTGGCACAAGGCGTTACAATTCTTTTACTTACATGGTTGGCACAGGTTTGAATCCTTACTACTTTTTTTTTATTTTTAAATTTAATAACAAACATTTAACCTTAATTTTTCTTATCCTATCAAGTTGAAATTTGGCACGTCTTATACAATGTGGTTTTGTATACCCATTTTTTAGTAGCCCTTGAAATATTTTTACAACTTGGGACCTTGAATAATTAAATGTTAGGATTTTCTAATATGTCAAAAGTTATGACCAATAATACAGTAACAAAACTTTAAAAAACCAGTAAAATATATGACAACCCAATTTTTTTTAACAAAACCTTTTGGTCAAAGCATCTAAAATAATAACTGACTAACTTGTAACTCTCACATGTCCAAGTAACTTCTTATCCAAAACCTACTTTACCCACAGCTTATTTATCCCTCTATATAATGACTATTTGTAAATATTATTTATTGTTTTCATTAAAATTGAGGTGAAGCAAATCTTTTTAAATAACTTACTTTAAATAGTTAACATTTTTATAAGCCAACAATTGTTAATTATGCTGAACACTCATGTATGAAGTCTTAATATGATTCTGGTTAACTCTTCTCGACTATTTGGGGTTGGCAACTCTTGTCTTAGACTTCTACTAGTCACATTTCCTATGCACAAAAGCAACGATTATATTAATTTCAATTAAATCTAACCATTGCTTTTTTGGTCTTCCTCTTGCTTTTTTTATTTAATACACATTTTCATAGCCACTTTTACTGCTTATGCTTACTCTCATAACATGCCCAAACTATCTCAGTCTATCCTTTCTTAATTTTATTTTCTCTTGTCACTCCACTCATTCAACTTCACACATTTTCATTTTTGCTCCACTCATTCTCTGCTCTATCTCTTATAGGTCTCACTACCAACTTATCTACTTTTTTTACATTTATTTTGATCATATCTAAAACAATTTCTAAATTTATTTGGAATTTAGACGTGTGTGTTATATTTTTAACCGCAGTTAATAAAATTAATTTTTTTTATAGAAATCTAAGCATTGTTCTATATATTTTTTATTAGTTTCATGATTTTTATGTGTGATCAGATTTGAAATAGTCCATATCTCATCTACCTGTACAAAAATCCACTTGTATTACTGATCATGATTGATTTTTTTTTTAGATAAATCAGTTCAATATCCATCTTTAAACAGTATACAGAATGATTTAAAAAAATTTAATTTCAAACATACAATCAATAATAATCTAACAGATGTACAATTAAAAATAGATCGTATTGACAATTACTCCAGTGAAGAAGAAATAGATGTTCAAGAAATGACCCAAGCACAAATTAAAAGACCTATTTTTGATCGATCTACTAAGGTATTTGAAGTTATCAAAGTTATTTATTTTTTTTATTAGCCAACAAATAATTACAATTAGTATCAATACTTTTAACAAATATTTTTCAATAGTTTTTTTAATTTTTTGCAGCCATCTTCTAAAATTCATCAGTTTAGTACACCAGAATATACTAAACCTTTATTTAATACAAATGATGAGTTAGATGATGAAAATAATGAGGTATTGATTTTAATCTTATTTTTGAATACAAGTTCAGAAAACATAATATAACTATAATAAAATTGTTTATGTTATTTGTTTCTACAGTTACCAAATAATGTGGAACAACAAGAAAATAGAATGCTATCTTTGGATAATAATTTCTCTGAAAATGAAGATAACCTTGTTCATGAATACAATAATCAGGTATTATGCTTTATAATTTATTTCTAGAAGAGTTTGTATTAAATTTTTTTGTTTAAATGTGTTACAGGAAAGAAATTCAATTCCAAGTGTAGATCGCTCCACTAAACCATTAGATGACTTACTTAAAGTTTCTAGAACAACAATCAATGTAAATACTTTTTATTTAAATTATTTATACTTTATATCAGTATATATATGTATATTATTTTTCTATTTAGGGTGGCGATGGATTGCGAGGCCTTCAAAATTTAGGAAATACTTGTTATATGAATTCGATTTTACAGTGTTTAAGTAGTACTGAAGATCTTGTTAAATATTTTATAAATTTTTATGATAATTTTGGCAACTTCAGGAGTAGAACAAAGGGCTTTGTAGCCAAAGAATTTTGTAATGTTATAAAAAATTTATGGTCACAATCAAGCAGAAGTTTTCAGTGTCAAAAGTTTAAGGTAAGTAATAGTAGACTAATTTTACAATAAAAAAAAAAAAAACTAATTATAATAAGGTTTGAACAAATTATTTTAATGTACATAAATTAAAATAAACTATTATTATAACTTGAGTATTACAATATAATAATTGATAAAGTATGCAATCGTTTATGTTCATAATTAATTTCTGTCTAAGAACTTATTATTTAGGAAAGAATAAAATGTTTTAACTTTTGTATGTTTGCTAAGATGGCAGATTGGTCGTCTTTTTTAATTTTTATGCACTATTTTTATCAGATTTTGATAGGTCACTGGAAAGAATATAAATTCTCTAATTATACTTTCTTTTATCAGCACTTTTAGTCAGGAATCAAAAAATAAAAAATTAAATTGTTTACAGTTTTATTAATTAGGTTTAAAATTTTATTAAAACCTAGGTGAATAACATCCAAAATAATGATCAAAACTAGGTGATACTTTTACACAATATTAAAATAAGTAAGATACAGGTTTGGTACAAGTGTACAAGTTATTTCAAAAATTTTTAAGTTATACATAATACTTTTTTGAAAATATCGATTTTTTGGTAGTTTTTGATCAATAAAAATTTAATTTTCCACAAAATATTTTGAAATTTTAATACGAGGTTGGCAACATGTAAATAAATATGGTACTAAAATAATTTAAAAATCTATAGTCACATTTTTTTTTTTTTTTTTTTTAAAGTTGGAAAATTGTTGAAATTTGGCCCTACTTTTGACTTGTTTTTGGTAAAAAATTTGTGACTCACACAAATTTGTTATTTATGATTTTAAAATCAAAAATTTTTTGTAAAACAAAATTTGTTATCTGAATAAAAAAATCCGCTCAGTAGATTCTGACAGCATTTAAAAAAAGTATTGAAAAATGGTGTTGTTTTGATTATAACAATGGAATGACGCACTGCTGTGCAATTGATACTAAAATTGTAATAACTCTTCAAATAATAGTTCAAATAGTTTAAAATGTTCACACATTATGTAAATTAATATTCTTTATACATGAATACGTCTTTTAAAATTCCTGGCCCATTTTTATGATAATTCTTATTAATTTTGTTATAATATTATTTAGGATACAATTGGTGAATATAAGGATATGTTTAAACAGTATGATCAACAAGATTCGCATGAATTTTTAACTATCCTTTTAGATTGGCTTCACGATGATTTAAACCAGGTAAAATATTATGAATTTTTAATGTATGAAGCTTCAAATTTCCCTATTGTAAATACTAAATGCTATTCCATATCCTCATTATTAATTATTGGTTTTTTGTTTTTAGCCTGAAGACAACAGAATTATTTTAGGCGCATCAAAAGAAACAGGCGAAGAAGATTGGGGTCATTGGACTAAAGCAAATAATTCTATTATTCAAAACCTCTTTTATGGTCAGCAAAAATCAACTGTGTCTTGTAACACTTGTACTGAAAAATCTGTTACATTTGAACCATTTTCAAGTTTAAGTTTGCCATTACCTTCTGAAGGTAACAAGTGTACTCTTTCAGTAAGTAATTTAATTTGATACAAAAATTACATTGTATTGGTAAACTATAGAATTAAAGTCAAATTTTAAATATCTTTCAGTCCAGTTGTGTATTTATATGCAGGGAAAATTCTTGGTATGGATCACTACCAAAAAGATCTAATGTAAACTAGAGTTTACATCTCTCTAATTGTTGTTTAAAAGTTTAATTTTGGAAAATTTTTACTAATTTAAAACAAAATTTATACATCTCCCTTCCTTCTAGATAGACATTCCTAATTATGTCGCTCTTTCTACATATAAAAATAATTTTCAAATAATATGACAAAAATAGTAGAATGCAAATTTTTTTTTTTTTTGTCCTTTAAGATAGTTTATATTTCTTTGTTTTAGGACTGCTTACAGTTATACTTAAATGGTGAATCAATAAGTGGCTGGCATTGCCCCAGATGTAAGAGCAGTAGAGATGCAACAAAAAAATTAGATATAATGAGACTTCCACCGTATCTTATTATACATTTGAAAAGGTATTTTATTAATTTTTCTGCAATTATTAATTATTAGCTGTTTTAAAACTGTGTAGCCCCAATAATAATTGAATTTATAATCAAGCAAAAGAAAATAAATGTATTTAAGTCTTGCCTCTTGATCAAAAACTATTCATAGTTATTATAACTTAATAAGAGTTTTGTAATAGTTCATAAATTCTTTGTTTGTTGTACAAAATCATGAATCAACTATGTATAGATTTTTCTTACCTGTTAGTAATTTGTGTAAAAACAAAGATATTTAGCTGTGTGCATTTCCTAAAAATATTTTTATTTTTACACCTTTCAGAGTTCATATTTGAAAAGTTTGTTCCCAACTCAGCTTTACTAAGTTAAAATAAAAATCATATCAAAATATGTTATCACACATTGTCTCTATAAAATGTTGAATTTTAAATAGTTCTGTAAAAGTGTTTTATGTTTTACAGTATTTATGCTAAATTTTAAGAAAATCCAACACAAAAATATGTTTGTACTTTTAAGGGGAATGGGTGGCGCTAAAATTTGTATGAAAAAATACAAAAACACAGTGACACTTTCGAAAGTATGTAATAAGCCAATTTCAAAAAAATTTTGTTTGAAATAGTAAAATCTCTTCTAGAGTGCTTGTTTTCCGGATATTGGGATTTTGTAGTGATACGTTTATAATTCAAAATTGAAGTTTTTAAAAATTACAATATTTTTAGATAAAGTTGGTTAGCCATGATGTAATATAATCATTGACAAAACGTGCACCCTTTAAAATATTTGTATTCATTCAAAAAAAAAAAAACAAAACAAAACAAATACTTTGTGTGGTTAACTCATTAATAAATTCTACTAAATTACTTTATAATACATTTTATTGGCAGTTTTGACTAAGTTATAAAAATACACCACTAGTTTTGCTAGTAAAGTGATGCGCTTTAACCCAAAAATAAAATGAATTTCTTTTCTATGACACCATCATTGTATTAAAACCCTACATTTATCTAAGTACAATATTTTAAAATAGTTAAATCAACAGCAGCGCTATCAGCGTGTCTATATCAACACTGCCACTGTGTGTAGAAATTCTAACTTTGCCTCCTAATATATAGCCGCACCTTTTTTCCTTTAGGGCGTGAACTTGGAAGAATGGTATATAAGTGATTCATTATTTGTGTTCTAAAGTATTTATGCTAAATTTTAAAAATCTAATCAAATAAATATCTTTTAATTTTCACCCTTTCACCATCATTTGTATTAATATAGGTGTTTTTCAACCTTTTACAAGTGTGGATCAATAAGTTTTAATTTTTCTTTTCACTAAACTCTAAAAAAAAGTTTATTTATTAACATTAACTAAGTAAAATAATATGCGTAACTCATGTTTTTGTGACCCATCATTAAAACTTTACCAACTTGCCTGAGAACCGCTGCGTTTAGGAATAAATTTTGAAATTTGATGTAGTGTTCCGTAGTCTACTGCACTACAGACCGTACTAAATTGAAGTAAATCTCATGTTAATTAGTCTATTTTTTTCATAGATCACAACAGAAAAACATTTATTTTTCAACCATTAATTACATAGCAAAATATATGGTTTTACACCATTTTCCAATCTTTCATCAGTGGCGTATTGGAAAAAAATGCCAGTAGTGTAGAGAATTTACTAAGAATAAAATATATGTTTTTTGCCTTTAAATTATTATTTGTTTTTTGATATTCTTTGTCCATGGCCCGGTGTGGGATCGTATTCTTTAGCATTTAGGCACCCTAGGCCAGTTCATTTATACATATTTAACAGTCCAGTTAATTTTTACATATTGTCTCTTAACATACCCCTCCGTCTCATATTTGTTTCCAAGAAGTTAGTTATATTTAGTACAAATTTGGTTCAAATTGCTCCATTCTAAAGTAATGCTGGAATTTTTAATTAAATATATATATATATATATATATATATATATACAGACTTTTATACAACAGCAGTAGCATCCTATCCTCAATATCTTCCACTTTGACTTTTTTTTTAAGTAGTCTACATCCTTTTCATCCCATTCTAGCTATATTTGTACCAAATTTCATGAAAACTCTTTTAAGTTCTAGTTGTTACGGTGAGCTAAGCGGTAACAAACATACGCACACTCAAACATTTTGTATATTTTATATTATTATTCTTTGTTATGAATAAATATGTAAAACTTAGTTTTTTTTTTTAGGTTTTCTAGCAATGGATATAAAAAGAATTCAAATGTTGAATTTCCTAAAACTAATCTTGACATGTCAAACTTCATACATGGAGTAGAACATCGAAATTGGAAATATTGTTTGTATGGTGTATCAAATCATTCAGGATCACTCGATGGTGGGCATTACACAGCTAGTTGTCTCAAAAAGTCAATAAACAAGTAATTTACTAAACTACATATTTTTTTTTATAGATTACAAGTATGATAAGTATATATTTTTAATTTTCTTGTTTTTTTTTTTTTTTAAGATGGTATAAATTTGATGACATTCGAGTGTATGAAATTGACTCTTCAATGATTTGTTCGCCTGAAGCTTATATTTTATTTTATTGTCGAAAAAATTAATATTCTTTGAATTAAAAACAAAATATGTGTAGTGTGTATATAATTTTGTTGGCGTTTTGTACACAAATAGGTATTTTATAAACATTTTAAATGTATTTTAACTTTGTTGTTAGGTGTTAATTTGTTGTTTATTTATACTGATATTTTACTATTTACTTTCAATTAAATTACTTACATTCTTTTACAATATGCTGTTATTAATTAAAATGTACTGGATTACCTATAGTATAAAATGATAATCCTATAATTTTGACAACCGAATAAAAGGAAACGTATTATCATTAATAAATAATACTTTTTTCCCAATTTCGTTCAATGTAATCGTTTTCATACGTCAACATTTTTTAAAGTATTTTAGTTGATTAATTTTATAACATTTAATTATTTATTGATCAATATTCTATATCAACATTAAAAATTTTAGTATGTATGTTAGAACAGTTCTGTACTTACAAAAAACACCCATATTTTTGTTACTTGATTCTTAATTAAATATTTTATTTGTGGCTAATAGCTTTCAGTATGTAAACAAAATATAAAGTGAAGCCAAAAGTTGCACAATACTAAAATAATTGCATGATTATTTGTTGTTATTATTTGCTGTTATTTTAATAATGATAAAAATAAAGGCCACTAAATACCAGCCAATTACAAGTTTGCCATTATTAATTATTTATACATACAGACGATTAGCTATTACACATTTGATCAAATTTGAACTAATGTATGTCTAAATTTAGATTTATAGTAAACGTTTTAAAAATAGTTACGAGTGTACAACAACAAGTAACAAATTTTAAATAAACATATTTATTTGTTTTATTATACAAAATCAGTTGTTGATTGTTGGTAATAAGAATTGTTAGTTGAGAGGATTTAAGATACCAATCTTACACCAGGTGAGTAATTAATAAAAACAGGGGACGGAGTGTGAAGTTTGTTTGTTTGTTTTGAATGGTGTAAAATGTTTCATGTTAAATTGAAAAGTAATGATGATGAAAAATCATTGCTTATGAAAATAACAATGTATTTATAAGCAAGAATTTTATGTGGTCAAACTTACGAGACAATCTTTAAACTGAAAGTCAAAGGTTTTATAAAACAATAATGGAAACAACTAATAAACTAAAAAGTTCTACAATTTGTTAGAAAATTTTCAAAGTCAATTTGAAAATAAATTTACGTTAACAGGTACTCCTCTTTGTCTAAAATTTTTAAGTAATTTGGAAACACTAAAAAAATGTTTGCTACTGACTTTATGGGCAATAGCTCAAAATTTAGAAAAGTTCTTCAATGAAATACCATTTCTGTCCAGCAATCTATTTTTACTTTTTACTCAAAAGTGTTCGCAGTAAAAGATACAAAATAATTGCCATGGACTGAGTAGCTTTCTCTGAGTAAGTCACTGTTTAAGAAAGTGTAGTTTAATGTTTTATAAACAATTTGGTAATCAATTATTTTAAAATCTAATGTTTCTTAGTTAGTGAAATGCTCGGTAAATTGTAAATTTTAAAGTTGTGTATTTAGCGAAATGATAATTAATTTTTTTTTTTTTGCTAACCAAGTTTGAACTTCATCTAATCTTATAACGCGTTCAACATTTCAATACACTTGAACACAATATTTGGAAAAATCGACAAAGAAAAAAGTCTAAAACCAAAACAGTGTTCATTTATTTTTGAAACTTTTAAACCTGATAGGTATTGGGATAATATGTGTTTAAGGTTTGTTAAAAACTTTCGAGTCTTTATAAAATGACAAATTAAACATTTCAGGATTCTATATTTTTATCAAAATTGACAACAATTTTTGTTTATTACTGTGAATGTAAAGCACTCCAATAAAGGGCAAAAGTGTTAAAGTAATTTAAAGCACATGAAAATGGTAAATTTTTTTTCAAAAAACCAAGGTACCTTCTCTAGCGAATTACCCGCCTTTGAAATAGTTATATGAAAAGATTGCACGAAAGCGTTTCCAGAAGAACACGAGAGAGAACATACATGTTTGTGCAACGTTCATATCAATTAGTGGGTATAATTTTTAAAAATCGTGTGTTTTAAAAGGTACAAATCACGATTTGCTGCTTAAGGAAAAATAAAATGGTGCGACTGGGGCGCGGGGTTATGTTTCTCGGTGAAATTTCGATTTTCAAGGTACAAATATCGCATAAAAAATATGTGGGACTTGTGCCAGGAAAACGCACGTAAAAGCAATAGCCATTTTTTTTTCCCCTTTCGAAATTCCCTGGTGGTGGTGATGTAAGTATTCTTATCAAATTTCAATAAAAATACACGACCTGCACACGAAACCCGAGGAAGGAGATAAACCGTTACCACTCAGAGTTTCGGAAGTGCAGGGTGCTCAGACGTCCTTTATTCTGGTGTGCCGCGTTTTTGAAAATGCTCTGAAAACGTCCTCTACACTTTTTGGTTTCGAGACAGTGATATTCCTAATTCTGACGATTCGCGTTGGTTATCGCTTCTTGTTGTTACACCGCAGAACGGACGAGATTTCATCCGTTCCGCGGTCACACTACGAAAACCCATATGAGCGACTTTCGTAATAACAATTTGAAAACGAGTGTCCTAGATTTATTGCCGTCTTCGTCTTTGGCTATCTATCTACGGTGTCTTTATATCTGTGATAATAGGCTACAATCACGGACCCGCGGTAACCGTTGATGACCGTAGATTCCTGTATAGTTGATAACCGCGGTAACCGTCAAAGCCGACTCAGTTTAGCCACGTACGGTATATAGTAACCGTACCCGGGTTGTCTTGCGAAACTTTTCAAAAATTTTTTCTCACGAATTTTCCAGTTTTTACAGCGTAAAATCGCGAACGCGCCGCACGGACGGCCGTTTCGCGCGGATCGCGACATTTTTCGGACTTCGACGCCGTAATTTCCGGGCGTATTTATCGCGCCGAACGCGCCACCACCCCGCCCCGCGGCCGCGCGACCGCCCGTCCCCGCCCGCCGTGGGTCGCCATGTGTAGCCAACCAACGGCCGGGAACTGCACGACGCGTACACAACCGCACGGTCCGTCATTGCCACCAGTTCCGAATTCTGATCGCCGTCGCTCGCGCCCGTTCAATCCGCTCAACCCGTGCCCGCTCCGGACGTCGTTCCAGACGTTTTTCCGAGACACCGAAACATCCGTGCGTCGCCAACAGGTACCTCTGTAAGTATAACAACGCACGAAGCTGCGCGGTAGAGAAAAGAAATAAACGCGCGCGATCATCCGCGATGTCCGCCCGCCGCGTGAACGTCACGTTTTCAACAACGACGCTCTTTCGCGTCCCGTCGCGGTCGGCCGGGCGATCGCCCCGTTCCGATCCGCGAGCGAGGATCACGCTCCGACCGATCCGCTCTCGGGGTCGATGCCTGGGCCCCGATTTTCGGACGCGGACGGCGTCGCGCGTTTCGGGCCGGCGGCCACCTCGTTGGCCTCGTGGTGTACAACGTCCCGTTTCCGCTCCGCACGATCGCCGCCGCCCCCCCCGCAAACCCGTGGCGATCGCGGCCTTGACACTGTTTTCGACGACCACGTCTCCCGGCTTTTGTCGCGCCGTCGTTTCCGTACTCGGCGGCGTCTGCTCGTGGTTAGGTTTTTCGTCAACCCGGCCGCTCGTGTCCCTTTGACGACCTCGGAAACCACATGGTCGTACATGTCTTCGACCTCCCCCCCCCCCCATACGATGACGGGTCGGCCGGTTGAATTGGACGCGGATCTCAAAACGAAGATCGTAATGACGTGGTTATCATCCGCCTTGATGTACGCTTTTTGAGCATAGTTTACCCCCTAACATTGACCTAAACGTACGGAAATACCTAAGCAGAATCTAAAATTTGGTCGGAGGTAACGGAGCCCTCCTCCGTTTGAACCGACGTATGACCCGGTTTACACCGTTGAACAGCTTTATCCCACTTCCGTGGTGATTTACAATTTGTTGTGAACGCTACGCACGTACCCAGAAAGTCTTCTACAATACTGTTTGTGCGTATAACCCGTTTAGCCTTGCGTTGAGTTAAAACCAAATAGTATCTCGATTGTTTGTCCTGTGGCGTTTTTCCTTGTTTTGCGTCATCTAAATATCTAGCGGAAAATGTTTGTATAATCAATGCTTAGATATACCTACAATAAAAAATTAAGACGTTTAAATTTCAGCCGGATTTCCCATTTGAATACAACCTGTAGGCTTTATCCTTTACTTACACCCGAGCCTATTCTTGTAAGTTGTTATTATTGCTGTGAATTTTTCATGTTTACCTGTTTTATATGTAGGTACGTTGAGTTATAACTTTTTTTATATTGTCTAGATACCTAGTAATATGGCCTTTGTTTGGTTTTTAATGTGTTATTTAATAATTTTATGTACAATTTATTCTATAGCTACCAACCCAATTTCTTCCAAAAGTAATTTTCTTGGTTTTATTAATTTGTGCATTTATCTTAATTAAGCCAACCAAATTTAGTGTGTTGTCTCGTTTGTGTTAGGTTTGTCTTGTAAATGTTTAAAATGCATATCTATGTAACAAAATGGTAGTATATATTTAGTAACACGTTTTTTGTACGTTTAATGTATTCGACTCTGTTTTTTGTTAAGATACTTCGAATCTCTATACAGGTAGAATGTACCCAAAGTAATGTTTATATGACTTAACACTATGAGCTTGAGAATTAGGTGTAATGTTTAAAAAGAAACTCGCTGACAAATAACTTGCTGAAATTGTCAGTGTATCTTATGGTTATCCAATCTCGTATTCTTGCACAGTTTACATCAAGTAAAAGTTATGTGTAGCAGCATTGTAGACTAGTTATTTTTATTTTTTATTTATGTTTGATGGGAATCCTTGATTGGTATTACTTTTTTTTTATAATAATTTAAGCTTGTTCATCTAAACACTCGTCTAAATATTTCTAAGTTAGGTTTCTTATATATTGTTTTTTACTTGTCTATTAGGTCCTTACTGCTGAAGTCCTCATTGAATTTCAATTTTATGTAACGTTGGACTTTTTAAAAATTATTTTTAGTATAACACTAAATTCAAATCAAGTAGATACTGATAATCTTTACCGTATGAATTTATCTTGTAGACTGTAGCTATTACTAGTTGTCAGTGTTAGGTAGGCCAGTACTACTTAAGAAAATGTTTTTTCCATTTGTTCCAAGTTTGTGTAAAACATTTTTTTCCACCTACATATTCTTATTGTATTACTCCAGATGTTGCCACTGTTGCTAATCCCAAGGTTAAATCTATTCATAGTACCTAGGTATTTTGTCAAGTTCCACATTGACGGAAAAATTCTTGAATATAGATAAGTAGAATTGCCAAAAAACTAGAATATAGGTTTATATAAAGTAATATAATGCGTACTGTGTATTTTGGTGGGATCACACATTTAGTTGAAAATTATAGTTGTAATTTAATGATAGGTACTACCTACTTTTTAAATTTAATAAATTAATTGATATATTTTAATTCGGAACTGAATTTTTGTTGGGTACAATTTTTTCTTTAAATATATGTTTTTTTTTAAACTCAATTTGGTTATTTTTTATAATTAATACACTTAAATATCAGATCTAGTAATAAAATACATACTACCTATAATGTCTGCAATTAATAAAAAGATGCCCATAGAAAGTAATCTTACTTATATTCATGTAAGAACCTAATATATACCTATCCGAGTATACATTTTTTGAATTATTTAATGTTAAAAGAATCATTTTTACTTAAAAAGTCCTAAACTTAAATATATATTCTGCTCGGTATTCTTTTATTTAGAATTTATTTTCCATAGGTACCTAGTCATCATTAATACGTCAGATAGGTTGGGTATGACAAATCAATGTATTAGGTTTGTAGTTATTGTAACAATGTTCATAAATTATTAGGTAAAATAATTCTTTTTGGTTTGTCTATGCACTATTGTAGTTGTTCGTAATGTCTTTGGAACAATTTCATACAAGACATGACATATTTACTAATTTTCTAGTATCCAAGCAGTTAATAAACAATTGTAACAAAGTTTAAAAAAAATTAATTTTTATTGATTGTACACATTTCTGAAAAAAATATATATATAATAAATCTAAATTGCAAATCTGATAATACCGTAACACATTACTTTAAATTGCTTTAACATTTTAAAACAGACTACTCATTGACGTTTTGATCAATTAAATGTATGTATTAACAATTAACATTATTATATAGTCTATTAATTTAATTGTTTTCTCTAGATTTTTTGCTGTACACTAAAACTTGTATTAGTAAAATTAGAGTATTTTTGAACTTATGGGCACATTTCTATTATGAATAAATTTGTATTCAATAAATCTTACTCAAATCGTTAAGTTAATCTCTGTTGTGTCAACTTCATGTCCACTCCGAGTTACCATATGAATCTCATTTAGACCCTTTAATATTCATTTTTTATCAATGACCTAATATCTTTGACACCTCCATAAATGTTCTTATGCTTGTTAATGATACTAAAACATTCTCAGATACAAACTCATATTGACTGTAATAGATTGAATTTGGATAAGTTAAATGAGTGTTAAAAGTATTAAAAATGAATTTAACATGGAAAAGTGTCAAAATTATAACATTTTCCCAAAAAAGAAAATCCTTGTTATTATTTTGACTAAAGAAATGGGCCAATCTGTTTTATTTATGGTGAATTTTATAAGAGCCTTGGGAATTATATTTGAGAAAAATTTATATTTTTCTTTAACTACCAATTTATCAACAAGTAAAGCTCACAGAGTTTTTAGTAGAAGTACAAAAGAGTTTAAAAATAATAATAACTTTAAAATTGCTAATATATTCTTTTGTTAGATAAAATCTTGAGTTTGGTTCAATAGATTGGTCCTCTAACTATGCTGTTTTCATCAATCTATAAGAAAAAATGCAGTGTAAATATATTAAATCTATGTGTCTTAAATTTAACAAGTCTGACAAGTTATTTATATCATATATACGCGCTACTCAGTTAGGTATCACTGTGTGAAGTTGAAAGAAAAATTATAGATATAATGTTATTGTAAATAGTCGAGTTACTGTCAATGGTGGTTGGCTGCTGTCACGCTAGTCAAATCAACATCAGACAAAATAAATTATTTAATGTTCAGTTATGTGTACCGCTAATTATAGTTAAGCATCTTATTTAGTGTTATCTAACAAAATATCAAATATTGTTGGTTTTTTCTTTATATCTTGTGAAGTTTCTAAATATAGTGTTTATCACGGATTATCTAATTGCTTTTTATATTTTATATTTTTTTATTTACATGTATTTGTTGTTTATGTTTGATTCATACTTATTTTACTATTATATAAATATATCGTATTTTATCTAAATTTAAAAGGTTCACACCCGTTTTATGATATTATAAATATAATAGTAAAACTATAGGAAGTTAGCAGAATTTATTTTTCTATTCTATTTGAATAGGTACATTGAATGTTTCATTTGATAGCGTATTTGTAAACATCAACTCACAAGTATTGTAAAAATTGTATTTATGTTGACTGACAATTGGTGGTTTTTGTATATTTTCAGCAAGTTGTTGTATGAGTCAAAAAACAGAAAAACCGGTACTGTCAGGTCAACGCATCAAGACCAGAAAAAGAGGTAGATAAATGTTTTGAATTTTCAATAATCAATTCATATTTATTATTTACTTATGTATACTTTTATAATTATGTATAAGTTTATCGGATTTACACCGCACTTAGTTAACCTATCCCTAGTAATTTATTGGCAAGGGCAGTGTTGATGACACCCAATCTCAGATTATTCTAAGATGTGATTAATACATAAATATATTTATGATTATATTGTTATTATTTTTGTTACAAGATGAAAAAGAAAAGTACGACCCCTTTGGCTTCCGGGACTACATCCTTGGAGGCCTTAACGGTGCCGGCACCGACCTAGAAGCCATTTGGAAGTTTCTTGATCAAGCTGGTTCTAAAGTTGATTATCGTCGATACGGTGAAGTCCTCTTTGACATTTTGATTGCCGGAGGTCTTTTAGGTAAAGTCCTGTTATATTTGATTTGTGTTGGCATTACTATTAATAGTTTGTTTTTTTTTTTTACTCTTACCTATTGTAGTTCCGGGAGGGTCTATATCTCAAGATGGATCAATATCTCAGGATGGAGACAAATTGTGGAAAACAAATGCATGTGTTTTTGACGCACCGGAGGACATGGTTTCCATGCGAAACTATGAACAGGTGTTCATCAAACTCATGCGCCGATATAAATACTTGGAAAAAATGTTTGAGGAGGAGATGAAAAAAATTTTATTGTTCATTAAAGGTTTTAGTGATATTGAACGTGTTAAACTGGCACGTATGACTACTTTATGGATTGCTAATGGTTCGATTCCTCCTACTGTACTTCAAGTGCTTACTAACGTAAGTGTTCAAATAGATTCAATGTGTTTTGTATTTGACTTAATATCATTACATTTATCTGATGTATACGTTTTAGGAACATTTAATTAAAGATGGTCTGGCATTGGAATTTCTCATTGAATTGTTTGTAACATACAAACAAGAGGTAGGTATTGCCCAGCTGCTGACTGTATTGAAGAAAGGAGGACTTGAAAGTCGGCTGATGGATTTCTTACCTCCAAACAAACGCACAGAAGAAAATCTGCGTGCACAATTTGAAGAAAAAGGTTTGAGTGATGTAGTCAAGTTGCATTTGGCTCAGGCCAGTCAAGAAGCTAAACGCAACTTGGAAATTCAACTACATGACGACTTCAATGACAATAAAAACATGAAAGAAATCATTGCAAACATCAAAGAACTGTCTTCTAGGCACGATATTCCTGAACATGAAATCATTGTTTTGGTAATTATTATATTGCCATAAATATGCTTTAAGATTTAATTTAACTGTTTCTAAACACAATTTATAACTTGGTTTTTATTTTGTACGGCATTATCTAAATAATAATTTTACAGGTATGGACTGTTGTGATGACCCAAGTGGAATGGAACAAAAAGGAAGAACTATTAGCAGACCAAGCGCTTAAACATTTAAAGCAATACTCACCATTGTTTTCAGCTTTCTCAACTACTGCACGTTCAGAATTGGCACTCATGTTCAAAGTTCAAGAATACTGTTATGAAAACATGAATTTCATGAGAGTCTTCCAAAAGATTATTCTACTTTTTTATAAAAGTGAGATTATTTTTGCCATTTATAAGCTTTATACAACTAACATATATAAATTTTTTTAGCTGATGTGTTGACTGAAGAAGTAATACTAAAATGGTACAAGGAAGGACACTCTAAGGGTAAAACAACATTTTTGGAGCAAATGAAAAAATTCATTGATTGGCTTCAAAATGCCGAAGAAGGTAAATATTTTAATTTTTAATGTAGGTATTTTTTAATCTTTCACTGTCTCCTCTATCTTGGTGATGTCTTTAACTACTTTGTGAAGAATCAAATGCTTAATAGAGGTAAATTGGCTTTAAGCGAACAGTTGCCTTCGGTGCTCACACATTTTTATCTGAGTTCCATCCTCTATTGTTTGTACATTTACATTTAAGATGACTCAAACTTGGCAATGTTTAAACACTGGTATTTATCTCCGTCTTGGTGATGCCTTTATTTTGTTTTTAAAGGATCAAATGCTTAACGGAGATATATTGAAACAATGAACTGTTGCCTTCGGTGCTCACACATTTTCGTCTGAGTTCCACCCTCTATTGTTCATACATTTAACATACCACAATAAGATTACACAAACTTATAAACATTTTAAAACTCTAGTTTTTATCTCTGTCTTGGTGATGCCTTTATTTTGTTTTTAAAGGATTAAATGCTTAAAGCAGAAATATTGTGCATGTTGAAAATATGTTGTATGAAAGAAAATAAAAATATTAGAAAATTATAATCAGTGTTAATAGCCAGCCAATAGAATACGTTCACTAAGTTAGCCACTCTCTTTATCATCAAGGCTCTCTAAGAGAAACCAAACAGATTTTTTTTTAAATGTATTGTATCATACAATACTTTGATGTTTAGGTCACATAACTTAAATACAATCTATACAATATAGTTACAAATGTGGTTAAAAAATTTAGAAAATTGATGCACCCTATTTTGGTTTATAGTAGATTTCACATTGTTATCTCGTCATAATGTATACTAAACAACTCAGCTTGCTCAGAATTTTATTTTTGAAGGCAATGATTTATCGTTGCTTTCAGATAGTAAATAATACATTTGAACCACAACTTCTCAAATAGTGACCCAACCAAAGCGTAGTCAAACTACCCAAAGCAACCTATAGTGATCTCGCCTTTTTTTACATTTATTTTAAAAATATTTCATGGTTATAGGCAAGTTGTATACTTCCATTATTATTATTTTCATAACTCCATTATTTTTAAAAAGTACACGCAAATTAGTCAAAAGTAAGGTATATGCCGTACACCCTCAAAACACCAGAATTTTTCTATGCCTGAACTAAAATGCTTGAATTTTAAAAAGAAGCGGGAATTGTTTGGACAATTATTAACGGCTGCTATCACTCTTATTATCAATGCTCTCTAGTTTCTTTATACAATTTCCCAAAATGTAGTATAATGGTCTTTGCCATTTCAACTTGTGTCCCGGCCGTCAAGCTTTTTTTTAAAGAGAATCAATTTAATAGTGGGAAAGTTGTGAAATTAGGTGCTTAAATTTATTCTCTCAGTTTTACAGCTGTAAAAGCAGTTTTACAGTTTTACAAGACGATGGTTCCCTGAGACGAGTATTTAATTTTTTTTTTTTAATAAATTTATTATTAATTTATTAAATAAATTTAATAAATTAATTAAATTAATTAATTAGTTGGGTTTTTTGTTCTATTTTATTCAGAAAATAATCTATGTTAATATTTGTACATGATTTATTTTTGTTGTTATAGAATCGGAGTCTGGCGAGGAAGATGATTAAGTTAAGACAAACAATGTCACCCCAAAAATGAATAAGGTGAAACAAAAATCAAGATATATTTACACACACACTGATGGCAGCCAATGACCAAAATCATACATTTTTTTCAATTTCCCAAGAATTCTTAAAAAAATAAAAACCGGTGTTTGTTGTAATTATTTTTTTGTTCTTTTTTAAATAAATAACACCAATAAAGTATATGGTTATATTAAATTTTTATAGTTTGAAAAACAAATGGTTTGTAATAAGTATTTTTTTTTTTTTTGAGCATATTAGTATAATGAACAAACAAAAATAGGTATAATTATCATCAATTTAGTTGTTCTTCAAAAGTATAATATGTATATCATAATTATTGTTGTACTTACTAAAGAATATTAACAATTGCAGAAAAAAAAAAAAAAATACAATTGTATTCAGTTACATTTTCTAACAATAATATTATGTATGTATAAAATATTTATATATAATATCATATATATTTGTTTATTGCATTGGTGTATGGCTGTACTAGTGTTTTTTAATAAATACAAATAATTTTTTAATGATTTTTTTTTATTTTTACTAATGCATTATTTACCACAGGCATTGGTGGGTGTATATGATTTTTTAATTGGTTTAATTTAATAAGTTGTTTAACGGGTCAGGTTAGGTGCCCATACATTATTTTTTCAAAATTCTAAGAAAAATGCATTTAAAAACTCTACAAGGAACTGTATTGTGTTGTGCTAAATAAGATTTGTTCAACATAAAAAAAGAAATGCAAAATCTGTTATGGGCGGCCTATATTATTCGACTGAAACACCACTAGTATATGTGAATCATCGGTAACAGATTTTTGGTCAAATATAAAGCCTATAACGTTGATTAAACTAATCCTATTTGAATTAAATTAGGCTGTAAATCCACATAAGGTAATTTATAGGCATTGATCAAATTCTTGATTGCTTATGGAAAAACCGTGCACTTTTTATTCCAATACACTGCTGAATGTTCTGTCTTGTGTCAAAAACACACGCCACTCGCGTGAAAAGTACAGACACAAATTCATGATTTAATTAATATTCTATTTGTTTTGTTAATGTTAAAATAAAATTGTAACAGTATTCAAAAATTGTACAATATTAATACATAATATCGATGTATAATTAATAAAAAAAATAATAATAAAGCAACATTGTCATTCACATGGAAACTGGAAAAGGTGTAATAATAATAATAATAATAATAATAATAATAATTAATAATGTTACATACAAATAATAATAAGAAAAGAACATACAAATTTCATAAGTTTCAGTTATTATCACAATACACTTGACAAAAAAAAAAAAATGGGATATATCGAGATTTTATTAAAAAAAAAAAGGGGGGAAAAGAGAGAGAGAGAGTATGGATCTTGTTGACAAAATTAATTATTAACAATTTAGACCGATGCGATTCTGTGTTAAAACATTGTTTTGTATTCCAAATGTGCTTAAAAACTAAAGAGATCTTTTTTTTTTTTTTAGAAATTAAATATTATTAAAGAAGAGATGGGAAAACAGAGCAAACAACGACGACTATTTTTTATTAGGAGCAATAAACGTTATAATTCAACTACTATGTATGGCAGCTAATCGCCATGTGAAAAATTAACTTTAATTCGATATTATTATTTTTTTTATTTCACAAACATATTCTCAAAACTATAGCAATAACGAGCGCGTGTACACGTAGTAGAAGGTAGTTTTGATGCTAGGTTTATATTGATATACATCATATTTTAAAAAAATTTAATAAACCAATTTGTGTATTTAAATGCATCAAGCACAGAAACAAATTTGTCTAATAAAACTATTATATCCGTTATTCATAAATTATTCACAAAGGTTTTTAATATGGAAAAAAATATATATTTTATTATGTAAGTATACACCAAAAGATTAATATTTGTATATATATGTAAAGCAACCGGTACGTAATACAAAACAGTTAAAACTTGATACTTTTTTAAATTATTTGTAATGCAGGTACTTGGGACAAATGGATAAATTCGATAATTGTGACACAGTACAAAATAAAACTTTATATAACTAAAATAATACCTAAATTCTAACCTACAATTAGTACAATAATAATGTATGTATATTAATATAATTTGTATATACATACACATACTAATAAGTATATCACTACAATTTAGAAGCTACTCATGAGTCATGACCATAACATTATTTTTGATAATATGGTTTATATCAAATAAAAAAAAATAAATAGATAAAAATGAAAATAAAGCTCATTGGATATGTTTTCTGCATGTTGTTTTTATATTCAATATATAATATATAATAGGGGTCCAGAGGACAAAAAATAAAAGCTAATAGTTAATGTAATATAATAATGTACGAATAAAAATAATAATACATACATAAAACTACACAGTTTAATTTATATATAATAATGAGCGATTAATCATGTTTAAAAGTTTAGATCTGCCAACAAGTCACAAACATAAAAAGGGAATTTTATTTTGTACGTAGATAATAGTAAATATTGTCCAAGTTCAAAAAAGTACTATTTAGATAAGCGTAGAAATTAAATCAAAGAAAATCTAAAAATCTAAAACCTAAAATCTAAAAATATGATATAATTATAATCTTCGCTTTTTTCTTTTGAAAAAAGTTGCATATTTGTTGTATGCAAATGTTTAATAAATCAAAGTATTATGGGTAAATTACCAACAATATTATTTCAAAGACACAAGAAACATGGTTTTAATTCTTAAAAGTTTAATTAGAATAGGGACGGGGAGAACTAATTGCACAACGAACAAACACAAGTTTAACAAAAACATGCAACTTGCTAAAAAAATTTTATCACATTATGAATGGAAAAGCTCGAGCAAACTAGTGTCTGATTTTATTTCTTTCAATTTTATCACACGCAAGACCCTAAAGTGTATGGTAAGGATAACAAATCTTTTTAATTGGTTAAAACGTTTAGACGTATAATAATATTCAGCAGTAAAATATTATTACAATAATATAAAGGTTCTCCTCCTCCATTCATTCATTCATTCATATTTTTTTTTTTTTTTTTTTTTTTTTTTGTACGCATTCTCAATTGGAAGAGGTAGAACATGAGTTAGCTGGTGGCAAAACCACCATTTCTCCGTGTCAGGTTGGTACTATAAATGGATCTTCGGATGGCCAAGGTGAGCCAGCAACAGCATTCTTGGTGTCTTTGGTTTCAATGTCCACACGGCAAATAGGACACCGTTTGTTAGACGAAAGCCATTGGTCAATGCATTCAATATGAAACAAGTGCATGCATGGTAAACGCCTAGAGAACATAATTTTTAAATTTGATTTAAAACTTTAATTTAAACAAAATTTTTGGTCCGTACTAATTAATTTAGGTAACATACCTAACATCTTCAGTATCCTCAAAATCTGAAAGACATATGGTACATTTTTCTGTGTTGTCTTCCATTTCATCAGAAGATCTCTTAATCTAATATTTAACATAAATATATATACATAATTTCAGCAGTTATTAAGAATATTGGAATTGTGTAAAGATTATTTGTTATTATTTACATTTAATGAAATTTGTTAATCCCCAAAAAATTCATTAAAAAAGTAAAAAATAGAACCATATAACTCATACTATCAAAAAAAAACCTAGCCAAAAAATGCACTGATATCAACACTATCCAAGCTTTTAATTTACATAGTGTGTTTCTTTTACCATTACCCTAAACTCCCTTTTTTTTTCTATAGTTTTATACCTACTACATTTGTATCTGTTTTGTCACAATAGTCACAATAGCTATTCTTGGTAGCTGTTATTGGAGATTTTTTAAATTTATTTTAATAGTTTTAAAATCATTAGAATTGTTTAACTATATTATTATGTTCCTTATAATATAGGCAAATAAGAGGTCTAAAAATACATTTATCACTAATTTAGAAATATTTTAAGGTACTTGCACATCACGTTTCTCTCTCAAAAACATGTGTTTGGAAAAACTTGCGTCTCATAAAATGGTTTAATACTTTAATTTTTGTAAGAAATATTAAGATCTCTAGTATAAAGCGTAATGGACTTTGATTTTTTAATTTTTAAATTACTAACTTTTTCCAATACACCAGTTAAAAGATTTCTTCTTTACTGTTGAAAAAAAAAATTCAGATATGTTGATTCTAAAGACAAAAAAATTTTTGCGACAAATTTAATTTTGTCCATTTAAAAACACTGAAAAAGTGGTAGAAATTAGTTACATTTTGCCCCATAAAAAATAGGCCTGTGTTCATGCAGGCCCCAGTTTTATTAATAAATGCAATGGTAGGCGCCCATTTGTTGTACAATATTGTTCTTATTGATGGCTTGTTGTCCAGTCCAACCATCTTCTTTTTAATTGTAATTTATAAGTCCACCCAACAATAGTTATTAATTTTTAGTATATTGTATACTTACACGTTTGTATTTGTGAGGGAAAGTATTCTTTTCTATTGTATCTTTAGAGGCACCACGGTTCAACATAAGCGTTCGACGTTGTTCCATTAAGCGTAAATAATCTTCAAGTCGATATGACAAATGACGTGTCAACATAGGTAAAGATCCCAGGTGAGGGTGAGGATGAGATAGATGAGGTAGATCAGAAGGCTGAGATGGTATTGCAGAGCCCGGAGTTGCCTAAATAACATATTTTATTAGATCTTAAACATTTTTAGATTTGTAAAAAACATTACAAGTATAATAAACACACAATTAATACATTTTTTCTTCCAGACACTAATTTTATTATTATTTTCATCATCAAACGATGTATAGTTATAAAATCGTAAAAAATGAAACTAAAAGAAATACATATATATATACATATATAGCAAGTACAAATTTAATTGGATTTCTATTTGACGTGCAGAACCATATAACTATTTAAGCTAGTATGCATAGGTTTATTTTATGTCATGAAGTTACATAGAAGTTTAATTTTAGTTAAAAAAAAAGTAAATAATTGGAACTTACATTAACAATAGTGCCTGACGGGGCTCCAATACTAATGCGTACATGATGCATTCTACCTGGTGGTCCAGATGGATGATAATTATAATAATGATGAATATGTGGATGAGCACCATCACTGAAAATTTGAATTTAGTATGTCATACGATGTATTGGCAATGTTTAATTTAATAAAAAAGTACCTTGAAGGACTTTGGACCACAATTTCTGTCTGCAATGAAGTAGGAGGAACTTGCTCAATTCCATCAGCAGGAGGCGATAAAGTCTAAAAAATAAGCAAAATAATTAATATTAAACTAAGACAAGTACTCTGAAAAAAATTTGAAATTTCAATTAATGACATGTACAAGACTAGACACAGATATTAAATTTTTAAAAAAGAAAAAAAAGTATTTAACAATTTCAATTACTTAAAAACTATGTTATTTTTCGGCTATTCTACTTCAGTAGTCTGCAGTAGCCAGTCATAAAATTGATTCCGTTATCACTCCTCAGTCCAAACAATTTTTAAAATTTATTAGGTTTGAATTTGTATTACAAAAATCTGAGTTGAATATCAATGACGGCTATAGATATTGTGGTTGCGCAACAAGTGTTTTTTCATTTTGCAAAATTTCAAATAAATATCATAAAAATGTTTCAATACTAGATTATATATTTAACTAATAAATCATTTTTTAATTTTAAGTTGATTAAGTTTGAACAACTATAAAGTATAAAGGTATATGTATATTTTTAGAGCAACTAAAAGATAATCTTATACCTAGAAAAAAATTTGGTGTTGCAGATGAATTGTATGCAACACATTAATTAAATTACTGTGTCCATGTATTTGAAGAAATAATAGACAATATAAAATTTGTGCCTTCCTTTTAAATTATTTTATTATTAGATTTTAGGATAATTAGTAATTAAGTACCGTAGCTTTACAACCTATGGAAACTATAAGTAGATAATTATAAATATAGTCTTTTGAAAAACTGATTGTTATTTTGCCAATTAGTTTTAAGCTGTTTCTTATATCCATTTACCATTTTACTTATATGCGCAGAGATAATAAAGAATATATGCTTTCTGAATCTATGGTGACAATTTTTATTGCGAGATTTAAGACTTAAATGGGTAAAATTGCACAACAGCTCTCACTAAAAAGTGATACATTTCTTTAGTTTTTAATTTTTTTTTAAAGAATACTTATGTTTATAGTTTTCTTCAGTTAATAGTAATGACATTATTATTAGAATATCAAACAATATAATTCAACCTATGCAATCTATATTGTTAAATGTAATGGTTACAAATACGAGTAAAATTATAGTCTAGGTTATAGGTAAGACTTTTGTAATGTTTTCATGTGTAGTACACAAACATTATTTAACAACTAGCGCCATGTAGAGAAGAGGGGTTGGTTTCTGGAAGTCAAACACATAAAATATTATGATGAAACAAAGATAGAATAATAAAATGTTTGGTTAACACAATGACAGTAAATAAATTGTTCACTAATTTTAATCAAGATGTAGTAATTAAAAAAGAATTTACACCAATAAATTACTAAATGCACGGAGTGAATTTTGCTGTAAAGGAGTTTAGCCATACTGTGACGTTTGACTAGTTCTGATTAAATAGTAAAATCCGTATATTGAGGAAGTAAGTGATAGGCCATGTCAGTGTATTGGTGGGGATGATAACAGGATGCATCAAATACTGTATAATGTTTTGAATTTGAATCTCACAACTTTCAAAAGAAAAGGCAAAACTTGGTAATGTTTAGATAGGCACATTAAGTTAAATAGTATGTACTTTAAGTACCTACTGAATGTATGACGTCATGCCAAATTACTATAATCTGAATAAATAATATTTTTACACTTAAAATAAGAATAACACTTACAATTACGGCTGTTTGGCCAATTCTACGAGATGCAATTACTTCTGGCCGACTGAACACATTGGGTTGTTGAGGTGGAGGCAGCACTGTATGAATTGCTTGCATAGATGGATGCACAGGTGCTGCTTGTGGTGGTTGTTGGTATCCTTGCATACATGGACCTGGCGGAATATTTCTCAATGTGCCTACAGAACTGCTGAAAAATAAAACAATTTTACAATTTTCATGACTGGTGTTTTCTTGTTATTGTTCATTTACTAGAAAAATATGTTGATGAACCTGCAATTATAGAGTATTCGTAAGAATATGTCAAAATTAAACGAGAACTTATACAACATCTTTTTTTTTTTTTTTCCATAAAAACAGCTCTGATAGCAAATATGTCAAAGGCTTCATAGAAAGATCCAGAAACCAACGTAACCAACAATTAATATCCAACATAAATCCCCACTTCAAAGAACAAATAAATTTGAACACTACTATCTCTATGGTTGAATTAAAAACAGCAATATCCAAATGTAGAAGTCACTCTCCCAGACCGGATGACAATACCATACATTTTTCTACAAAATCTTCCTACATCTGCGTACACAATACTATTGGACATCTACAATATGATATTTAGTCCCTCTGAATATTTCCCAGCCACTGAGGCAGTTATTATCAATAAAAAAAAAAATCTTATGTTATTATAAGTTATGACACTAATTCAGTTCCTGTGCTTGTCTCTTCAACTGTGCGAGTGTGCACATGTCACCCATCTCTATATAGCAAGTATTAAAATTTAGTTATCAGTAGGCAGTGACCCAGTGGTTCAAGTGTCTTTGCCGCATAGGGCTCTAGGTTTAAATTCAATCTCTGTAACCAACTTTTAACTAAATTTATTAATACTTTCCTGACTGACTTTTCCCAAGTCAATTAAAAGTAGATTTTAATTGAAAAGAGGGTAAATAAATAAATATAAGATGAAAATTTAATTTTTTTAACAATAAAAATTGTCTTAAAAAAATTAAATTTTTGTCTTATATTTATTTGTTTATCCTCTTTTAATTGTTTTAATTGATAAAACAAATATCGATGTTGGCTTATTTAGATGGCATTTTATTAAAGTTAGTGATGTTACAAACTGTTCAATTTCCAAATCATTTGCGTTGTTACGTCGTTACGGCACACACGTGTATTTAAATCGCTCCTGCTATTTTTATTTATATATCTGTGCCAACAACTACGATTTTTAATAAATAAATTACCTCTAGGTAAAGCACCTGGAAATGACCTTATCACAAACAAAATCCTCAAAAACCTTTCTCTTAAAACCTTAACGTTACTTACCTATATTTAAAATGCAATGCTTAGATTATTGCATTTCCCCGATATTTGGAAATTTGCGGTCATCATTCTTATACCTAAACCAAATAAACCCAAACATCTATCTACATCATATCGACCTATAAGTTTACTCCCCGTTCTAGGAAAACTTTTTAAAAAGGCACTTCTAAAAAGACTACGTCCTATTCTCCAAAATAACCATTTAATCCCAAATAACCAATTTGGATTTCGCAATAAGCATTCAACTATTCATCAAATCCATAGACTTACCGACGAAATATCAACTGCCTAGAAAATCAACAGTACTGTTTAGGACTCTTTTTAGATGTAGCTCAGGCTTTCGACAGGGTGGCATGAGGGTCTTCTTTATAAATTAAAACTCTATATGCCCGCTCCATACTATCTCATTATAAAATCATATTTACAAAATATATCTTTAGTTATACGATAAGGAAATGATATATCGTCCACCTACCAAATTTATGCCGGAGTTCCACAAGGTAGCGATCTGTCTCCCGATCTATACAACTTGTTTACAGCTGATATTCCCCAATCAGATAACACCCTCCTTGCCACATACGCCGACGACACTGCTATCCTAGCAACCAGTGCAAATCCTAACCAAGTTACCAATTCACTCCAGACTCAAGTTAACAAAATTGACTCATGGGCCAAACAATGGAGAATCAAAATAAATACCAAAAAATCTGCTCAAGTTACGTTTACCTTAAAATGATCCCCCGAAGAATGTCCTCAATTAATAATGAACAACATCCCCACTCGTGTCCAAACTGAAATAAAATACCTAGGTTTAACTTTAGACAAAAAATTAACATGGGACCGCATTTAAAGGAAAAACGAAAATCGGCAAACAATAGACTCCATCTCCTCCGCCCTCTCCTAACTTCCAAAATATCACTCCAAAATAAACTGATCATTTATAAAATAATTATAAGGCCAGTTTGGTTCTATGGAATCGCTATATGGGGTCCTGCAAAACCATCAAACATAAGACCAATCCAGGCATTTCAGTCCATTTCTTTGAGGCTACTAACAAATGCTCCCTGGTACATTTCAAATCTTTCCTTACACAAAGACTTAAAACTATCAACTACCACAGAACTGGCCAAAATAACTTACAAACGCTTACATCAAAATCTAAACACACATACTAACTTACTCATATCACAAATGTCTACACACACTCTACCCAAAAATCCACCACACAGACTCAAGCGAAAATCGTGTAGAGATCGAGTAAATTAAAGAGGTGTAACCAATGGGTTGCTTCCTTATCACGTTACTCATGTCAATTATTTAACCTGTTATTCAAATTTGCTAATTGTATTATTTGTACAGATTGTAAATTTTCTTTTAATAAAAAAAAAAAAAAAATTTTCAAATCAAACCAAACCGAGACAAACCCGGGGTGTTCAGTTCAATTTGAAAATAAAACTCAAAATTGAAAATATTTAAACGAACTAAACACAAAATAGTTCAGTTCAAATATCGAACCAAGGAAAAAAAAAATGAACCTAATTTGTCAAAAAATGATAAAATAATTTATACTATTATATTGTTTTTTTTTTTTTATAAAATTCGGTTTGGGTTCGATATTTTAATTGAATAGTTCGGTTTGGTTCGGGTTCGTTAAAATTTTAAAAATTTAGGTTCAACTTCAAAAATTTGAGTTCATAACATCACTAATTAAAATGTATAACTAAATAATAAATACAACATTATATATTAACAATAAACTCAATTTCTTACCCATTCATCATATCCATTCTTCTTCTTTGCATTTCCTGTACTCTATGTTGATTGTACCACAATCTTTGATGATATAAAGGTACATTTGAAGACACACACGGAGTCATTGGATGTGTAGCCATCATGTGGTGATGGTGGTGTGCTGGAAGAATTCCTGGACGATTCCTCATTTCAAAAAATATTCTTGTAGTATTATTGCACTGACTGCATGGCCATCCCAAAGAACCTGCAGGCGCGTGTCCTGCTTGTCCTGCTTGTACACAAGTAGTTTGAGGAGGAGGAGGAGGAGGCTGTTCATTCATAATGATTACTTCATTGCGATACTGAGGATTTGAACGGAATTGATACTGAGTATGATTAGGCGGCAATGGCAAAGAAGCAATAATACTTGGAGGGCCATTATAAGGACGTTGCTCTAACGGGTTTGGGTATGTACCACCATACAAAGGATGACCCACTGGGAAATCAGACCGAATTGTTCTTCCTGAATGATTAGTCAAAGGCTCACTTTCTTCAGACTCTTGAGTTAAATCTACTACAGGCGGACCAGTAGGCTGTTAAAAAATATTAATTTATATTACTTATGATATGATAAATCATAAAGCACATAAAATTCAAAATTATTAAAAAAAACATAATTACATTTTGAATAAAAAGTTAAGTTGTTACTCTTATATTAACTTACTAATTGATTAATATTTCGTTGTGGATAACTGTTGAGACTGACTAATTCTATCCCACTATCTTCATCTTCTATTTCCATTGACCAATGCGGTCGAGGGAAACGAGGATCACGATTAGAAGGTGGTACTCCATTATTTATACCATAATAATCATCAGCTAAAAAATAAAAATATGTTCTTCATAACCTTTAGACTCTGGGTGTAAGCAAGGAATATATTAATGTGTATATTATATTGTATTTATAATTTTTTTGAGTTGTAGAATTGCTTTATTTATTCATATAATTCCTCTAAAAATAGGTAATTAGATCGAGATGGTACTTAGATTGTTGGCTTTTTGGTTATTTTGGATGAATAAATGTTCTAATGACTTAGATACTAACATGTCATAGGAATGGATAAAACTAACACACACAATTGGTATCAATTTTAAATAAATAATTTACAGAAATTTGTCTTATTTTGCAGTTAATGTTTTACAAAACCTTTAATTATACAAATAAAATATTTTGTCATGTAAATTATCTAAACTTGACTGTAAAGTACCTACTCTTATTAGTATTTAAAAATACTTTAAATAAAATAGTGATTACAACAATAACTTAGTACTTTTACACATTTTTAACTTCATAAAAGTTAACAATTCACAAAGTCAGTACCTTTATAATTTTTCAAAAATTTTATTAAAGCAAAACTATTGGGATAAGAATTTGTGAATTATGATTAACTAATAATGATTTGGTAACCACTGCTATAGTATGTAACTATATTGAGAACTAGCGTTGTCTTTTAGTACAATAGAATGACCTACCCATCCAGTTCTTTAATAACTATGTTTTACAAACATTTTACTTAGTTATATTTGTTTTGTATTAAATGTACTAAAATTAAATGTTCTTATCTAGTAAGATCTAGTTTTCATCAATTTACAGGTTTTCTATGATAAAATAGATAATAATTAATGTATTTTAAAATCAAAAGCTCCATAAAATATATATAAGCTATAAAAATATATTGGATAGTCATTTTCTTTAGACATCCATATTTAGTTTAGTTTAAGTTATTTTCAAATTTATATTGGAATTAGAGCCTAGTTGATATTGGAATAGATGACATACAAACTTTTTTTAATAATTCAAGTAAGGCATATAAGAGAATTTATAAATTACTTGATGTTTGAGGATTTATCACTCTAGTTTGATTTGAAGAACTGGCAACAGATTGATCACTTGAAGCTGTAGTAGTGTGAACCTGCGATATTGATTGTTGAGTGTACTTTAAATTTGCTTGATTTCCTGCAGATGTATATGTAGATGAAGACATTTGATCTTGATTGTAACGCTGTGGTCTATACATCCGATTAGACATTTGATGTCGAGGATAAGTTAATGGCCGATTTGTGTCAGGTTTACCAGTTTTCATTCGCAAATTATTATCACCAGACAGCAAAGACCTAAAAAAGATACAAAAATTACAAAATGCATAAAAAAACTATAGATAAATTTAAAATAACCTTTTTCTTCCCATTTCAGATGATGTTGGTGTAGAAGGAACTGGATGGTTATGGTTGGAACTGGATCGGCTAGATGATTCATTGGTGCGTGGTACAGACCAAGGCGTATCTATTAGAGTATTACCATACCGCCATATATCAGAGTTTAATGGAGAAAACTCTTGAGGCGTATCTTCAGTCTCTAAATCACTACCATCCGCAAATAATGGATCATAATCCATTTCATTTCCTGAAATCCAATTTTTTTAGTTACGAACAGTAATGTATGTTGTTAACATTGTATTAAATTTTCAAAACTGCCTCACACCTGTACATTACCAATGTTAACATTGTGTGAAAATATCAAGTCTTTTCAATCATTATTTTGGGAGTTATGTAGCAATTAACAAAATTGATTTGATCAAAAACGCATTTTCCGTACTTTTTTCCATTTTTTCTTAAATTTTTTTTGTTTTATTGAAGAACTTTTTTGGAATTGAAAATTTCAACAAAAAAAAACCACGATCAATAATGAACCAAGGATATAAAATTCTCTACCGAAAAGTGGTACTGTTGTTGAAGAGCAATTCCCTAGGAGCTACACGTGACACAGACACACACAAAAAAAAAAAAAAAATATCTTTGTAAAATCACGTGAAAAACACGTTTTTTGAAATTTTTAACGTATTCTCCTTAATTTTTTTATTCAAACTTTTTAATTATATACTTATAAGTCAAGGACCTTTTAAAGTACAATCTGTGTCCATATTCCTATCATTGGAGGTACTAAAATTAAAAATCAAAGCATTATTGAAGAATTTATCGTGATTACTTTCTTTTCTTTTTTTTTTTTTTTTGGCTTAGGATAGGCCTATAAGGCCCTTAGCCGCAACTTCCACCTCCTTCCATCGTTCTCTATCATTTGCTATTTCTTCCGGATTCTCTACTCCTAACAACCTTAGGTCTTGATATACACGGTCACTCCATTGTTGTCTCAGTCGGCCGAGGGGTCTCTTTTCGTTTGGTTTCCATGAGGTTATTTTATTTAGTATTTTTTCTTTGGTGCGCCAGACATGTCCTGCCCATCCGATTCTTTTGCTCTTTATTACTGCTACTATGTCAGGTAGTTTGTATAGTTCATGTACGTCATCGTTAGTTCTACGCTCATATTCATTGGTTTCCTCATTCTTTTTGGGGCTAAATATTTGTCTTAGAATTTTCCTTTAAAGTATTGCTAGGTTTTTTTTATCCGTTTTTGTTGAGGGCCATACCTTACATGCGTACAAAGCAATAGGTCTGACAAGTACTTTGTACATTGTTATTTTCGACCTTTTTGAGAGGATACTAGATTTAAAGGGTGTCTTAGCATTCCAAAACATCTATTAGCTGCAGTTATTCTTCTTTGTACTTCATTGTATCCCCGTTGGTTGTGTCCAGACCTACTCCAAGGTGTTTAAAAGTTTCTACTCTTTCAAATTTCATTTGTCCTACTAATAATTCTGATTGATCATGATTACATACTGGTAAAAAATGGAATAAAAACACACATCATGTGAAATCCAATACATTCTTTGTTTCTTTCAGAATTTAAAATGTATTCAAAAATTTTTATTTTACAAGACAGGAACAGCACTACATCACACCCCGCAAAGTTTTTTTGGAGAAAAATGATATTGAATCTGGGCCCCTTAAACCAGCAATTGCCAACCGGTGGTCCGCAGAAAAATTTGAAATATTATTCACCATTTTGTTTTTTTAATTTTCTGACAATTTAACCAATAACAGACGTAAATTGGATTCAAATAAATACAGTAGTATCGTATTGTAAACGTGCACCATTCTATAAGAATTTGTTTTAATTCTTTTTTTCTCGATTTTTTTTTATCATTTTTGGAATTTATATTTTGTTTTGTTATTTATATAATGAGTGAAAAAAGCAAAGGAATAAGTATTAATAATTTTCTAAATATACTAACAATTATTTATAACATTATTTTACGTTTATTAATATATATTTTTTTTATTTAGTATATGACTTATCAGTGTTCTGTACAAAGAACCTAAAGGCACTACAGTAAGTTAATAACTCTAAAGTTTCTGAGGAAAATTGGTTTTATATGCAGGTTATGTCTCTAAAATATGAGTGGTCCATAGAATTTTAAGTTTTAGATTTAGTGGTCCGAAAGGTTGGCAACCGCTGCCTTAAACAAAATACAAAACCTATTTTATCATAAGCCCATTTTTGATTATATAACTCAAGGTAGAAAAAAGATTATTAGAATTTTACTTAGGATATTGAATCTGAAACTAGAAACTTTACAGTGTTGTGTCAAACCTAGTGACCCCAGGCTCAGCATTATATTGATCAAACTTCTCAAAAATACACATCTTAAATCAATGTTTGTATAAATTAAAAATAATAAAATGAAGAATTTTGGTACTTATTAGGTAGGACTTAAAAATATAATACTCTTTATTTAATCAAAAACATTTAGGTATCTAAGTCTAAAAGTATTTAAATTAGGCAGAATTGGGGTCAGAATGTATAATGTAATATAATACACACAGGATATAGGTAGGTACAAAGAATATTTTTTTAAACTTACAAAATATAGGTAGGTACAAATTTGTGCAAAACTTAAAATTACAAATTTGATGCATCAATTCAACGTATTTATTAAATGCAATACGTTTTTTTAACAAAATCAAACTTACCCAATTGCATGTTTGATTCCGTATCTGCTGGCGGACTTGGCACAGGTCCAGTGGCCGTGAATGCAGTGCTTAATATATCAGCAAAACTACGAGTTTCTTGGCTATTAGAAACATCATCAGTAACATCACTATCTGTGGGTAGCTTTGCATTTGACCAGTTATCATCACTATCAGTAGTAGCAGTGCTGGTTTTGCTCAACTGGTCCGCCATTGATAGTAATTAATTGATAAATGGATAAGGATGTTAATTCAATTAACAGTACGGGGAACAAAAAAAATTAATTAGGTTCTTAGGATCAAAGATAAAATTTCAAGAAATCAAGATGAAAAGATACAGAAGAATATATTCACCACATGTGGATTATGTGAAGGATTAGCCTTATCCATTAACAATTAATTTGACTAAAAAAAAAAAAAAAAAAACTCATACAAATAAAATGAATAATTTACATTACAATAACATTATAATCACCATGTGTAATTGCAGAATTATAGTTTGATGCTCGGTTTAATGTTTACTTTGTTATAATTATTATTTATTATAACTACTTACATACTCTCAAAAAAACTAAAAAAAAATTGTTTCATGAAAAAACAAATTTTTACACTTGGCCCAAACTGTTTTCTAACTTTTATGATGTTTTAAATTTTCTAATGACAAATATTTATGACTATAAATTAATTCTAATACATTTTTTACCTATCTTAACAATGTTTGGGAAACTTTTTATAATTTTTAATCCAATAACTTATTACCCTATAATACCCTATCAAATTTGAGGGATCACACTCTAAAAAGTATTATATCAACTTTTACTATTTATAGTATTGATTTATATACAAATCGAGACCAAATTTATAAATTTCAAATTGAATATAAAAAGAAAATAGTACGTACTGACTAACTCTGAAGGCAACAATCAATCTATTATAGGTATAACTAAATTAATACCATTTTGGAATGGGGCTCTTTAATTTCAAAAAATTACATTCTAAAGCAAAAATCTCTCTTTTTGTCTGAAAATACAATAATCACAGACATAACATTTTCAAGTTGTTCATTTTAAAGCCTTTTTCAAAAAATTACTCAAATTTAAAAAAAAAATAAAATTCAAGATTCAACCAAAGGATGATCACTTTTCAAACTTTTTTGTGGAATGATATTAAACAATTCTACCAGAAAAGTCCAACAAAAAGTTGACAGAAAAACTAATAAAAAATAAAAACAATACATTCCTTCATATAAAAATCTACACAAATTTAAAAATTTGCAATACTATATGTTGTTAAGTAAGGTAGTACCTACTTGTATCTACATATTAAAATTTTTAGTCTTTAAAAATTAAAGGTTTCGTGAAATTTAATAACAAGTGTAAAAAGAAAATAATGTCAATTAAAACTACCAATTAAACGGGTAGTTTGTTTGAGTACATTTCAGTCGGAAGTAGTTGTATTTTAATTTGCAACAAGTACAAAAATTTTAAGTAGATGGAATTTGTCACAGGACACTCCATACGCACACTTACGATTGTTTTGAAACTCGGGTTGAAGACTCAGGTTAATCTACTATTATAATGACATAAAAACTAGAAGAAAAAACTAAAAGGCTTTCGCACTAGGATTTGAACCTTGACTTGAACAAATTTTCTAACTTATTTAGGTATCACAACATGTTTTAAATAATAAGTTAAATGCAATTAGTTTTTCAAGTCATTACATCCGTTTAAAAAGTTAAATAACTACTTAATGTGTTTTCAAAAACAAAAAGCCTAAAAAATGCATACACGACACATTCACCTAATGGTTAAGCTAGCTAAATTAGGTAGATCGACACTCCTCGTGCTCTTAACCAATCTTAAAAATTAGAGCGAGTAAATAAAAAAGTTATTTGGGCATTTTTTACCTCCTAGGTACGTCAAAATTTAAACGGATACAACAAAATACTTACATATTAATGGCTCATTTCATAATCAATGGTGAACAATGATTTTTTTGAAAACAAGTACGTTAAACTGTGAATTAAAAAACAGGTTCTGAAAAAAATCGGCGAGTCGAATTAAAAATTGAAAGAGCTCACGATCACGTTTGCGCGTATACCGAAACACGTTTACATAATTATTATAGTATCCATATTATCCCTCGGGTTCTGTTGATGCCTACGACATCGGGTCCAGAACAAAGTACAAAAATTAAATCGAACGTTTGAACAACAGATTAATAGATAATACTGCAGACGTATCTATTGTACTCGTTTAAAAGAAGATCGTAAAAAATTGAAACATCTTACAACCATGTTGTAAGATACAATGTATTATGGATATATAAAACATTTTTATACAATCCGGTCGACGGCACCGCGGTGCGTTTCGGAACCGACGACGACGATATTCCGCTTTTCAGCGACTTACAGTACTGCGTCCGACGAGAGTAACCTATGTAATTTTTGGTTTCTACTATCTACCTGTAGGCGCGACTTTTTTTTTAAATCACAAATAATTGTAACATACGTAATAATAATAATAATAATAACAATAAAACCACCCGTCGTCGCCGTGCTGGGGGGCAGGCAGCACACGTAAAGGCGCCCGTTTGCAACATTCAACGTTACCCACCTTTTTGGTCACGTCCGCGTTCATCGCCGCACACACGCACACCTTCCGCCGAATCGCGAATGAACAAAAAGAAAAAAAAACGATCCGAAGCACTCGCGAGAACGTGTACGCGGTCCTTCAGCGGCGGTCAGGGGCCCGTAGTTAGTCGTCGCCGTTGTTTTTCTTAACAAAATATACGCTCTACACTACGGCGCCGAGAGTAGGAAGAAGACACGAGAACCATTTCACGCGAACGCGTGAAACGCGTGAAAAAAAAAAAAAAAAAAAAACCACAACAGTCAACACCAGGAAACTCGCGTCTGGTGTTGAATGTGTTGATGTGGTGGCGAACGCAGTTCGTGGTGTCGCCGTAACACTGCGATGGTTGTTGCAGATGTATCGTCGCACAGTGTACGCCGTACGGGAAACGCCATTTTGCGTAGTGCCCGCAGAGAAATAATAAGTAGTACCATATTGTAGATGTCAGCGCACTCAGTGTCGCCAACCACGATGATCGTTGTACCATTTACACGTAATCGTAGAGTAACTCTGTGCACGTAATCGACCACGGTCCGGTCCACAATAGATGATATCCCAACCGCGGTTGCGTATACCGAAATCTCGGTAGATGACCGTGACATAACCGTGATCCCCACCTCGGGTCGGGTCTTATCTATGCCGCCAAAATACACTCGCTTATCATCAAAGTATAAGTCTTGGAGACTGGAGACGTACTTCATGAAAACTCTCATGTATAAACTTAAAAACAATTTACTCGTGAATCCATTATTATTTATTAATTATTATTACTCCCGAGTCATGTACTTTAAAAAATATAATATTGTCCATGATTATAAGTTACACTTGTGACGGAATTTGTTGCCCGTTTTTTCATTTCGGGTTTTACTCAACTAAAAAGAGGTACAGCCCGCAGATCTGTGTAAGTGTGTAATCGTAACGATTTGTGTAACAATATATTTGGGTCTGTTCAGTGTGTTCATACTATTGTGCTACAGACGTTGCAAACACGTTTTGTTCATCATTCTGATCGTAATTAAATTATTATATGTTGATAATGACCTGAATTTATTGTTAGTTGTATATACTTATATGTTTTGAATACATATTTCGACATTTCTCAATACTTTCGTTCGTATAAATTACTGTCTGTAAACTTAACATTTAAACAAACCTTGTTAGTACCTATATTTATTTAGGTTCAGCGTATCCGAGATTTACGAAAGGGGTGGGTTGTAAAAAATCCAAAATAGTTTGGTCTTTTTCCAATCTCGTGTTTTATTTTTGATGTTATGTTATAAATAAGGTAAATATACTTAAGGTACAACAAACAACATTTACATTTTTTTTTTTTTTTTTTTTTTTGGCGTACCTGTTAACTGAACTTTAGACCAACGTATAAAATAAAACTGAAATTACATTATACCTATTTGATTTTTGAAGACGACTAATTTGGGGTTGCTTCCTCAATTCAAATTTTAACATTTAACTAAACAGTAAAACCTACGGATCAGTATAAGTGTGTAAGGATTATCATAATAAATTTGTGTCAGATTATTATGAAGCAATCAAACCTATTTTGATCTTTATCCTGCATTTTTATCTTCATAAAAATGTCATACTATAAAGGATAATAAAAAACGTTCTTATATATTCTTAGGTAGTTGCTTGGAAAAAATAATTATCATTCAAATTTGGATATTAATTGTAGACTTCTTTTTTGGGATCCTTTACGCTTGTTTGACATTTTCTTACTTCATTAGTTTGTTAAATTACTCATATTGTAGGTACTACAATTTAAGATATCTTAAACCGTAATAGATACTAATTTTGTGTTTTAAAATTACATTTTCTGTAAGTACATGTCAGAAACTGATATGAAAACATTTTTAATGTTGAAGTAATAACAGTTGTGGGCAAGTTAACAATTTTGGCTAAGGCAGTTAATATTATTTAGTTTTATTGTTCCGATGGCATCTCCTTAACGCAAGAGCGTTCTGGGCGTATGCTATTACCCATTCCTTAAGATTTACACTTATACCACCCCTATATATAATATATCTAAGAAATGCTGTACTTTCAATACCCATCTCTTTTTAATCTTACCCTACCACGTGGTTATACATTTTATATTTTACCATAAACTCAATGACAATTAAGAATAATTAAATCTATGAGTAGAGATATTCTAAATAAATAGGGTAGGTGCATCAGAAAAAACTATAATAGTTTTTTAAACACGGTATTATCGGGGGTACTTACCGATAGGTTTATACATATGATTTAGTTTGTATTGATCCTTGTAGATTGTTAAAGCGCTAATCCTTTTAATCTTAATCAACAAAAATTTAATAATTAATATCAAACATTAGTAAAATATATTTAAAAGTTATTGTTGTAAGATCAATGTTAGATAACTAAAAATTTGTTGGATCTGAAGGTCGAATATTGTCTATAGATAAGCCAATATATTAGTTGATAGTTCTAATCTTAAATGGATTTTTACAGATTATGGGAGCAGATTTTGGTATTTGTATTCAATACTTAAAGAAAAAATTGATATCAAATGACAAACTTGATGGATTTGAAAAAGAACAAGATGAACTTTTACATATAATTAAAAAAACCATCGATTTTGGAGAAAGTGACTCTGTAGTAATACTTGGACCTAATGGATGTGGAAAATCATTGGTACCTAATATAAATAAAATATTTTTTTACATGTTTGTTTTTTTATCTAGTTAAATGTATACCTTCTCTTATATTTATTCTTAAGTAAATTTCTTTAATCTTTATACTTACAGCTAGTGGAGTCTGTTATAAAAGATCTTCCACTTGAATCACATACCCCTGTGTTATTAAATGGCCTTATTCATACTGATGATAATTTGGCTCTTAAAAGTATTATACAGCAACTTCAAATGGAAAATTTAGATGGAGATTTTGCTGGAGGATCTTTTGCTGGTTTGTATTTTATTAAAATATGGACCAGACTTTTATGTCTATTACTTTGTTTTTGTATTTAATTTATGTACCTACTACCACCAATTGTAAAATTGTAAAATAATTGTGGATCATAAATTAGCTTATAAAAACTTTTAGACATCTAGCATGTCTGTTTATCAGTATAAAACAAGAAGTCAAAAATAGTTTTATTAAAATGTTGGTGACATTAAAAGTTTTTAGAGTATTCTTAAATTAGTCAAAACAATTTAATTAATTTAAACGTATAAATTTAGTTAATCAAATTAACATAGTTATATTTTCTATTATTTTTTAGCTTTAGATGTTTATTGTATTGTTATTTTAATTAGCTGACATTGATATGAATTTTCAACATTAATTAAAAAATATTTACATTTTGTTTTTATATAAGCTTGAATCCAATTTGTATTATTCAATTAAATAATTTAACTATTAGTCAGATAATTAGTTTTACCATTTGTTATTACATGAATAATCTGTATTTACGAGAATATTGGTAAATTGTGTTTAGAAAATCTAAGTTTTCTGTTGGAAAGTTTTCGAGCAGGAGACAGAAAAATATCAAGATCAATTATTATGGTATTAGACAAATTTGATATGTTTTGTTCTCACCCTAATCAGACATTGTTATATAATTTATTTGACACTGTTCAATCTCAACAGGTAAATATAAACAGTTTATAAGTAAATGTATACAATTTTGCAACCATTATATATTATAATATTCTGTTCTTTAGAATCCATTATGTGTTATTGGTTTAACATCACGAATTGAAGTCATTGAATTACTAGAAAAACGTGTGAAGTCCAGGTTTTCACATAATTTTATTATGTTAAAACCACAAACAGAACCTAGTCAACTACTAAAAAGATTAGAATGTTTACTTACTGTAAGTAAAAACTGTAAAGCAAAATCTGAATCCCAAAATAAATGGAACAGTAGTATACACTCGTTGATATCAGATTCATGTATTCAAAATTTAACTAAAGATCTATCAAAACTAAGCAATAATTATTCAAAATTAAACATGGTTGTTGTAAGTATTTAAATAGTTTTTTATTTATTTATTTTTTTTTTTTATGAGATTTTAATTTTTCCATATTATAGTTTATGGCTCTTTCAAGAATATCAAAAGATAAAATGTTGACTGCTAAAGATTTAATTGATAGCCACACAACTTTATTTAAAAAAGATATGATTATTATGGATTTACTGGGTAAGACATAAAATGCCATAACGGTTTGCATAAAAAAGTCTTATCGTTTTTCTTTACAGGATTATCAGTATTAGAGTTTTGTTTAATGGTTTCAATTTGTCATCACTCAGAAATCTATGATAAAGAGCCATTTAATTTTGAAATGATTTACGCTCGTTATTGTAAATTTGCATCACGTAATTCATCATTACTTGTGACAAAGCGACAAGTTGTTATAAAAGCTTTTGAAAGAATATCAGTGAGTATTTTTACTATGTTTTTGTTTTTTCTTTTCATTTAATTGTATCAACTTTTATGTTTAACAATTTAGATTATGCAGCTAATATTACCCGTAGCGGTTATTGAGAATAAAAATGTTTTAAAAGAATATAGACTGTATAAATGTTCAGTCAACTTGGATAAAGTGAGAGCAGCTTCACATAATTACTACAGGATGCCTCCAGTTATACTACAATGGATAGATAGTAATATTATTTAACTAGTCTAAAATTATAAGTGTTCTTTTTTACTGTTACATTTTACGATTTACCTCATAATTTTTTTGTTGATTAAGCAACAAGCATGTCATTTATTTTTTCACTGCTGTATTGTTAAGACTAGGGTATTGTATCTGTTTAATAAGTCAGTAAAGTCAAATTCACACATTTGTTCACGGTTTTTTACATCTAAATTCTAAACCTTTTGTAACCATTCAGAAGATTTTGTATGTTACCCAACCTAAAATGCTTAATTTATGTAGTACCTGATAATATAATATAATTAGCACAAAAGTTAAAAACCTAAATTTACCAATTAAATAAAAAAGTAAATATAATATTCATTCTAACTCAATCACGTTAATATTATGTTATGGAGTTTTAAGTAAACAAAACTCTTGAAAAACGTGCTGTTGTCTTGCAATAAAACTAAAATTGTTAAGAACAGTAACAATATACTTATATTAGACTTATTTTATTTTTACTATACTATATTATAATATTTATTGTTATATATTTATATTTATATGTATATAAAATTTCAGTCTACTCTAAAGAAAAATAAACATACTATAGGTAATACTGTATGTGTAATTTCATAAAATTTGGTTAAAATAAAAACACAGATGAGTTTGCACACTGCGTTTTGGTGTAGCATAATTTTACTGTCCTATTTTTGGTAAAGATTGTAATTATACTTGTTCATTTAAAAAGCTACTCCTTAATTTTATTCTCAATTTTATTTTTTATTTTTTGAACTCACAAAATTTTATTCTAACTACCATCTTGATGTATTACAAATACAAGTGACAACAGTAAAATACATATCACGTAGCAGTTATAATGCGGCCCACCAGAAACTGCAGGTGCTGCACGCACCTATAAATAATAATTATATTGTGAAGTCGTAAACACAAACATAAAAAAAAAAAAAAAAACATAAACCAAACAGTCTATTGATTTTATCGAGATCCATTGAGCGGTTTCAGTATCAAGGGATGCGTGTCAGGTGGGAGACTTAAGCTTGTCTCTGGTATGCTCAGCTGGTCAGTGGCGCTCACATCGTAACGTTGTAGTATACCAGCTAGCGAGACAAACCCAAAACCAGAAACCAGCTGTTGCCCAATGCACGTCCTCTTGCCAGTGCTGAAAGGTAAAAAGTATTCCGGTTTACGAATGCATGGCTTTGCGTCATGCCCCCGTCGAACAAACCGATCGGGCTCAAAGGCCTCTGGGTTGTCCCAGTATACTGGACTGGTGTTCAGCTCGTAGTTGTTGATGATCACGCCTGTCCCCTTTGGTATTTTGTGCCCTGCGCAAAAGAACAAGACAAACAGTGATTATTTATTGTCTGTATAGTATACACAGCTGGTGTAGTGATTAGAGAAAGAGGCCGGCTTGGTTAAAAGTTAAGTTAAACTTGGAAGAAAAATAAATAGTTACATTTTATTTATTTACTTCAATTGTTTAATTTAATTTCCATTTTCCGTGGTCGAATATTGAGAAAAACAATCTTATCACTAATAAAATTTTAAGTATACCTATTGTACTTATTAATTAATGCCTTTTTTTTTTTTTATAATCAACAAAAGTTAATTCAAGATAATTTTTTAACTAACTTAACTTTTAAAGTTCAACTCAAAATTGTATTGACTTTTAACTATAAATTTTGTTGTACACATTTGGTTAACTTTAGATAAAAAAATCATAACTTTGCTGAGCTTTGGTTCAACTAGGTATTTATCTAACTAATTGGTATTTGAATCAAATAAAACAATAATAATTGAAGTATGTATTTGAATTTTAGTTTGTATGAAATTTATCAAGATAAATTTCATAATTGTCTCGCCTTACCATAAAGTAACATCAACTATTATTTTGATGTTTGGAGTACAAGTTATAAAATAACAAAAATTTAATTTAATTTAATTATCAAATATTTCATTTAATTAGATGTAATGTTATAGTTTACCGATTCATAAATAATATGAAATCATACCAAAGAATATTTTTTTTTTACTTTTGTCGTTGTGATTAAAATAAGTATAAGTAAAATTACCTTATATTAAATCTAGTCTATTTTAATCACAATAAAGTTGGGTGCAGTGGCTAAGTATGTGATATACCTTAGACTGTTTTGCTTATACTTAATAAAATAATGAAAAAATAAGTATTACTGTATTGAGTATCTATTGAATGATTCCCCCATTGATGAAGTACATATGATTAAAAAGTTTCAGATGTAATGGTGTTCACATAAAAAATCCAGTTGGTAAAATTATATTTTATCAGTATTTGCGCGAGTTTTTGACTGTACTGTCCGAGAATTGTTCCCAAACAGCAATCTAATGTCTGTATAAACGATTCTGACCGAGATCAGTTATCTAGTATACGTAATGGTAAAAACCAAATTTAGCGAAAAATATCAGTTTTATAAAACTATCTGTACCTACTAATTGAAATACGACTTTTTAGGTAATCGCCACTTCAAACCACTTGTCACCGACCTCAAATTTATTCTCTTTCCTATTTTTTTTTTATGCAGTTCTACGTTTACTGTGTTCTGTTTTATAAGGTATTGCATGAAAAGATCGGACCAATACACCTACTCACTTTTTCATTGATGTTTTTTGTCAAAATTTGTATATTTTTGGATCAAAACTTGCTAAATAAATAATATGTAAAATAATAAAAACTATTTCGAATAGCATCCAATGGCGCCGAACCCTATACTTATGTACTGCGTAAGCAATACATTATTTAAGTGGATGGTGGTAATGAAAAGTAGTGGATACTACCATAAACATATTCATGTCTATGGATACTACCTTTAGTATATTATTATATCTATTATATTATCTACTATGCCAGAGATGAGAGAGAGCGTATGAAACAGGCAACAACGTACCATAATTAAAGTAGTAAAAAAACGCCAATCGATCATTTAATGGATGTTCTAATTTTTGCCGATTTCTTCGGCTGATACTTAACTCAAAAAATAATCGAAATATAAAAAAATATTTCAAATAAAATAATATATTGATAAACCAAAAACTTTTTTAAACCTGCCACTTTAAAACTTTTCGCCGTCAAATTCTCAATTTTTTATTTGTTTTTAGGGTAGACATAACTCAAAAAGTAAGCGAAATTTGAGATTTGACCTAACGATCTGAGTCCATACAGACCTGTAAAAAAAGTAACCGACTTTAAAAATCGGAGCATTCAGCCTTCAGCTATCTAAAAAAATGTTCACAGAGAAAGAAAAAAAAAATCGTCATCGTAAAAACAATACATTACTCGCTGCGCTCAGAATCTAATAATTGAAATCGCCATGCCCCTACGTTCGCTCCTCCTCACCTGCAATCACGGCGTCTTCGGTGGCGACGCGCGGCACGATCGGCGAAGAGACCATGCGCAGCGTCTCGAAGAGAGTCGCCTCCGTGTACGGCATGTCCGGCTTGTCGTACAGGCGCACCGGACGCTGTCCACCGCCGGTCACCCGGTCGGCCTCCTCCCGGATGCGTCGCGCGACGTGCGGCCTAGTGGCCACCATGGACAGCGCGATCATGACCAGGTTGCCGACCGCCGAGTGGCCGCCGATAAAGTCCTCCAGCTCGAACAGTATGTGGTCCATGTTCAGCTCTGGCTCGTCCCGCTGCAGGCTCATCAACAGCGCGTCCGTGAAGTCGTCCGGTTCCCGTTCATCGTCGCGGCCGTTTCCCGTCGCCGAAACGATCGCGTTGTAGTTCTCCCTCTTCGACACGATCGCGTCCATTATGAACCGCCGCACGTCCGCCGACCATCCGGCCAGGTCGTTTAGGTGGCCCCGGTAAAACGGTTTCAACCACGGCAGAAAGTCCAACGCGTAGCTCTGGTTGATGTCGTGGAAAATCCGGTCGAAGGTCCGGACCACGGCTCGGAAACGCCGGTCGTCGTACTCGAACCGTTGCGAGCACATGAACCGCATGAACATGTTGGCGCAGGCTATCAACAGCAGCGGTTTGACCTGCACCGGCCGCGGCGGCTCGGTCCCGTGCGCCGCGGTGAGGCCGGTAGCGGCGGCCAACGCTACCAGCAGCGCGTCCAGCTCGTCGGACGCTATCGAGTCCAACAGGCCGTAGTTGGACGAGCACACTTTCGGCGAGCAAAACATCCGCGCGATTCTTCTCCGGGTCTCTTGAAGCGTCGACCAATCGCATAGCGCCAATGCTACAAAAAAAAAAAAAAAAAAAAAAAAAAATAAGCACAAAAAACTGAAAATATAATTTTATAAGCATAAAAACATTGTTGACATTTTAAGGGCTTGATCATGCTCAAAATCTGCCGGCAGGTTGCAGATTGAAATCGTTTTCATCTCTTATCTTTGGAAGGGGCGAACAACAGATGAGCCCCAATCAAGTAAATTTTTGTTTTTAAATTTGTGTATCTGAATTAAATTTGAGTCACCGGACGAATAAAGTACCTAGGTAGGTATGTAATAGATTTTTTTCAAATTAAAAATGAGTCGTAAAAATATTAAATAAGTGTTCCTGTAAGTCCTAATACTAATTAAAGTGCTTGCTGCAGGCTGCAGGTACTAAAAAACATAAATTCCCTTGCACAAACTATATTTTTTTTTATAAAAAAAATATATTATTGAATACTCGCGACATATTATACATATTACACAAAATGTAAAAATCGTGTTAACTTTTAAACATTTTTGTTTAATAATAGAAAATAACTAGTTGGTTTAACAAGTTTGCTAAAAAAAAAAAAAAGGACAATATGAGCGATATATCTCCCGCATACACTTGCACTGATTTGATCGTATCGATTTTCTTTTAAATATTTATAATATACATCGTAATTAAAAATTCAAATTTTGTATTTATAAAGTGAATGAGATTTGTAGCTTGCCTTGCAACTTTAGAGATCACCTATTGGCCATTATAAACACGCAAACGCATTAACATAATAACATCCAGGCTCTACTGATATGTAATAACTAATATAACCTATAGAGTATAGACATTTCAATCAATTTGAACATTTTGGACGAATTATGAATAAAACCTCATTATAAAAATGAAAAGTTAATACAATCTAAAAACGTGTGAGCACCAAAACTGTGTAAAATGATTTTTGGAATTTTTAACCATTTATAGTAAAAAAAAAACACCACGACGGAAATATACAAATACCAAAATGTACAATTCTTTAAATCACTCAAAAATTGCCAAAACCGGTTCACATTTCGTGATATCAACGTATGAAAATGTCAAGTCATTTGAAGCATTTTCGTAGTATGCATCGTTTCAAGAATCTAAAAAACCACTTTGCGCACCGTACCACTTCTCCACGCCTGTATAATATGCACCCACGACAACGACACTCACAGTTTTATTGAAACCTTTGATTCGACAATGATATAAGTATGAAAACTTACCAAATTGTTTCTCTATTATTGTCAGGCTGTTACATGCGAATACTAAAAAAAAAATTGAAAAAAATGTAACATGACAAAATGTTTACTATGGCTATTAATAGCTATGTACAAAACAAAAATTGTTTTACTTTTTGGAAAGTGTAAACATAATTCGCGTTAACATCCTACTTGTTACTGGTGAATCGTGAATTTTTGCCTACGCCCAAACCTCAGACAAAACCATAATCAGGTTTAATGTTGCGTTGTATTATGTATAGGCAACATTATTTACTTATTAGATATCTGAAATAAATTATAAAACTAATAATATTTATACATTAAATTCAATTGAGTTTAATTTTAACTTTTTCTTTTTCAATTTAAAAACATGCCACTTGATCGGTGATCCACACGTGATTGATTTTGGGTCCATATTAATTTTTTTATTACCAATTTTAATAAAAATATGATAGGTACCTTGAGAAGTTTTCTGCGTTTTATTAGAAGTTTGAATCGCCGTATACGGTTTGTGTGGATCAATGCAAACAATGACAAAATCGTTGTTTTTAATTTTTTTTTTTTTTTTATTTATACTATTTATTTTATTTTAAATTACTAGGTATAAGTGTCCAGCTATTATCTAAACTAATAGTAAAGTAAAATTATAAATACATTGCACTCGTGACTAGCATGATAATCGTAGAAACTATAGAAATTATTGTTTTCTATGACCAAAGAGAGAATTTTTTGTTACCGACTTGTTTTATTTTTTTTCATTTTATGATGAAGAAAATTCAGCTGTAATTTTTTTTAGAGGTTTTATCGATGTGTAAGAATACATCACTTACCCCAGTGTTCTATGTAACTGTGTAAGATGTGTGTGATGAAGCCGACAATGATAGTTTTAGTAATTTATGATACAATAACTGTTGTAACTTATTAGTTAGAAACAAAACAATAAACTATTTGCAAAAATTAAAATATAAAATTTAAGCAACATTTCACATTGTGAATAGGTCACTATTTTGAATGAGTAAGTATAAATGTATAAAATAAACATTTTAACGATTGGACAAACTGTCAAAAATGATTTGAAGCAAAATTTTAGAAAACAGAACATTGTTCTTACTACAGTGTTATAACAATTTTATGACATAATAAAGTATTTGTATAGTTTTTACATTCTATATTATACTAGCTGTCCCGGCCCGGCGTTGTCCGGAATTTAGTTGGTCAAAGCTTAGTAAATTAATTGCAAATGAAATTTAAAAAATGAGTACCCCAAATTTGGCAACCCTGTCTCACCACCTTGAGGGGAGAATTTTTTAAAAAGCTTTAGGGGTTGAATTTTGAAAAACCCTTTCTCGGTGCTCGTCTTCGTTGCATAAGAAACCTCCGTGCAAAATTCCAAGTTTCTAGATCCAGTATAGTTTGAGCTGTGCGTTGATCGATATATCGATGCTTGAACCCTTTTAATCCCTTTAGAGCTTTATCCTTATGTGCTTATCGATTATTTCACGTCTCGTCACGTACTTGCCTATTGTTGGATTGATTTGAAATATCATAGGGGTAGGGGTCATTCATTCGTAATAAGTATTTGATACTGTTGAGTGGAGTGTGCTGTATAATATCCTTCAATCGTATTAATTGACAATCAAATTTCATTTGAAGACTCACAAAATCGATGTTATGCCAGTGCCAGTTTTGGACCTTCCACGAATCTATTGCAAAAGATTCCATGGAAATCGGTCAAGTGGTTTCCGAGATCATAGAGGACAAACATACATACATACATACATAATAAGTGATATTATAGACGAAAAACTAATTGGGGTTTACAACAATAGTTTCTATTAGATACAATATTACTTAGTAAGTGTAAATTTTTGGGTGTGTAGTCATGATCGGTAAAAATTCAAAATTATTTCAAAAATAGTCCCGACATTAAATTGAATACAATAGCTGTAGGTAGATTGTTTTTATTAGAAATTTAGGTGCCCAAATAGCTTTGAAGCTTGACTGCTTGTCTAAAAGTTTAGCGTCTTGAGTATGAAAACCACATGATTTATTAAACAAAACGTAGGTATCTACATATTCATGAAAACTTTTAAGTTTTATTTTTTGCTAAAAATTATTGAAACTGAATGAAATTGTTATGACGTTTAAAATGTATGCGTTTTAACAATGTGCTATAATTTATCTTAATTCAAAACAACTTTTGAACACACAATGACAAAAACGACAAAATAATAATATAAAACGTCTATACAAACCAACCAAAATTATTAATACCGATTTCCAAAAATGTTCGAACAATATTATATGTTGTAAAGATTTTATCAAAATTTTAAACCAAACTAAAAATTGAATGTTTTATGAAACAATTATAACTGCAAAATCTACAAATTATCAGATTAAAAAACTCTTTAAATTTTTCCAAACTTGTCGAAACTACGGCTCCAATTTCAGAAAAAATGTGTTTAAGTGTTTAAATCTTCAGTAATTTTAATTATATGTGAAAATTTCAAGCCATTTGAAATAATTTTGGAAATTTTAACATTTCAGTTTTTTGACCATAACTAAAAAAATAATCAAAAATTAAAAAGAAAAGTTTCGAATAAAGTGTCATAATATACAGAGCATAAACAGCTGTTAAATATAACAAGTATTAATCATAACCATTACGGACAATTATTTAAAGAGTTATGAAAACATAGGTACGGGAATAATCACTCGTTTGCATAACGTCAATACAATTATTACGCTTTGTACGCATTTATACTAAAGAATGCAGTTAAAAAACTTTGTTAGAAACTGTCTTACTAACAACTTGCAAGATTTTTTGAAAAATAAATCACAATTATTACCTACCAATTTTTACAATTTCCAAACTTAAAATGACATAACAAAAAAAAAAAAAAAATTGTGATTTTGATTTTATTTTTAATCGTTATTAGAACAACTTAGAAAACTTAATTAAAAAGTAATATTCAACAAAATGTTACATTCACTATATTTACATATTTGTACAACAGTTTTAACGTATCAGTGATTAGATAGTTAAGTAATAAGTTAAATTATGTGTAAAAACTTAGAAACAAAAATTACGCTACGAAAACGGTGAATATCTGCTGGGAATATCTGATGGGAAATTCGCCAGAAAGATAACACTGCAGAAACGGCAAAAATCTGATGGAAAAAATTCCGGCAGGATTTTGCAGCAGAAACATCGAATTTACTTATAATTTTATTTTAGATTTTGAGCGCATTATTGTTTATGCAATGATGGTTTTTTTTCTCTGTAAACTGTAAACGTACAACAAAAATGTTTAGAAAATGCACCGAGATGGTACTTTGTTTGAAATGTTTTTTTTAAATTTTGGAATATTTTCTGAAAAAAAGTTTTCATATTAAAAATATTTTGAAAATGTTGTATGTTAAACGAAGGGAAATTTTCTTGTCTGTGATCACTCTTTTGGGTAGTTTCCGATCTTTACGTTGGATATAATTAAAGTTTAGATTCAGGCTAAATAAGATGGTGGAAACCTTAATGTTTGCACTTTACTTGAAAGTTTTTTTTTAATTTTGATTATTTTTTTACACGGGCAAATTTCGAAGAACAACTTCCGAAGGAAAGGGAGTAAATTCAACAAAACTAAAGAAAGGGTGTAAATTTAAAAAAAAAAAAACTCTAGTAAAGGAGTACCTCCTATAAGTCTGTAGATACTTACACTTGATCTTCTTGATAAGATGCGTAAGCAATTTTATATAATAAATTTATTCGACAAATTATCGATGCTAGCTCCTCCAGTTTCTCCGATTTCTCAACTATCTAACAAAACTATGAATTGTTTTAATCTACTCGCGTTCTCGTACTTGTTGGCTAACTTTCAATAACTGATTTTACGTTTTTGCGTATTTTTTTTAAAAAACTTGTTTTCTTTTTTTGTTTCGCGATCTCAAACGCATTACTTTTGTTGTTATCGCGCTAAAATATACGACATTATACACGTCATTGTTATACGTGGTAAACGATACCGTGTGTAATATCAAAGCCCCGCGCATTCTGCTGTTGACTAGCAAATATTAATAATAATCACGCGAACAATTATATTATTGAACGTATCGTTGAACCACTCACAGTTGTTGCGGTCGCCGGCGAACAGCGCGTGGTACCGCGCGAAGTCGAGTCGGCCGCCGAACTTGGACCCGTTGCCGATGAGCACCTCCCTGATGGACGCGTAATCGTTGACCACCACGCACGGGGTGGCGCCCATGCGCATCAGGTACACGGGCCCGTACTGCCGCGCGAGCTCGGTAAACCGGCGGAACGGCCGGTGCCGGTGCCCGCGCATCGCGTGCATGGTGCCGACCACGGGCCACGCGGCCGGCCCGTCCAGCGTGCACGCGCCGTGGCCGCCGTGGACGAAAGCCGCGGTGACCAGCAGCAGTAGCAGCAGCAGCAGCAGCAGCAGCATCAGCAACAGCGGCACGGCGAGCGCGGCCGGCACCGCGCCGACGGCTGCGGCGTCGGCGGCCGCTACCTGCAGCACCCCGTTCGCAGCGTCCATATCGTCGGCTGAAGTCTGGCGCACGACCACCGGCACCGGGTGCGGCCCGGCGCGTATATATAGGTACGACGCGCGTAAGTTAAACCGCGTGTGCGTGCCACCTATACCTACCTACCTACCTACCTACCTACGCGCCGTGCGTCGGGTCGGCCGAACCTACCGAACGCGCGGCGACCGCAGCTCCCCTGCGGGAAACCGCCGACACGTTCGGCAGCACACGCGCGGTCGCCCCCTTCCGTTGCCGGCGACGTCGTCGAAGAACGGAGAGAAAAAAAAAAAAAAATTAATCGACAACGGCGAACCGCTCCACTCGGTGGCTACGGGTGAAGTGGATGAAGTAGAGAAGAAGAAGAAGAAGAAGAAGAGGAGGCGGAGGAGGAAAGCCGCGGCATCGCGCCTATACATTATACAGCGTGATTTTTGTCGTTTTTACGTACGACCGCGCGGTTTGGAAAATATTCCGAAAAAAATGTACACGTTCCGTTGGCGTTCGTTTAATTTTTTCGCTCGATTTTTTTTTTCTTTCGAATTACAGCAATTATAGTATATCATGAATTAGATACGACGTAGAAAATGAAAGAAAAAAAACGCGTTTCCGCGTTTGATTGATGCGCGGACTTTGTTGTCCAGTGTGTGTGTATTGTGGACCGGAACGCGGTAACATAATAATATATATTAGCTGGTAATTCGTACGAAAAATTGTTAGAGAAAATTTAGTTTAATGATCGGCCTTGTTCTAGACTCGGGCTGGTCTTTCAACGACCTTTGGAGGAAAAGAAAAACATGAGATAAAATAAATTATAACATTTGCTTGGTACATAAACTTAATAAAGTTATATAATGTTCACAGTGCTTAAAGCACACATTTTCTTGGTGCCATTTTTATTGGTAAGTTGTGAGTAGATAGTGTAATTATTATGTAGAAGTTAATCAAAATAGACACCGACTACCTATATTTCGATTGGAAACGTCGTCGTTTTTCTTACAGCGGTCATTTCTTTAAACATTTTTCAACGGCGACCCATTATCTATCTACTCTTGATTTCATCGATCAACGCGAAGAGTATCTTTTACAAATATCATGACGTGTAATTATATCGATTTTCGCAGTAAGTATTCAATTATTGAACCGATATAGCTGGGTAGTTTGATAATTACGCGGCGTTTAAAAGAATCGAATAAAGAAATAGTATCCCGTTCGGCGTCCACGCTGTATAATATATAAAATATAATATTATGTATCCCTTTTTCGATATAACTTCAAATGCTCATAACTCTTAATTAAACATAAATTTAACTACTGATTTATTGTATTGCGGTCGATACCGGTAGTTTGTGAAAATCGTCTTGTTTTATTGTTTTTGAAACGTTAAAAAAATTCGAACCGTTTGGTTAGCCAAATTCGTAGTAGTTGAAAAACGGTCGACGAGAAATAACGAATTTCTGAGGATACGATTAATACATGCGCATCGCATAGTACGATAAAACAATCGTTTTATCGCCCTGTATATATAATAGCATATTATTTTAATTTTATGGAGAAACGTCTCCGGCGGCTAAATCGTTCGTCGGAGGGGTGACGGGAAGGATTGTGTTCGGTAGGGAGAGAAGATTTGATAGTTTTTTTTCTCTATAAAGTGGCTCGTGCAGGCGATGATGACATAAGACCTTTTTTTTTTCCTATCATTTAAATCATTTTAGTTATTATAACGACTAAAACGAAACATTCTTGGGTTCGCCTCCACTACTCAAATGATTCGCGCAATCATATTAGCTACTTGACGGAAAAATGTACAAAAAAAACTACGAATTATAATATAACGACAAATCGAAATGTCACAAATCGATACGTAACAGTTCGAGTTTTCCATCCGATAATAATTAACGCGAATTACCGTCTGCGTTAAAATAATATATTGCTGGTATAGGTATGCTAATTATACCATCGCATTTCTTTCCCCGTGTTAATTTACTAAAATATTAATTTTTGATTATTATCATACTTAATCAATAATCGTATTGCTCTCGATTCGTTTGTATTAATTGTTTGTTATTTTATTATTTTCCGGAATCCACACTCGGCGAGGAGTTTGAGATTTCGGTTTTTCGTATATACGGTTCATGTGGGCGTTTTACTTTGTACATATGCAATTTATATTCTCACACGATCATCGGAGTCCGAGCAGGGGCGCGTTTCAACCCAATTATTTATGGAGGGGTGGAAAACAATTTTTCCGACCCTCCAAAATATACATTTTCAATGTGAATAATTGTATAGTCATGAAGGGCGAATTCTCCTAGTTTGTGCTTGCTTGCATATTGGAAACGGATCGCATTCAGCAATATGACGACGTATGTAATGTAACGATATGTTTTCGTATACAGTTAAGTCTAAACCCATAAATATACTAAACATTTGCAACAAAGTTTGTAACTGTTACAAGGAAACGCATTTATTGATCCTTACACACTCGTACAAATAATCCTTACAGTATTCAATAAGTAGGTACCTATTATTAAATATTCATCATAATACTGTATAGAAATTTTGTTCTGTCATAACTCATATTTTAGGTTTAAGACGAATTAAACTCAAACAACCAAATCGCATTTAACTCAGTTAGGTATAATGATTGTTATAGCTGTGTTGTATCATTTTTTTTTTTTTAAAGTTTGGAAAAAGTACCATCTCTAGCTTAGCGAACCGTCCTCGATAAGTGATAACACTATTTTTCTTTCGAATGTATCCCTCTAACAAATAAAAGTACACGTTTACAATTATTAATTCGAGATCATTTTTAATTTCAAAAAATTAAAAGCTAGTAAAATTTAGTCAGTAGAAGCGCCTATTAATTATAGTGTGCTACTCTGCACAATTATAAGTATGTCTTTAACACCACGTATCGTTTTTGTTCTTCCGATCGTTTAAATAAGTAGATAAAATACGACTTTTTTAACTTACGCCGTACGCGAAATACGGGCCCAAATGAAAATTCTAAGAAACTACTTCCTTCGACTTACAATATTGGTGTTTACATAGAATTTACATAATACATCGTTTTGCCATGTATATATATATTGTGACTATAACGTGTGAGTAAGAGTGTTTATGTGTGTGTCAGTTATACGTACGTATTAAATAATATATATATGTGTAATAAAGTATTTCTGCATGTGTTTAGCGAAATAGGTTAACAAATATTTTACCATGTTTAACTAGACGTGTTTTTTTTTTTTGTTTCTTTTCGTAGAATAGAGCTGTATTAATTGTTTGAAACATTGATTATAATGATTACTGTTCCAGCAATATTTCACGTGATTTATACGAATGTTTAAAAAATCAGCTGAATTGAATTTTTTAAGTCATATGGACTCATTTTGATGACCTGGAATCGAACTGTGAAACGTACCTATTTCAGTTCGTTGTGCGTTGAAAAAAAATATCGTGAATGGTTTACTTGCAAAGAAGGAGGAGGGGGGTGGAAAGTTTAGTATTCTTCAAAATTTGGTTAATGCGTTATGAACTATAAAGTTATACCTAAATGTCAAACGCGTCAAAATTATTCTGTGTGTGGGGGGAAGGTGGTACTTTGAATTTGATTTTGTACGGAAATTTTCATGATACATCGTTTCAATACGACGTTAATATAAAATAATCACGTAACAAATCAAAAACACTTCTAAGAACAATGTCAACAGGACAGATATAGCTGTATTGTGTTGGATTTACAACAAAAACGATCTTTGGTTTCATAATATATAAATCATTGTGATTATTTATACATATTCTGGAGAAACAAACAGAGGACCGTATTATTGTAGTAGGTACTTCGTTTGAATAAATTACACTTATAAATCTTAAATAAAAAATTAAAATGTGTTTCTATCATAAAATACAATAAAGTACCAAAATGCTACCGTGAGTGTATTACGAGAAAAGGCTAGTGAACAGTTTAGATGTTATTGACGAATAATTGTTTCTTAATTGAAACTGGTATTCAATAAAAGATTATCAAAATAGACGTAAAGATATTCAAAATGATTTTTTGGAAAAATTTCTAATTCGCTTTATTGCAAAAAAAGATGATTTAATATATATATTAGATATTATTTGAAACAATTTTTAAAATTTTACATGTTTAGCGAGTTTTGATACAAAAAATATTGCATAAATTTATACTAAAAACCCCGATGAAGAGACGAGTATTGGTCCGATATTTTCATGCAGTACCTTATGTAACATAACATAGTGAGTTCCAGTGAATCAATAAACATTTATTTAAATATTCACACTTTAGTGTTTACAGAAGCTAGAAGGTAATGAATTTAATGTTGCATTCATTCATGGTTTACTAAATGGCAAATCGACGACAACAATCTTCTTTTTTAACTTAATATATTGCCAGCACCTTCATTCTACCGTCGGATCGGTGATGACTTCTAGACGTATTAATATTGAGTTTGATATTTTTTTTAATTCTAAGCTTTCGGACGTTTACCTAAATACAAATGAAATGTTCACAAAAATTATCTGTAAGTTAGTCATCAATTTGTATATCGCTGAGCAGGATATTTTAATTAAAATTTATAAATAATAAACAAATTTCAAGTCAGAGGGTCTAGTTTTATGCCACACAAACGAAATTTTAAAATCAATTCTGAATATCTAATATTATAAGTAATATAACATGCTAATATGTTATAGTAATGCTAAATGTTAAATGCATATGTACTATGTTAAAAATATATATATACATATATAACATAAATACAAAAATAAAAATACTACATGTAATATATAAATCATATATTTGTGTAAAATTTTTTGATTTTGTGGAAACATGGTATAGTTTTAATTCATACCTGTATGTATGGCATACAAGATTATTTAAATTAATTTCATGTATTCAATTGCGGGGTTCAATTCCCAAACAGCCTGTTGTCATTTTTGTCCAAATTAAGTTAAACATGGAAATGTATGTAAACGAATTCAACAAATCAAGTGGTCAAGTCAGTTTTTGTCTATAAGTAGTGTTTCCATTCTATATTTAAATTTAAAAAACAGAGAGTAGGTCACTTGGAAGGTGTTGTATATAAACGCATTATATTTCATTAAAAAATAATAATAAATCGTTGCTAATGAAAATGACGATTATGAATGCGTTGTATTACAATTTCTACGTTTAGATATCATGTAGGTATTACCATTGGTTATAAATACTATAGTAGGTATTTATAATCAATATAGTGAATGAAGTTGATGATATTTTAACGGCAAAAATAAACTTCAAACAATTTTGATAATTTTTAGCCTAAGTATAGAAATTTAAAATTTTGAATGAAATATATAAATTAACCTGATTTTGAATAGATTGGATCATTTTATTGCTTACGTTGGCAAAATGTATTCTTTAAACTAATTTAATTTTTTTATACATCTTTCTCTTACGTTGATCATTTTACTGAACATCAGTTAAGAGTCACACGTGCGTCTAGAGTCTAGACGGTTTACCATAAATGGTTTCATTTTCATTTGAGTCAACAAAATCTGCCGACAGTTAAAAATTTTACCCGATTTACTATTGATTTTATTTCACGCCACATGCAAATTATACAATTTATATAGGTAATTTTTTTCTTTTTCTTCTTTTCTATCCTTTTTCTCCCAACTATTTGGGGTCGGTCACTACTCCAACAGCCCTCATATCATTTCCATCCCTCTCTTTTTCGGTCTTCCTCTCTTAATTTTTTCTTTAACGAATTAAAAATTGTTCTTTATCATTATTCAATATACAATCATTATTATATGATTAGAAACGTATTTGAAGTAACGTAACGAAATGGTTAGGTATGATAATATTATTTAATATCCTTTTTAATCTATAGAATTGAGGTGATTTGTGAAACTGCTTGTAGAATTTATTTAGACACAATTTTTATTCTTCAAAATTTAGTGACAATTTGATTGAGTTATGAGTTCGAGGCACACGTGTATCTAGTATATATTCCATTCAGTAGTATGTAGGAAGTTAATATTACAAAATACAACAATTAATGTAGAATATGTATTGGGTGAATGTACTTGACGAGTAAAGCAAATCATCAATACTACTAAAAAGTTATACAAGAATATTTTTAAACTAAAATCCAGAACTAATTTAAACTAAAACCCAAAATGATGTTTTAATTTCAATTAGAAACAGCAAATCTAACGTCAAAAATTTATGATTTTAGTCAACCTTGAACGAAATGATTACTCCAATTTATTAGCCATTGGATATAAAATATTCCAATGTATTGAATTTGTCGGGGGTGCAATCTCGTACTCGTGTCAATGCTGTTCAGATGTTTATAGTAATTTGAATCATATAAAATTGGATCCTGTATTTTCAGAATGTATGGACAGTGTTGAAGTTGGAAATTTTAAAATTTCTTAATTTTCAAAAAATATATCACTTATGTCATGTACTATTTATGTCATATACAATTTTAAATAAATTCATAGAGCGTTTGACGTTGGTACGAGTGACAAACTTAATAATATCGTAATCAAAACTTTTTGGCAGTACTCTTTGTCGAAATATATTTAGAGGAATCAAGTCAATAATGTGTATGAAAACGTAAAAAGAAAATCATTTATTATTTAGTAATTACTTTTGTACAAAAAAAGTCAACAGGTTAGGTTAGATGATAGCCTGCAGTACATTTTTCAGATATATTATTAAACCTATTTTACACTCTTACTTTTCCATACCTTTATCACACACACACACACAATACTATTATTACCTATATAATATTATATGCACTTATTGTTTCATGATATTCAAATCACGTATATTGTTCTGGGTACATGTCTATATTAACGAACGCAGACAGTGATGTAATATACATAGATAATGTATTCAAATCAAGTTCTTTGGGAATAATAAAGAAACATCATTTTAGCACAAAGCACTATAATTATATATACACGTCATGTAGTTTTATACGAACGTATTATACTATCGTAACGAATTTTTCATATAGGGGTAGTAACAGGTAAACGTAAAACAAGTCCATTTCGGTTTTTTTTTTTTTTTTCATTAACTTTGTATTATCTTTCGTTTTTATTGGTACTCTGTTTTTTTTTATTTTTTATTATTTTTTTTTTTTTTTGTACACTGCCACACCACGAATTATTATTAACCTGCGCTCCCGCGGCAATCAACATCACGCGGTGGGTATGTTCGTATATGGAAAAAAAAAAAACAAAACCTGTTGGCGGTAGGCAATCAGCACACCTGTTTAGTTATTCCTTAAAGGTTTAGACGGTCCGTTTTGGCCGCATCCTCTTTGCATAATATACGATCAGCCTGCATACAGACGGATAAAAATAAATCGTTTCGTTGTACCTATATTTAACCCCAGCCCTAGCCGTGTGTGTGTGTGTGTGCGTGTGTGTGACGTGTTGTATATGCATCGGAGGGGAAACAATGCCGCCCGAAGGGTTACAAGCGTATGCAAGGCCACGGTCTAGTGGCCCAGTTTTAAGGACACGCGGTTTACACACCCCTCCGTTCGTAATATCCAAACAAAGCGTATAACATGTACCCGCGCACAAGGTATACGAGGTAATGACATAAAATTTAGCCGTATTATATTTTCGTACGGACGTTTTGTGAAGGAAAAAACAATTTTTTTAAAAATACGCTCTGGCGAGCCACGATCAAGGTGTGTATGTATAGTATCAGCTGCGTTACACGCCTTCAATTTTGGGCGAGATGGCGTTCGGATGTACACCAGGGGTTCCCAACCGTCAGGGTACTTTTGATACGTGTCGTGGACACTGGGTTGCCACGGAGGCCTGCGGAACGAGTATTATTGTTATAGTGCGATCCACAGCCCGTGGACATTGAACGGGGGAAAAAAGTGTGCCAGAATAGGAAGAGCCGGTAAAAAAGGTCTCAAAAAACTATTTGGTAAAAATTTCAATATAAAGAACCATATAATTCACCTTTTATTTCACTAACGTTTAATTATAAAAATATATTGACCATACTATTATTTATATACATAGATGATTATTAAAACATAATAGTTGTCAAAATGACTCGCGGACTTATGGTTGGGAAGCCCTTATACCGATTGGCCGTGTAACGTATTTCATAATTTACTAGGGTTGGGTTATGATAGGTCATGGTTGGATACGCCTATTAAACGCTTTGAACAGATTTCAGAGCCCTGTAAATCATTAAAAAATTTTCGAAATTGTTTCCGATTTCACATACTAACTCATTTAACCGTTCCTAATGGTGTGTGAAAATTCCAAAGAAGTCGGAGTAGTTTTAACTTTTTCATTCTCAACAATCGCATAACTGAAAAAATAGTCGAACGTTCAAAATAGCTTCAAATAAAGTTCCACATTATGGCCAATTTTCTCTGTTCGGAATTTAAAATAAAAAATATACAGCTTAAACCTATTAAACGATTTTTTTTTTTTACACTTTCGTATCTTCTTCTTCCAGTCTTCAATCCTTAGATTGGTTTGCTGCAGTTCTCCATGCTTCCCTATTATTACTCAATTCCTTTAGTTCTTTATAACTATTCTTCCCCATGTCACTTATTATTTGCTTCATATACTCCATCCTTGGTCTTACTTTTCCTATATGGCCTAAACACTATACACTTATACACTTTCGTATGTAATAGTAATTATTTGACACTCGGAAATAAAAACTAACGATAAAAGTAATAACTGTTTGAAAACAGGTATCGATAGGAAAACCTTTACTTGATAATAAAATATGAATAAACATAATCAACCTAAAATTGCTGGCAGAATACTTAGAAAAATACATTTTTTTAATGAAACGATTATTGAATGTATAACGAAAATTGAGAGTAGATCTTTTGTAGAACTTGTCACAAGTAGAACTTGTGTATCTATTATTTGGTTATTTTATTATCATTTTACAATCCAAAAGAAAATAGCATTATATTAAAACAGGAGTATTATAATTATTATGTCAAGAAAATCTAAAGTCGTAAAAAATTATTAAATAAAAATTGATGCACCGTCGCGATATAACACGTGCGTAGTTCTCGATACAGAGTCCCACACAATGAATGTGTAAGTGTGCATTGAGGTGTAAGAACTAGATTTTAAATGCAAATTATCGGAATTAATTCCTTATTATTGTCAGAGTTAATTTTTTTGTACTTATGCAGTAGTATTTACAATCATATCTTTTTATCCTGATATTGAATTCACTTTAATTTTTAAATATGCAGATCGATAAACAATATCGACTAGTTTGGAAAATTTAAAGGAAATTATGTTTTAAAGTAATGTTTAGTGAAAAAATAGATAAATCTTGAGGTGTATTAAGTTCCTCGTTTTTATGAAAAATACTTACGCGCTAATTGTCTAATGTTAAAAAAGAAAACAAAATAGTGTACACAACTATAGTCTGGTATCATACACAATAAACAATTGTGCTTAATGTTTTATAAATATTTATCTAATTTATTTCCTAAATCATTAAAACGTTACCAGACTTCTGCAAAATTGATCAAGTTACCGTTTATCCACCGACCCACTGTTGATGATGAATTGTTCATCATGGTCTAAAATAAATATCAGTTAATGCTTTGTATCTTAAAAAGTCGTCCAATTAAAGTCGTTATACGTACTTATCTAATATTATTAATATGATATTTAAGTATATTGTTTATATATTTTGGATGGTTACTATGGATAAACTTTTACGTTAATTTTTAAAGTCACACAAAATTCAGGCAATAGGTTGAATTTTAATTTCGGACAAAAAATTAGTATTTCTGATTGTATATTATATAATATATTAAATACCCACTATTATAGTTTTTAAATCATTTAAAGTTAGTTTATTCCATATTAAGTCTTCTTCTTCTCCCTTGCTTTTTACCCTTTTTTTGGCCCCTCTTGTCCTAAATTTCTACTTGACACGATTTTTGATATTTTTCACATACACACACACCATGTAATCCTCATATGATTTTTAATCGCATCTAATCACTTCATTTTTGGTTATTCTTTATTTTCCTTCAAATTGTATTCCTACAATACCATTTTTAATGTTTCGGTTTTATCTCTCTACATAACACGCCCAACTTATCTCAGCCTATTCCCTAGCTCCATTATGAAGTGTTAGGTTAGGTTAGGAAATAATTTTTTATTGACTACAAATACTCTAAAGCAGTTTCCTAAAGATTTTTCGGGTCTGGGGCAAAGTAATTCCGGGGCCCTTCTTTTATCCTATTATTGTCAGAATATTAGAAAATTTAGTTAATCTGGACTTAAACTGGGGCCCCATTGAAATTTTCCTAAACCGGGGTCCGAGGCAAAATAGTCCCATTGCCCCCCCCCCTTCTGAACGGCCCTGCTCTAAAGTATTGCGTTTGAAAATCGCCTCCGTGGATTTGCTCAAAAAACTATTCAAAACACAAATGAAAATAATAAATTAAATTAAAGTGTATAGGCTTAAATCAAATTAAAACTTAAATTTACTATAAAATGACTATTATACAGGATACCTATATTGCATAACTTTAAGGTTAATCGATATCTGCAGTTTGTGTAAAAACTTTTATAGATTCAAACTCCAGTCTCCAAATTATAAATTAGTCAAGTGAGTAGCATTACTAACATTAAAGATAATTAAGGATAATCTTACTGGGGGTGAAATGTTCTTGGTATAATTCCCCTCTCCCCCGCTAACATCGACCCGTGGGTATATGATTTTATACTGTTACACCGGGTTTGTTTACAAGTTAGAAAATAAAACCGGGTCAACGGATAAATGCACACAACACACCCAGATAAATAATGCGTAAAATATGAAATGGAACGCCTAATATAAATTGACAGTTGCCGTTATTCGGAGAATTACAATGTACAATTTTGTTATTCACATTCAACAACGATTTTTTACTGCGCAGTAGATGACAACACAATGCACGCCTATATTATAATATTATGTCCCTACCTACCGGCTATTATTTAGAAGAAAGTATTTTAAAAACAAGCACTTGCATCGTTAATATATTATTATGGTAAATTTTTTGCCACACGCATTGCCATATAATATATGTATATAATATAATAATAATAATAATAATATGCGATTTACTTTTTCCCTGTCGACTGCAGGTGGTCATGACCGAGTAACGGTACCTTAACCGTGATCGAGAGGTTTATTATGTTTTTATGATTTAATATTTTGTTTTCGCCGTACGAAAGCATTTCAATACATAACCTTGAACTTGGATTCAAACGGGTTTTAATGTCACAGTCATAATATTATATTATATTGGCATTCCCTACTTGCAGGCCAAACACGACTTGCAAACATTCCTTTTTTAGTAACGCTTAGATTTTCACTCGCTATACTTTATTGTATTAGAATCACAATGATTAACGATAATATTATTCAATACCTTTGGTTCCGTAAATTTCACAAGATCGGCAAAAATAGGCACTTCCGTTATAGTTCGACTGCAAAAAACGTGTCCTAATTTATTGCAATGTTCAGTGGCAATATTTCTTTATTATTATTATTATTATTATTATTTTTTTTTTTTAATGTTATTATACAGGCACTCGCATTCTACGTATCAAACAAACGTATTTATTTAACTCACACTTCAGCGAAATACAATTATTTATTACGTTATTGGTTATAACAGGATCATACCGAATGACTTTCTATACGTAGATAATATAATGATGTACCTATATATACGTCCGTGTGTATATTTTATTTAAGAAATACGTTGCGAGCATAAGCATTTATTGCTGTAGAATCAAAATTTTGGCAACCTTGATTTCGTCTAACGGGAAAAAATTAACGTGAACGGTTTACACTCATATGGGATTTTAAAATATACGAGGTCGTCCGCGAGTGGGGCCAACAATCGGTGGTAGTTTTCCTCAGAGCTTGTGCTAAGGAATTTTAAGAACCACCCAAAATATTTATGTACAAGCGGATAAAATAATCGCCGAGCAACCAAAAATTAATGATACAAATACAACATGATTAACAATTAGTAATTACATATATATAGGTATTATTTATTTTTTACTCTTATAAAGTACAAACTATCACAGATTAAAATGCTTTTTTTTTTCTTTTCTAAGGTCTCTTCACCGCTATCTTCACTTTCAATTATTTCATTTTTATCGGATGAGTACCTTAACTACATAGTATACATGGTACATACCTTTTTTAAATCCATATCCACTATTTTCAAATCTGACCGTCACTGCACACGACGTGTACTACACGTAACTAATTGTAAATTGTTAATAGTAAATAGCTACAGTAAAAAATAATGCTAATATATTATTTTAAATGAAAATTGTAAAAACAAAACACAAAAGTCACAAACTAATTGACGTAAAGAACTAAAAATTAAAGTTTTAAAAAAATTGTAAAAATGATTGGCCTTATAAACGTATTGTCACAACATGCAACTATTATCTACCCCATGTGATGTTATTACATAGACATTATCAACTGTGGTATGTGGTAGATTGTAAATAACCGTGGTTGTAGGTACATTAACATTATTAAAGTGAATCGTCATAATCACGATTAAAGATATGACTATCTATTTTTATTTTTTAATTGGGCTTTGGGGTCATATTTTAATATGTACATTGATAACTTTTAAATAAAATAATGATGGATAATTTTTTTGTTGATATAATAAAATTCAAAAACTGAAAACATACCTAATCAATATATACATATATTTATATGTTATACTCCTATTATATGTTTATAGCCATGATAATACTTTACTCTTGGCTGTATGACAATATCACATGCGCCAAAAAGAAAAATATTTTGAAAATGTTTTATAGATACAAGCATTTTTAGCTTTGAACTTAGTAATTATTGTTTAAAATTTATTTTTAATTATAGTTTGAAAAATTTTAGCAACTTTAATGGTATGATATCAATAATTTTTTTAAATTTCATGAAGACCGTAACATACTTGTATACAAAACGTTTTAAAATTATTTTTTATAATTGATGAGTAAGTTTTAAAATGTTGTCTTTTTTACGAAATTAACTGTCAATAAAATCTTTTAATGAAAACTAAATGATCCATTATTTTTATACGTCTAAAATATAAATTTATCGGACCCCATAATTGTAATATACTATATAGGTACGTAGTAGAATTGTTTAATATTCTGTAGTTTTCAAAGTAAATAGATAAAAGTGTCGACTTTTTATACCAATCTATGTTAACAGAGGTGGACCGATAATTTTAGAGGCGGGGTGCAACATTTTTTATGGGTGTTTAAGTACATAATGGAAGAGCCCACATACTTACCAAAAACAAACAAATTTGGGGCCCGAAACATTTATAAATTGTGGCCCAAAATATAAATACGCACGATGGCCCGGAGTACAATTTTGTTTTATCACTCCGAGTTAGTACACATAAGCTCCATTAATAAGACATTTTTTACGTAAACGTCATATGAGAAAAAGTTCACTTAACCATCCGTTAAAAATAGTTTCTAGTACTTTCTACTGTTATGATTTAATATTTGATTTGTACCCACATACTACTGTTTTTTAATTACGACGATCGCGCATCTTCGGGGGGGGGGGGGGGGGTCAAACAGTACAATATCATGTCTTTGTGTAGGTATACATAAGATTATATACGTCGTATACCTAAATAAAAAGCGATTATATACGTATACCTAAGTATAAAGCCACAAAAAAAAAAAATAAAAAATATTGACCGGTGGCTAGATGTGTATTGTATTTATTATTAATATCTTGTATAGTTGGTAAATATATAGGACATAAGTAATATATATTTGTACGTATATTTAATGTAAAAGTCTACATCCTACATTCTTATTAAATATTTATTATTTTATACGAGTATGCTTACTACATGCGTATTGTCGACCAATTATCAAGTTGCCGAAGGGTGGCCAAGGTTTCCACACTGAAGGCGTGTATAGTATCTACAACGAAAAACTAGAATAGTGGAACACCAAGGCCGACCGCTAGTGAGATCGATTTTCGATTTTACAACTATACGAAGACCGCATCGAGTAAAAAAAGTGTTATCAACGAAATCAGTAGCGTAGACATTGTTTTTAAAGGCGGGGGGATGAAAAAACCCCTAGTTAAATGAAAGAGGCTAGTCAAAAAAAGTCTACTACTTACCAGATAGCAATTTATCACAGTATCGTCATTATCGTATCAAATTATCGATATTGTTGTTTATTGCTTTTACTTCTAGTAAAGTTTTAGGTTTTGAGCGTAGCGAAGACGCCATTGATTTTACAAAGATGCGTGTTTTTTTATATTTTTTTTTTTTTTTTTGTCTGCGGCATGCGCCTTGAGTATTGCTCCGATCTTAACGGCCAAAACGTTTTCTAAAAAGCCCAACTTATACTCTTGGTGCGTAATATTTGACGTTTTATCAACATTTTCAATTCCAAAAAAGTTTTACACAAAAAACAAAACAAAAATCTTAGTTCTCAGTTCCTTCACAAACGAAACAATACTTTATTTGTTTTGAAAAATGATTAAAACAGTAATACCCGCATAGAGTATACTAACGTCGAGTACTTTTTAGAATTTCAATTGTTAAAAGAAATATTAATGAATTATCATTTTCGGCAACGAGGTCAATTTCAATAACTTTAAAAAAAAAATTTATTTTTAAAAATTGGCCAACGACAGTATATATCAAGCAATATAGGTATAGGTTGTACATTTAAAAGTCACAGACTTCTAACTACAAAACTTACTAACTAGTGGAAAAGAACTTAAAACGCAAAGTTTCGATTTTCAAACCGTTGTAACTGACTAAGAAATAAATAAAAATTTTTTTAAAATATATTTAAGGGTCGTTGTATACGAATATAAGCCTAGTATAAGCCGTACTCGACCGAACCATTAAAAAAAAATATTCCCCCTCAATCCAGAATCCGGTTGAAACGTTATGCTAAATCGTTATCGTTGTCCGCGCGGATAATAAAATAATAGGTAATAATTGTTACCTATATTTTTGCTCTGTACCATAGCGGAGCGAATATGTGATATTTAAAACCAAAAGTCGAATGAAAAATTTAAAAATTTTACTCGAATTTTAACGCGTTTACGCCTCGGACAAGTGGAATCATTAATGTGCAAGCTATGTATCGCCTGGAGCCTGGATTCACCTATATATATATATAATAATATTATGTTGTACATACCCACCTATAATGGCGGAAAGCCGGTTACAGCTGAGCTAGACGAGAGGTCTGCGCGCGGCGACCGCGGCAAACATTAACATAATATACTTACGTGTATAATTTTTTTTATTTATTACACGTACGTTAGGTGGTACACGGCGCAGAAAAAGGATTCTCTTTCTTTAAAAAACACTCTTTCACGCGATCGGCTCTAACCGGCGTCTTTCTCTTTCTATCGTAATAATAACGTAAAATATGTATACCTGTATATCGTAATACATATAACGTACAGTATCGCATTATTCGTATGTAACACCGTACGTCTTATTATATACTTTTGTATGGTACACCACTGTCGTCGTCCTTACCCTTGACCCGACATTGCGTGTATTAAACGAGTTTTGCCGTTACGCTCCGCTCGCGCACGACTGCAAAACGAAAAAAGTTTTTTTTTTTTTTTAACTATTCTACCGCGCTGTGTGTTTGATACATCTTTGACGTCCGACACGAAAATGTGTTGTACGTCATATGAGCGATGTTGTTGCGTCTGCACGTGTACCACCGAAATGCCAGGCAACTTATATTATTATTATTACGTACATTATACGAAATGGACGCGATGCACACCCTGCAGACCGATCGGATAATAGGCCGTTCGTTTTACCGTCGCATCGATTTTTTTTCACACTCTGCCAGCACGCCGACGGGAAACTCGTCGTTATCGTTTCGTTCGGTCAATTTTCTCACGTCTCTTGTAAATTTAAAATTGCACATACCTAATATAGTATTACACCAATGATTTTTGAACGGTTTTATACTGAAAATACGACCTCGCGGTACCTACACGCACACAATAACGCTCTTGTTCCGATTGAAAATTAGCCGATTGATACTCAGTGGCGTGTTCAGAGGGGACGAGAGGGCCGGAGACCCAACTAAATTTCATATAAATTAAAATATCGCGTTCGAATCTTTTTTTTTTTTTTGTCAATTATACGGTCGGCCGAAAACAAAGTATTTTATTTGTTTCGTTATATAAACAGTAGGTTTGCTATTTATAATGAAACAAAAAATTATTCTCAGATGTACACGTTCGGACGTCAATATCGCCGTCGCCAACCGTCGCGACCTTACAAATATTTAGAGTAAGGGCGTAAGCTTAATTTTTAACGGCTAATCTTCCCATATACCCCACTTAATATAAATATCAACATCAAATGGTAATGAAAAAAATTTTTCGATTTTTTCTTTGCCTTAGGTACCTACTCCAAAAACAATAACCGCGATAAAACGTTTATACTGCACATCATTGGATTAGATGAAGAAGTGCAAAAGTCTTAAAAGTTTCAAACGGTATTTCAATAATTTTTGGGCTCTTGAACTATTGATAGCCACTTTTTTTTTTTTAAAGTCGGAGCTGAACTTTTCCTACAATTTACGGTTGAGCGGCAAAAAATCATTAGATACGTGATTTTTTTATTGGAGGTATGAATACATGCAGAATATAATACATAATAAGTATATTAAATTATTTACAAAATATAATATGGAGGTTTGTAATGAACTTTATCAAGGGATGTGTTTAATACATGAATAAATGTAAACCTAAAAATACGCTATATTGCCTATATTATGTGTTTGTATATTTTTAACTATTTTTTCCAACCCTCCAACCCCAAAATCCTTGCTGATCGTATTGATTTATAAGGGCGTTCGTAAGAATTTAACGAGTGATGGGTAAAACATTTTTTCATACGTTCGAAAATTTAAATTAAAAAAAAAAAACACAATTTTTTAATATAATCAAAGGAAAAGTCTTGGGAAGATCAACAACAAGCTCTTCTTGCTTCCTCCTCGCCTTTTGCAGATCCTATAATTATGTAAATATTTTTTTATACTACAATAGATCTCAAATATTCAGTATTTGATTAGAATATAATTCCGAACAGTATAAGAATTTGAATTGAAGAAAAAAATATGAAATGGTTAAACATAAGAGAAGACGATATTATAATATTTTCATTTTCCTGCAGAGCATCATTTGTTTGGATTTGAACTATTTATGCAAAAAGGAATATAAACAGAAAAAAAACGAGCTATTTGAAATGTACACAACAATTGGCCATAAAAATTTCGTATTCAGCATAGATTATAGACACAATTTTTTGTGGTACATAATATTTATTGCGATAGATCCGTACGTTTGATTCTGTGCATATTTTTTTATTTTTTTTTTCATTTGATCGAATTCATAAATAAATCTTGTTCATTTCATCACGCATTAAGTATATACAGAAGTATAGATGTAAAACCAACAACGAACGAGAGTATTATAATGCTTTTTAATCGTATGCGGATCGATATACAATTTTACATTGTCCAATATTGTATATCTGGCCTCGGTCGCCATGATCTGTTTAGCCGTAAAAATAACCGCATCTACAGAGTCGTTCATTTGAGGAAAGCCGAATAGAACTCATATTGATATATTTTTCTACACTACTCCAGAATAATAGGCATGTACGTTTTTAGTTCAAATACTTACGAAAATTATAATACCTAGGTACTTAAAAATATAACATATCAACCAGTATGTTTTCAAATATCTAAATGCAAAAAGCGTAGGTACTTACCTACCTATAAAAATACATAAAATGTATCTAATCTTAAAATTATTTATACTTTATTTTGTCTAGTAACTTAGGCGCAACAACCACGCATAACTAATATTATGTGAATGTAATGCGGTATTTTTTTTTTTTTCACGTAGATTGTAGGTATTGTTATTTATTAGCATGAATAAGCAACACGAGTTTACAATATGCACCTGTTTTGTAACACGAAATAAGGATGACTCTGTATGTGATGAATAATGATCGCGTACCTATAAGATATGCTTCTGACGAATGTTATTGTTATCCAATAAGAAACGTTCTTGAAAAGAAAAAAAAAGGTATATAACAACCTTATCAAATTTAGGTAAACGCATTCAACCCGCAACCACAGTACACATAAGTCCCTCAGTATCACTAGGAACACGGGCGGTTTATGTGCGCCATTGAGCAACATATTATATTATTATTTGTACTTGTTTTTTTGTTTCTGTCTTGAAATGTAACTTTACTTAAATAATAATTTTGTTTCATCATAAAACGCAGTTAAGTACCACCAAACAGATATTTTTAATTTAATTTTTTTAACGTGTATTCATTCTGAATTAGTTTCTTTTTAATTCGCGTCACACAAAATATCTTAATCGCGTAACAATGAAATCAATACTTTTTTTTTTTTTAACTGAGAACTAGCGTTATTTAAATTTTCAAAAATTAACTTTTACAAATTTTTAAATTGTATGAATTGTGTTTTATTTGTGTACCTGCCGAAAAACCGACGGCGCAATCAAAACTAAATTATGTTGGTACTTACTTTTTGAAATAATAACAATAAAGTAAGAAAAATCGTGATTTTTATTTACATTTTTGACTGCAGGTATGTTTCTTTATTCTGAAGTTTTCGGTGTGACCAGAATATTAACAAAACGTATAATACTTACCTCAAAAGTTGTTTACACTTATGTATCGTTTTCCAAACAACGTTACAAATTAAAACAAAAGAACACAAAACAAAAACCTTCCTATAGTCGTTTTTCTTGCGTGCCTATATGTATTTAGGAACTATACCTATATTTGTTTGATAAAAATATAACATATTAATTAATCACCACATCATTGTTTTTTTTATAATTACGTAATGTATACAAATTTTATAAAATAATATATATATATTATATAAACAATTTTTCACGAAATAATCTATTTTCAGCATTAATGCGTTTTTAGTTCTGATTGCAAGGTCGATTTTTAAGAAAAAAAAAAAACAAAATTACGATAAAAAATTTGGAAAAATCCAATTTCAACAGTTTTTGCAACATGCGCGCTTTACGTAAATATAACCACGATTTTAATGTTTTTTAACTATAAATCAAAGTGTATACGGTCGGTTAGTTTTGAAAACACTATAATATATCGATTTCTCGGGAACAAACACAGAAGTGTTGTACATTTATTTAATTTATTCAAAACGCTAAAATCACTCTGATAATATTGAATTGTATATAAGTGTACTTACCAAGCACACATTTTATACCTATTAAACACATTATTTTGATTCCAATTTTTTCCACAGGTCATGGGAAAGTCATTATTTATAATATTGGCCGTCTGTTTGTCGGTTCAGTTAGCCCTCGATTGTATCGGCGACTACAAATACGTTACGGTCGTAGGATGTTTTGTATCACTGACGTTTTGGCATGGTTACCGCTTGTTGGTTCGACCGCTGGACATACAAAGGGTAATAATATTATAAATCGTTGCAGTATTTATGATTGTAATACTTACTATGTATAATATTTATCGTTGCAGTATATTTCACTTTAAAATAAAAACTGGTCCATTCTATCATGTCGTCTAACTATATAATTTGTATCGGTCATAGATTACCATAAGTGCTCGAATTGAGGGGGACGTGGGGAAACGGAGTCCCACTTTATTTTTACAAAATATTTTAGCGTGCCCCTTCAAATTTACTTACCCTTCTGTTCTTTTTCAATTCGAGGATCGATTACAACTTTTAATATATTGAAACAATAATAACTATACGGTAATCGGTTTTGATCGATATAAAATGATTTTTTTAACCGGTTTCTGATCATTAGCTGTTTCATTTGTCGCGATCTTTGCACGTGATCTATATTTGGTTAAACTAAGTAAACTTCCTTCTTCCGACAGAAATTGGCCGACGTGGGTTATGAGCAGCATTTGACGCAGAAACAGTGGGCGTCGAAAGACAAGTTGATGCTGATACGGTCCATGATGAAGCTCAGGAAAAAAGGATCCTTACCGCCCGTCTACCCAAACGGGTGGTTCGCGCTCTTGGAGTCAGATCGAGTCGGTATCGAACAAGTGAAATACGTGACGGCTTTAGGTGAGACTATATTATAATATTACATTAAAGTTCAAGGGTGCAGTTGGAGAAGATATGTATTTAGTACCAAAATTATGTCGCATAGTCCTCAGGGAGAACTCTCACGTTCTGAGAACAATCACATATTATTTTGTTTTTTTTTTATATAAAAATTGGGGAATTTTTCGCAAAAAACAATTTATTACATATTTATAACAATTTACAATTATATCTATTTATATATAAATACAACAATGTATCAAAATTTAGTTTTCAGTTAAATTTTAATTTATTTTGCAGAATTATAGCCGAAAACGGGGTTATTCAAAGTCGGATAGAAAGCTTGTTGGATATCAGTTTAATAACTGCAAAAATCTACAAATTTTAACATTATAAAGCTATGTAAATCAATCAAAAATTATCTAAATAAGTCCCAATTTCACAAACAACAAAATTTCAAGTTGTTCGAAACAATAAAGAAATTTTAAACTTTTATGTTTTTAAATCATAACTCAAAAAATAACTTTCATTAAAAAAAAAAAGCTTCAATCAATGTACCAAATCTAATGTCAAAAACCTATTTATTTTGACGAATTACTCGTTAAGATCGGAGCACTTCTTTTACCGGACTATGTGTTTCCAGATAATATAAACAAAATAAAACATCATAGTAAAATGAGTACCTGCATTCCTTGCTCTATTCAAGATACGAAAAAGAAGAGAATATAAATAACGAAATAATAAAAAACTATAAATGGTAAATGCCTAAAAATAAAATGTAATTGATTATAAAAATGTTTTCACTGCCAGCCAATTATAGCTTGTGTTAAATTGTTCATTTAAAATATTGAAAATTTTGAAGCTTTTTGTATTATACCTAAAGAATGATCCAAATTTTTAAATTTTTGAAGGCTTTTTAAACTGCACACAATCCAATAATGTATAACTATTTCAATTAATTTAAACATTTTTTCGAAGAGTTTTACCAAAAAAAAAAAGGAATAAAAATACAAGTATAATAACGAACAAACAAATGTAAACCAAAATTTAAGTCACAATCAAACTTAAGTCATATCAACATTGTTGATTCCAATTGTGTTGAATAAAAATTATTTAGGTACCTAAATATTCTACAGTGTGCCCACAACCTGCACTATAACACTATAACCTACTATGAACTATTGCACCTTTCAATCTTTGGCGTCGATTTTACTGGTTTTAGGGGAGAATTTCTCAATATTCCGTTCATCAGATGGCAACGTCAACATATTGAATGCTTATTGTCCTCACTTGGGCGCCAATATGGCCATTGGAGGCATAGTAAAAGGTAACAGTCTTCAGTGCCCATTCCATGGATGGACGTTTGATGGGACGAGCGGAAAGTGCATCCAAGTTCCAAACAATTGTTCAAACGGTAAACAATCTATTAATAAATAATAATATTACAATATTATCATTTAAACTATTTGTACAGCTTTTGATCTACTATAAATGCACTCACGATGATCAAAGATACGCCTACATTTTGTCATATCACAATAATAATTGAGAAATCTAACTGATCTTTCTGTTTTTTGGTTGTTAAAACTTGTGTTGTTAATGTCTACTTGACCGAGTATACTGCAGGCATTGACGCAACTTGGAGGGGGTTGAATTATACTTTAGTTTCCAACATAAAATTCCGCGAATGTCTAATGTTTTTTAGTTTTTGAATTTAAAAATTTCTATAATGAATTTTATTTGATGAAAAAATGAAAAAATAAACGCTGGCCATTCAAAAGTAAATTTTAGGTGATTTTTTGCACATGCGGCATGTGGAGATGTGGATTTTACCAATAAAAATTTATCGGTAAATTTACAGTTAAAATTTACATACATTTTGGCAAATTGGTATATTTTTTTAGAGTATACTTTTAACCTAAAAAAAACCAAACTTAAATCAAAAATAAAAGTTATAGTGCTAGTAAAAACAACAATTAGTAACTATTGTAAATGAATACAACTTCGCTTTATGTTATGAACTATAATAGGTGTATCAATACTTATTTAACGCAATTTCAAAGCAATAGATACGTTTTTTCAACTAATATACCCATCTAATACAAATTTTGAATTTAAAAAGTGATAAAAACAAATTTGAAAAAAATCACTTATTACTCCGTACTCACAATATTACCTATTTATTTACAGCTCAATTATTTTAAAAACTATAAAATGGAGCATTTCAAAAACATTTGAAAATAATTCTAAAACTGTGAGTCTAATTGTCAAGTTCCAACTTAACCACAATTTTTTCATTTTTATTTTGTATCTGTCTAGGTTTTCTTTTCTGGTCTTGGTAAACAGTTTTTTTGTACTTAAATAATAAAAATCTTCTGAATTGGTTCTAACCAATGGTGCTTGCATATGTATTTATCATCATATAAACACGAATATTATTTTGTGTAAATTATGAGTAGGTATGAAAAGTTAATTGTTAATAGTTAAAAATGAATAGTTCTGAGAAAATATTTCTGAAATGTGAGCAATTGTCATAACACATATTTTTTAACATATTTGATGGTTGTGCCGTCATAAATTAATAATTTTAGTTACATTAATATGGATGTACAGAACGGATCCAAAATACTAAATTATATAAAAATACATCGAAAGAAGAAATGTTCAATGTTGATTTCCAATCGTCTAAAAAAATTGCCCGTTCAAAACGCCTTAGAAACGGTGACATTTTTACTGTTTTTGTACATTAACTGCGTAAATAAATAATAATAATAATAATCACTCGACATTACAAAATTGTTATTTGTTTATCAGACCATATATTTTCTGTATAACTACAAAGTTAATTGAATTGAACAACCTACATATTATAATATGGTCGGCAAAATTATTATTCTATTCATTATCCGTATAAAACAAAAACAAAATTTTAGTTTGTACTAACAACTAGTTATGCTTCAACTTATTTACGTACAGTAATTAAGTATCTATTTAGATCACACTTCTTTTCTAAAATTTTACAAGTGTATAAAAAATCTTAAACTCTTTAAAATTGTACTGTAAATTTGATTATGTAGAGATCAAAGTTATCTAGATAGATACGACCGCGGGTGAAAACTTGTAAAAATGTTAAACCGAAAAACTGTAGGTAGTAACTAATTGTTATAAAAAACACAGTGTAGGCAGTCTACATTATTATAATGAACAATACCTACTAATATTTGGTATATTTATCAGTTTAGTGATCACTAGAGATAATAAACGTACCGTTAATGTTCAAACCGAAATATCACAGCAAATTAACGATGCCTAAAAGTGATTCAAAGCCAATACTAACGGAGCGTTTCAAAAATTTGTTGCCAGAAAAATACTAAATTTATGAAGCAATCATACCTATACGGGCAATTCGCTCACGCAAAAACAACCAAAAACTTGTTATCCGAAGGTTCAATGTTTTTCCGTGTAGTGAAGACGCGAGATCATCGAATTTTTACTTTTTTAACGTTTTTTTTTATTTTTCCAGTACTTTTCGTTTACTTTCTATCGGCGGGGCAACATTTTAAAATTCCCGTTCTAACGTCACGTTTCAATGCCGATCTCGCAATCGTTCCGCGACATCTCGCGTTTGAAACGTATACCTCCCGTCGACGGGACAGTTCAAAAACTGTCCTCCACGACGCGCTAACTGTCCACTAACCGCGTATCGTTGTAATCGTTGAAGGCCATTGGCGGTTATTCGTAACAAAACGACGACAACGGAATATACGCGTCGACGGTAGATGACGCTTTTCGAGCGTATCGACGACGCACAGTCGCGTTTTTGGCGCGCGCCACGACGGGGCACCGGAACGAACCGTGAAATGTTTTTCGCGAAATCGATCGCGCTACGATTTCACGGTCATTTCCGATGAATTTTCGCCGACGGGTCGCCGGAAAATCGCGCTTTTTGACACAGCGCTACACGGTTCGCATTTTGCTTCTGCATTCGTTCCAACCGCTTGTTTACGCTTAAGACGCGTCTCTGTCGCCATTTCTAGTATCGCTTCTCGGCTATTTATAGCTAAGATCAAAGTGTAGTATCTGTTCTTATCAGCTTAACATCTGGTACACCCCTCATTGAGGGGTTCAAATGTTAAACTAATTTTTGAAAATTTGGCGGAGATTTGGGGCTTGCTCCTGCTCCGCCGCGGGTTGACCCGGTATTGCAGTACCACCGGGAACGGCCCACCTATCACTGAGAAACTAAAGTTTAAGTCATATCTGAAATCAGGATTAGATGTGGTTGTAGGTTAATGTGTTCCATTCTGTTTCCTGTTCCTTTCTTTCTCTCTTTCTTTTCTGACTCTATCCAGTAGAATCGGAAAGGTCATTAATGGAAAGAGACCACCACTGTACAACCTGTATTGAATAAAATGACAATAAATCTGTCCTTATCAGCTTACATCTGATACACCCTCCATAGAGGGGTTCAAACGGCCCACCTATCGTTGAGAATTATTTGACATATCTGAAATCAGGATCGGATTCGATATGTTGTTAGGATGACGTGTTGATAGATCTACGCTATAGGATTTGTAGGAGACTTTTCACAAACATCCGATTTCCCTACGTCATGTACATAACGTCGCTGAGTAGTAGTGTGTGATTTAAAATTATTAAAAAGAATTTTCAGTTCCATGTTTTTCAATGGTGTTTCTTTAGGCTACATTATTGTGGGTACCAGATTTAGATGATTTTAATTTCTAAATTCAAACGGTTCTCTGAAGTTACCTAGTGAAAAATTTTAAAGTAAATTGCCGAGTTTTGGAGACGTCTCTTTTACTGTAGGTGCTCCTCTTTAGGGACGTTACACGTGATATTATCATATTGTATACTACATTTCTTAGAATACTCTTTCTTTTTCCTTCGGCCCACCCCCGTTTCTGACACGCGCTCATTTTGTGTTGTCAGCTTCGCCGCAGAAAACGTCGTCTGTGAAAAAATGGGAGTCGTGCGAGGCGAACGGCTTCGTGTTCGTGTGGTACCACGCGGAAAACGAGAGGCCCGCGTGGTATCCGCCCGACGACGCGGCCGTCCACCGGTGGACGTACCGCGGTCGCAGCGAGCACTACGTCAACGCCCACATACAGGACATCCCGGAGAACGGCGCGGACGTGTCGCACCTGTCCATGCTGCACGGGAACATGGCGCTGGGCGGCCAGTACGCGGCGCAGGCCAGCCGCTCGCCGTGGAAACGCCTCGGCGTCCACAAGTGGAAGGCCGCGTGGAGAGTGGACGCGGAACGGGCTCACGCGTCCACGCTCGATCTGCTACATGAACTGGAAGTGTTCGGGAAATTCGTCATTTTCAAGATGAACGTTAGAGCGCATCAGGTTAGGAAATATTGGTCTTATAAAAAAAAAAAAACAGTCAAAACCGTAAGGATCGCTATGAACGACGAATTTTGTGTGCCCTGCGCGATTCGACGATTTTTCAAATCGATTTACAGAGCTTCGAAGTTTTCAGATTTCAAACACATAGGACATAGGTAATACACGAAACCTTTGAGGGGCCTCTGCGATCAGTTGTGTTTAGGCACTAAGTTATTTTATCGGAAAAAATATCCTTCGGTTGTAAAAAAAATTGTGTTCTTTTGTCACATGCTCAACCAACATTATTGCAACTAAATTTGTACTTTCAATTACTACTAAAATCTTGCACTTTAAAGGCTTTTTACTGGTTCCATCAGAACTGTAACGAAAATGAACCTTTACAAATTTCGAAAACGGATTTAAAAACATGGTCACCAATTTTCGAAAATAGTTTTCTAAAGCACAATCCTTAATGTTTAATCTTTTACATTTTTGTTGAGTAATTAAAAAAAAAAATACCCAAGTGGTATACAAAAAAAGAATAATTTCAATTGAAATCTGTTTTCATAAATTATTTTGGTCCTCGCATTTGGACGTACTACTGATGGTACTCGCCAGACATGTTTTAGGTCTAAAATACCGAGTCCCATTAAATGGGAAAAAAACTATCATGTCAAACAAATTTTGTTTGGCATGATAGTTTTGAATGTTTTATAGATAAGTTAATTATAAATGAAATATTTTACTTCAGTCTACAAAATAGCATGTACAAAACTGTCAGTGTAACGTATAACTGTACATAAATGCTAACAAACTTTTATACAATTCACTATTTTTTATGTAACGCAAAATAGTATAATTTTATAGGTACCCAATTTTAGTTTTAGTTAAAACTCTAAATTTTCAGTGTTTTAACAAAATTTAAAAGACCAATTCACTAACTTTTTTTTTATTCATTCTATAGTTTTTGGTAGATTTTGGCATTCACATATGTATTCAAAAAAAAAATATTTTTCATACTTTTACATTTTTTTATTTTAATAAATCTAACAAAATATGTTTGTGAATTATCTTAAATCTGAAATGCTGTGGATTTTGAACATTTTTTTTGATAAAAACATAATTTTGTAACAACACAATTTTTGGTTTTTCAGATTGGTCCTGGATTGGTTATTTTGAACTTTAAAACGAGTTTAGGGCCCTTGACATTAATCCAAGTGGTTACGCCTGTAGAACCTTTGATTCAAAAAGTGGTTCATCGAATCTACTGTCCTCCATATTTGTCGCTTTATGCTTCAATAGTTTTGTACATGGAATCCGTAATGGTAAGGTTTACATACATTTTATAACTAAAATAATTTTTAATTTATTATTCTCAGTATTAAAAAAAAAAAATAAATGAATAAACATCTATTAAATTTGAAGTAATTAAAAATGATATGATCTACATTACAAGAAAGTAACAACATACATTTAAAACAGTTCTACCAAACATTTTTGAATACCTAAGAAACACAGTTACTAGTGATCAATTTAGTATTAATAAAATCAAGGTTTCTAATATTATAACTTGTTATTAATGCACAAACCGTAAAGTTAAGTGATAATGTTTTGATGATGAGAATACCAAAAAATGTATTGTTTTTTTCTACTAACACTTTTTTAAGCTTGTAGAATTTGCTCATATCTTTACAAGTAATCCCGCCAAGACACTAAGTGGGACATAATAATATAACTTTATTTCAAGCATTATTTGAAATTTTCATGACACAAAATTAAAAATAATAATTTCAATGGGCTTAAAATAATTTGAAATGTTTACTCATAATAAGTAAACTGTAGGTTAGGTATGTGTAAAATTTTTTAATAGATTTTGATAACTTAGCCAATTACAAGCCAAACAAAGAATTAAACATTCTTTAATTACTTCAATAGTTTTAGTTATATTAGTACAGACTTAAAATATTTTTATAAAATGTTTAATAGATTCAATTATTTTGAAATGCAATTCTTATTTTTTTTTTTTTTTATAGTTTGACATTTTTACACAATACTAGAATCGGTAAAGTTCCAACGTGATACTAATTTTAGCTAAATAAATTGAGAACTTTAAAATTGACTAAACTTGTTCATAATCATTATTTTTCTAAACAATAACAAAAATCTTCAATTTTTGCTTTTAAATTGAGTGTAATATGTAATGGTGTTTATACTACATCATTTAAATCTTCAAACACTACCTACAAGGAATTTATAAAAATTAATAATCATAAAAAATTAATAAACTTCATCAACATTTAAAAAAAATTATAATGCTGATTCTGTGGTTTAATGTTGGTTGATAGGATACCTTAAAACAAACCATCACATTTGAAATATAACAAAAGTATGTTTTAATAAATCTGTTTGAACTGTTAGAACAAAAAGTACAATTGAAAAAAATAGTACGTACTAAATATTATTTAGGTTATTAAGGTAAGATTTAAGTACTTTTACTAATACTTATTGTACGTAACAAATTAAATAATTTTGTATCTTCAATACTGATAACTATGAACTCGTTTTGAGGTTTAAGTTAACTATAAAAGTTAACTTCAATTTACATAATTCGTTAATAATGTCACTATCATCAATCACAGTACATAATATATAATTTCAAGTTTTTGTTAGATTACATTATTACATATTAGGTATATACATATTACGTATTTACTTTAATTGATCTTGATTTTTTATGGCAGTTAATTTTTTATTTTTAATCTGTACAATTTTTAAAATAAAATATAATTCATTTCCTTAGAGCTAAGGAAAACATGGATATTCAAAACAATTTTAGGCCGTACCAAAATAAATGTCATCTAAGAAATTCAACTCAAGTATCAATGTTAAAATAATTAAATATTAATCATATTATTTATTTTCATCACAACCTCCCCAGACGGAACTAAGGAATGTCTGTCTGGGAGTTCCAAACTCAGCACTAAAGGTTGTTTTATAAATAAAATACAAGTAGTTTTAAATGGTTGCGTTGGCAGAACAATACCAATCTCAACATTAACTTAGCTTATTTAAACAACACACAATAATTGTAATAATATGTTACAAGAACATACATTTTTCTTACAATTTATTACAGTTTGAAAGAGACGTCGCCATTTGGAATCATAAGACTTACATTGAAAAGCCTTTGGCTACAAAACAAGAATCGACACTTTTAGCGCATCGCAAATGGTACAAACAATTTTACAGTGCCAAAAGTCTCAACTTCAGTTTTAAAAAAGAAACAATAGATTGGTAAATTTACATGTATGTATAATAGTGTGTAACAGAATTATTTTTGTAAATACATTATCATAATATAATCAAGGATCATGTACAGAATATATTGTTCATTGGCTAGATTTTTTTGTATCGAGAAAAAATGGCCAATAGATGGCAGCAATGGTAAAACCACTGATGCTCTGCTCACAGTCTTAGCGCTATCTATTGGACGGTTTACATGCTCGATAAAAAATTCTAGCGGGAGCAATTTGGTCTATGACAATTTAATGATACACAAAATTATTGTTTTTAAACATAATAACATAAAATGAAAATGAAATGGATGCATTATTTATTATTCATCGCTTGATTGGTTCAGTTTCCTTTTTCAACCACGATAACGCTCTTGTATCACCAGCTTTTTCCAGCAGTGGTGTTAATATTTCCAAACACTTGCTGTGATATTCATTTAAATAGTCAATCTAAAGTGTTTTCAAACATTATTAAATGTATCGTCATGAATAAATATTTCAACATTAAACGCCTTACTTCTTTGTTGGTGAGCAATTCAACAGCTAACATTTTAGTTTGTATTGGGCACATTGTAACAGTTTCAAACTCCAAAAATGGCCTTTGGGCCATTTTATGGTCAGTTATTGAATCTTTTATTAATACTATGTCTTCAATGCGAATACCAAAATCATCTTGGTAGTAACCGGGTTCTGTAAAATACATAAGTTCAGTTTGATTTATCTTTTACAAGACCGGTAATTATATTATTACCATTGGATAAAAACATTCCCGGTTGTAAACCAGGATCATTAGGTATTTCTCTCCAAGATATCCCCATGGGTCCTTCGTGAACATTTAGGTAAGCTCCAATACCATGTCCAGTGCCATGCATGTAGTCCAAACCAACATCCCACAAGAATCTCCGAGCATACGAGTCCAAACAATTGCCCTAAACACACAATACTCATATAAACAAAATAATGTATTAACTATTTTAATTTAAATAAATAATGATCATACATACATGTATAAAACTAGTTTTATACGTATCTATACTTTTTTTTTTCTTGGAGCAAAACTTTTACCTTTTGAACCAAGCAAATTGGCAAACAAATTAACAATACAAAATAATATAAAAAAGAGAAAGGAAACCATTCAGTGATAGAACACCAACGGAAAATGATAAAAAGTAACAACACCTGGAGTATTCTTAATAATAATTATTTATAATTACATAATTATAAATATTACATAATATGTATATTGTTAAAACCGGTCATACAGTAAATATTTAGTTAATAATACTCCAAGCGTCGTTTTTACTTTTAATATTTTAATATAATAAGTTAAGTATATACTAGTGTAAATATATATGTGTGTATTAAATATTATTTAATTTTTTCAAACAAAATACTAAACCAAAATTTTACTAGAATTTTATGAGGAAATTTGGTCATGGCTAAATTAGCTTGGCCTTTGAAAACTCTTGTGAAACATTCTTTCTGGAAATCAGTTGGAGTTCCGAAATGAAATGTTCGAGTTACATCAGTTGTACCATCACTGTAATAATAAAATATGATTTAAAACCATAGTAATTATGTGAAACGTATTAACGCACTAAGTTCTAATTCATAGTAAAATAAAAATAACACATACAAAAACTGTCCGCCAGAGTCACATAAATACATTTCATCAACACTTAATCTTCTGTCAGTTTCTGGGGTTGGTGAATAATGAATGATTCCACTATTTGGGCCGGATGAAGAAATTGTTTCAAAACTTGGACCTACAAAGTCGTCTTGTAAACTACAAAAGAAATAAAAGTAAACAAACCATGAATTACAAAATGGTATTTAAATGTATCATACAATCACATAAAACAAATACATGATATTTAAAAATAATCACCTTCTAAAATATAGTAATTTTTCGGCACCTAATATCTCAGTCAAATTGCCTAACAATATATTTTCTTCTAACCAAGCAAAATATGAGCACAATGCAGCACCGTCTTTGATATGAGCATTTTTTAGACCTAAAACAAAAGTTTAGATATAAATTGTCGTAGTTATAAATCAAAATATAATACATATAGAAATGTAGAATTAATTTTACCTTTAATTTCAACTTCGTTTTTAATAGCTTTCATAAGAGGAATAGGCGTTGGTTTAGAAATGCGATTAGATTTAGGTACTATCTTGACCAAGTTATAACTAGATCGGTTCGATACCCAAACTTTTCCAGTTTTACTACTGTCAGACGCTAACTGAAATTATACATACATCATTTGCAATTATTAATTAACTATATTTATTTATAAATGATAATAAATTTTGTATGGATCTGTAAATCATTTTACATTTCTATTAACAAATCAATGTCTTTAGCTGAATACTAATAGTCTAGAACAATTACATGAGTGTTCTCATGGCAATGGATCCCTGCATATTCATAAATGTAGCCAAGGGGTGGTTTTGGGTCTAAATCCTTTTCTTAGAGACTGTAATGGTATTTAAATAAAAAAATTCAGAAAAATATTTGATAGAACAAAAATAAATTTCTTTTGATAGTGAAAAAAACCCATTCCTTGAGTACAATCTGGATTTGCCACTGCATTCAAGGATCTGTGATGATTCCACTAAAGTTACAAACATATTCCCCAAAATTATGAATTCAGCTAATGGCTTTTGGAGACAGCGCATAACTGCAATTGAAAACAAATTAATTTAAGGCCAGCCATGTAAAATAAATCACAATGAAATCTTTATTGAATGTTAGTTTATTTTAAAATTCTATTAATTCATTTATTACTATACTTTGATCAACATTTAATTCCATAATTATTATTACAAAAAGACAAACCTAGTCTTTTTAACGTGTCTAGTTTTACCTATGAGTAGGTGTAATATTTGATAAGTCTCATGATAATACATCTTCAGATTACAAGTTTTTAATGGGAACTAACAGTTTCGGTATTCAAAATTTTACACATACTCTTGATTGACTGTAAGAAACGTCAACCCAATGTACAGATATATTGTTATATTTAATATAATATGTTATATGTTAACAAAGACAAGATTTAGAGATGCGAAAAATACATAGAAGACTAACCACAAAAAAAGAATATTTTTACAATATCATAGTACCTAACATAATAAATATTTGAGTGTCAAATGCATGTTTTAAAGTTGAAACATTAATATTGAGAACATAATTAAATTATAATATAAGTAAAAACAAACAGATCTCTATTAGTTTTAAAATGTTTAGTGAGAGTGTTGCTTAAAAAAGTATCAAGAATTAAAAACAAATCTTTCACATCAAGTATCTAATCAAACATAGTACATGTGTGACAATTTGTTTATAACTAAAAATCAACTGAATTGATTAGAGGTTGTCAAATTATGAACAAATAAAAAGTACAACAAATAAATCATTAATACTAGTTGAAAACAGTTATACCTATCTAGAAAAATTTTACAACTTTACAACAAGTTTATTTAAAATAATTTTAATCGAGCAGAGATTAAATAATTGAAAATAAATATAAAAAAAATGTTAAATTGGGTGGGTAGTGTAATAAGCAAGAAACAGTCATCAGT
>CM029357.1:53356761-53380105 GCA_017140985.1 Hormaphis cornu
CTACTTTTCTCTTATCATCTAGTCTTCTATCTATTATTCCATCTGGCAGGGTTGATTAATAGTATGATTATAAGTATAAAATCAATAATATAAATAAGCATTATTTTTTTGCTTAAAGGGTTTATTTTTTAAGTCGACTAAATTATAAATAATTTATAATGTTTAAAAGAAATTGTTGTTATCATAACTGATAATTAAAATATTTAAAAGTAAAAAACCATACGTATGAAACATCCTAAGTTCTGTGCTACCCTAAATATTTCAATAAAAAAATAATATTTTATGATTTTTTGAAATTAATGATCACCTACATCAGAAAAATACATAAACAACATTTTTGTCTAACTAAATCCCGGTCTAAATTAAACTTGATTAAAAAGCTGTTGTTTTTTATAAGCTTTTATAAAATTTCTACCTTTAACTTGAGCATAATTTAAATTGTTTAATATTATTTGTAAACTATTGTTTCAAAACGAGTTTGATTTGAACAAAGGTAAAATTGTTTATGTATTTTGCTAGCGTAGATTTTCACAGGTTTTCATTAGTTAATTATTTCAAGAAAATAAATAAATTAATTAGTTATCTGAAAAGAGGCAAATTTTTGCTCAATTTACAATAAATTTTTTTTTAATTGACTTTAACAAAATAGTTTACCAAATGACTAATTATGAAAATTTAAAAAATTTGTACAATGATTACTCTAATAAAAATCAAATTAAAAAAAAACATTAATTTGCCACCAAAAATATTTAGTGGTGCTAAACGTTTGGAACATGCTGTATATGGCAGAGACCAATGTGTTTGAGAAGAATAACAATCATGAACACACTGGTTTTTATATTAGAACGCAAACAAAATTTATATACTTGATGAATTTAAAGGATTTTTAGGCCGTTCAAATTAATTTACCATTTAATAAGTATATTTATATTAAATAATGGTTAGTATGAAATATTACCTACACAATAATATTTAGCATTTACATAATACTAAGAATAATTTTGAAATTCTTAGTAGATAGGTAGGTTAGGTACCTAAATATAAAGATTAAATGTCATATCCATTTCATATATTTATTAATTATTATAAATATGTTCACAGGTTTCACATACAAAGTAGTTTTGAACAATCAGTAGTAGACATAAAGACTTTTTTTATGCAGACTGCTAAAAAGAAATTTATTATTTAAGGGAACCTTGATTTTTTTTCTTTGTCTATGACACATAAATCATTTGAATTTAGACAAATTCCTAGCCAAATCCAATATCATCTAACAGTGCAATAAGGATTCAGAAAACTGATTTGAATTTGTCATAAAGTCTACTTGGAAACGACATTTCCACATTTTTTATTTGATCCCCTTAATTTATACAAACCATATTTGAAAAAAATTTTAGATTTTAATTTTTGGAAATCTTAGGACAAAAAAAATCAACAATGTTAGAAAGTCGTTTTCAAGAAGACTTTAATGCAAATTCAAATTAGTTATCAGAATATTTATAACAGCATTAGATCAATCTATATATGTTTGGGGAAGGGTTTATATAGTTAGGTTTCTAAGATTTGAGTATAATGACCAAAAAAAAAAAAAATTGCAGCTGCCAATTTGAACAAATTTATTTGTTCAAAAGAACATGAACGTAATTAATTTTCAAACACTGTCCTTACTTAGAGTACATTAATAGTGTATTAATATACAAACCCATTTTCATTAGAGTCCAATTTTCATCTAGTTGTTTTTGCGCTTGAGTAAAGTAACGCCCATCTGTCCACATCAAAGCTTTATTTTGAGTGATGAGAGCAACACCAGCCGAGCCTGTGAAACCAGTAATGAAAGCTCGACGTTCATCACTTTCCGAAATGTATTCGTTCTAAAAATGAGTTTTGTTTTAGTATAATCATATTTAATCATATTTTTCGACTAGAAGTATACTTGATGAGCGTCCTCTGAAAAAACAATGTAACCTTCAATTGTTTCTCCCAGGTATTTTAATTTCATTAGTTCACGGAGTCTTGTCAGAAGAGGGCCAGTACTGCGCACTGCCATAATGCTATAGACGTGGAATGCAAAAAACAAATATAAATACATTTTATGGTGATAAAACATCATTCTAACATTACAACTCTTGATTGTGCCCGCTGTACTATTAACAATATTAAAAATGTAGATTTATTATTTCATTCAATTTTATTTCATTAAATAATTTATATCTTTTACACACACTTACAATTACTTTCTCTTTTCTCTTTTGTTTTAAACTATCACATATTGTCTATACTCTGTTCTTTATGCCTTCAAGGCTTTAAAATTCAAATACGTAAAAATAAAATAAATCATTAAGAACAACAATAGCAAAAATGTTTTCCCTCTTGAGTACCTACAATGTAAGTCCTACACGCATCAGCCACTCAACAACAAATAACAATGGCAACAACAACAAACTTATTGAAAAAATTATGATCTATGTGGATTCCATAGACTTACAAATATATTATTAAATACATATATAGTCATACATCTAGAAAACCACATAACAGAAAATCCATTCAAACAAAGTATGCTGTTGAACATAAAAGTATATTATGGCGTCATCGGTAATGCAACGCTGCAATTTCTAATGGAATTACGTAAAGTTGGTAAAAATTGCTTTATTTAAGAACACCTGTACAAATTCATATCAGTTATCTTAGAAATAATGGTTCTTATCAGTAATTTTAAACGCATATCCATGGGACAATCGGGTTTTATTTACAATGGAAACAACAATGAATTTTAGAACGTGTTTTTTAATTTATCCAACATTATCCATATGTATCGACGGCGTTGCATTAGCGACAACGCCCTAACTTATACTAGCTACGGTCTAATATGTTGACGATAAAACAACAAAAAACTCGTATTTTTCATTTTTCAAATATCAAATGTAGATAAGTACCAACAAATTTTTTCTAATTATTGACGTCACCAGTAGAAATAGCAGAGTACCTACATTAATTAAAGTGTTATTTTTACAATTTTAAAAATGTCTTCTTCATCTTTGCACTGCTCTCTACTATTTGGGGTCAGCCACCCTCGTCCAATACCTCCACTTGTCACGATCATAAACATCCCCTACACACACAACCCTCATATCACTTTCAATTGTTTCCACCCATCTTTTCTTAGATCTTTGTCTACCTCTATTTCCGCCAATGTTCATTTTCATAACCACTCTTAACTGCTTCAGTTTCCTCTCTACTCATCACATGCCCAAACCATCTCAGTCTATTTTCTTTCATTTTATCCACTATTGATGCAACACCAATACTGCCTCTTACATATTTGTTCCTTATTCTATCTTCTCTTGTTACTCATTCACTAATTGAACACAATATTTATGTAGTTATGTGTAGCTAAACATTGCCTATAGAATATTGAACAAAAAATGATAATTTTTTAACATATTTTTATTATAATTAATTTTAAATCGTGTTTATAAGCATTCCTCGTTTAATTTTCTACGAATACTTATTTATTAGAGGCTATAACCGTTATCAGCGAGTTACACGCGCCGAGACTTTTTTTTAATAGAGACTTGTTTTCGTTTACCGTAATTCTTCGGTATTTTTCAATCGCTATTATTTGTTATTAAACAGATCCTGTCGTTTTGGCTTTCCTCCTCCACGATAGTCGTCGGGGAAATTTAAATTGGAAAAAAGAAAAGTATTTTGGTCACAAGTCGTGTGTGTACGTACCTGATCGTTTAGCGCCCCGTCGAAATATGGAACGACGACTGGAAGGAAGACTGTGCCGCGGACCGAATAAAATGTTGACAATATTATCGTCGGAAAAATAGCAAACTCCAAACGTACCGAGGCGGCGCCAGCTCGCAGCAGCAACGTGTCGGTGTAACGAGTGACGATTATGTTATGACGATATTATTAGTCCGTGAACGATTGTTACTGTAAATATAAAACTCTTAATAAAACGTAATAAATAACAATAACAACAATGATAACCCATTTTATTGTTACGTCGCGTTATCGTCCTAGTCCTGCGATGACAACGGGCTCGTGTAATCGCTTCGGTCGCGCACTGTCGCCGGCGTACACCGCGTCGTCGTCAACACTGCAACGACGGTGCGCGAGTTCTGCACAGCTGCTGTGTAGATAAAAATATTATTTTTTTTTTCTGCATTCTGACGATCGCTTTTTGTTTTTTGAACCGTCGGTAGAGCACGGGCAGTGTACGACGAGTACGTCGAACTGAACTGAAAAGGGTGCGTCCTCTCGGATTCGTTCGCGTATCGCGGGACAGCCATCTCGGAGGCCGCTCCTCGGACGTCGGCAGAGCCCGTCATCGAGGGAGCCTAAGGGGATTATTCAGGTACATTTTTTTTTTTGTTGAAAATCTCGCAGTTTTTCTTCTCCCGGCGAGCAACGAGAGGTTATAAGCTACGAGAGTTTGCGCGCACACGCACACACGCGCACACGCACACACACACACAATCGTTTTGATTACGAGACTACTCGCCATGGTCATCACGTTTAGGTATGCGGCGGCGGCGGCGCGCGCGCGCTTGCGTATGTGTGTGTGTGTTTTTCGTGCGTTACTTTATTAATTTTTTTTCGTAATAATACCAGTTGTATAACCAGCGGGAATCTCGCTACAAACCGGCCTTCGAAACTTTCCGATCGTATTTTTTTTTTCTTGACTTCCCACGTTTCCCCGTTCCTTTCGCGTTTTCGTCGCGCGCGCGAAGCAAACGGACACCTATGGCGGAAAACAAAAGCGGCGGCGGCGGCCAGCAACAGCCGATCGTGAAGATTGGCCACTACATACTGGGGCAGACGCTCGGCGTGGGCACGTTCGGCAAGGTGAAGATCGGCGAGCACCAGCTGACTAAGCACAAGGTGGCCGTCAAGATACTGAACCGGCAGAAGATCAAGAGCCTGGACGTGGTGGGCAAGATACGGCGGGAGATCCAGAACCTGAAGCTGTTCCGACACCCGCACATCATCAAACTGTATCAGGTGATCAGCACGCCCACGGACATATTCATGATCATGGAGTACGTGTCCGGCGGCGAGCTGTTCGACTACATCGTGAAACACGGCAAGCTGAAGGAGTTCGAGGCCCGCCGCTTCTTCCAGCAGATCATATCCGGCGTCGACTACTGTCACCGGCACATGATCGTGCACAGGGACTTGAAGCCCGAGAACCTGCTGCTGGACCACAATCTGCACGTGAAGATTGCCGATTTCGGCCTGTCCAACATGATGATGGACGGCGAGTTCTTGCGCACCAGCTGCGGCTCGCCCAACTACGCGGCGCCCGAAGTCATCTCCGGCAAGCTGTACGCGGGCCCCGAAGTGGACATCTGGTCGTGCGGCGTCATCCTGTACGCCTTGCTGTGCGGCTCTCTGCCGTTCGACGATGAGCACGTGCCGACCCTGTTCAGGAAGATAAAGTCTGGCATCTTTCCCATACCGGACTATCTGAACAAGTCCGTCGTCAGTCTGCTGTGTCATATGTTACAGGTGGATCCAATGAAGAGAGCGTCCATCGAGGATATCAAAAAACACGAATGGTTTCAGTTCGAACTGCCCGCGTATCTTTTCCCGTCCCCGGTCGATCGAGATTCCTCTGTAATCGACACGGACGCGGTCAATGAAGTTTGTGAGAAATTCAGCGTAAAAGAATCTGAAGTTCACAACGCTCTGCTTAGCGGCGACCCTCATGATCAGTTGGGTATTGCGTACCATTTGATTATTGATAACAAACGTATTGCTGACGAAGCGGCAAAAGCGGAGTTAAAAGATTTTTATATAGCCAGTAGTCCGCCGCCGACAATTGGAAGTCCGGATGTGTCGACCATAAACCAAACTGCAAAACCGCATCCTGAAAGAATGATGTCTCAAAGGGAACGAGCCCAATCCGTAGATCAAGGCGCGCGTGGCTTGCAAGCCAAAAAAGCTAAATGGCATTTAGGCATAAGATCACAGAGTAGGCCCACGGATATTATGAATGAAGTTTATAGAGCCATGAAAGCATTGAATTTCCAATGGAAAGTAATAAATCCTTATCATATTCAAGTTAGGCATATGAATCAAAAAACTGATAACTACATCATGATCTCATTGCAACTTTACCAAGTGGATTACAAAAGTTATTTATTAGATTTCAAAAGTTTAACGAACGATCAATTGGAAAACGGAAATTTACCTTCATCGGGCTTAGAAATTGAAAATCAGTCGCCAAGGCAAGAAGCTGCTGTACATTCGCATAAGAAGTCTGGAGGACATCATACGATGGAGTTTTTTGAAATGTGTGCAGCTTTAATTACTCAGCTTGCCCATTGATTTGTGATTTTTCAGTAAAAAAATTAATGTCAACTGTACTAGGTTGTTATCTTTTAGAAAGTACAAATAAAATTTTTATGTTAAATACTATCTTAGTGGTTATAACGATAGCAGCCACTTTTTAAAATAAATTTATTAAATATATATTATTGGTACTTATGTTTATAAATTTTATTTATAAACTTGTATTAATATTGTATAAATAGGTATTATTGGTCTAGTACCTATTATAATTTATAAATTAAAATTTTTGATATTGTGTTACACTTTTGTTTTATGGTTTATCGTGGTGAGTATTATTCTGCTATGTTCAAGACAAAGCGTGTATAAAAAATAAAAATATTATATAAAATAGTGCCTTAAAATTAAAATAAATATTTGTTAAAAACTATAAGCTACATATTTATTCAAATTTCTCTTATTAAAACTAATCACTAACAATTTTTTCAATTTTAAACATTTTATTTACGTTGCTTAAAGTTAACAATGGTTGAAGTAATTTTTAGATGTATCCAAATAACAATTTCCACTTTTAAAATTTGTCAACAAATTGTGATTTAAGCAAAATATATTAATAACCTACTTATAAAAATATTACATTGACTATGTGAAGGGTACAGGAAAAAAACCAGCTAGTCACTTTTTTACCAAAATGGCAAACTTGGTATTGAATTATTTGTATAGACCTATTGTAGTCAAAAAAAAGATAACTCAAAAGTTATAAACCTGGTAAAATAAAATTTAAAACACGTTTCCCTCTAATTTCAAAAAAAGTGACTGCTGTTTTTTTTTCCTGTACCCTTTATGTTAACTAAAATATTGCATTTTTCAAATTTGTCATTAATTATCTTTTTTTGAAATAATTTCTTATTTCTATTTATTTTGATAGAATGTACATTCTTTTGTTAATATTCTCTAAGTAGGTACCTAACACTTATTGTTTGAATTTTTATATCGCGTAAATACTAATAAAAGATCAAATATGATTTTTAATAAAAAAATTAATGTTTTTTATTGCTCTGTGAATTGGTTATTTTGTTAACTACATTTACTGTACTATTTGTAGCTTAAAATTTATTGAATTTAAAATACTTCTGTACTTAATATTTACTAATTAATTTAAATTTAAGTAATTATTTTTATCTAGATTTTATTTTTCATAAAGTGTTTTAAAATAAAGTTTTTTTTCAAATACTTACTCGGCTTAAACTTGAATTTTATACAAAATGTTTATAATGTTATAAATAATTATGGGTAACTTTATGATTATATTTTATGTGCATTTTTGTATTTTGTAAAAATGGCAAATGTTTTTTTTTTTTAAATAAATAAAACTGATGTACCTAACCTGAATATTCTATGTTATTTTTTATTTCTTTAAATGTGTTGTATAATAAAGGCAAGGCAAAGGTTTACATTAACATGTTTGTTTACTCAAGCGTTTGGAATTTTGTATGTCTATCTCGCATTTACAGTCTTGACAGATTTCCGGAATGAATGTTCCTTACAGTTAGGTCAAACGATGCACATGTAAGGTTTTTTAGATTTCCTTCCATTTCAATACGGCTGTCCTGTGTGCTGAATTACAGTAGAGTTGGTATACTGAAGTGGTGCTGTATTCAAGTAGCATATGAAAATATACACCCTGATAACATTCTGTCAACACGTTCCTATAATGACCAAGTTCTATTGTAATTGTGATCCACTGTTAAAGTTATAACTTAAAGAAAAAAAAAATGAAATTTGTTTATTGTAATGTTGGGCATTCACTGAAAAAACAGATTGAATACATTTTTTTTTTCAAACAGAAAGCTTGCTCTGCTTTGGCAAAGTCTGTAATGGTTCACTGTTTACAGAAATACTAAAGGTTAGGTTAGGTTTGTATAATTATTACAAACATTAATTAGTAGGAATTTATTATTAATGTTTTTTATGCTTTTGCCCAATTACAAAGTATTTGTCTTAAACAGCATGGACAAAAGCAAAAATATAGCATGTACCTACTTATAAATTGTGAATTTATGTGAAAAAAAAACTTGCAAGAACGCATTTAGGTTACTACTTGCTATGGAATCCAACCTTATCAGTTTTAATTACATTCAATTATAAAAGTGAATTGAAATACTGACCAACTGTGCCAAATTGGCTCCGTATTAATTGTTAGAAATTATAATTAGTTGAAACGGGTACGTTTAGAGCCATAAAATATTTTGCAATTTTTCGCTCAGATCAATTTTAATTAGTTTAGGCAATAAAATTAATTTAAAATGTTTGTCAATTTGATTATAACTAAAACTAAATACCATTAACATTTACATTTGTAAGCCAAGTGTATTACGCGTGGTACCTATTTTTTTACATTAACTATTATAAAATATATTAATATAATATTGATTTATATAGTATGTATAATATTTATCAACTAATCTTTGCATTTTTATGTTTAGGATGCCTACTGTGGATGTACCCGAAATCCGTGTAAAAACGGCCTTCAATGGGTAAGTTAACCTAAGAATATATTAAAAAATATTTATGACAGTTAACCATAGTTTATTATTCATTTTAGGGAAGTTATGATAACCTACATAAAACCGCAAATAACTGTGGATGAACTACGATATGAAATGAGGGTAATATGTCGATTCCCAGCCGATCAAGATTTTACAATGAAATGGGTTGATGAAGAAGGTAATACAATTGTTATTTGACTTACACATAATTACCTTTGTTTAATCTATTTTTTTTTTTTTTTAAATAATACATTTATTAAATACAATTTTTGCATTTTTATCATAACGAGATTAAAGAAAGCCATATCAAGTTTTATAATATTATCCTACAGTTCATAAAGAAAAACTTTTTAAAATCATCTAAAATTTATAGCATGTCTTATCTAAATAAAACTAATTTTTGTTAGTACCCACTTCATTAAAATTTAAAAATGGTGTACCTATATTATTTTATTTTTAATTAGTATGTAGCTATTGAGTAAATGTAATGTGAAACAGAATTGAAATCATTCCTACCATTTTTGTAATATTAACTTAAAATTTTCAATTATTTATTGAAAATTAATTAAATTTTTTCTTTTTATATAATAAATATATTTTAAAATTATATTTTATTTTAAAATTAAAATTAAATAATTATACTTTATCGTCAAAAAGATGTATCGTCCAAACTATACTTAATTTCAAAAGGTACCTAATGGAAAATATATCTAGCCTAAAGATAATTAATGTTTTTGTATGGAGGTATTTGCGGATTTAAAATATTGTTATTTGTGTAATTATTAAGTTTACAAAAACTATTTAAAAGAAATACGAATCATGTTAAATTACAAAATATGCTATATTTTGTTATATCTTAACAATTCTTTATGATAAACGAGTATAATGGTGAAACATAGGATTTGTGACGATATCATTAATTTTTACGTTTCGTTTATATTTGGCGTGGTAAAAAAATTTTTGTAATCTCTTAAATTTTTTATACTAAATATACTAATGAGGTAGTTAAATTTTAGTACTATAACAAACCAATAAATTATTATTAATGCTCATGCAAAATCAAATAAGTAAAGACTAACGATAATTATGAGTCTCGTTTGAAATGAATATTTTGCTCATCTGTTTTGACCGTTACGCATTGATCTAATTGCATGTGCTAACACTTCTAAAACAACGTTGCTATACAAAAAAAAAAAAAATTTTTAACAATGCCAATTGAACCCAGTGTCTACACACACGTTATCCGCTCTTAAGTTTTATCATCGATTATTAAGTATAATAAAGATTGAGTATTTATAATCAATGGTTTTATCAGCTACATTTTTAACAGACTTTCAAAAAAAAAAAAAAAGGTTTTCAATTTGACGAAAAGTCATTTTTTTGGTCCTCGGGAGTGGTCGTTGTTCGCCCAGTGACCCCGCTTGAAAACTCCCCTGTCTACTAGGCGTAGTCAGTGATCGATTTGACGGAGGACGAGAGTACTTCACAAAATACTTTAGCGTACCCTTCAAAATTTACTTCCGTTTGTGGTCTGGTACTGCTGTAACCGTTTTGCTCAACAGCGTCCACGACGCTTCTATTATTTTTACAACAGTTCTGGGTGTAATCGTAGTATTCAATTACATGCGAAAACACATCGGCGTTTTACATACTTTGTCATAAACGTTGTATTTATTTGTCCGTTGTTCGCAGGCGATCCGTGTATTTTGTCCACGCAAATGGAGTTGGACGAGGCGTTAAGACTGTACGAACTCAACAAAGACTCCGAGTTGACCATACACGGTGAGTTCAAACGTAAACAATATTGCTATATTCGTTTTTCGACGTACGCTACCCTAATGTGTTCACGTACGAAAAAACAAAAAAACCCACTAATATCGGTGCGTTTTACAAAACTTTTTTTTGCCGTCGGGGCGTGGTAGGTATTTTACCCGAAAGTTCTTTCCGTTCATCAGCGTAAAAACAAGACGTTATTTTTAGAATAATTTTTTCAAATCGCCTAGGTTAGGCAATAATGTTTGTCCTCATTCGCACGCACCTCTCTCTATTCGTAGTATCCGCCGGTATCGCCGCGTGGGTGGGAAAAAGGTGGACCGCGGGATGGCGCGCAGGGGTCGTGAACAGCGGACCCGTGTGATTCGGCGCCCTGGCGTTTAAGGGTGTGGAACCCTCGCGCGGCCGTCGCCAGAAAGCTCGTGCGAATCGACCGATTTCGTTCGTTGCGCGCTCGTATATTGTGTTCGAAGGAATACGACGGTTCGGTGTGTAAAGAAGTATCCGCGGGTCGTAATCGCGTCTGCAGCAGTCACGAGCGCGTTCCGTCGTCGATTGTAAAATACCTCGCGTCGGTATATGAACCGTAGACAAAATAAAATATTGCGATAATTCTGATAAGTTATCTGGACGTCGTTTTTTTCTTATTTCAATAACATTCCATCGGTCGTTTAACAATTTATAGGTGTTTTTATTTTGTACCGTGTCAAAATCACGATACAAAAATTACCACCGAACGTGTTTATCCGCAGACTCTGGTTGACTTTTGCTGCGCGTTAAGGGGTTTTTTTTTTTTTGATCAACGACGAATTCGACGTTCAAAAACGGAAAGATCGATTATACTACTTAGACGTTTCATACTTCGTCTCTAGATTCCGCTATATACTCGTTGCTAGTTCTTTTCCGATTTCGGCGAGAACCGCTTGCTATTCCGATTACTTTTGGGCCTATAAGTACGAATTTATTTTCAACTCCCATTACTATTGTTACCCGCGTTTGTCTTTGTGTATATTCCTGTCTGTTCGTTGTTACTTTATTTTTTGTTAAATTCGCGTGCGTAATTATCGTTGTCGGTTGAGGTGTAGTAGAGGTGCACTTGATGTCCATAACGTTTAAAATATTGGCGAATGGAATTTATTAAACGTTTGAGCGTAATCCGGGCACTCTGAAGTATACATTTTAAACTTTATATTTTAAAACGATCAGTCCATAATGGCTTGGGGTTACTGGAGCGCATCGACCGTTTCCGACCGAGGCAAGTCGCCGAAACGGCAATCGTCTTCATTGGCTTTTTACAACCATCACATACCGATATCTACTCCAGCTCCTCCGTCTACGTCCTACTATCAACACCAGCCTTTGCACAGCACCAGCAGTTTTGGTTCCATAGAAGACGACGACTATCATCATACGTTTTACCGCCGTCCCTCGCTGGGCGACATTGAATTCACGGGGCCGGGGTCGTTATCGTTGTTGTTAAACCAGACCGTCCCTTCATCTCGGCCCAGGACTCCACCGCCGCGTCATTTGTATGCACCGCCGACTTCGTTGAGTCTGCCAGATTCGTGTGGATCGACAATGGCCATGCGACAAAGCATGAACTGTTTCGGTTATCAGTCTACGCCTATTGTGCAACATTACCCTTGTAACGTTCATGATCCGTCACCGTCTCCTTCTATATCTGATGACGAAGACCATGTTTACGCTACAGGTAAAAATACAGCCGTGATCTTGTCATACGTAAATATGACTGCTGTTGCCTGTGTGTATGTGTGTGTGTGGTTTTGTTTTTGTTTTCTATTTAGCTACTATAGGTAATGGTAGTCGTAGCAGCAGAAAAAATAAAAATTGAAACAAAAAATTTTTTTTAAAATTAGCGGACATTTTTAATGCATTGTTGTTAAATTTTATTATTATGAACATGGTGTCGACAAAAATATGAAAATAATTGTTTGTTAGTAATAGTGAGTATGTATAGTATTTTATAAGTCTTGCAATGTGCATTTTATATTTTTTTGTTTTGATAGACTTTGTTTTCTTTTATTTAGCTAGAGTTTGACACTAAATCAAAGTATTTGTTTTATTTAGTACTAAGCAACAATGAATTAAGTTAGGTTATTAACTAAAATAATGCATGTTAACAATAAATGATTTTTACGGTCGTACTTGATGTTAGAGAATATGTATTAATGTATTATAGTTTACAACTATCATTAAATACTTACTTATAGAATTATTTTGGTATAATAGAAGTTTTAAAACTGCATTGATTATTCTGTACTCAGAAAACAGAACATCACAAAGATGTTCTCGTTCTATGACCGTTCACATAGTATATTTATATATTTATATAATTATCTACTTTTATGAACAAAATATGTACTTCTTGCCTGGACTTAAAAGTTTTTCAACTGTATACATATTCAGTATAAATAAATATTAATTTTTTTTAAATATTTTTAAATAATAATATTCAAATCATATCTACCAAGTACTAAAATACTTTTTTAGATTTTTAATTTAATCAAAAGCTGTAATGAAAAACATAATTGTAATTTTGATTCCAGGTGCATAATAGTTCAAAATTTTTGTGTACAGAATTTATAAGTTTAGTACTAATTTGAATTAAAATTATTGAAATTTGCATTTAACTCGTCAATATCCATTGTAAATAATCAAATAATATTTTAAATTTATAATGTAAAGTTACATCACTCTTTAGACTATTTACCCAAGGCTGAAAAATTGTGCATTATCTATGCATCTTTCATTTATTAAAAACGTGTTGTGCTAAATTCATAAAATGTTGTACATCTTTTGAATGTTCTTATGTAGTGTAACAATCTATGGTTTCAAATATGTTTTGGAAAGTATAGAAAAATAATCGTTTAAACTGTAGTCCCATTCTGATTGTGCCAAGTCATAGACAGTATCTTAATGTAAAGTTTGATGTAAAACATTGTATTCTAAAATATGCTACACAAAGAGAAAAATAATATGAAAACAATTTTAAGTTCTACACTTAATACAAAAATTAATTTAGTGTGATTGTTCTTTAAGTAGGTATAGTATTAAATTTGTTGTTATTGTGTGAAACATTAAATTATTGTAATCTATACATGATCCTTACAATAATGAATTTTTAACTAATTTCAAAATATACTATTATGTTTATAAAACTTTAATTTTTGTTTTTTAGTTTTTCCAAATGTACCACCAGCACCAGGAATGCCTTGTCAAGGAGAAGATCGTAAGTTGATAGAATGAAAAATTTAAGTTTTATAATAAAACTTGCAACACATTGTTAAGTTAAGTAAATTATTTCAGGTAGTATATATAGACGTGGAGCCAGAAGATGGAGAAAACTGTACCGAGTTAATGGTCACATTTTTCAAGCTAAAAGGTTTAATAGGGTAAGCAAGTATTAATTAATTTCCTGTGTGTGTGTGTGTGTGTGTGTGTTTGTGTGTGTATAAATATGTATGTGTATGTATAATTTTTAAATTAATTTTAATTACATATTATATGTCACTGTAAAAGTACAAATCCTAGTGATACTTGGAATACTAGGTTAACCAAATACTAGCTTTTACCTACTGCTATCGACGAGTATCCAAATTTTGAGACACTTTGGTAAAACCTAAGATAGGTATACAAAATGATTTTATCAAACTCCATATAACTTTTATAGTGTAGACTTTAAAAAAAGAAAATTTGGTAAATCATAGGATAAACAGTGTCAGTGAAGTCCAAAATTGTATTTTGTGGGTTGTGTACTATATCAATATTGTGTGTACATACTTTAATTTAAATATATATATTTATTTATAAGAGATTTGAATCATCATAATTTAATATTAATTTTTATTGATCATACAAAATTTATTAATTATGTTTTTTTTTATGTACTAGTTATTTACTACGGCTACAACACTTAAGTCATTAGCCGTATACAAAAATTTACATTTTAAATTATAGTATGATAATATTCTTATCCATAATTGTTTTCATAATAAAAATAATTTTATTAACACATTCAAGAAAGCATTCAAACGCAGTAGTACAAATTGTTTTTTTTTTTTGGAAACATATTATTAAGGATATCATTTATTTGCGGTTTGATTCGATACAGTTCATTATGTTATGTCTAATACTATGAAAATTGATAAAACTTTTTATCTATTTTTGACAATTCTGGTGTTGTCCTTGAGAAATTTAGTCTATTTTGGCCTTTAGGTATATTGTTATTGGTGGAGGATTCTTTAGCTGCTATGAAAGCTTTTTATTTTAAGGTATGTTAGTGTGGTTAGGTTTTAAATGATATGCAACCAAACTAAGAGATATTGAACATGTTTTGATGGATATTTTTTATGATTTCATTTGTAGTTCCGTGATTGCAAATAGCTGGCGATAGTACTAAGGGAATTACTAGCTATTAAGAACAACTCTATGTTTAACCAAATTTGTTCTATAAGTTCTAATACTTTCACTATTGCTACACCCTCAATAGTAAATATTGAATCGTACTCCAGTGTAGAGATCATAAATAATTCATCTTCGGTAATTATAGCTTGCCCTGTTTTGTCTGAATTCCGTCAGTGTTTATTATTTTGTGGTTTGAAAATTTAGTGGGTATCATGTCGTTGATACTTAATTATCATTTTATGTTAATTTTTATTTACATGTTTTTGTACAAAACATTGTATTAATTACTATATTTACACAGTAAATTCTTTTATATTGAAATATAACATTTATTTGATCTTTTGTTTTACTATGTAACATCATAAAATGATTATTAAGCAGTCAAGCTAATTAAGTTTTTAAATACATAAATTATTATACCTAATATATTAATATAATAATAACGTATATTTGTGTATTTAAATAATCGATTAGTATCATAATTCATTATGTTTTTTTGCCTAAGTATCTAATATGTAATATATAATGTATATTAAATAAATAATAATAAGTATTTAATATAATATAATCATAAATTAATTAGTAATACAAACTAATTAAAATTGTTTGCATCAAACTTAATTCTTATACTGATATAAACTTAATGTATCGCAGAATAATAATTCATAAAGTTCAATAAGATTTTACACTACCTATTGTTAAACAACTGAAATTTCAAAATAAGTACACTAATTGTTTATTCCCAAGATTTACCAAATCTCATTTGTAAATGTCTGAACTACAAAAATAATTTGGAGTTTAACAAAAATATTCTGTATTACTCAAGTTTTACCAAAAACAATAGGTAAATGTCTGAAATTTCTGTAAAATCCTAGGTTTCATTGGTATTTTTACTAATGATTTACTAAACTCATTGGTATAAATGTTATATAGATACCTATCTAATGTTTGTATATATTTAAAAATTATGCTGTTGTATGTAAATGTATCAAATGTTTGAATGACACAATTGTGCTTGGTCATAAAATTAATCACATTTTATACGATAAAACAATTAAGCACTTTATAGTACAATTTATATTTTCTATTAGACAAAGTGTTGAGGTCATTTTGTTTTAATGTGTGTATAAACTATAAAAGTATGATAAGGATGTTTTTATCATTTAATTAAGTATCAAATAATTATTGCAGTGATCGTAGTCATTAATTATCAAAGACTATATACGTGATTTTCATTACAAATAATATAATATTGAATGTTGTGTCTTGCATTTTTAATTTTGAGTTTGCTATGAATATTTGTAAAGTAAATAAAATAAAATATGGGAATATTTTGTAGTTTTTCTACTGAAAGTAGTCAAGTAAATGATAATTGTTTAATACATAATTGCATTAGTAAAACTAAATTTTATTTTGATAATACATTACATAAGTTACTAGTTATCATTCTGTATTTATTTATTTTGTTTTTTGTTTTTATATATATATATAGCGAGCATTTTGTGCTTACTGCCATGACCGAATCTGGGGTTTAGGGCGACAAGGCTTCAAATGTATTCAATGCAAATTGCTCATCCATAAAAAATGTCATAAACTTGGTACAAAAACGTGTAGGCTTGATCCTGTAACCAACCAAGATACTAATGGCGACTCACAAACATCTTTAAGTAATTATAAAAAATTATTTTATTAAATACACAAACACATTATGCATACCTTACTATGATATGATTTTGTATTGTTTTAGGCACACCTAGTTCTGATACTGCTTTACCTGATTTAAAAGAGTATTTTGACCAAAATTCTGTGATTGATCAAGCGGCTGATTCTGTACCTATTGAAGATCCACAAAACAAAGGTAGTTTATAAGATTGATATTATTAACTATTTATAATTTACGATATTATTTACTATTATTAAACTATTATTCATAACAGGCAATGAAGATGTTGGAGTTTCACGTCAGTATTCTATTGCTGACTTTGAATTGATAAGAGTTATCGGTCGTGGAAGTTATGCCAAAGTGTTAATGGTTGAACTTAAAAAAACAAGATGCATCTACGCTATGAAAGTTATAAAAAAAGCTCTAGTTACAGATGATGAAGTAAGTATTAATACAATTGTTTTAAATGTTGGCTAGGTTAAGTATTAATTCAATTAAAACTATTAATGTTGTATTATTTTAAAGTTAAATATTTTCTATTTAAACACATTTCTTACTGTTAAATATTTTATACTACTAATGAACTATTTTTTTAACTTTAATTTTAAATTAAGTATAATTACTATTTATTACAAAATGTTTTTGTTGTATTTTAGGATATTGATTGGGTACAAACAGAAAAACATGTGTTTGAAACTGCTTCAAATCATCCATTTTTAGTTGGTCTCCATTCATGTTTCCAAACAGCGAGTCGATTATTCTTTGTGATTGAATTTGTGCGCGGTGGAGATTTAATGTTTCATATGCAAAGGCAAAGACGACTACCCGAAGAACATGCTAGATTTTATGCAGCAGAAATCAGTTTAGCTTTGCATTTTTTGCATACTAAAGGTATAAATTAATCTATTCATACTAGTTGGAAGTATTTAACGTTTTCAATGTTTGTAGCTATATTTGTGATTTGGGAATAGGGAATAAATTAAGGGTCTTCATCACTCTAGAATTTATTACCCAAATATGGTCTCAGCAGTTCTTTACATAGTATGGTTACTTATCTAATTTTTATTCTGATAATATTGTTCTGAACGCGTGATAATGTCTATTATGTTTTTACAAAATAATTTCTGAAAATATTTATTTTCAATGAAATTAATAAAAATTGAAATATTGAAATGATGTCGATATTTGATCAATTTTTAAATATTCATAAAATTTGAAACTTATTTATTTGAAAAATCATCTTATAAAAATAGTGTTTAGGTTCTTGCTTTTAATTTAACTCATTAATGTTGGTTCTAAATTTACCATACTAATTACATTCATTGCAATATATGATTTATAATAATAATTTAATGTTTTATATGTTAATTTAATAAAATTTAATCCCAGAAGTCTAATATGTGCTGTTTCTTTAATCTTTTCTTTGCTTTTCTATAATCACAAATTCAGTACAAACATTAGAAAAATTTAACCTTGTTTTCATCAGAAAATCCTTGAGTGACCGGACACTTAAGTTGTTTGCTCAGACTTATTGTGAATTTGAAAATGTTTCCAATGTTTGAATAGGTTGAATTTTAGTTGTGCATTTCTGGTTTAAAATTTAATTCAACATTTTATGGTTAAAAATAATTTTATATATGATTCAAGTTACAAGCTACATTTAATAGTATGTCCCTTAAATTAGTAATAAATAACTGTACGGTTAAGTGTATTCAATTAATCATATTTGTTTCATTTTTAGTCTTTTAACCAAATGGACGTATGTGCTAATGAATAAAATCCTATACTTTTATGTCAGCATAATAATAATAATAAAAAAAACTTATTGTTAATATTGTTCATTGATTCAGATACTTAACAGCTTTCATTAAAATTTTAATATATTAAAATGAAAATTTTATTTTAATGATGTTATAACAACTGTTCTAACTTTGAATTTGGTTAAATTTTCAATCTTTTTAAATTATAAAAGACCGAAACTTCAATTATTAAAGTTTTTCGCATTATATTATGTTCAACTATGGTCAGGATTGTTCATTGTATAAACAGACTATGCAGTAAATGTAACTTTCATTTTGTGTATTCATCTTGGTCATTGTTCGAATTGGAAAAATAAATGAAAGAGGACTCCAAGACTTTAAAAAAATTAGCGTCCTTTACAATAATTAAATTCAACCTAACCCAATAATTCGAAGGGGTGCTACAAAAATATAAAAAAATTCAAGAGGAGCTCTGTCCCCTGCATCCCCCACAATTTGAGAACTGATCTTGGCAGATACTTAACTCAACAAACATATTTATTTAGTTTTCACTAGCCAATTTTGTGTAAGAAAAATGTTTCTTCCTCTTGTCAACTAGGATTTATACTAATAAATCATATTTTCTGAAGTTAATAAAAATTATAATTACATAATTACTATGTTTTTATAGGCAGTACCATAGATAATAAAAGAATGGATAGGCCATGCTTACACTTATAACATTGTAAGATATGTTCCTAAAAAAAGACAAGAGAAACATTTATTTTTGCTATATTCTTGATTTTCTAACATTTAAAACATAATCGCAAAACTCTCTCGGTTAGAATGAAAATGGTACAAAAATAGACGTTTCTCTTTTCTTTGTAGGTTCTTTTATTTATCTTAGTTCTTAGCACCTAATCTATTTGTTTAATTTTAGGTATAATATATCGAGATTTAAAGTTGGATAATGTACTACTTGATCATGAAGGCCATATAAAACTGACAGACTATGGAATGTGCAAAGAAGGAATAAGAGCTGGAGATACAACATCTACATTCTGTGGTACTCCAAATTATATTGCTCCAGAAATTTTGAGAGGGGAAGATTATGGATTTAGGTTTGTAAATATTTTTAAAATAATTAAAATATTTTATTATTGTTCAAAAATAACTATCCAATTTTACTTCCTAATACTTTATAATTTAATGAATTAGTTTAACATTTAAAGTTCCTGGTTTCCAGTTTTTTCAAACAATCATAATTCATTTTCTCTGTATTATTTATTGAACTTAATCCAGTAAGTTAAGAATAATGTTTTACTTTTAGTGCAGTTTTAATTTATAATTTGATGTATCGACAAAACATTTTATTTATTTTATGTTAAATATATGGCAATTACAATAATATTCTAAGTTCTGAGTTTGGCAAATATGCTACCTATTATAGTTCTGACTTTTCTTTTTTTGTTCAATTCATTTACAACTAGCACCTGTAAAAGTTCGACAATCATTATACTTATATCAACTTTCTGACTGAGAGTTTGGTTTCATTAGTATTTTATCTAAAATATTTTAAAATTGTTGATATTTTAATTGTTATGGCTTTTAAGTACCCAAAATAAGTGAAAAAAAAACAACTGGTACAATTTACTGCAAAGAAGTTTTAAATTTTAAAGTTTTATGTTTGGCTCAAATTTCTGTCATATGACAATTTAGATTTAGCTTTTTCAATAACGTATGAAAATATCAAGGAATTAATTCCAATAGCATTTGTATGTTAGTTTTACTTATTGTAACAAATGTTTATCATTTTGGATTGTAACTATAAAAAATTTTTTTTAAATAAAACAAGTACAATCTAAAGCCAAATTCCTAACTTTGTTGTTGTAACAAATGTAAAGATTGGAGCACTCCTTAAACCCAAAAAAGTAACGACAAGGAAATCTCAAGTTGTTCAAATCAAAATTCTTTAATTTTCAGATCATAACAGAATAATACAAATATAATGGTCCGCTTTCCAAACTTTTTTGTTGTATGACATTGTACAATTAAACCACTACTTCTATCCAAAAAAACGTTTAAAATAAAACTACCTACTCAACTTCAATTGGTCTGATCATTGTATTTATATATGACTTCTGAAAATATTTATGAATTCAACATGAAATGAAAAAAAAAGACTATATTGGAAGATATTGATAAATTAAAACTCCTTAAAACAACTAGTACCCAATCGCCTTAAAATTGAATCTTGTGTAGTTGTTGATTTTTTAAAATTTGTATACATCTAATGTCTACTCATGTCGTATATTGCTAATGTTTACTCGATACAGAAAAGTCAGAAAGACTTATTAAAGTCCAGGTGTATTTTTTAGTTGGAAAATAGTGTAGGATAATGTTAAATTGCCCTTTATTAAAATGTATGATAATTTTAAAATTACAATTATAAGTATTAACAAATGGTCTTAATTTTTTTTTTTATACATCTAGTGTTGATTGGTGGGCGTTAGGAGTTCTTTTGTATGAAATGTTGGCGGGCAGAAGTCCATTTGATATTGCTGGAGCATCAGAAAACCCTGATCAAAATACAGAAGATTATTTATTTCAAGGTAATTTATTTAAACACAAACAAATTTTAAAACAGTTATTTAATTTTTTAAAATTTTTTTTTTTAGTTATTCTGGAGAAAACCATTCGTATTCCAAGGTCACTTTCTGTAAAAGCTGCTTCAGTTTTAAAAGGATTTTTAAATAAGAACCCTACTGATCGGTTAGGTTGCAACCTTGAAAATGGATTTTATGATATTGAAACACACCCATTTTTCAAATCTATTGAATGGGAAATGGTTAGTAGTTTTTAATTTGTTTAAAATCTAAATGAATTGTGGCACATTCTAGTTGACTTTGGGAACTGGTTTGGCACTATGTTTTGACTAAATTTTGACTTTTTAGCTATACCATCTTTGTAATATCTAAAATTTGGTTATTGAAATTGCTTCATAATGTATAGCATCAAAAAATAGGTATTATAAAATTGATTTTATCTTGAAAATGAACAATGCTGTTGGTATTATATACTTTTATACTTTAAATTTTATGTATTGCAAAGAATGTTTTTATTTTATATTAAGAGGTTGTGTTACAGACAGTTTTTAAGAGGTCTTGTATAGATATTTGAATAATGAACATTAAATACTTTTAACTATTATTTCTATATCGTCATTCCTATGTATTATGTTTGCGCATTTGTGCAATATAATTTTTCGGTGTAGTTAAAATGATTTGTACGGGTCAAAATCATTCTGTAAGTTACTCATTTTGTATCTAAAAATTGAATTACATGGAGGTCATATTTGATTTCAAGATTGTTTCTAGATTTGAGATGTTGAGTTGCATCCATGTTACTAAACTATTTAGCTATTAAACTACTTAACTATTTAAATTTTAGTGATTAGTTTTATGTATAATTGGATAAAAAGAAAACTTTATTATTCTATTATTTGCTTTAATTAATAATTTGTATTACAGTACTATACTTATGTTAATGTGACTAGTTTTATGTAACTAGTAGTAATCATTAACTTTAATAAATAATAATACAATAATATAAATATTATTCAAGGCAGAACCGAGTTAAACAAAACGGGGTTTGAGGTAAACAATTTTTGAATCTTTATAATTTTATCTATGCTTGTTGAACAATCAAATTGTCATATTTTTGATTCAACACTTTAATTAATTTACCGTACAAAGTTTTTGATGTTTTATTGAAACAATTTTGGATGTGTCACAAAAAAAATATTTTAATTTATAATTGTTCAACAAGCATAGATAAAATTATAATCAATCAAAAATTGTTTACTCAAAAAGAAAAAAAAATATGGGATACTGTTAAGCACTACATAACAGGCTAGATAGGCGGCAGGAGAAGTGAGCTAGGTAGACTAAAATTTGTGTAGCCTTAATAATATCTACCTCATGATTCAGTTTTATCAGTTTATACTGGTTTTAATACTAGATTGTGACCAATCTTTATAACACATCTATTAGTACCATAAGTTAACCGTTGCTATCAATTTTACTATTTAATAAAAGAATGCTTTTGTCGTATTAGTTAAACTAAATTAAATTTGTAAAATTTCAGTTGGAGCGCAAGCAAGTTAGCCCTCCGTATAAACCACGTTTAGATTCTGAACGTGATCTTGCCAATTTTCCACCAGAATTTACGGACGAACCTGTGCACTTAACTCCTGATGATTTGTAAGTGGAACAGCTCTTTGTTATTTTTATTAAACTATTATTAAAACTGCCAAAATATTAAACCCAAATGTACAGTTAACATTTATCTAAGGAAGTAGGTATGCCAATATGGCGAAACTATGAAAATGTAGTCCTCAATGGTATTTTGATCGGAAAGAAAGTTTTGCCTGTACAATTTAATTTCTTAACCACACAGTTATGCTATAGTCTATTAGACGAACTAGAAAAGTAAATTCTGGTTTGGCATCATCTTTAAAAGAATGTTAAATGGTACCAAATATTAGTCATATCTTCCATCATTTTCAAAACATAATGAGTTTGCAGTTGTTTTTATTGTAACCGTCAATCTATTAACGAGATCAGAATAATTGTATTACAGAGTCTGGTAGAGATTATAGTTCTCATTCAAAAACAGTAAACAAGAAAATGTCGTCACCTATTTCGTAGAATCATTATGAATTAATTATTGTTGTTTTCAACTGATAAAATACAATATTTTACTCTGCATTTCAGTATTTAATCTTTGAAAAAATCAATCTAAAATTGTTTTCACCCACTTTTTTTTTTTTTTATAACTATTTGAATTTATAATAAAAAGAAAAATTAAAGCTATATTAGTAGCTAGTATTC
>CM029357.1:53390210-53400730 GCA_017140985.1 Hormaphis cornu
TGGAAACGATGAAAAATTTTAATAATTCGCGCGTTAACTCTACTCTGCAATGTACTAATGCGTGCCGCGTGGTTAATAATAATCTAGGGAAAATAGGGAGTAGTATAGCATAAGCTGGTGTACACCATAATACGTGTAAACATTTTTTGTATGTAGTAAGTATTGTATCTAATACAATTAAAAACCATTTTAAAACGCCGAAAATGTGTGCATATTTTTTTATTACTCTCGTATAAGTCGTTAAAGCAGTTTCGACTTCAGGTCTGTTATACGATTTTATAAATTCATTATTTTGAAATTTGACTTAATCAAACTGCATCTATGTTATCGATGTCCAATGTATTAGTAGTAGGTTTAGTTTTTTTTATTTAGACGGTGTGTTGTACACGTGAAATCTTTATTATGGTCTTACAGTAATAGTATACCATTCAAACAGTTCAGCAGTATGAGTAGTATGAAACGATTTTTTAAATGCGTTTACGATCGAGCAATAAATCATGCAAGTAAGAATATAGTAAAATATAATATTAAAACCAATCATTTACCAGTTTTTCTTCATGCTGTTCGGTTTTCATTTTTGAAGTGTCGTAAAATGCCATTTCACCTGTGTGCGACGCGTAGTAATATTATAATATCGTGCGCCGTACCAAAATGTAATATTTTCGGTTTTTAAGCTCTTAATAATCTTATACGGTTTTTTGCGTTTTTTTTTCGGATATAGTTCAGGTTTATTCTCTGAACGGTCTGTTACGTATATTTTGTATAAATCTTTAGGTTGAATTAGGCGATACCGTGGTCAGTATAATAATAATTTATCAATATCGTCCCGATCAATTTCCGAGTCCATTTTTGACGATTTGTCTCATCTCTGTCAATCGCAAAAATCAAAATGTCCGTCATAAATTCGAAATTTTGCCCCGTTTTTCGATTGTTTATATTAATAATAATTAGTTTCAAAACGTTGTTGGTTCATCGGCCGTTCAAAAATAATAACACTATTGTAAGTTTAAAATAATTAAGTAAATAAAATTTTATCATTTTCTGGTGTCTGTCAAGTCGATTCAATGTATGATTAAAATTAAACTATATTGCCGCGACTTTGGAAATCAGAGATACTGCAGCGCGGCTGGTTGATAATTGTTTGAATTTTTTTTTTATTCGATTACCTATTTTAAACTTTTTTTAGTGTTTTTTGAAATCTGTTATATTTTTTTATTTATTTCATAATTTTTTAGTGGAACGTTCTTACTATGTGCACACATCGTACATCCAGACCATCTAGACTGGAGATAGTAAAAAAAAAAACAAATTTCCAATTCGGTCCCCAACCGACCGACGGATTAATCAATAAACAGAAAAAAAAATACCCGCAGTCGAACATAGAACCTGCTCGTTTTCAAAGTCTGCTGAAATTTGAATGAGCTCGCAAATGGCAATGACCAAGGCAAATGGAATGTTGACTTGTACGTCTGCAGTTTTCGACTTTTTATTTCGCAAAAGTTCGATTCGTTCAATTCGCACAACTTTTCGCGCGGCTTCTCGTATACACGCAACGCGCATGACACGCAACGTACGAATCATTTCTAGCGCGTAATTTGAAAAACCGTTTTGGGGAGTTTTGCGTGTTTTTTTTTTATAAAAATCTGGTGCTTTTAAGCCTATATAACGCAATGTACAATGCTGATTATTATTTAGCGTTTTTTTTTGTTGTATTGTCGCGATTTTTAAACAACAACGAATCGAAAAGCGACCGCTCCCGGGGTGCGTGCAGTGGAACAGTATTTTTTTTTCAACGGTTACACGCCGGTCCGAGGTCAGAGGGACGCGTCGTGTAATTTGTCAGAACACGAGCAATTATTCAAATGATTCTTCGCTTGTCTCGCGCTTCTGCCATTTAAAATAGTATAACACGCGAATCGGCGGCTGTCCGTTGTATCATTTTATTATAATAGCTGCTGGTGCTATATCCCCCGAGGCGTGAGATAACGGGGATCCGTCGGTGGTGGTGTTTTTCTTCTCCCGTCCCTACTATTTGACGGACACCACCGCCGTACCTACCTACACTATCGTCGGGTGTTCATTATCACGGTGTTTTTTTTTTTTTTTCCCTCGTCCACGCGTATAATAATAATATATTACATTATAATAATACGCCGTGTCTTCTTTTATACGTTGTAGAAATACCCTCTATAAACGGATTTGTCTACGGCTCATTTACCGCGCTGAAAATTACCATAAACATTATAAATAGTTCGACGGGCGCGCGCGAGAGGAAAAACGGCGCAGATCGTTGCTGCGAACGGAGAAAAATGACCATCGACTGGTCCACACTCGCTAAAACATTTATACCGTTTGCGTATTATAAATGATATTATGTCCGTGTGCGAGTCACTGCTCCTATAAACGGCCGATTTTTGTAAAAAATTTCTGCGAGCGTTTGTGTTTACTCGAAATTCCACCCCTATCTGTCTATACGTGTGACGTGGTTGTACGAAACACAAATTTCGTATGACGGTTTTCAGATTCTGGACGCATACGGAAGGAATGTCCGATTTTCCGAAGTGCCGCCTCTATAACGAGAAAGGACACGAACCCCGGTGGGCGCTTTGGTTGAAGCTCTTTTTTAAAAATTTCGTCTGCTTTTTGTACCCCAAAAAAAGAAAAAAAATTGAGAATTTTGGGGGATACGACGAAAAGTTTTAAATTTTTCAAGAGTTGTGATGAAAAGTTCTCGTAAGAAATGCTCGAATTTTTGAAATATTTTCTGACATCTAGCTGGTTTATTCACTGCGGTGATGGTCCTAGAATTTTTTAAATTTCGCTCACTTTTTGCGTAACGCCCCTAAAAACAAAAACGAATTTTACCGCGAAATTTTGAAATTTTAAGGTTTTTGACGAACGTGTAGTGCTCCGATCTTAACATTGAGTACTTACCACAAAAAAATTGTGATTTTGGCTTTAAATTGTATCTTGTTACAAAGAAATTTTCGAATTTTACACATTTTGCGATCCGAAAACGCACAAATTTAAAAGCCCATTGGAGTGGTGGCGAGTCCGAACGAATGAAACCGATACAATCGGCGGTCCATTGCGTATTAAAACTTTCACACGTTATCTAAATGAATTTATTTTTTGTGGATACTAACTCGAGTTTTCGGACCAGTTTTATTGTTAAATTATTAATATTTTTACCAGGACGTGTACGTACGGTATACTAGAAAACTGAGCTTCGCTCAGAACCGTTTTTTTTTTGAAGGCAATGATGGATGTATCCTTGCTTGGGATTGATCCGGGCTTTTTTTTTTTTTCTCTTATTATGCGGAATAAAATTTTAGCTGTTATGTTGGACCCGCTAAGAAAAGATTTTTCAAAATTCAACACCCCCGAGACGACGTCAAAAGATGTGAAAAAGAAAAAACTCGTCCAGCCAGTAGTAAACCACCGAACGTGACGACGTTTGGTTTCGTGTTACGATAATGTAGTAGTGTGATGCTGAGACGAGGTTTTCCTAAATCATAAAAATTGTTCCCGTTTGTGCTATTATTGTTTAAGTAGGTTTTTAGTTCACAGTTCAGTTTTTACAGTGAACGCACGAAACATATGTTAACAGGTACGGGCCTGTCAGCAGCCAGTATTAATAAGTGTAATACCAATTAGCACAGACGCAGTTTGAAGAACTGAAATTAAATTTTTTTTTTTCATGGGTTTTTGCTAATTTTCATTAAGCCTCTCCTGGCCACACGAGACGGGATATTCTGTGTGTTTTTTTTTAAAAAGTTGTTAAAAATATCATTATTACGATGCGCCCGGTCAGAACTTTCGAGACGTTTTTTTTCTTTTCCTCGGTATCGTCTCGCGCCGCGTCCGTGTCGCAGTTAGTAGCGGTCGGCGCTTTATTTATAGAGAGTAGACGAGGAGTCGTCTCCAGGGGCGTTTTGAAACGACATCATATAATATTATATACGCGTAATACAGCGAGCAGCAGTAAAAACGTATTATTGTAGTATTGTATTATACACGCGTGTCTATAAAAAACGATCGTGTATAGTTGTAAAAAGTAAAAAAAAATAGAAATTCGCCTCGTCGGCGGCTCCGGGCCAAAAAAGCAGCCGGCCCGCCGCCGCCGACGGGATTTTTATTCTGCAAAAATATTCGCGCGCGGTCTAAAAATAATCGCGGCGATCCGCTCCGAGATTTCCAGAACTTGTGATGTTGATGTCCGCCGGTGCAGCAATAAACGCGTGATAATAATATAAGGATTTCGTCCCACTTTTTGCAGCGGCGTCCCCAATTCTCCAACTTCCCTCCCCATCCCCCGCATATTTCGACATTTTGCGAACGGTTGAACAGAGTACTCGAAAGTTGAGGAAAAAAATTTCGTACAATACACGCTTATAAAACGTAACGAAAATGTAAAAATGTCGGTGGTCTGATTTTTTTCACTACTAAATACAATTTAAAATCTCTTCGCCATCGTTGTTTATAGTTATTTGTAATTATTTTTTTTTTGTGTTTAATAGACTACAGTATAAAGTTTAGAAAACGTGTCTCAAGTGCCTACGTAAAATTTAAAATCGCCGGTGGGGTCCGGGTTAAAAAAAAATCGAAAGTTTTTCACCTGTTAACATGGAGCGTTTTAAACAGTGTTCACGAGAGCACTTTGGTTTTAGTTTAAAATATTTTTTCTCCTTAGTAAATAAATGATTTTCATTAAAGAAACACATACATTAACCAGCGGTGTTGTGATGATCACTGTTTTGTGCGTGGGTTTTGAATTATGCAGCAGTGTATTAAACGTTTACTATACGTTGAATATAATATGAAAACGATGATCGCCCGTATGTACGATAAACAAACGATTCTCAGTGAGCACATGTTAATCCGAAATTACTCTGCTTTTTTAAATAAATCTTCGTCAATGGCTAAACCCCTGTGGACAAAAATTGTCGGTGACTTTTTTTCACGCTATACGCAGAAAAACGCGTTGCTCGTGATTAAATTTTAGGATGTAAAAGTTTTAGTAAAACGACGAACATTGCGAACGTTTCGTAAACATTAGAAGAAGAATTCTCAGTTCTATATTTAGCGCTCTACGTAGTCAAACTCGTTTAAATTCTACCACATAATATTGCAGTATTCATTCTAATATTAGCATCATATTGTGAAAATTTCAATTTATATAAACGAATTTGGAAAAAGGAAACGTTGTAGGCAACTTTTGTTTCTTGAGATCGTGTGACAGTTTTTTGCAGGCCATAACTTGAAAGCAATCGTTCAAATTACACGTGCCAATCTTTTATAGTATACCCACCACATTCATATGATCTGTTTTATAACGTTGTTGAAATAGACGTGTAGTGGTTTTTGCTTTATTTTTTCTTCTTCTTCTGAGGAACGATAATAATCACAAAACAACCCACGCGCTTTATAACGTTCTCGCGATCGCGCAGAAAATAACAAACGAGCCGCCGCAACACGTGCGTGCGACTTGTAAATTGTACAATTTGTAGAGTAGACAACGACGAATTAAATGACATCGCGTTGAAAAAAAAAAAATCTGTCGGACGCCCGTGCCTAAAGTGTATAATTTATTCTAGCGCGCGTATAGAGAATGTTAAATTGGTTTTTTTTCCGTTGTTGTTTGTGCCACAGGGTTAGATTATTATTATTTTTATTATTATCCCGTAATAATAACGGCGTGCAGTGGCGGTGGTCTGGCTGCCAAACTGCTGCTGCTGCTGTAACGGAAAATCTCTCGCATTTTTTTTGTTTTTTCTTTCTGGTTTTACGATCCGCGTTCGAAAGTGTGCTGCAGTAAGTTTATGGGCCCCGTCGAACAACAACGGTCCAAAAAGAATGTGCAGGCCAGAAAAAAAAAAAATAACAGTCGTAAAAACCTTTGTGATGAGAACCAACGACGACGACGAGCAGCAGCTTACTGCTACTTTTGGTCGCAAACAGTGCGATCTCCCTTATATTATCGTTACTACGTATATATTCTATGTGTAGACAAACGGCGCGGTTTTACGACTGAACATAATAATACATAATATCACCTTGAAAGCGCCAGAAATTTTACGATCCGTCCAACCCCCTTGCCGTACATAGATAACGTACCTATTATAATATTGGCGTGTATTTACAATGTATAAAGGAATTTCACTGTATGTATGTGTATACACACATTGAAGGGCGCTCGGCAAAAAAAAAAAATTAAGGGAAGTTTTTCGATTACATTTATGTCTCGAGCTCGTCCGCGGCATCGTACGATGTAAATAACGCAAAACAGAACGCGACGTTTACTGCAGTCAAACCCACTTAAGACTTTCGCGAAACTTCTCAAAACATCTATATATCTATAGTAGTCTACTCGTAGAGTGTTTTCAAAACATAAAAATTATGAACAATATTATCTATCCACTTCTATCAAACGTTTGGATGTCATCGTCGGCAAAAATTTCATCATGACGTGTTTCGTGTACATCTCGTGTATAACTTTAAAATAAGAAATCGGTACGCCCGCCGGCAACTATTTCAGAAGGTCTAAACTAAAATTTAGCTCAAAAAATTGTCATTGGTTTATATTACTGTGATCAATACTTAGAGTATATCGTTGTCGGGCACTAATATTTTTGAATACGTTTTAAATTTTCTAGTTGGTAACTTGATTACATTTTTTTTTTTAACAAAATTTCAACAGCTGTATGTATCGTAGTACACTTAAATTATACTCAAAAATTAAAAAAATGTTCACTGTTTGCCATCTTAACGCATATATATATATATATATATACTATATATATTGTATGGGTGGATATCGGTTTCAAAAAAAAAAAAAAATTTTAATAAAATACCTAATAAATCATTATGAATTTTTCAGCAAACACAACACTGGTTTACATTGCCTATAGTTAAAACTGTTTATAAAAGCATAAAAGACAATAAGTATATGTAATCTGTTCGAGTTCTTCTCCAAAAAAAAATGTACACTTCTCAATTTTCTTTTGCGCGTTTTGCATTGTCTACAATGTGCACATAGCGTAGTGCTTACAGTTTTAGGCCCTAAAGGAAAATTCGTTCAGGAAAATTTCATTAATCACGTCAAGTTTTTAAAAAAGAATCGCGAGTGTTGTCGAAACGGGCGAGAAACAACCATTGTACCTTACATAGTATTATTATATTATTAATATTTATGAATATTATTTTGATCCAATCGTGTTTGTATCGTGGTCTTGGCACGCCCGCGGTCGGAAAAACGCTTATAGGTACAATATTATTATTAACAAATACCGGTTTATATATTTTATTTTAAACCACCCACCAGTCAGTCGTTGTAGTTTTGCAGTGACGGGTTTGCACTGTGCGTGAATCTTTTTTAAATCCCTGTAGGTTATTATAATCTGCTGTCTGCATAAATTTAAATAAATCAACTCGCGAATTCTTCGGATTTATTTTACGGGAATCTCGTTAAACGTATGAAATCGTGTTGATGAAAAAAAAAAAAAATGATTTAATTGTTTGTTACTACAATGACTGGTGTGTTATACATTTTAGACACATGTCCGGCACGCGAACAACCGACAGTAGTGTGCTTGAATAATAATTTAATATATTGCTATTCATTCGATTTTCGCGTAGACGGTTTTTAAACACTGTAATTCTCTTTGTATAAAACTAAAATCTCCGTTAAAGTATCTATACGTTTTTTTTTTCTATTAAAACCGGTTTTTCAAAAAATAATTCCATCTATTGAAATCGTGCCACACCCTTTTGGTTGGAATAAGAAAAGTTTTGAGGCGATTTTTATAAAATAAAAAAAACCGAAAATAATGTATTGTTCGGAAAGATTCGTGATGACTAAACATTATCTACGTTTGCTTGTTATACCATTTATAATCGCATAATATTGGAAAATATGTTGAGAGTTTTTTGATTTTCGTTATTATTAGTTTTAAATGTGTTGTACACCCATTTTTAGACTACAGTTTCTTAAACTTCAGTATCAAGTTACTACAACGCGTGCTGTTTGTAATTACAATTTTTATTTCTTTTATTTGAAATTGTGTAAAAACAAAACGAACATCTGTCTTTTGTCGTTGACGTGTCGAATCTCGTCATTAACGTGCGCACGCTATACCGATAATCCAAATATACGTTTTATTTTAATGTGTAATAAATAAGTCGAAATTATACGAGCGAAACAAAAACACACGCGGAGATAATAACTTGCCGAGTTTTGAATTTTTATAACACTCTGAGTCATATAAAATGCATAGCTGTACAAAAAATATACGTATTCGTCAAAATGTCCCCTGTTTTCGTGAAGCCGGCGGTTTATGATGAAACAGACAACGAAAACACGATAAATAAAAACCGAGACGAGAATTAAATGTTCGAAAAACCTAAAAAAAAAAAATTAATAAATCAAACTAACTTTTTGTCTACATACAAAGGTTACACATGATAGGTTTAATAAAAGAAATTCAAACCGATTTTTCCGGATTTTCCGGTCGATCGCCTTGTTTGGTTTAAATATTGTTCACTTCTGTTTTGTTAAATTGTATCCGTGTCAGTTGAATTTTACTGTTTTTGTCTGGTCGACGTAGTTCGTTACCGCGAGTGTCGTTCCATATGTATTATTCGTATTATCATGCGATTTTTGTTTTCTCGTGTGGCAAATAAGTACGTGACAACACAACAACAATGACCGCGTCTAAGTGCGATAGAAAAATCGTATTTTCACGATAGCAGAAGATTTAGGCGCGATTTTTTAGATTTCATCCGATTCACTCAAATCTCATCGTAAAAATTATACTGATTATACCCGTTTTACTGAAAACGGACCGTTTTAGTATGTACTACAAAAACTTATTATTCTTGAAAATGGCGTTTCTCGCATTTATATGTTTATCTATTGTCTCACCTGTACAATCCAAACATTTAAAACACGTAACAATAATATTGTAAAAGTTATGTTGTTTGTAAAACTGGTCAGGGGGGTGCGTACTCCGTTGGTATATTCGTTAGTAACGGCGTCTATGATTTTCGCAACAAAACCCCCCACAAACACGACATTTTCTGCCGAGGAGTATCCTCTGTAGTTTCAGCATCTTGTACTGGAATTTCGTTATGTTTTCATTTTGCTTTTTTCCGGCACCACGAGAAAGCTGCTGTTCGCGTTGAATAAAAGAAACAAACGATATTTACGGTTTGATTATTTCGTTACGCATAAACGCTGTATGACATAATAACGTGTGTCAATCGAATTACAAGCGAGGGGGAGAGAAAAAAGGCCGAACAACAATTGATGAAAACGCGCAACAAGTTTTACGGCGTATATCAGTAAAATGTTTTGTATTTTTTTTTTTTGAATATTGTCGTGTACTAATCGTATACCGAGAGGGTTAAACGTACGATAGGGGAATAAATAATAACATGTTCGTTCGTGTGTATATATAAACCTTGCATATTTTTAAATGCTGTATAGGGGGAATAGTTTTATTTCGATCGGGTTGATCAGTCAGTTAGATCTATCGTTCGGTTTTTATAACGCTTCACTAATAATTGAATGTTTACTTTCCAAAACGTTGTCCTAATATAACGCCTATACGTCACGTTATATTGTAGCCCTTATTTATTATTTCGTCTCGGCTTTTTTTTTTTTTTTAACAGTTTTTGATTATTCAAACGGTTAGACGTCGTATGCTAACATTGTCTTGAAATGTTCGTTTTTTTACGTTTTATAATACACGTATGTAGACGAATTTTTTTTGTTTTTTTTGGGGGGGATCTGTAGGCAAGTTAAATAAAGTAAAATATTATGACGTACCCCGCCGCCGGATCGACCTTCTCCGCCGTTATCGGTGTTTTTTTTTTGGCGAATTTTATTTTAACTTTTTTTCTCCGAATCGATAAATACGTGAACGTGATACCCCCCCGGTAGAAGAACACGACGATATGTCATGCTGTCGTTTTTTCGCCACCCCTGGGAAAATCGTAAACCCGTGTCGTGTTTTAAACAGCAGGTACCGTACTACGTCGTCGTGGTAGCTGTTTATTATTTTTTATTCTTTCGTCGCCCCATTTTTTTTTTTTCTGTCTCTCCGCCGTTATTAATCATTGGCGATTTTTTTTTTTTGATTTTCTTTGTCGCAGACACGTCATCGAGAAGATCGATCAGTCCGAGTTCGAGGGTTTCGAGTACGTGAACCCGTTGCTGATGTCGCAGGAGGACAACGTGTGACACGAGGAGGACTGCGGCGACTACGCCGCGCTGCGCACGCTGCAACAAGAGGAACAGGAGCAGCAGCAGCAGCAGCAGTACCATCACGAAGCCGACTGTCCCTGTTCTGCGGCGGTGATCGACTCGCCGCCGGACAACGGCCGTCCGCCGTCCAGGGGGTGGTTCTGTTTGCCGCTCCGATAGTAAAAAAAAAAAAAAAAAATATATAGAAAAGTCTAAAAAAAAAAAAATCATTATTATTATTACTACTTTGAATTATATTAATATTATTATTATT
>CM029357.1:53401130-53438173 GCA_017140985.1 Hormaphis cornu
AACAGGTTCGACGCGAAATCGTTTCGTTTTCTAAAAAAAAATAAATTGTTTTAGAATTTTTCGCGGAAATCCGTCTCGTTGCCGAACCGCTTGGGTGTATTATAAACTGTACTACGGTAATTATTGTAAAAGTCGGTTCGCTATTTCAATAAGTAAACGAGATACGTTTGTGTACTGTAGTTAGGTACATTCCTCGTTTGAATTTAAATAAAATATTTTAAATAACATAGACAACATTATGTTTCCGCACTCGCATAATGTACTCGTCATTGATTATAATCAAACGCACAATTTTATTTTGTAATTCTGTTTAACTAAACTCGAGACTATGTAGTAAGTAATAATATTCATTTTTACGGTCTTGCCGTACAATATTATGGCGTTTTACGCGTTAGTGTACTATTTTTTTTTTTTTACTTTGATTATTTTACACAAATTATTAGTGTATAATAATGTTATTTTACTCGACATTCCAGACAACACATTTATCGTTATATATTGTATTTTTTTACACGTAGTTATAAAACATAATAATGTTGGATTTACTTGTGTGTAGCGCTGCAGCCGGGCAGTCGTGACGAATTCCGTTTTCCTTGGCCCGCGTTTGCCGTTTTTATGCGAAAACAATTTTTTTTTTGCACGTATTTGTAAACAAATAAGATTCGGAACTCGCACAAAACTATATATTATTATTATACTGAAAGATTTTATTTTAAGATGTTTTGATCGATACTGTACAAAATTTTAACGGATATTGTGTATGTATCGTGATTTTATAATATTATTATATTGGTTAACTATATTATTATGTGTATCGTATTACCTGTGTATAATATTATTATTATAACTGATGAAATATTGTATAATGCCCAAAACGATTGTAAGAGTATTATTGTACTTATTGTAACGTTGCTGTCTTATTTATAGAGAGATTATAATACCTAATATTTTTTCGTCGTCGTGTTTTGTTATTTCGTTTCAATCGTTGTTCCTTTTTTCGTTTTCGGGCCGCCAAGACCGTCCCGCCAAACACCGCCCAGCCATCTCGGTCGGATGATCGTTCCCTCCGATCCGATCCTCGTACATCTCTTTTTACCAGATCTTGCCGTCTCGTGCGAGGTCGTCTTCTCTATCTATCATCAATCGTCAAACCGCCCGCACCACTCGACCTTTCTCAGAACTGTTTTTTACGCAGACTCTTTTTTTTTCAAGAAATTACAGAATCGTTTTGCGATATTAGTGGCGACGTTGTTGTTGAGCCTAAGGTAATTTGTCCTAAGGCTGTGATGAGACGTGTGTCAAATGGATAGCCCTCTCGCGGTTTTAACGGACATGTCATTTACAGTTTCGCAGTACGGACACGCACATTTAATTTCCGGTTAACCAATTATTGGAATTCAATCACGAACAAGGTTTAGCGGGTTAAACAAACTGGTTTCGAATTCACGCACTTTCAATATACTCATTTACTCCTGTGGACTGTGTTTTCGGTGTTCGATTGTTCGCTAAAAGGCCGGCGAGGATTGTTAACATGAAACGGTTAAAGGTATTTTTGAACTCTAAAGGGTAGCGAAGAATGTATTGTTTTTACTATGATGATTTTTTTTTTTTTTGTGTACGTTTTTTTTGGGTATAGGAAATGCTCCGATTTATGATGTACCGAGCTGGTAGTTTTAGGGATCTCGAAAGTTGAAAATTGTAAGAGTTACAGTCGTGAGAAACTAAGGAGAGACGTTAATCGCGGCAAACGTGTGTTTTTGACACATCGATTTAGTTTTTTTTTTTTTTTTTGCCGAAACATCCAAAATAATGATCGGAGGAACAAGCAGAAATAGGTAGAGGAATAGCATTAAAACAGGTTAAGATGCAGGTCTGATAAAAGTTTCAAGTGGACACAACTGAGCACGATCAGAATCGTTTTTTCAAAGGCAATCATTGATTTCAGATGTTAAACAACACGTTTGAACCACAACTTCCAAATCAGCGACCCGCCCGAAGCGTAGTCGCCACCTCGTCAAACTACCCGCGCGACCTAGTGTGATGCCGGATTTTGTTAAGTGATCACCCATTTCTATCGTAAACACACCGGCCAAGTGTTTAGGTTATTTTAATATTGTGTTTGAACGAAAATTGAAAAAAAATGTTTCGTTCGTTTTAATAACAAGTGAATAAGAATTGTACTGTGTCTGTGAAAATATATTCTTGGAGACTCGAAAAAAACAATAACAATGGTGTGCTATTATGTTATGCATTATTGTTTATTACAAATAAGATTAAATATTTAATATGATCCATCAAAAATAAAAACACGATTTATAATATTTTTCGGTCACGGGAGGGCTTTAAACCCCCAAACCTCCACCCACCACCCATGCGCACGTGCCTGCTTGGAGTGTTCCCAAGTGGCGAGTGAGTGCTGCTGCGTGGACGCAGAGAACAAACTGCGGACACTTTCGCGGACAAGTTGTGTAACTAAAGTTTGTGACTTATCATAGTTTTTAGGTGCGTACCTCTATATTCACCGGTAAAATCGATTTTGCAATAAACCCCCCAACAGTGTGCTGCAGGTTTCGACGGTTGTTTTACATAATGGACGGTCCTCGAAAGTTTCAGCTCAGCAATATGCAAATAAAATGTGTATGTTTCCAAAACTAAAAACTGTGCGCAACACACGCTTGTTTATTCCCGAAATTTTGCCGTCGAACCTATATCGTATGGGTAAAATACGGCGGAGCGAACCATAATTATCAAGATATACCGGCCTAATATTATATTGTATTAGGCTAAAGACATAATAGATTACTATCATCTATAGAACATTTTCAACGTGGACTGTTTATTTTGTGGTAGCAGGCAGTGAAATTTATTGCCGACAGCTATTTCACTAACTATATAATACCTGATACAAAATAATATGCTCGTATATTAAACCACGTATATTTTAGTGCTCAAACACCACATGTTTTGCCACGATTTATGTACATAACTAATTTGATCTTTTAGATTCTGAGCGTACCGACGATTTGCGTGAATTTCAATAAATTTCACAACGATTTGATAGAGGAAAAACCGATAATGACAAAAAGGACAAGTTAACGATATAAAACCGCGCGAAACTGTGTGAACCTATTTCCGAAATTTTTCAATCACTGGTAAATACGTTGTTGAATAACAAACTGCCAACTGAAAAGTTTTATGAAACTGCAAAAATCTACTAATTTCAAAATTTCAGTAGTCTGTCGATTGTTCAAAAAGACTGCAGTCCAATTTGCAGTTTCAATTTCGCACACAATTTTGATCTTTCTTTTTTCCTTTGGATCAAAACAGAAAAAAATTATCAAAAATAAAAACTTCGACAAAGACCGAATGAGAAAAAACACATTATTGTAAAATCGATATTTTTTTATGTAATTTTACCACGCGTTTGTACTAACTAAATGTACTTTATTAGTCCAATTAATTAGTAATAATAGTATTTTGTAAAATTAATATTCATCAACTGCGTGTGCGTGTCACAGAATGTTCTGATATAAATTTTAATTGTGTTCTTTTGAAAATAGAACGATAAATATCTAGTCTTTTTCTTACATTTTTATTTTTTTGTTTATACGATTAAAATAATAATTTTCTCTCGTTGTGAATTGTGATACTGTACTATAAATATTTAAGAAGATATCGGTAGATACTTGTGTGAAGTTTAAATAACTTTGATTGAAAAAAAAAAAAAAACTTAAAAAGATATAAATAAGGTACTTTATGTACGTTTAGCGTTACCAAACACACAGCATAATATTATATTAAAAAAAAAAAAAAGAAAAAATATTATCATCCTTACTGGCTGGCTGCTTTTTTTGTTTGTTTATTTGAGATCGTGGTTATAATTTGCATAGTTACCACATCTTAATATCGATCGCAAATAAAAAAATTTTCTCAGTTTGCTTTTTGTGTCTAACGAAACAAACATGTTCGCAATTAAAATTATCCCCGTGGCCGCACAACGACGATTAAAGTCTAGCTGTGTTTTAAGTAAGTAAAAATAATAAAATATTACGGATATTATACAGTAACGCGACTTGTATTTATCGGTGACGTTCAATGAATTTACGATTTTTTTTTTTTTTTTTGTTAAACATTTTTTCGATCGTAATAATTATATTCTCATACCGTGAATGAACGAATCGTAAAATGAGGGAGGATACTTGGCACCAATTTTCATGTTTTTCTAACTTAAAACAAACACTGTGACGTAAATACTTATGATACAATTATACAATTGTTGTTTAAAAAATTAACTGGAAGCTTTTAGAAGTTTTTTTCATGTTTAGGAACATTAAAACAAATTATGAAAAATTAACGTTCCTGTAGTCACTATGTACTACGCTGTGTAGTGATTTATATTTTGGATAAAACTACTTATTAGATTAAAATCAACTATTGAAAAGATGTATTAATTTAATTTCTTACCATTCGCTTTTTCTAACGATGCTGCCATTTTTGGGTTTTCTGAAGAGTTTTTTTTTTTTTAAAAATGACGAATAAACAAAATAACTGTGTATTACATAATTATGAGATTAAGAATAGTACTTTTCGAATAACTGAATGGTCGTTCAGCTATTAAATAGTCATTAATATTAATTTTTATTTATAGAGCAAAAAGTTTACTATTAAAATTCTACCTATTAGGTAAAAATAAGCATTTTAATTTTTTTTTTTCCAAATTAATTTGGAATCGGCCCACTGTGCAATGGCGAAAATCCATTATAATAATATAGATTTTTAGCATATGGTGCAAAGTATCAGTGTCATCTTAAGACCATAAAAAATGTTGTATTTGAAAGTAATATGTAAACAAAAAAAACTAATATGAGCGTAAAAATATGTTTGAATTTAACAAATTTTTTTTTTAGCAAATTTTTTTGTTTAAAACTACTGAGGAAAAACAAAATTATGGAACTAATATAAAAAAATAAATAAAACCCTAGATATTTTTGTCAGGAACAAGATAGTTTAAAAAATTATGTCGTTCGATAAAAGGTTTACGAGTTAGATAAGTTAAAAATGAAAAACATAATTGGTTTTTGTTTTTTTTTTTTATTTACTGAATCTGAGCAACGCCGCAGTGTGTTGATAATAACCACTATGACGTGTTATCCATATTTTGTGTTTTGTTTTGCCGAAACGGTGGTTCAGAAAAATTTTCCTAATTTTTTTTTGTCGATTTTTAGTCGTGTGAATTCCATAAACGATAGTTTTAATTATTTTATCTATAATGTGTCTTTAACTCATTGAGTTCTCTATATATATATACCTATACGATTACATAAATTATAGTTATATTTTAGTTAGGAAGTTAAATCATTTTGATGTTGTACGTATACATGTACACATACTTATATTATTACTATTATAAAGTGGGTTGTAATAAAAAACCAGTATAAAAATTTGTGTGATTGCCTGTTGGTTGTGAAAATACTGAAAAATAAAATAATTTGTAAGAGTAATTTTTAACCATTGATACATATTATCAATTAATTTTTGAACACATCACGTTTTTTAGTTTAATTAAAAGTTATTTGATAGTTATAATTTGAAAAATTACAAAAAAATACACCAGAAAGTATAAAAAAACGACTTTAAGAGAGTCTATATAGATGGATAGAGGTCTTCTGAGGTCACTTAACAATTCATCTCTGCGGGTAAACGATGCCCTACCCCATTCGTCCTTCCCCCATTTTTTAGTCTCTGTTTATGTTTGCAAGTGAAATTCAACATTCATAATCATATTATATTTTGTGTTTTCAACATAGAAATGGTCTTACGCGTGATAACAATCGTGCTTGAATACTCGATTTTATGGTGCGATATCTGGTCGGAATCAAGCAAGTGGATTGCCACTCAACTATTGTACAACACAAGTTTTACGGAATATGGGACAATAAACCGTTACGTGGTCTGGCTTAAATGCAAGTACAATAATAATAAATATATTATAAAACAAAACTTCGTATTCATCAGCGTCGTTCAATGAACAGTACACCTACAGATTTAAAAATAGGGTGATAATCGTAAAAACCTGTTGTTCCTCGAAAACGCACTTCCCCATTTTTTCTCTACCCTTTTTTTATTTTTATGGTAGTTTAATTTATAACAATGTAATCCAATAGTTAACACTTTACGTCATAATTAACAAATTTTGCAAAATACAGCAAACATGTTTCCACAACAAATCGTCAAGACACCAAACGTGATTAAAATGGTCATTGGATATTGGAATCGTGTTTCGAACTTGTATGATTCGTTTAAAATAATTGTTTGCGATAAAGTGCCCACTGAATGGATCAAACATTATTTAGATAAGCCGTGAGATGGGTATAAGAAGATAAACAATGTATATTAATTAACAATATTACCCGTATTATTCGGTTAAGTTCAACAAAATTAAAAAAAAAAAATTGTTTAAAATATTTCAACATCGGTTAAGTATGAGTAAACATTAGCCAAAAAAAACAACGTATTTAGATGTGTATAATAAGAAAATTTCGGAGTGGGGTCACTTGAGATATTTTTAGCTAAAATACTCAAAACTTCGGATTAAAAAAAAGCTTTACGATCGCGTCCGAGTGGGCTCTCACTTATCAAAATATTAAATCCACATTAAAACAACATTAAAAAGTGAAAAACAAAAGTGAAAAAAATATCTCAATCTTTAATACCTTAGCGGACGGGTAAAGGGCGAGTATATGTTATTTGTCAGCGACGTCCTATGATATTTTGTTTGCATTTATTATTTTTTTCTGTTGTATTTTATTTATAATATATTTTTTTGTTTAATATTTTATTTATTTAAAGTTATTAAAATTTTTTGAAACACTATACATCATGACTTTTATTTGTAATTATATATTTTTTGCATTGCATTACAACGCTTTTTGTGCCCGATCCACAACTCTATAATATTCGTTATCATCTTTATTTATATCCTCTTTTTTTTCTATTGTATGTTATACATTTTTTGTTATTGTTTAATTTTTTGTTTATTTATATTTCTTTGATTACACATTATACCATAATTTATACCCATGTTGTTTTGATTGTTAATGCTTTTAGCATTAAATATAACATTGCATATTTAAGACTATGATCGTTGTATGTTTGATTCAAAAACATAACCGGCTCAAAATAATAAAATCTACAGCAAAGTACGCTGTAGGAAGATGCGCTTGGAAAATTGAAACCGGTTACAATGAAATCCGTAGTCCTAATTCAATTGTAGAAATCGACAAGAGTCTCACGTTTAGTACTTACGTTAAAAAGGTATCAATTTTCATTCCTCGACATTGGTATTTGGGGGTGATAATTGAAAACCTATAAAGTTCTTTTAATATACCTGATCGGTTTTGTGGACCGTCGATAGTAATTTATAATATTCTTATGTTTATAAATATAAGAACATCATAAATATAATTCTTGTGGTCTGAAATTAGATGTTTAATTTCTCGTTGTTTTAATGTTCGTTCCAACGAATAAAATAATAATTTTCTTTCAGTGTAAATGAACAATGGTCAATGGACATGTTATTTTATAACTTTAAGAAGGTACCAGTAAACTATCTGCATTATAATAAATGATAAACGTATACAGATTTGATTAGTGGGCAGTCGCGGTGGCCGTACACGTTTTATACAACGGAACAACTCGGAATGTTAAAAACAAAAAAAAAGTTTAACAAAAATTTAAAATCTTAGAAAAAAAAATTCAACAGTTTTTCAAGGGGTTTCCGAGGACATACACACATTTTGGCTTTTTTCAACCATCATTTTACTTTATTGTGATAAATATTTTCTACCCTCTCCATTAATATTAAATGATCACCTCCCTCTTGCACTATCATAAAAATTTATCGTTTAAAAATAACTATAATTTAAGGCTTTTTTTTAATATCGGTCTATTTGTACTTACGTTAAAAATTTATCATTTTTTATTCATCAACAGCGGTGTTTGGAGGAAATCGTTAAAAATCCATAGAAATTTTTATTATCGCTGTACCTGACTGGTCTTAAAAATCGATTTACAGTAATTAAGATACCTTTAATTTGAAAATTGATTCACCATGGATTCAATGGCTATAAGTTAAAATTTTATATTTTCTGTAAATATTTGTTTTGTATAACCTACTGTATCAGCCACATTTCATGGATTATATTTGATCTAATTTACTGTTATAGTAGTACTATCATAATCATTATGTATACTTTTGTCGTTTTAGATTAACAAAATAAAAAATTAGTTAAACTTAAAAAACTATTTATTAGTACGATGTTTGATATACCTGCTGAGTAAATGTCGATACCAATGGACCGACAAATACTTATTTACCTAGTTAAATAAATTTGCTGCTTTCATTAATTTATTTTGATTCGAAATACTATCATCTAAACCTCTTTCAAACTTTTTTCGATGAATTATTATTATACAGACAAGTGTACTAGTAGGAAATAATTTCAACATATGCTGGTAATTTCTTATTGAGTTGAATATAAATCTTTGAGTTACACGAAATTTTGTAATATTATTACAGTTTTAATTTACTATAATGACTGTATACTTTAACAAACATTTTAAAACGTATATTTTCACGCAAGGTTGAAATATTTAATAAATCGGTTTTCGTATTTTTGGTTTATTGATCATACACTTTGGACGTGGGCGAAAACTCGACCAAATATAATTCATATAATTTTATTTTTTAGTGTTATTATGGATTAGTTGTGTTCGGAACCGACGGTAATGATTTATTGTGTGCTTTTGTTTATGCTTCAAAGTTGTACAACTGGTAATTTAATGAAACGTTTTAAATCTATTTAACTCTTGGAAGCGAGGTTGCTAATACTTACCAATTGTGTTCAGTTAAAATTTATAAGACAAATATTTTACTCGTCACGTTGCAAAATCAGTTTAATTTATCTATGCGAAAAAAAACTTGCTAGATTGTATACATCTTTAAATTTGTAGCGATGATCTCTTTCATCATCAGTATCGCACATTTGATCTTCATGCTATACACATTCGCGTGTGATTCGATTTACAACGGAAAATTCTCAAAACATTTCAAGGGCGTTGAACCTTCTCAAGTATAAATAATTGTTTTAAATGTAAAAAAAAAATATCTATGACGTTGATGTAGAACATAATATGGACGAGTAATGAAAATAATTTACAGTTTAATACAAAACGAATTAAATTTAGACAAGTCAAAACGTATTTTATACTATTTAATTTATTATTTTTTTATCAACTCTTGGTTTTTAACCGTATTCCTACTAGAGCGTGCCTGCCGCCCGATCCACTTTTTGCCGTAAAAACGTCGATCCAAGGCCGGTTGAACCCAGGACGCCGCAGTTCACGTAACACCATAGCTTCTATCGGGTCCAAATCCATATTGTTACGAAAAACATGACTGCTACCATCGGCCTTCAACAGTTAGGTATTAAGAATAGCGTGTTTGACCACAAAATCTTAACCGCATAAGACCGTATTATTATTAGTAAACAAAAATACACCGATTCTATTGTTAGTACTCCTTGAGACTTAATAAGTAGATCGGTGCACGATATTGTTTTATACTCTGCGGTCCTCCGGATCGCTCCAGTACACCAACCGTCGTATTATCTTATAGACACGAGTGTACATAATAATAATAATACGCTGTTGTTGTTTGCGAGTTATGTACCTCTGTACACTCGTATCTTTTTAGCTGTTCAGTTTTCATTTAGCTCAGAAACGTCAGAATCGCTAATTTACACCGAAAACTACTTCTTCGTCAGCACAGCGAATACGCGCGCGCGTAGGTGACAATCGTTAAAATTCAACGATCGTTCACGTATTATTATTATGATACAAGCGCGGTGGTGTAAAATGTCAAAATCACTTTTCAAAACTTTTTTATGTAACTCGTGTATATAAGTCAAAACTGTAGAGTTTTGAAAGGAGATACAAAAATAAAGACGCTAAACGTTGTTAGTTTTCAAGTTCCCAATGATTTTTTCACCGCGGGATGCGATTTTTTTTCTTCAAATTTACTCGGTTTTAAACATCAGTTAGTAAGTAACGAATATATTGAAATCGAAGGAAACGGTATCAAACAGCTTTTGTAAGATTTATAAACTGTATTCTTTTTTCTTATATAAATAATTTTTCGATAATTTTCAATGCGCAAAGCATTATTATATTATAAAGTCACTTTTTTTTTTTTTTTTAAACTGTTTAAAGGAAATTACATTGTTATAATAGTATTGCGTTAAAGTTTTAAGTGCTTATAAAACAAACATTGCTATTTAATTACACGCGTTCTCAAAAATCCTCAGTCCTGTGTAATTATAAGCGCTCTGCAAAACGTTTGTTACCGTACTTGTATTTTTTTTACTCAAATTATTCGTTAGAACTATGCGTGAAGATTTCAAGAGATGTTTTGAAGAACAGCTTTTTTAGAGGAGTTATTGTGAAATTAATAAAAATATTTTCTGGTTTTTTTTTTTTTAAATAGTTCTGGTCTTTTCGGACGTTTTTACTTGAAAACTGGGCAAAATTTCAAAAGCATTCTCTTAATAAATTAAGAATCAACTCGCATACCAATCTTTCAGCAGGGCCGTAGAGAGAAAAGTTTATTCCCCCGGGAGGGAAAAACTTACAGGCCCCTGTCAGAGGTGGCTATAGAGGCCACATCATCCCCATTTCTTCGAACACGAAAACAACCTAACTTAACCTCCAGTGACCAAATAAATTACAAATATTTATATTTTTCATAGTATTTGCTAACTCAATAGAATTTTCTGAAAAAATGAACCTTCAAAATAGATATCTAAATCCACCTGTTACACTTAATTAATTTGAGTAATGCCTATAGTAAATTTAAAAACACTCAAGTAAGGCGATGAGACCTACTACGAAATACGTTGGTTATAATATTTTTATATTCAGTTTACTTTACAATTTACAAACTCCCCCCAAAAAAAAATTAGATTTTTCAAAAAAAAAAAACCCCCTATTTATAATATCACTTAGGCGTGTGACAAAATTTTACGATTGTTAATTATGCTTTGTCTTAAAATAATATTCATCTTACACATTTTTGACGCTTTTAAGAATCAAAATTTGTTTGAAATTTCTAGATTACGTTGTTTTACACCGAATATTACATTTTGGGATCTTAGAAACAAAAACTGTAGAAGAAATAAGTATATGAAAAAAAAAAAATGGATAAAAATGTATACTTAGTTTCCAAAACGTTTCGAAAAATGAGTGAAAATTTGTAGTACTGGCTATTTAATGTTGTGTCAAAATTTCATTTGATCCGTTTTTAGAGGAGGTACTGCAAAAAAATTAGAAACCATTAAAAATCATGGTAAAACAAGAAAAGTACCAATTTTGGTTAGTTTTTATCGTGACAACTTTGGAAACATCTTCGAAAAGAGTTAAATATTAAGTTTGGACATTTTGGACCATGAACGCATCTTTTGGTTTTTGTCCCGAGAAAATCGTAGGAATCCTCTCTTTGCCCCCTCCCCCTTCTCTTGACGAGCCTGTCTTTCAGTATCATTTCAATAAATTTTTTACCGCCTAATAATTTCATGTTACAAATTGGTTTGTTACGTATACACTTATATTGTAAGTTAAGACCTGTGTATATTTTTTAAATTTTTTTTTCATTTTTGTCAAGTATACGAATTAAGACTCACTTTTTGTCGTATAATTTTGGCGTTTCAAAAATATTGCGTCAACAAAAGTACCCGCGTATATATTATAATATGATTGACAGTGCGAAAAATAGACGAAGCCCGACCCGGAGGGCCTTGGGGGTTTTATAAGGGCAAACGGTCCATGATCAATTATTGTCGTGATTGACGTTTTACATATTATTATTTTATTGACAATTTTGCCGGTATGATGCATTGATCTGCAGAACATTTTTCGGTAAACGACCCGCAGTGTGAATTTGATTTCCGTCGATTCTTTTCCGATGTTCAAACGTGCTATACTTTACGACGTGACCTCGAACACTCGGTGCAATAACCCACCGTAAGTATATTTTACCTTCGAATGTTCGTTATACGCTTATTTCTGACGACAATACCTGCAGCGGTTCAAAACGAATTTTTTTACGTCAGTATCGCGTTTTTTTTTCTGTAAATTGACACATGTCTTTGCACAATAGTAAATAAATAACGTAAAGGTTTAAAAAAAAATACGATGGAAAAAAAAATGTGTAAAATTCTCACATTTTTATTTTTATGCATATACACACCGCCTATAGCTATCGTAATTTTCAAATTCAGACAACACGGACATAACTGATTTAACCTATAGCCTATTGAATATGGATATTCTAAATTTTATACTTGGCTTTAGTGATGTAAAATGATAAAATTCGTAAAGCTTAAAAATCCTGTAAAAAAAAAAAAAAAATACCACTATCTATTCGTAAATTACCTATTTTATATAATATTTTCTATCGTAGTTTACCAAGGTCACAGTAATTGTTTCAAGTAAAAAAAAAAAAACACGAAATTCGGTACCGATTTGTATCTTCGTTTTTTGTCAGTAGGTATACTATAGTTACACCGAGTATAATGTAAAATATAATTGTTTAAAATTATATTATTTAATTGTATACAATTATTGCGCCGACTACTCAAACTTTCGATACATATATATTTGTTGTCCTTGTCATGTTTTTTACTCGTATACTGTAAGTGTATTATATAAAATTGCTCGGGTTTTCGAGCCTCTGGACATAAACACCGACAAACATTTTTAAGCGTTCTTTCAAATACCTAATGTTATTCGAGTTCGCGTACGAGTTTTAGAATTGTCTGACCATTTTTAGTCGTGTTTTAAAAATGGAACATTAAATTTCTTGTTGCTTTTGGTTTGGTCATTTTGAGAATGTGTTCAAAACTACTAGATCACCGTCAAAGTTGAAGGTTTTCCAAAAAATTTTATCAACCCGTCCTATTTGATAAAATAATTATCAAATAAAATGCTTATTCTTTCTGCGGTAGTGTAATTCGTACATGTTTTTTAGATTTTATTGATTTAGTAGGTTACCGTTAATTTTTCCGTAGTATATATTATTTTCGAGATGACACTTTCATCACTATTATGACGCGATATTATTATCAAGTTGAATCTACTCGGTTCGTTATTTTTGTTTTTTCCTATACACCTTCGAGGACACAAAAAACAATGAACAAGTCCAAAACCATTGTCAATTTTTCAACTTGTTACTCGCCCTGCTCGCTACTCAACTTTTAGATTCTGAGCGTAGCAATGAATCACGAATGTATTGTTTTTTCATTGATCATAGTGTATTTTCTCAAAAAAAACGGAGCGCATAACACATTTTTCCCTTTGCCCCGGGTGCTACTGTAGACTATAAATGTGCAGTTCCCAAGACAAAAATTAAATAGTAAATAAACAAGCTCCGCTCACAATCGTTATTTACGTATGCGATTTCTAATCGTTTCCAAATTTAAAATACCACTAAACGTTTTGAAACAGCTGTGACCAACATGAGGCATCTAGCTACCACACAAGTGCGACCTAGAAATTTCCAACTTTTTTAACGTTATACTCTCTTCGGTTTTCGAGTGTATAAAATTAAAAGAAAGGAAAAATGTAAGCGCGGATTGATACACAGTGCCGGGATAATTGAGTAGACTGAAAAAAAAAAAAAAATCTCCACCCAAGTTGTTTTACCGTTACAAATAATAATAACATGGTAACTATCCGATGCACTTCATAGACTGCACTCATTAGTGCATCACTCGGACGACTCTTTACGCGTACAATAATAACATCAGGTTCGGTCGTCGAGTATACGAAATATGGATATTACCTACATAATACTGCAGATAAAATACACAGCCACAAAATAATCGTAAACCTTAATTATATTTTAACGTTTACAAAACCGTTGAAAAATACCTTTTCATAAAAATTTCGGCCTCAAATTATACGTTCGGTACCTACCCGACTTGATCTACTACGTATTTACACGCTGGTCGATAGCTGCAAGTGCAAACACCCGGAGGGTATACGCTCTGCTCAAAATAAATAACAAGGCTGTTCGGATCCGAATTAGACATTTCGAAAATTAGTGTTTAAAACACAGAAATCCTCCCGACCAATTACGTCCCGACGGAACTACATGTTTGTGTAAAATGATTTTGCCGTACACTTATCGCGAGCAAATTACTAATGACTCGAGCATTGTCCGTCGTCATGAAAACGCGAAATCGATTTAATGATGAAAATTAAAAATTGAACACACGCGATTAAAGTCGTCGGTTATTCGCGAGAACGTAAAGAAAGATCTAATCGTGCCTAACCGGTAACCAGACGCTCGATAATTTTTAAATTTCCCAGTAGTATTAGCTCGAATGCCGACGAAACGTTTTAAAAGGTCTGCGACGTTTGTCCATTCTATAAAGATCGTAAACATTTTCGTCAAACGAACAAAACACACAATGACACGACGAAGTAAACGCATAAACACCGCGATCGTCGAAATCGACTGTTCCACTGCATAATATACGTAACGTATTCATAGTGCTCGTGTTGAATTTTTGTTTTCGTTCGACCGTTTATTCAAGCACGCCCGAAAATTCTCGAACGAGCGATGATGGCCAAAAAAGAAACGTGTGAAATTTTATTTGATTGTTATTTCTCTATACCGCTATATTGTAAAATATCTATCTGTCTGTGTACAAACCAAAACGATTGTCGTAACGCGTTGAAAAATCCTCGAGGATTCCGCCGTCACCCCGAAAGTTTTGTTCCAAAATTACCGTCTCGGCGGGTCGTTCGCGGCCATCTCAATAGACGTAGTGCATCCGCGTGCAACGTAATCGGAGTGTAATGCCATCCGAAAACAGTCGTTTCTATAGAAAACATCTCTCCGAATCCGAACAGCGCGAGCAATTCAACAGAATTCCAACAATTCGCGGTCTGTTCTTCTTCTCTGTTCGCCGACCCGTGCGAGAGGCGGGCGTACCAGACGAACGACTAAAGTTAGACTGAGAAGTTGCATGAGACGACGCAAAACATGTTACAACTTATTGACAGGCTTCAAAAGTTTCTATGCCGCCCGGCGGGGTCGACAGTAATTATTCGATCGCCGGCCGGGTCGAACACTATTAGTCGGTTTTGTCGTTTTTTTTGTAATTCGACGGACCGTGTATACAATACTTCCAGTTTAAAATCCTTCTTTAATCATTTTTTAAGATCGCTCGGCAAACAGTTCGCGACGGCGATCACTCGCACTGTACGGCCGCTAATCAGGCAGGAAATTTTAGTACGATTCCGACTGGTTATCGAATTTTTCCTCGGGATAATACATTATAGGTATTACCTCGAAATACGGTTTTGCTAAAAAACTCTGGGGACCGAGCACGTCATAACAGATTACATTGTTTTGGCGGGCGGGTACGTTTCCGGTCACCCCGTATACGGTACGCGCGTTATCCACGTTTATTACACTTTCTGCGCACGTGCGAGCTGTTTGTACGGTTTCGTCCGCCGGACTTTCGTCGTTATAATTTCACGGTTCGCTTCTTTGAAAAATGATTTAGGTGTACCCAACGGAAAATGAAAACAAAAAATCCCCGCAATCGATTTACGTTCACTTATATTGCGCGTACTTGATTCGTCGCGCGACGGTTCTTTTTTCCGCACGTTTCATCGCAGCGCCGGTCGAGCGATTGATTTCGCAAACGACATTTTTCCGATTAATTTTCCGCGGACGCGTCGATTGAGTTGTCCAGCAGACGTCCGATCGAGCGCGACGCGTCCTCATCGTCGGCCCCGTAAACATATAACATTATTGTTTATAAACCCGCGGACAAGAGCTCCTGTGATGTGTGAAATTTCGTGTCGCCAAAACAAACGTATCGTGAACGAAAAACGATTCAAATTTGTGCCGTGAAAAACGCGTGACGATGATAAAATCGTTATTTTTCGCAGGAAAACGGTACAAAAACCGTTTTATCCCGAATCGTCATTGTTCGCAGGAAAAATCCGTAGTATTACGATACAGTTGGCCTATCTACGATTATAATCCGACTAAACAAACCACCCCGTCGGCAGGGCCGAAACAAGTTTAGGTATATATATCACTTGCCACACACGAAAACGTTCGAATCTCGATCAATCGCGAAATTAACAAAATCACCGCAGCGTATAAAATATCAGAACGTCACTAACGGATGCGTTAATTGACACGCTAAAAATTCGTGTGTGTCTGTGAATACGTATTTTTTTGCGGCTAATTTCCACGTAATCTCACGTTACTATCGGTGTCGTTCAATACCGCGTGAACTTTGTTGTTCTTCTTTCAAATTACTTTATGATAAATGACCACACGTTTCACAATAATTCAAAACGTACCCGCAAAAACTGTTTTTAAATCGTTTAGAAAACTTTAAATCGTATGCGTATGCTCTAGAAGAAAGTTTGTTTTATTTTTCAGTTTTTTTAAATTATATTACGTGGTATATTCGACCCGCACGAACTCCGCAGAGGTACTACGTAATGTGATCGCTCACAGTCGAAAGAAACTGGAAATTTTAAAGTTTCCAAAGCGAAAGAAACTTAATTTGAAAACTACAAACTTCAATACGGGTACTCGCGTTATCTACAACATATTATTATAAACACGCGCGACGCTGAATAACATAAAAAGTAAAAAGTCTTTGCCTCCTCGGCTGTGTGCGTGTGTGTTTTGTAAAAATATAATACGGGTTTTAACCTAGGCCATGTTATATGATAATGTTTCAACTCAAAATTATTTCACCCAAGTCAACGGTTTGATACTTAGGTACACGCGAATTTCGAGTTGCGGGTCGGCGAAGCAAAAAGCTGTAATATTAAAACAAATCAACTCAAAGCCGAAATTCAATTGAATTATGTTGGAAAAGAAAAATCAATATACTCCATGTTTGTAATATTCGTTTTTAGCGATGCTTTCGGTTTTTTCTCCCGTAAAAAGATTCCACTATCTACTGAACTGACACTGAGTTTCGTTATAGTCGATTGAAGAAGAACCGAGTCGTGTACAAGTTCGCTGTTGAGAGGAACGGACTATTTATTGAGGCGCTAAATTTGGCGAAAAACACGCGCGCTTTAGAATAAAAAAAGCTGAAAAATAAATCAACGATAACGGCATCACACTCAACAAAATAGTAATCATATGATATCGAAGAAATTGTTGTGAACACACTTTTCTGCCCATTGAAAATACCGTTATTTCGCCAAAGTTTATAAATATATCACGAACCGATTTCGAAGAATTTTCAGCTAACGTATTTCGATAATTCGTTTTTGTTTTTCAGACGGATGTTCTGCGGGCCGTTCGCGTTTTTCTGATTTCTAATCACACGTCCGACAAATAAAACGATTGTTATGATTTCGTCGAGTGAAAAAATTTGCCAAGTTTTTTCAATACGTGTTTTTAAAAAATTGAAAAATCGGTTTGACGAGCGGAGAATCGTTCACGCCGTGTAGTGTTGCCACAACACTGTTGTTTCAATCGTACATTAACGCAATTTTGTATTTTCTGTATCTACCCTACGCGATGGTCACACTTTTTGTTAATTTTTACGATAGCATCATGTTCTTATTTAAAACAATAAAAAGCCAATACAATCGACCCGTCGTTGTTGACGTACCATTTGGAATCGCTGATTCAACGAATGTCGTTTTTTATCGTGTCGAAATACAAAAATATGCGCTCTTCTGACTCGCTAACGATTACGAAAATAACGATTTAAAACGATAAAACGATATTCACTACCGTACATCTGCAATACAACGTAGAAAACACGTTCGTCGCGTTCTTCCTCTTGTCCTTTCTAATTTTATTTTTTTTTTTCGTATAAAAATGCGAGCGAAACGCTCAAAACGTTAACAAGTAGCGTTACGAACTTAACGACGGGTTAAATAAAGCTATAATATACAAGCTAAAACTTTTACACCCAATATCGCGCAAAATATAAAATAAATCGAAACACCGTTATAAATTTGAATACCCAAAGACGTCTGCGATATGGACGATACGGGAAACGGCGTTCATCGCGTTCTCCTTCTTCGCGCGGTGTTTATTTTCATTTTTTTTTCGCATAAAATTGATTTTTTCGACACGTGAGCGAAGCGCGACCTGACACGTCAACCAAACGTCTCTAACGACAAGTTAAAAAACCCAAAAAATTGTGTAAATTCCTAATAGTAATCGTCGTGCGTTGTTGAATTTTCGTCATGCGTTGGGTTTTCGCGCACGTCGGGCGCGCGCGCGCGGTCAAAAACTTCAAAATCAAAACAGGCGTCCTCTCTCTCGGAACGATCTCGCGCAGATCGGCATTCCACGCCGCGCGCGTTTGTATTGTTATAGCGTATTTTTAGGCGTATCTGTCGGTTTCCGGCGAAAATCTCTATTTATAGACGTAATAACAGGTGTATGAATGTGATTGTGAACAAAAAAAAATAAACCTTACCCGCGCGAACGACCGTAATTGCACGTTTCGCGAAGAACATCCGTGACACACCGTGCGGCGATCGCGACCGTCAACGCCTCTCGAGAAAAAAACATGTATAATGAGAGGGCTTTTTTTGGCCCACGGGTTCAAGGATGCGCCTAACCCACTGCGAATATCGTTGTGTTTTTCGATTCATTCGACGCCGTTTTCGTTATTACCACCGCAGATCTCGCGATTTTCTAGACCGTTTCCCGTCGTGTCTGCCCCGAAACACGCAGAACCGTTTTCCGGTCGAGCCGAACCGTTTTCGGCTGGAAAACGCGACGGAGTCTCGTTCTGGTCACTGTTTCGCACGCGACCGGTTACGAAAATCGCGACGAGTTTTAAGTCTCAATATTTCATGAATACACCGAGCGAACTGTTTTGTGAAACCCATCGAACTCTCGGAATTTTCTCGTTAAATTCGGTTTTTACCTGCGAGATAACCGAGCTCGCTCGGAATGGCTTTTTTTTTCTTAAGGCAATGAGATGTATCACCTCGTACGTTTGCACCGCGACCAGAGTGATCCGTCCAAAGCGACACGGTCCGTCAAACTGTACCCACGCGACTTAGAGCGCGATTTTAGATTCTGAGTGAAGCGAAAAAATTGGTTTTTTTTTTTACCACTATGTAATCACGACGACTTATTCAGTAATTTTCCAATTTACAACGTCAGTACCTCCAGTATGGAACACAGATGGTACTTCGGGAGGTCGTAGACTTGAGCGTCTGTAAAATTAAAAAGTTAAAAGAGCTAAAACGTTAAAAATTATGGCGAACGCGTTTTTGACACAAACGCGGCTTTAGATTTTTGCCCTTCCACAATTCAATGATCGGAATAAGGTGAAATTTTCCGTTAGGTACTATTAAAATCGGCGAGATACAGATTGAAACAAATTTCAAGAAATTTCGAGCCAAGTATAGAACATTGAAATTTTCGAAAATTAACATTTTTTTTCAAATTTTGGTTCGATAAAAAATTTCGTCTTTCACAAAAAGTTTTGAAAATTTAACACGAGGTTTCCGGCATGTATTCACATACGCTAGTGAAAATTGTCGGAAATCCGTAGTCACGATTTTTTTATTCAGTTGTTTAAAGTTGGAAAATTTTCGAAAATTGATCGTACCTATTTTCGGAAAATAATTCGTAACTCACGCGAATTTGTTATTTAAGATCTAAAAGTTTGACGTGTTATGTGAAGCGACATTTGCTATCTGAATAAAAAAATTTCAAAAAAATTCACCCGGTATATTCCGAGAACGTATAAAAAAATATTGATTATAACGATGAAATTACACGCAACGTTGTGCAATTGTCACTAAAAACGTCGAACTGACTCCTCGAATAATCGTCCAAACGGTTTGAAATTTTCGAGCGTCATTTAAACTAACTAACTAAACTAAACTGATCTCTTTTTCGATCAATTCTCTCTGTTTCGCCGAGTCATTGAGTCACTGAGCACACTCGGAATCATCACTTTCGGTCAGTTTAATGTACAACTTCCTATATTCGTATAAACCTCCCGAAACAGTGACCCACAGCGTCAAACTACCCACGCGACCTAGAGCAATTCTGGATTTTTAAAAAAAATAAATGGTACAATGAATCTGCGGCAGGCACGTGCATCATCCGTGTGTCGACGTGAGCATCCACTCGAGCACGTCACAACTCATTTCTGCCTCGCGGTATTAACCGAAAGTTTTGACACGTGTGTGGTTAATATAGTACGGTGCCGCAGGTGTACGAGTCAATTTCAGGTGCCTATAAAAAAAAAAAAAGGACCATGCTCGAATAAAAAAATAGATTGATTTATTTAAATTTTAGAGGGGAAAAAAAAAGGCCATATTCGAGTACCCTAAACGAAATGTAAAAGTGAGTTCGAACGACGTGCGCGTACCATTTTAAAGTGAAACGCGCTGTGACCGCTAGGTATCGAAAGGGTGAATATAAATTTTGTTTAACATTAAATGGCCGCGACGTAATACGTATTATTCGGAGGAGAAAAATCAACGACAAATTCCACGCGGGTAAACGGACTCGTGGCGACATGGTGCTTCAAAAATACACCACGGCCAACGATAAATCGTAAATATTACAGTGGATTCCGGACGAGAGGGCAAACACAAAACAGTAGGTGTATCGCAAATATAAGCAATACGAGAAGCGAAACGTTGTGAAATTCGATACCAGACGAAATAAGTAGATACGATAGTGTACGAAAACGGATACCGAAACACAAAATAATAATTGTATTATTTGAAATCTGCGAAAACGCATGTTGCTGCGCGTTAGATCAAACGCTGACAATCCAATCACTGCGATCGGCTTTGGCTATAATATATAATGTTATATAATTATCATTATTAGATCGAGACTTGTGACGTGAGCCGGGAATGTATTAAAAAAAGAGAGAATATTCTCTCGGAGATTATATTACCGGAGAGAAATGCGTCAAAAAAGATGCTGAAGCAGTGGACCCGAATAGCCGTTGGCGGGAATTAACAGGAGATCGAGGTAGATGGAAGTATTTTATTTATTTAGTGGTAATATAGTCTTGATTGGCCGAAACCGAGGAAGGAGAAAAATCAGTAGAAAATATTCTAAAAAGAATTTTCTCGATAATTTTCTTTTGGAAAAACTGTAGAAAATATTCTTAAAGAATTTTCTCGATAGTCTTCTTTTGGAAAAACTGTCGAGAACATTCCCGTGGAGATAAATTGAAATCGTTAAAAATTAACGCACTAAAGTACAAAATGTATGTTTATCATTTAATATTAAAACTCGATTCTACATCAATAATGGAAATACTTTACAAAAGCTGTTTATAAATATTGGTGTTTAATTTTGGTTCTTTAACATCGCAAATTTTACCCGAAAAATGTTTGACTAAATATTTCAAACGTACCGTCAAATCGGTGAAAAACTGGATCAAAAAGAAAATCACCGAATACGTCTTGTTCTGCATTTTCGAGAACAATGTTCTCTAGAAAACTCTTCGAAAAGATACTACCGTAGTTTTACATCGTCAATCGTGACTAATTAATTTGTTCTAAAAATCAAATAATGGAGAAGTATCTAGTACAAGATGTTGATTGAAAATACTGAGATCACGTGTTGTACCCGCGGAGAGAATAATTGTAATAATTTTCGTATGGAAATCATTTTCTAAACAGCGTGATTCTATAGCTGAGCATAATTTCTTGAACATAATACAAAACTAGACTAAATTTCGAACGATATAGTTTAAATACTAAAATCTTTATGGTAGTGATTGTAGGTACTTAAATGAACTACACATCCATGAGTTTCGGAACGTGGCATAACGGGCATATTAAAATATTGTTGATATTAGTGTAATCAGTTGAGTTGATTAAAAAATTGACCATATTTCTTAAGTTGAGTTAGTTTGTCCGCCAAACACATTTTACACGCAGTCAACGAAAAAATGTTCAACTTGTAAAGTATAAAGTTAAATTACCATTTGATTTAATTCAGTTTAATGCGTAAAATAGTTAATTTGTGCGTTTCCTCGAAAAATACATTTTATAACTACCCTCATATTGCATTGTTTTGTCTATTAAATAAATTTAATTTTATCAGACAGTTTTTTTTAAACGAATGGGTATCAAAATCAAATCAACGAGTATAAATCAATAATGTTGGGTCTGCATTTTACAAAAAAAAAAAAAAAACAACTCAACCGAGTCGACGTTCAATTGTAAAAAATCGAGAATATTTAATGCAAATTTAAACTGCCACCCGTGTTTATAATTAGTTTTAAAAAAAAGTTTACTAACTATAGTCAAGCGAAAAGTTAAATTATATGGTTAACTTTTTAATTAGTTATGGCACATCATTAAGCCGGTCACCAAACGTATTTTACCTTTATTTTGATCTATCTTTGTTTGCAAACAAACTTTGAACATGGACGCTATTCCCGTTTTTAAATGGATAATTACGAATATTCAAGGTAAGTGAATTATTTCAACAGACCCGTCTCATAACAGCAAGTCGATAAATTGAATAATAGTTTTAAAATAAATTCAAAAAACACCTCGAACCACCCCCGAACGGTACACAAATACGAATAACAGTAGTAAAAAAAAAAAAAAAGAAAAGTAACCTTACTTTGGAGTAGGTCACGGATTGTGAGTGGAGTCGTTTGCTTCAAAAGTGTAATTTGAATGTAAGGAATCTGAAAGCGATGGGTTTATTACGAAAATTACGATTCTGAGTGAACTCCGAGTGAAAAATTATTGAATCTTTTGTAACGTTGAAAGAGTTACTGCCGAAAAAACGAAAATAACAAAATAATAACCATAAGTTGAAGAAAAAAAAAATAAACGAATCAACCTTCTGTCAAAATCGTTAAACAGTTTGATGTGTGAAATATAAGTTTCGAAATGCGCGTATATGAGCCAAAAAATATAAAACCACATCTTTTTTGTAAAACAAAACGTACCTACAAAATGACGAGATAACTCTCTCGAGTTCCAAAACACGTATTATACAACGACAAAGAACACAATACAGAAAAACGTGTAAAGTTTGTAGATTGACAAACACAGTTTTAAAGCTTTAGACAGAAACAACGACCTACTGCAAAAACCGTCGATGATATTTTCTTAATTTTTACAACTGTTGTGTGAATCGCTGAAAAGCTGTTAGAATCGGTTCGAATTTAGTTCCCGACGACGTGCGAAAATTGTCCAGTCGACCGGAGCGGTCTTGGAAAATTCGGCTTTTTCGTTTCTGGACCGTAACTCAAAAAACAATAGAGAAATTCAAATTCGAATGATGAGTGCGCACCACATATTTTGACGCGACGTCACGCGTAAAGATGTCGGGAGCACGTCAGATGCGAGAGAACTCGATTACGGAACCGTTCTGTAATCGTTTTAAAGCGTTTTACGAACCAAACCGACGTGTGTGTGTAGAATCGCCTTTATATTATACCTTATAAGGTAGACCTTTCGCGCTGGACCTACGCGGAATCTAAAATTGTCCGACAGTGTGCAATTTGTTTAAATTTCTTGTATCCATGCGGGTCGCTGTATACACGACGGTTCGACAAAGCCGTCATAGTAGAATGTGGCCGTAGAATCGTTTATTGTTATGAATTAACTAACACAGGTTTTTAGCGAACAAGGCCGTAGAAAATGTGATTTCCTAAATTTGCCGCTGCCCATGTAACGGCCTCGCCCTGCACGACATAGTATACCGCACCTGCGGACTGCCTCTCGAACGAACGTTTATGGATAACACGAAAAAAAAATAAAAACAAAACAATAAAAGACTACAAGCTAGCTAGCTAACCGAATGGTTTATTATTCGTTTATTATTCGTTTATTATTATTTAACGTCCTTTACGACCTTTGCCAAATTTAACGTCTTACGTACGCCGTTGTTTGCACACGGATAGCTGGAAAATAACGCACCGAAAGTTGTTGTAAACGCGAATTCGATTCGTCGGTTTTACGTCTAAATTCAATTTTATTGCGCACGACACTGAAAAGCAATGAAAACTATCGATTGTATTTTCGAAATATCTGGTAAACATTGTTTTCAATTTACCATCATCCATCGTAACTACACACCTGTACTCGAAAAAAGAAAATTTTTTAATTTTTATGGCTCTGCGGTGTGAGCGTTCTTTTAGACGAAAAACACGAAATTAATTTTAAATCTTTATCTGAAATTCCGTTCTTAAAGACACAAGATTTTACACCGAGTTTTTGCGGAGTTTACACGAGAAGTTACATCACAAACCTTCCGACTCTCTTCGAAAAATTATCTTCGCGAATAACACGAAAATCATATTTTACGTTTTTTTTTTGTTTTGCGGTCATTTCTCTATAGACGAATCGGGACCGATTTTCATTCTATTCACAATAATGCGCGGTGTCGTGCTAAAATACGATAAAATACATACGCGTTACCGAATTTCACCGTTTGTAAATGGTACCCGAAACACGAGACTGTTTTCGGTTTTATCTTTATAAACTGTCCATGTGTGTTTTAATTAAAATAGTAATTATAAGTAAAAACCGAGGGTCACAACTTACACGACTTGTTCGCGCGATCGATTACCACCACCGACCGAACGAAGGAAGGACCCGTCTCCGTCGCTCATGGGACTTCTCATGATCTTCGTTCGGTTCTGAACCCGTGATCACGAGACTGCAGCACGTGTTATATAGACTTTTCCGTAATCGTTATTATTCCATTGCCGATACGTTTTATGAAAACGGTTGCGATTTTTCTGATTCGTGACCACCGCGACTGGTGTTGTCAACCGATTAGGCGCCGGATTCAAACTAACGGAGTTTTTCACGATTTTATGGCCGTTTAGGATCGATTCTGTCACTCGACTCGAGAAAAAAATGTGTTTACCCATGTAAATTAATTTGCGGAACAGCCGAGAGACCGCGATAATAATAATACGACGTGTAAAATCACGCGGCGGACCCGGCAGTGTCGTAATATCGCGCGTTTTCGGCACCAGCCCTGCGCAACAAAAACCGACCGTAGTTGGCGACTAAAAACCGACAAAATAACGAGTACCCTAACTTATTTTATAAACTTCCTGAGCTCTTCGCTCGTCCGGCGACCGATTTAAACTGGCCCGGGCACGTAACTTTATTTTAACACGTACGGCAGGCCCGTAAAAAACGACACGTTTGACAGAGAGTGTTCGCAAAACCGCTGTTACAAAAATTTCCTGAATCCAACCTCGGTGGACGACTACCGACGCGTAAAATCTAAAATTTAGATAATCCAACTCGTGTACGACGACGATGATAATTGTACAACGCTAATGTATTTAAAAACAAACAACGTGCGTGATACGATATGCGTGCGGATACGGGTGGCCAACTACGCGCGCGTTTGCCTACGTCGTCATTGTATAAAAAAAAAAAAATGATATTGTAAATCTGTATAATATTTTTATAAAAATCCATCGTACGTGTAATATTATACACGTTATCGTGTACAAAGCCGAAATTAGCGACATTCGCGATGTTCGCGCGCGAGTTTACAAATTGGATCCGACGCGAAACGATACCTAGATTTCATACAGAGTACGCACGCGCGGTAGTGTAGTATTCGCGATTGACGGCAGATTGTATTTCTAAAACAGAGCAATAAGAAGAAGAAGAAGAAGAAAATGACTACAGTGACTTTGCGCTGCGGGGTTCGGTCACCGTTTCGGGTGGGTCGCCGTTTTAGTAACATGTACAAATTGTGGTTTGTCGTTGCTATTGCTGCGAAGATCGTGCGATTCACACGACAGTCGTACGAACTCTCGAGTTATGTATGTATTGCGTTTGACTCCGAAAAGATAATTGACTCGGACGGTTTAAAATTTCACGAATAATGCGCGCGGCGATAACTTCAGCACGTTTACTGGAGACCGAAACACGCGAACGGATACTAATGACGAAGTAAAAACGTTTACGAACCGAAACGGGATCGATTTTCGAAATTCGCCGGAGACGTCATTGTGTTCGTTTTTTAATGTCTCGGGATTGACCAAACTTAGAGCCTTACGAAACTGCAACGACCGAGAACATCTCCGAACGTCCCGAAACGAGAGAATCGTCAAAATTGGTTCTTCCGAATCAGCGTTTGGATTTCACGCGCGAATCCATCAAGTCGTTCGAAGCGATTTCGGAAATGTTGACTTTTTCTAGGATCAAAACCGAAAAGAAAACGAAAAAAATTAACGGTAAAATATGCCTGATTGAAAAATGAGTTTCAGTAGCATTCTCCGAGCAAATTGTTTTCCGTCGAAATAGTTTGCGAGCGGACTATTCAAAGTGTCCGCTAGAATATAACACCAGACAACGTTTCGACGTTGAACACCGAGTTTCGAACGAACGGCACAACGATCGTGTGAAATATTCGTAAATATAGCATATTAATAATTGATCGCAAAATACACAACAATATCGTAAGCTCGAAATCAATAAAAAAAATTAGAAGTGTCCCTAACAAAATTGAACTCATTAAATTGGTCGACGTAACACAGTGGTTGCAGGTAAACAGTTTTACGTCTCGTGCGCGTAACAGAACACACAATACTTTGTTCTTCATAACGTGTTGCCTGTTCGTATTTTATAATGTATCGATCCAACTCGTTTGAAACAACAAAACCACAAAATCTACGGGGACATTAATTCGACAGTACGTCGTACCAAAGAACTAGGAAGAAAAGACAAGTTTTAAGACATTATTTAGAATAGAAAACATCTTCGTGATGTTTAATTATACATTGTACGTAACGAAACCGCCCAATTACCGTTGTAAAAATATGTATAAACGAACAGAAAAAAATGCACAACGTACTATCTCTTGTTTTGATAATTATATCTTTTCAAGTAGATATTTTTAATTATTCATTAGGTTCTTTTACGTTGCCATTATTATTATTTTAATTATTATTCTTATTGTATGTAAAATTGTAACTCTACCTATTATATTTAAAAAAAAAAAAAAAAACTTGTCGGGATTGTACCGAACATTACCTAACATATGTGATGATCATGTAAGAAATTATCCATTGTTTCTACTTGCATTTTTATATATGTGTTTACAATCATGAATGTTTTCAACCAAAAAAAAAAAGCGAAATTTAAATGTATCACATTTTTAAAATAAAACGTTTATTTTTTTTTTTAAATTCCTACATAACATACAGACACGCGGGTAAATATAAATTTTTGGATGAAAGTAACTATATTTTTACTAAAAGATATCGACTGTAGAGTGTAATACAGTATAATCTAACGTATACATCGCTGTATAATTGTTTACGAAGCGAGTTTTTCGGTTGACAGCGCTTACCGAGAGAGTTACTGAGCGAATTTTTTTAAAACACACACACATATTAATCGATTTCGCAAGGTCCTTAGATTCTTACTCTACTCTAAATGGGTAAAACGAGTAAAATGGGGACAAAAGTGAAAAAAGAATTCATTATTGATAGGACTTTCTTGAAATTCAACATGAATATACTGCACACGGATCAACGAAATAGCGTTTATTCTAGTATTTTTCCGAAATCCTACTTGTCTATTTACGATTTTCAAATTTTCCAGTTTCCTTGGCCCATCCTGTACAAATATATACTTAATCATACGTGGACAATGTCAAAACGGTTTCCATATACTACCTACAGCAGGGCGTCCCGAAAACAGACTTTTTTCGAAACTCGAAACGCAATAGTGCGCAAAAGTTGCTCCTTCCGAATACAAACACAGTGCAAAAAAGAGTTTTCAAATCGGTCAACCATCGCGCATCGAGGCCAAAGTTTTGACATTTTGACCGAATTTCCAATTTTTGTATTTTTTTTAAAAAAATATTTTTTTGGTTTTTTAAATTGTGGTTAAAACTAATGTATTAACATAAAGAAAGGTAAAAAAATTGATATTTTGATGAATATGACGAGAGGGCACGCACGGTCAATTGCTGATTTTCACCCAATTTTCTACGAAAATAACCGTTTTGAGGTTATGGGGACTAACAGCATTATTGAGAAATAAAATCCTAATTGTCCACGTGCATTTGTACACCTGTGCACTTGTGATGTGGTGTACGTGACTGTTTTCTGCCTCATGGCTTCTGTGTATTGACTTGCCACGACCTGCCCGGACAAGTCACGACTTGTCGGAACTTGCCTCAGAGTCGCCGCCGCAGCGGAAGGGATAGCGTGCTAAAGGAAGGCCCCTCCCCTCCCCTCTCCCCTCCACTTCGGTTCGCTTAGCAGTGCGAGAGAGGCGGGCGGACGGTCATTCTGCCTCTGGCGTCCGAGCGTGCAAGTCCGATTGCTTGCGTTCTGCACTTCTCGCTGTCCTCTCAGCTTCTTGCACCCACATTTTGTGTGTGTAGTAGAGAAGCTCTCTGAGCTCCCTTCTACAATGGAGGCTTCACTCAAACACACTTTACACGCAAAGACTTTGAGTGTCCGATCTTCGGAACACCAAAAGATTTGCCGATTTCTTCGCTTCCTACTTACGAAGATGTATTAAAATGCTGCTTTCAAGAGAAATACAATCTCGCTGCTAGTCGCAACTATAAAAAAGTTAACTTCTCCGAAGTTGCTAAAGCTGTTGCGACGAAAACCAAAGGTATATACGATCGGTCGTCAATACCAACAGTTTCACACGACAGAATATTACAGTTGATACACACGTACCATGCATCGTACTATGGCCTGAGAAAGTCTTGGTCACTAGAGACCACTGTAGGGACAAGGCAAAACTAGAAAAGTTCAAGCAGGAAGCTGCTCGGTTGTTTGACGTTGCCTCTTGTAAATGCCCCTTAACGTTAGTCTGCTCCTGCAACAGAAGCCTTAGCGAATGCAAATGTGATCGCGCCATTTCTGTCAATTGTCGCTGTGATAAAGCTACGAAAATACCCATACTTGAGCAAAAGTTTATGTTTGACCAAAGAATAAACTAGGTGCGTAGAGGACGGTCAACACATCATCTTCTGGCCTATGCCCTATTTGGTTGGTTGGTTGGGTAGGGGGTGGGTGGAACTCGACGTGCAGCCACATTCTCGTGGTGAGTTCTGAGTCGTTCAGGTATAACTGCAACGAGCGAAGAGCTGCACATGAACAATTAGGATTATATTGCTCAATAATGCTGTTAGTCCCCATAACCTCAAAACGGTTATTTTCGTAGAAAATTGGGTGAAAATCAGCAATTGACCGAGCGTGCCCTCTCGTCATATTCATCAGAATATCATTATTTTTACCTTTCTTCATGTTAATACATAAGTTTTAACCACAAATACAATTTAATAAACCAAAAAAATATTTTTTTTAAAAAAAATACAAAAATCGGAGATTTTGGTCAAAATGTTAAAACTTTGACCTCGATGCGCGATGGTCAAACGTTGACCGATTTGAAAACTCTTTTTTGCACTGTGTTTGTATTCGGAGGAGCAACTTTAGCGCACTATTGCGTTTCGAGTTTCGAAAAAAGTCTGTTTTCGGGACGCCCTAACCTACAGCCATAGTGTAGACAATACAATAATTAGTGACAATTTAAAAATCTCAAGTGACTCTAATCTTTGTCACCACCATACAGGCACGTGGATTGGGTTATCCTATAAATAGAACCCCGAAATTTGTAGAATATTCACGATCGAGTCAAATGTATAGCGGTTTCTCGTCATAAAATAAAATATACTCAAGCCCCATTTTAAGACTTTTGAGCCATGCTCATGATCATCACTCAAGGGGTGGGGAACCGACTTTAGATTCTGAGAGCAGCAAAGAACGTATTGTTTTTACAATGATGTTTTTTTTGTGAATAACTTTTCGTGTAGAAAGAATACTCCGATTTGTAACACCAGTAACTTTTCTGATAGGTTTGTCGACACCGGGCGTACTTGCGAGTTTTTTTTTTTTTTTTTAATTTTGCTTACTTTATGGGCGTTACACCGAAAGAAGTTTACGGGTAAAATTTTGAAATTTTCAACTTTGTTATGACGCATTTAGTATGGAAGATGTAGCTCCGATCTTCACGTTGAGAATACCGCAAAACAGGATTTTAGCTTTAAACAATATTTTGTTTGAACCTCTTTTGATTTTTTGTTTCTGCTAGGCCAGAGTGTCCAATGGAAAAACGTCACAGCGCAAAAAACGAACTTGGACTGTACCTCACTTTAAGATTTTTTTTTTGTTGAAATTTTGAGTTGTGTCAAAAGAAATAAAATCTGACCGTTTTCGGAAAACGGCTTGGGCATCTTTTACGCGGTGGCAGGACTATCACCCCGAATTCTATTTTTTTCGCGTCTTCGCGTGAAAAGAGCGGTCTTGAATCCGATTTGAATGTTATTCGTTTTTAAAGTTTCACACGTTGTTCAGCGAGTTTCGATGGGAAAACGCACAGACTTAGATTAAAAATCCCGAAGTTTTCTAAAGTATTGTTCGCTCGGTTCGAGTAGGGAGTATCGGTCCAACATTTTCACGCAGTGTATAAACGCAGTACCCAGAAAGAAAAGCAAGGAAATTTGAGTTGCAGTTCGGCGTAGCGATCGCCAATTATTTCAGGCATGGCCGATATTTTTTTTTTTGTTGAATTTGATTCGACGGACTCGATTACCGGGACGAACTCGCCGAGAATCGGTTTTTCGGACGCAACCATTCGTTTTCGTGTTGTGTTCGAAACAAACTGGCCTACCCGCGCGGAGATGATGACCCACTTTCTAGCCGAGCTTCTCAGACCGACCTCGAATATACTTTCCTTCTTTCCTTCCTTCCTTCCTTCCTTCCTATCTATCTACGACTTCCATCCGTAGAAGGTGTACGATAAGAGCGCCGAGAAAACATCCCCGAAACGCCCGGTGGCTTCGTATTGCTCCGCAGACTAGCGAACCACTACCGTACTTACGGTCGGTAATAAAACGGAACAAAAGGGCTCACGCGCTGCGATACTTACCCGTGTGTACACCGCAGTGACGACGACGACGACGACGACATAATATAACGAACCGTTTTCCCAAACATAATCTTCACCCTGTCGTTATGAATAATATTATTATGTATTGTGTTAATACGGACGTGGACGGCGAACAAAACAATGCGCGAGTTTACGACTACTGTAGTAATAAACATCACGGGCGATATTTTACTCGCGATCCGGCAGCACATTGTGTGTGTTCGGCAGCAGGGACGCCGGTACATTCGCGAACATTCTAATGAGATAATGCGCGTCGGACCATATAATATCGTTATCGCCCGGGTAAAACGGATCCGTCTGTCGATGACTTTAAATAAAAAAAAATCGTTTTTTATGCCCGCCAAAGTACGTCGTTTTAATGGCCCGACGGGGAAAAAATCTTCTCACAGCTGCTGTATAATACATATCACAAAGGAGGTACACTCGTTTTTTACGGTTTTCGTCTGTACATACGTCACGGGGTAATAACAGTTAAAACGTCTGAGTATACTATAGATCCGTCTAGGTGTGCGTAGAAGATAGCACGCGATAGAAGATGTATAAAATGTATAAACTCAGCCGCGGCTTTCCCTGCTGAATGCAAAGAACCGTGGGCAGTGCGATACAAACCAAAATTTCGAAATTTATATATTTTTTCCCCGCGAGTTTCCTTGATCTCACGGGGGGTAAAACGTTAAATGATTTTTTTTCAACGTCCCGAACCGCCCTCGAAACCCTCCGTCGTAGTACGCGTTGTTTATTTACCAGTGTCTAAGCCCGCTGAGAAGTTCTTACGAGGTCCCCGCTGCAAGTCCTAAATTCGCCCACTTAAGGCATCCTGAGAGTTACTATAATCCTCGTAAGGCGTGTTTAGAATAGGTCCTCGTGGGAAAGCCTTCAGTTTATTCTTTTAGGACGTCCTCGTCAGTGTACCGTATAAGCGTAGGAGGTATACTGCGGGATATGCTCTAGCCGTATTAAGGACATCCCGAGGACGGTCCTCAGGACGTATTATTGTAATCCTGGCAGCATCCTTAGTATCTCCTGTTATATTATTATGAATACACGAAGTGCGTCTCGATTAGTGAAAAACGTTTTTTCGTATAGTATTTAGATGAAATATAATAATTTATCTTTATCGAGATAAATTTTTAACCATCTCGTCAATCTCTGGTGAATCTACCTATCTAAGAACATCGGAAGCAAAACCTTTTGCTGATGACACTTTCATGTCTGTGATGTCTCGTTTTCGCGTAGAAAGGGTGCTATCTTTACGTTTATCGTCACGAAAAATCAATACATTCTGGCATTACAGTGTACCTGATTCGAAACTATTTTTGATATTTTTACTGCGTTAACCAAACCGCGTATTATTTTATTCGACTTTTCGGATTGCGTCCACGCGCTTTGTACCACAGTAAGGGACTTGAACAGGTGACAAGTTTCGTTCGAAACGATTTTTTGAATTTTGCATGTTTCCGATCTTTCGAAAAAACACAAATTCAGACCAAAGGTTTTACTGGAGAGGCCGCAATATGAATATAGTGTATTGGTTCGAGACCGATACCGCTCTAACCGGTAGCACGCATATTATAGCGCTAATTGTATGCGTTTAGAAAAAACCGACAAAAACAATTACTACGTTTTGTTAAAAGTTTAACGACAGCAAGTCACATCACGGCGATTTGATCATTTTTCAACACATCTTTCGCGTAAAATGTTATCCCGCAAGTTTTTATTGTCATACGGTATTCGTTCGCCGTATCCTGAGCACCGGGTGTTGTGCGTCGAGCATTATTGCTGGCGGTTTTTGTTTTTTTTGAAAGCTTAAAATCAATTTCGTTGAGAACTATACGGAACTCGAACACACGCGCCCGTAGCAGATCAAAAAACGAATTCGCAATATTTAAATACGAATAATTATCTAATCGTAATAATAATCAAATTCAACAAGTACACACAAAAGCGTAGGTCGAGTTTTTTTACGTACGTCAACACGGTGGGTACACCAAATTGTATTGATATCTTATGCGTATTTTGTACACGATGTAGTACACCCATGTGTAATCATCACGTTAAGTACACACGCGTTTGGATATAAAATAATACTATTGTATAATATATACGCTAAAAAAAAAAATTACATATTATATTTGATTACGTACCTTATATAACATTATACTATACTACTACTATGATTATCGCAATTTTTTATATACTTTTTGTGTTATCGCGTGAAACACAAAACTCGTTCTAGCAGGTTTCTGATTTTTCAATAATACGTATCATATAGAGGCACTCGTTCTGGGAGTCTAAAATAATAACTATATCATATACGATTTACATGATTATATTATATTATGTACAATACAGGTGTTTTTTTTTTGTATTATCCGTTCAATATGACCGCGCACAATATTATGTTATAAATCTAAGAACGTGTAAAAAAAAAAATTAAACTATAATATTATGGCTGTATGAACGTATTGAAAAAAAAAAATTAGCCGGAATGGCTCTAGGTCGCGTGGGTAGTGTTTAATGCTGTGAGTCACTGTTTTAGACGGTTCAATTAGACGTTGTACATTAAAAACTGAAAGCGATTGCTTGCGAAAATAACGACGATTCTGAGCGAGCTGAGTAAAACTATAAAAATCGCGTCGGAACAATAGAACCTTCTATTAGGCGCTAGAATTAAAAAGTAGCGAGAACGGTTTAAAATTGTCATAATTATTGAGATTCTTGATTTCTCCATCGTGAGAAAATAATTTTAAAACTAATACCGAAAAACCCGACGAAAAATATCAAACACCTACCGCGGAGTAATCGAATGTTTTATTTTTAGAATTTTTCCTAAAAATGGTACGAAAAACAGTTCCTAAAACTGTACCCACGTATAAAAAATATTAATTTAAATAACTTCTGCACATTTCAAACCATTTGGACCATTATATTTGAGCCTTGAGGAATTATTACGATTTTAGTATCCGTTGCCCGACACTGCGCAGTTTCGTTGTTATAATCAAAATAACACTGTTTTTCAATACTTTTTTTTGTCCGATTTCAAATTCTGTTGGGCGGATTTTTTCGAAGTAATTTTATTCCGAACTTTCGTTTTACATGACATGAATAGTTTTCAAATCGTAGATAAAAATTTAGTGTGAGTTACGAATTTGTTTCCGAAAACAGTCAAAGGTACGACCAATTTCCCAACTTAAAACAACTAAATACAATCTTCGTAACTACAGATTTTCGAAATTTTTTTTAGAAGCATGTGTATTCACATGTCAGAAACCTTGTATTAAATTTTCAAAACTTATCGTGGAAAATTAAATTTTTTCGTTCAAAACTTGTCAAAATTAGATTTGATTTCACGCGCGAATAAGTTTTACCCTCGTTAGCGACATATCATTAGGAGGTATTTGTTCGTAAGTTTCCCGTCGTTTGGAACAAAAATTTCACTTTATCGTCTTTAAAATAATTCTAAAAAAAAAAAAACTCCTACCAAGATGCATGCAGCATCATCCAAACGCGGTGGTAAATATAATTAATGTCAGCCAAAATGATCTATTTTCTTTTTTTAGTAACACATCTCTTCTAGTTCTACCTGAATTCTATCTGAAAAAGTGTTGATATGAAAAAAAAAAAAGAACTGTGAAAATAGAAAGGCGCAGTAACAACTTCGCTTTGGGTGGGTCATTGGTTTAAAGTTGCGGTTTATCCGTACTATTTAATATCCGAAAGCAACGATAAATCATTGCGTTCGAGAAAGAAAAAAATGATTCTCAGCGAGCTATCAAATCTGTCCTGGGTGAATACAAAAAAGATCGTGAATAATAATAAGCGGTACTTTGTGAAAAGATTACTGACTACGTGTATCATACCCAGCAAACCCGTTTTTCAATCTTTCACGACGCATTATTTTGTTATTCAGTACATAAAAATTTGAAAACAACACGAAACAATTTTTTACGACGATAGGTACCTAGATTTGGCGGATTTGCCATTCTCGTCGTTTTCGGCACGTAACTCGGAAAATAATCAAAATATCCAAAAAATGAAAAGTAAAAATCCCAACCTTTTACGCGGTATTCGACGTGACGGTGGTCGGAGCGCTCCTTCCGCCCCGAAAACGACAAACCTGAAATTTTTCGACGTGAAATTCTCGATTTTTTTTTTTTTTCGCTCTTCGGGATAAAACTCAAAAAGTAAGCCAAATTAAAAAAAAAAAGAAACTTCAAGCGAAGCACTATCACCGCAGCACACGTGGTCCTTTTGTTAGAGGCACAATGACTTTGAGAATCGGAGCATATCGTACAAAAAGTCGTTGACGGAAGAAAAAAAAACACAAAAAATCATTGCAATGATTTTTTGAAATCAGAATGAAAACATTCTTCGCTAAGATTCGAAAAAAAAACATCATCGTTAAGTTCGTGCGCGATCGTCGCTCGGCATTCCAGTGTTAAACTCCTCACGCACCTCACACCCCTTTCGAGTGAGTTCATTTTTTCCAATGACGCTCTCTCTAGCTCACAGCTCTAGCCGACGGTTATACGACAACGTCACGGGGGCCGAAAATACGAAAACAGTCTGCGCGCGATTTTCGTCTATTCATTCGTCCAAGAGCCATAACTATTTTTTTCTACATCACTCCACCCTAAATAATATGTTCATCAATTTTTTTTTGTTCCCGACACGTTTATGATAATATCGGATCGCGGTAGGTACACCGCTTATTGTACTTTATATACGTTCAAAACTATAATTTACAACGAGACGGACAGACTTTTTTTTTTTCATCAACACGTCTAGTAAAACGCTGAAATACGCGGTGTGGCGCATATATATATACGGTATTATTATAGTGTGTGTGTGTAATGTTATTTTATCCGAGAATTACGTGAGGTGCATATATATATCTATATATATCTACTAGCTAGCAAAAATAATTTAATAATAACAACTATACGCGTCGTATAATATACAGCCGTCCTTAACACCGGGAGAACCGAACCCCGTCGTATTTTGGCGCGTTCGTGCAACCCAGTCCGTGCCGGCAGAATTGTGGTTTTTGCAAAATTGTTTTCAACAAGCGCCGAAACAATAATTATTGTTTTGATGAAACCTCTGCGAATTGTGTAATCAAAAAAAAAAAAGAATGAGTTTTGTCGAAAACGGTTCATAACGCGTCGGGGTAATCGTGCAAACGTAAAAAACAAAACGTGAAACGCGCATCAAGTCGGTTTTTATCCAGACCGGACGTCGTACAAAGCGGTTAGTTTTTCGTTCAAAAATAATATCCGGTGTGTAATTATGTTTCGTGGCCGACGCATCGTGACCGATCGAGAGGGAAAAAGAGCCGTCCGAGAATCGGAAGTACGAGAATGTTGTTTTCGGGCCAATTCGGTCGTATTCCGATGACGCCCCGCTGGCGTACGTTTATTTTTTTATTGAAATTAATCTACAATCTATACATTTAATTAGTATAATAGGTATGTTTGATGAACGACAAATAAAAGAAAATAACATGATTCATGGGATACTAGGGAAGACACCCAGTGGTAACACCCTATAAAATGACAGTGAGAATAAAAGACAGAAAGAAAGAATATACATTTTTTTTTTTTATGGTTTGAAGGTGTTACCCGGTAGCGACCTCCAGCACTAATTTTGCTCGCTTACTAAGAAACGAGATCTCTACGCCATTGCCTGTTTTAAGTCTACGGTTATCAGGGAGTGTTGATAACTTAGAGATTAGTAGTGGATTTGGGTGTTGTTGTGAAGTCTGGTGTAGTTTGGAGATTCGGTTAAGATTTTGGATTTTAACATCTTCGTGGAGATTATTGTTGGTCACGTACCGGGGCGCAGATGTAGCTAGGCGGAGGCATATTGACGAGAGGCTTGGATAGAACGGGTATTTTGAGGGTTTAGCGGCTCCCCATAGTTGAACGCCGTAGTGGCCTAAGTGAGGACTTATAGATTAGTAGTTTGGTATTCATTTTAGATTTCAGTAAGGGTCTGAGAAG
>CM029357.1:53448678-53542268 GCA_017140985.1 Hormaphis cornu
GTCCCACGTCCTCTCTCAGAATTCACTCCCCATTTCTTCCCTTTTTTAAAGCGACGATTCATCATCGCTTTCAGATATGTGAGCGCACGCGTTCGAACCACGACTTCGGAACCGTTAAACTACCACCCAAAGAAGTGACCCGCCAACGCCTCGAAGCGCGGTCGCCACACCGACCGACTTCTCGCCCGACCTAGACCTGCACTCACATTCGTCCCACGTCCTCTCTCAGAATTCCACTCCCCGTTTCTTTCCTTTTTTATGTTTTGTACAAAAACGTACTGAACCGGTTAGCGAAACGCTGCGTTCTTAGCCGCGCAAACGATAACTTCGCCGACGACGAGGTCTCAGATAATACGGATAACGTCATAACAAACCGTGTATTGCTGTGTTGCGAATTTCAAATCAAAAACGTTCGCAACAAAAACAGTGATAACCGCTGCACCGCTCGATGCACAGATCTTATCGTCCGCGTGCAGTAACAACAACAACAACACCGTAACTCTGTACGATTTTTATTTACGTAGTAGAATTTTTATATTTTTTTTCCCTCAGCCGTGTGTTTCATGGCGTTCGCTCCGCACACACGTTCCACGCTACGTCGTTAACGTGATTTATACGCGATTGCCCGCGGACGATTTTGTTGAGGTCTTTTTAATAATTTTTTTGTTTCCTCCTCGCAAACGGGTCGATTCGCATTCGGTGCCGCGGCCTCGCCGGCGGACGAAACGTCGCGTAATCGCCGCGCAATAATCGCTTGCATACGATAATAACAACACCGCGGCGTTTCACCGACACGATCGTGAGCGCAGCCGCGAGAAGAAACCGCGTGCACACACGTGCCCATCGATTTTGGTATTTTTTATTATTTTTTTCATCCGTAAACAACACCGCGAAAACGCTAAAAAATCACCGTGACGAACGGCCGCAAAGTAACAGACGTTTAAAGCAAACGGTTCGCTGCGCACAACGGTTTTCGATGTTTCACAGCCGACCGGGCGACGAAAATTCGAAAAAGAAAAAAATGTTAAAATTTCTGTTCGGTTTTTCTATCCCGTTTTTGAAAAAAATATTTGTTCCGGAACCACGCGCTTAACAGTTTGGTCGACCGCCGTTTTTTTCGTCACTCCGGGGTTTTTATGACGAAAACACGGCCTGGGCTCCGTAAACGATAATTTGTACTCGTGCCGATACTCGACAGGGTGATTGCTTCTGAACCCTTGACCAATTGCGAGACGATTTTAGCAAACATTTTAATTTACGAAGAAACGAATCGCAGTTGAAGTATCGAAACTATGACGGCCGTAAGATTATGAAAACTCGTTCGTTCGAAAAGTCATCTCGTAAAAACAGCGCGATTTCGCCTTCAACTCATCGCGTAGGTAGTGTTAGTTCGAAGAATTTACAAGAAAATTTTCGATCACGGAGGCGCAAAATCATACGCGTTTTTCAAAATAAATATTTGTATAGGCACGATCTAAAACGCATTTACGCTAGTAAAATAATGATTGTCTAATAACGCGTGCATTTTCTTAAGATAACCGAGAGTTCAGAAACTTTTTACCAGATAAATCGGCACGAAAATCGGAGGAATATAACTTGAGCCGCATCGGATGAGTCCACGAGTGACGATAAGTATCGCGCATAGACCGTCGGTAAAAATTTTCGGAATGCATCGAACTGTTCACGAGTGTCATGGACGTGGTGTTCAAACGTGATAATAATAATTCAAATTTTCTGGCGTTGTGGACAATTTTTTTCCTACGCGAACTAAGACGATTGAGAAAAATTCATTGTTTCGTTTCAAAAAACACGCCGATTTTCGGTCGCGGCAACGAGACGCGAAATTTTGACCAACAAAAACGCTTGAAAACATACTTTTCTACGTGGGATAAGAAAAAATAAGACGCCGCACGAATATCCAAGATACTCAGTGTATTGTTTTTAACATGTCGTGTTTTTTTTATCATTCTAACAACTTCTTCAAAAATGCTCCGATCTTTACGCTCGTTTTTGGTGGTCCTGTAGTATAGTTTGTCGCACGGTACTTTGAGAGTTCGTTTTTTTTAAATTTTTAGAACCACCCGAAAATTGGTAATATAATATGTGGTAAAATCCACGGAAAACGAGTTTTTAACAAGTTTTTTCTTTTTATTTTTGCGATTTTTGTACTTGACCAGACAATTTAAAACTTTCACACTTTAAAAACCATGGTATAACAAATGTTTTTCACAAACTTTCTAAGTTTCCAAAACCAAATTTAAACTTTAATAGTCTTTTAAGAACTTTGAAAATTTTCAACACTTTTCTTGTTCAATTGTTATTTTCCACAAAATTTTTAATAACCTAATACAAGCTCAAGGACATACATCAAATGGGTTCTATCAGATCAGATGGGTTTTTAAGTACTAAAACAATTTTCTTATAATCATAACAAATTAAAGTTATAAACAATTTTAGAATTTTTAATTAATTTCGCCTTTGTAGTACCTAATAAAAGATTCTAGTCTCTATAGTTATAGATTCTGTTGTTACAGCTCGACTTTTACAGGTACACTGAGCTCACTCCGAATTGTTGTTTCGGTATACAATTCATCAAATACTTTACCTTCCGAATCAGTGACCTATTCTAAAGCAAAGTCGAAGCTCCCACTGCAAACTATCCACGAGACCTAAAATTTCCGGCGTTTTTGATTATTTCTAATAAATTTATGTGTTGAATAGTTTAACTATTTCACCAGAAACTTATTTATACTTACGTACGGTCTGTTCAGTGCCAGTTTCCGTAATTTAAGTGGTCAGATAACAATTTTTACTTTAAACATACGCTTTGACGGAGAGGTCTTCTGATCTCGTAGAGTTTAAACATTTGTATAATTTTTTTTTAAATAAAAGTTTAAAACATTTCACAAGTCGCTTGGTTTATTATTTGACATTTTGCTTTTAAAATAACGCTTTGGTTTATTAAAAAATGTCAATATTAAAATAAATCAATTTCACACACGAGTTTTTCTCTATCGGACTCAAATCCGACACACTCTCTCTATCAGTTTGAAAAAAAATATTTAAACAGCGATAATAACACGAGGCACGAGAACTTTTACCGCGAAGTCGAGTTTTTCCTTTTGAATGCACCGAAAGTGGTAGAAATCGCCTAAAAAGTTTATTTCTGAAACGAGTAATTATTAAAATCGTTGTTATTACAAACAATAATTATTATTTTTACTATACACGTGATATACGTATGGCGAGCAACGCGATTTCGAGGAATGGTGTAAAAATACTTTGTTTTTTTCATCTCCCGACTAGCGTGAGAACATTAATATTTTCTTTTTCGCGTGAAAACACTTTGCTCGCACTAGTGTTTTTTTCGTTTTAATTGTGATCACCTAGTGCAGTGTTGTTATATCCAATTAAAACGAACCAGAATTGTTCAGAACAGTACAACGAACTTTTATCATAACGACACTAGTGTTTTTATTTTTTTTTTAGGAAAACTTAATTAAAAATAATTGGAAACTATGCAGTATGCTGCTACACTATCGCGCTGTATGGCCTGTACTGTAGGAGATAGCGGAAAAATGAGCTACAGATATAGCTCAGATATTGGTAACTTAGAATTCGTATGCGATCCACAAAGAAAAAAAAACATACTGTACCTTGTTTTTATAATGTGTGAAATAGCCATTTATACATACGAAGTTCACAAGTCACACAACGCACAAACAAACATAGTAATAATTCAATAATTAATTCGGTCACGTATTTTTTTCGTCAACTTTTAACATAAAAAGTTAATATTTTTAAATTTACCGCGTCGACTTTAAGTTGATCTGTAACAATCAACAGTTTTTTTTTAAACTTTTTCCGAAAAGAAAAGTGTTGGTAAAAAGAAAATTTTAACAGAAAATACGAAAAAAACATTTTTTTTGTAGCGAAAGAAGTACCAAGTACGAAACCACATGAATTAAAAAAAAAAAACGAACTGTTATCTCTATTTTAAGTAAAGTGAGTTTTTATTGTTGGTTAACTTTTAATTTAAAAATGAAAAAAAATTTTACTTTTAACTCAACTGACTTTTGTTTTTTCAATTAACTTGACGGGTTAAGAAAACTGTTAACCTGCTGGGCAGCCCAGCTTTTCGCTATAAAAACTACACGAATCATAGAAAAAATAATACAAAAGGCACCTCTTACTTGTCGAAAATGGTTTAGACGAAATTTCTGGGTTCGCGAAAGTATAGTTTCTTTGCGTCACCAACAACATTATGTATTACAAGCGACCCCGTCTTCGTCACTGGTACTTTTTGACGTCTGGACGACTGCAGGTATAAAGTTGGCCATCTCTTTATTATTTCGTTGATAGCTTCGGGTGGACCAATACTGTTAATACTACACTTTGTCCGGTGAGAAAGCGCGCCGGTTTTTCGACAGCCATCGCTTGGGCACCGATTTTGCTCCGAATCGTCCGAAACATATCTTAAAACATCAGGATTCGAGAGAACAAACAAATTTTTATCTTCAGCTCGTCCAGCAGCCGTCTATGTCCCCCCAGACTGGCGTATTCTCTCGCTGGACGGTGTATGGTTGAACATGATATGTAATAATAACGTTATTTTACCAGTTAACGGTTATTACGTCTTACGGTCATTTTTTTTTTTCGCAGTTGTTAAAATAAAAGAAAATTTGGAAAAATAAACTTATTGAGGAATTCCACGCGCGTGAAACCCACAATCAGGTGGGACGCATCTAGTATTTTTCATACATCAATTATACACGACGCACGTACGTAAGCACGTTTGGCCATCACTATACGGGTACGACAAAAATAAAATAAAAATACGTCTCCGTAAAATCGATATAAGTTCTACTTTGCGACGCCCGAAATAAATAAAAACTGATCATATAACACAAGCAGTAAACAATATTGTTTTTATCGGTTTTAGTTGTTAACTTTCAGCAAGGTTAGGCGTTAACTCGTTAAGAGTTTAATTAAGTTAAAATTCAACGTAACTGAGTATACGTTTCTTTTTTTTTTGGTCGATAAAAACATCTTGAAGGGCGTTCGTTTTGTCGATTTTTTAATTTATGTCCCGGCATACCGTAGAAATTTATCCGAAAGTAGTTTTTATAACTTCGAATTGTCAACGTATCGCTACAAAATCCCGAAATCGGAAAAAACGAGCTTTCTAGAAGAGGTTTTATCCGTTCGAACAAAAATACAATTTTCGAAATTAGCCTATTACATACTTTGAAAAGTGTATTCGCGTTTTGGTATTTTTTCATACAAATTTTAGCCGCACACGTTCCCCTTAGTAACACGTTAATTTATTTTTATTGTCAACTTTCAACTTAGTAGGCAAGTTAATTTTGCACGCATTTCAATCTGAAAGCGATGATAAATCATTGCCTATTCAAAAAAACGATTCCGAGCGAGCTCAGTTATCTAGTATACGTCCTGGTAAAAACCATATATTTGAGAAAATTATCAAAAAATTTAAAAATACTTTTTTAATATTTTATAAAGTGTTAAATGAATTTAGTACATAAAAGTTTGAAAACGACACGAAATAATTTTTATAACGATAGTTTAATGGGTAACCTAACCGTTCCGACGCCGGATTTGGCGCTTTCGCTATTTTCGTCGTTTTCGGCTTATTTCTCAGAAAACGATCAGAATATCAAAAAAAGCATTATATACAAAATAAAATCTAAAGCCAAAATTTCAACTTTAACGTGGTATAATTCAACGTGACGATTGGACTTGAACGCGACTACCCCGAAAACGACATCACAAACCTGAAAATTTCAATTTTTTTGCCGTAAAATTCTGGATTTTTTTTTTTTGGGCTAAAACTCAAAAAGTAAGCGACATTTAAAAAAAAATCGAATCACCACCGGAGTTTATGTACCTCTCATTAGAGATGCTGAAAATCGGAGCGTTCTTTCATTCCGAAAAGTTGTTGAAAGAAAGAAAAATGGTCGTTGTAAGTACAATACACGAGGGGCTAACGCTCAGAATCTAAAATATTGACCGCGTGTATCATACTATAGTAATAAAATATTTATTACACACATGTATTCGTACGTTACTTAGAAGTGGAACAAATGTCTACCAACGTTACGAGTTCGCCAGGGATAACGAGAAAAATCATCGACGTGGAACATAATGTATGATATATAATACTCGTACGAAAAGTTAAACATATTAAAGTTTGTTTAGACGTTTCTTTGTTTTTCCTCTGTAGCAAGAATAATATTTTCTCTTGCCATTTCCCGCATCGAAATGGATACTATATATTATATTATATTTGGCGAAAAAAAAAATGTTCTTTAATCTTTATCGTACACATAAAATAAAATGAATACACATTGAGTATGAAATATATTCCGTTTTATATGTTTGCAGTCGTTCGAACGAGTTTTCGTACTATACGTTTCATTTAAATTTTGCCGACTATTATATTATATTCACGCGTAGTCTTGCAACGGAGCAAAGCGAGTTAACAACAACTTGTATTAGCTCGTTAAGTTAAAAATTAATTTTTGAATATTTTCAATTATCAAGTACAACTATAAAAAAAAATCAAACACAAAGATATAGTAATCGATAATTTTAACTCACACGTACGACATTACCTCCGCTTCGAAAAAATTTTAAGTTGTCTTTTATCTAATAAAATTTTTATCGTTACTGATTAACTCGAAATTAGCTCGTTAAATTCCAAAAGAGTTAAAAAAGTCGACGAGTTGATTGACTTAATTAAAATCATCTTGACTTTTTATTTATAACGAGTTTTTGACCAGCCTTGTCCTACAATATATATATATATAATTATTCTTCGTTGGTTTTTTATTGAAACAAATTTAAACTCTGATTTGGTAACTTTGAGCTCACGTATCCTATCCAACGTATTCCGAGAGTATACATTTGTCGAACCGTACAGAAAGCAGCGGTCAAATCGCTGTCCAGACCTGCAGCAGGGATATTCAAAACTCACTCGTTCAAACGGTACGACGGAAAGTTTTCTCTCGCGTCACTCGAAAATCGGCTAAATTGAATATTTGGTTTTTAACATCGCGTGTTTAACTCAGCGAAAACGTATCAAACATCTTAGACATAAAGTTTTAGCCGAACGTTGATGAAAACTAGGAAAAACGTCGATGAAAATCGTCTCTTTCTACATGAAAATTTAAGCCGCTCGTTTCACGTTCTACCCACACGGACAAAGACGAATTGTCAGTGAAAAGTTCTGTGATCGTGTTGATCGTGGACAAAATAACACGGTACCTAACAACAATGGGACGTGAGACCTATCACTATAGTTTCGTTTACTTCTGCGAATATGTTCACGAATTGTAATCGGCTCACCGATAGTTACCCACTTCGCAAATAAAATGTTTATCTCGCATCAATGGAATAACACGCTCGTTGCTCGTTCCGTGCAATTCGATTACAAACAAAACTCGTTTGAAGCGTTTTTTGAACTACGGATTTATTTCAGTTTAAAAGTGTTATGTTACTTTAGTTTTTTTTTTTTTTTTTATACTAATTTGTTAGTTGGTTTGTAAAACCAGAGAATTTTCGAAAGCGCTGAACAACTTTTTTTTTTTGATCACTTGATCGGATAGCTATTTAAGTTTGGTGTAAAAAAATTAAAGAATTTGACAGTAGATATTGTACATATGTTTGTTTAAAATTGTTTTTTTAATTTTGGATTATTTTTTTAGTATTGGTCCCAAAAATGTGAAAACCGCTCCGAACGACTCGAAATTTTCACACGTCGCGACGTTAAGACGGAAAAAACTAACATGTATAATCACGTTATTTAAATAAATTCCTTGATTCGTTATTGAAACGGATAGATTTATACATTGAAACGACACACGAATGTTCAAAAATAAACTCAAGGCAAATTTTAAAATTTAAAACTTTTGGTGTAATTGACGCATCGAGCATGCTCAGAATCATAATTTTCGTAAGCAATTCGTTACTTTTGCCAAGCCATCCACGCCTAAAATTTTTACCCTTTTTTCTCTTTCTTTTTTTTTTTTTAAATTACAATTGCCGGTGACAATTTTTCTATTTTATAACATACTTATTTTTTTTTTTGGTCAAAAATATCCAATATCCAAACTTATAACAATATAAGTAAAATAATGATATGTAAATTAAAAGAAAAAAAAAGTACTTGAATACGTTTGAAGGTGTTTGAACACTTTTTATGCCTATCGCTCGGATAAATACGTATGCAGAACACGTTTCTAGAAAATATATATTCGAGTGTACGTATGTGTACTCTGAATAACTTTTTATACCAATTTATTCGAATAAAATAGTATTCTGAACACAAAATAAAAAAATTACGCATGCGGTGTATTGCAGTTTAAGATAATTTGTAGTTTTAGTTTAAAGTTTAAACGTATCTCGTTTCCATGCAGGACATGACTGATGAATCCACCGTTTTTTTTTTTATTTTATTTGTTGCGTGTCTAAAAAATATAATGTACAATTTGCGTGCGCGTAAACGCGTTAGGTTAAACAATTGCTTTCTAAAGTCGCTTTGTAACGATAAGTGTGATAAAATGATTACGAATAACTGAACGTATTGGATTACACACTCCGATAATGCTTGAACGTGCCCAGGCCGTTTAAGTCGAGAGAACAAAAAAAAACAATTACGTGTTTTACGTCCGAGTTTTTGCTAGTTTCAATTATTATTCCTGTTTCGCTCATTGTTTTTAATATAAGACGTAATAGGTATTATCGTAATATCCACTACTAAACAAATAACTTGACATTTTTGCTCTGCTTTACAAACTGTTGTATACGGTTCGGACCGTGTGTGTTGGGTGGTCGACAAAAAAATAATATTATACAATGAGGAACGAATACCTCTGAGAGAGAGTGATGCGTCAATAGCGGACTGGATGAAAGAGAATGAGATGGTTTGGGCCACTGGCTTCTTGAGTGCCGCCGACCTTGTCTTCGCATTTTTTTTTTTTTTTTAAAACTTTTCCAGTGGTTTTCCGACATTTTGCCGAAAATACGGTACATTTAAATGAGAAATATTGCGCTTGGTGGGAGGAAGTCGAAGGAAAAGAGAGAAGAAGCATGAGAAGATTTCATAAACCGTTAAAAGTGGATCGTTTTATATTAGTTATGGTGATAATCGATATTTTTAACAAGACATTGTAGCGTACAATATGAGCTACTAGTATTAACGAGATGAAACAAAAAAAATAATAACATTAATCTATCGAGTAATACGATTTTTTAACAACGTTCAGAAAACATTGATACTATACCTACTCAGAATTATATGTATATATATTTTTAAACATCGTATATGTTTTGAAACTAGCGTATAAAAGTTACAATTAGTTTTACGTTTAAGTTTTCATTGGTCCGAACCTAAGAACCGATATTGTACTATAAAACAATCGTATACGTATTTTTTACATTTCGTATAATATAATATAAGGTACGTAGTGACTTTGTCTATGGAACCTGAAACGATAATTAAATATGGAACATAATATTACCTCGTATACTCGTGAATAATATAATATTAACCAAAGTTCGTATATTTTGAATGAAAATTTAGTTTATTTTGTATTTTATTTTACTCTGTTCGTATCTGTGATGACTGATGCGTGTATAAACGATCGAATATTTGTCTAATTATTTCAATCTACACCGCGTTTGTGTGGATTTCGCACTACTCATTATGCGTTGTCTTATTCCGCGGTTCCATAAAATTGTAATGTGCCATGATACATTTTGCGGTATTAATTTAAACTGTTACACTGTGAAAAAAATAATTAACTTTTTAGTCGTCATATCGTTTTACAGTTTGTAAATGTATGCCATTAATCATGGCGTAAAGCATAGGTATTATTTAATTTACCAGTGTACGACACACATATATATATAGACTGCAGTTGTATGAGTAATAAATGCTTGTATACACCGATAAATAGTCGTAAAATACTCGAGACAAGGAAATAATAACGTTTTCTTCGGATTTGAGAATAGCTGGTCTAATATCAGCTTAATACAAACGTGTTCATATGCATATTTTTTTGTTTTTCAGTGTTTAACAGCGTAAACGGGCTAGATGAATATCAGGAGTAAATATGTGTATACGACAATATTGTTTGCTTTTTCTAACGTCTACGAGCTGCTATATGCAGACAATTAATAATAAACCTTCGTTTGGTAATAGATATTCTATCAATACGACGTAAAATTGTTATGAGTTTTAATCAATCCATAATATTATCGAATGAACTATCGTTAAAATGATGGCTGTAAAATATGAAAAAAATAAATATACTTACACGTTCAATCAAACGAAACCTGCAAAATGTTTGAAACTGTTAATAGTTCAGCTCGCTAACATTCGTAGACGTTTTTACGTCGCTCAAATTGTAGATGGTATAATATTCTAATAATGTGTGAAAATTTAAAAAAATTTTTAAGCAGTTTTTGACGAAATTACGTGACAAAAAAAACAAAAAAAAATTACAACGCATTGACGACTATAAACGAATAGGTATGTATTGTGTAATACGATTTTCGAAATTTCGTCACTACATTTAGAAAATTACGTATGTATTGCTTCGATAATCTAAACAAAAAATTAAAGACTTAAACCGTAGTGTAAAATTTCTGTAAATCGCTTGAAAATCGTTTTAATCGATTCGGATTTCAAATATAAACGCGTTACACCCTTTTGAATAAAATGTAAACATTTAAATTAGTTTAAGGCGACCTATAAAAATTGTTTTTATAGGACTTTTCGCTGAAAATCTCAACATCACAATAGTATAGATAATACAAAAAAAACCATCGATGTTTACTAAAATCGACCGCAAAACGAAAACGGCCCGCAGTTGTCAACAAACTAGTGTCCTTGGTTTTAATCTGTTGTGTATTTCATCTTCTGTGATATTCTGTGATGGCTGGTACTCATTTTGTTTTTGTTTTTTTTTTTACGGTCTAAATCACAAAATTTGCCCAGCGTACGAGTATACAAACGGTGCCGACCTCGAGTTTTATGTGTCGCACACAAAATATCGTCTAAAACATCTCTCTTTTATTACACGTGGTCGGAGATGAGGAAATCATTATATATACGTAATATGCTATATAGTATAGTCACTTGAGCGGGCTTAAAAACACAAACGTAAAAAAATACATATAATACGATTAAAATAGGAAAAAAAGAAAAAGACGTTTTGAAAAAATAACATATTTCGTTGATGTTTACATTTCATTAAATTCATTTACGGGGAGAGTCATAGCGTACCGTTAGCGGATCTGTACGCATCGATGTATAGTACACAGAGCAGTAGCCATTACTGGCGCCGACCACTTATCTGGATATAACGATCATTTACACGACGAAACGAGATAAATGTGATGAAAAACAATTTAAAATTTACTTGGAAAAATGAAACTTAAATAGTAAAAAAAAAAAAATTTATTTCGATTGACACGAAACGTTTTCGTTAGAATCCAGAAGACGACAAAATAGAGACTAGAACGTTACCGTTTTATCTACATGTGCAATTTTCTAGCCGAGTGTGTCCAAGTACCTATTAAATCCCCTGATCTGAGCCTCTCGAAAACCTTCACGTGTAAGTATCGTGCGCTACTTGTAATCTTGAATCTGTGATTGTGAAAACATCATTATTTCTCTAATTAAAAATGTTACGGTGCATTTCACTAAAACGGTCGTTTACTCGGCAAGTGCCAGCGCGAGCCGAACAGTTCAAATTCAATTTATCTATAGTCGTAGTACGTTTTTAAACGATAATACCCAACGCCTATGAACGTTGCTTGAAAATTATTCAATTACAACTAAAAAAAAAGTGTCTTATCTGTATAACGTGAAGTTCTTGATTACGATTTTAAAACGTACTCAAACAAATTTTTTTTCAGCGATTTAATTTTAATCGTTTCGTTCTGTAGTATTACTTTATCATGAAATTAATTTATTAACGAAAATTATTATCACAATCTCGTGTGTTTAACACGACGTAATAGTTTTGGAAAAATTCGTATTCTACGCGTGGTAGGTTATTCGAGTAAAAAATGAAACAGAGAAGTAAACCTTATCTGAATTGTCGCTGTACATTTTTTATTCCCGTTCTTAAAAAAAAAAAAAAATATTACGCGTTCTGTACCAGCAGTTCCTTTGTAAATACATCATCATTTGCACGACAAATCGGTTTCATCATACGGGTTTCGAAAAGAACTTACCGTGATTAAATAGTGGTAAAAAAGCAAAAACACGCGTCACGCGAAAACCAATACATTCTTATCGTTTCACTCGGAATCTAAAATGTAGCCGACAATAATTTGAAATTGAAAAAACATTATAAGTGAAAAGTAACAGTAGACAAGCACTAGGTGTTTAATTGAATATATTTTGCGAGGTTTTAAAAATTTTAAATAACTAGTTAAAATTCAAACAAGAAAAAATACAATTATCTATTTATGTGTGTACCAGTGTATGAAATCCACCCAAAAAAATAAGTTGTAGTGAATAAGCAACGGTATATTTGAGATGTTTACATAAAAGATAAACTTAAATTGATGCGATATGCTCATACAACAATACTTGCGATTCATCGCTATCGTTACCAAATTAATTTTAAAATAATTAATTCTTTTGTGCGTTCGTTTCGCTCTCGGTCTTTAGAATCTTTTACAATCGACCGCGGGTGACGAAACATTTTTTTTACCGAGCAATATTTGTGCCGCCTATTATACTGGTTTAAAAAATGAACTTTTATGTTCGTTTACCGGTGAAAAGTTCGCCGTGTTACTACAGAATTACTGAAACGTACAAGAACCGCTGCCGACGTTTGTTACGTTAAAGGGCAACGGTTCGGAAGACCGAAGAACGTTTTATAATTTCGTGTTTACGATGTTTCCGACGACGGTTCTGTGTGAAAACTTCGTCGATAATCCACGAGTTTTCACCACACCGTCGACTAAATTGCACACCCGAAACTCCTGAAAGCAACACGAAACATTATAAGCACAGTTTATTGTACTTTTCCCGATCACTGCGAGAAAATAGGTCGTGAAAATAGTCGGCGTTTGAACTTACGACGGACAAAGTCGCCTCTGACGCTTGACGACGTGTTTTTAACGTTTGATGAAAAGAAGGGATTTGGAATTTTTTTCACCCATACCGCTGTATAGCGATAAAATGGAAAACGTGTAATAAAAAAAAATTTGCCATCGCCAAGCCGACCTCGCCGCAGGTTCTTAAATAATTGATAACGCCGATTCGGTTCACGTCGACGGGAAACGAGCGCAAAAAACCACCGAGAAACGGAAATTCCCTCTGGTCGATTTTGGTTTTTTCACGCGTCGCAAATTTTAGAAAAACCCGATACGTTTAAACGTTTTCCAACCCGCTCGCTGGCTGATCCAACGATTTGGAAAAACGGTGTGTATGGATCTTTTACGGTATCGCTAGACCTGAAACGATCGTCTCCGTGTGCGATTTTGTTTATATCGTACATTTTTTTCCAGTCCAGAAAACACGCGTCCAATTCGGGAGAAAAGGAAAATTCGTGCGGGGCCAGTCGTGTAGGACTCGGCAATTACAGCAGCACCGTTGGATCGATCGCGTTACGTCGGAAAAATATCATGTAACAACAATAATAACAAAAGCACGTCTATTCGTTTCGCGAGTGTACGATCGTGTATAGAAAAAAAAAAACCGGCGATCCCGACACACAGTGTAACGTCTTGTAGGCAAACGAAAGAAAATTATGCTCGAAAACGGTAATCGCTTATTATTTTTTTCAGAACTCGGTGCCAGCCGAGGCGTGGAACAAAATGAAATTCGTATTTTGCCACGCGCGTGTCCGTATAAGCTCGCGCAGAACGTATCGGAGGAGCCGCGCGTGTGTAACGTTGGAAAAGTCCGTTACGTTGGAAAATATCGTTTTACATTTTTACGCGCCGTTCACACGATAATTGTATCGACGTAATTCCGTATAGCCCGGGTGGTTTTTATATTTTTATTTCGGCCGACACCGAGTGTGAGCGACTATCGCGCGTAAACAATATGACATTTATTTGACGTGTAAAAGTGTAGAATTCGTAATTACGCTCGAATTCGCCAATTGGTTTTAAGAAGGATTTTTTTTCCCCTTCACGCTTTTGAGCGGAACGGACGAGTGATTTCATTCACGTCGTAGATGGGTCGCTGTCGTCTAATATTCTAATAGCGTTCCGAGCAACAACATTTTGCCACAACGACGCGAATATTCTGGTGGTTTTTTACATTTTTATTGTCTCTCACACGACTTTGTTCGGCAACGATCGACTAAAACCATTATTCAACTGTAAAATGTCCGACGTTGTTGGCGGCCAAAGTTGTTGTCGAACGGACGAACAAATACAGAGAACCTATTCTTTTTTTTTTATGTCTAAACTAAAAATTATTTCGCGACGCGACCAGATAGATATCGTAGAATGTGGAACGATACGTGACACCGCCAGAACCGTATTTATTTTCGGGGTCGCGGGGTCATCACAAGGAATGAGAGAGAGTGACAGATATTCCGCGGTTTTCTTCTCGCGTTCGCGGGTTTCGGGGAGACAAACGACCCCAACCAGTCGGTTTTCGATGAAATCACAATAATAATTGTGTATTGTTATTGGACTCGGTCGTAACCGTACGATTAGTAATTGTGGAAATTTCGTCAAAAATAAAATATCGTTAGCGATTGAAATATTTTAAGGTACAAGGGAAACACCGAGCCGCAGATAAAGTTATTTTTGCACTTTCGGATGGATCGGAATGTGCGCGGTTTTATACTTGTGACTGCAGGCAGGGCTGGGATTTTTCAACATTTCCGTATCTTGTATAGAGTCCTTAAAAAATGTCAGAGTAAGCTATTTGTTTGACGGTTCAAAAATCTCATTTTTAAAATTTTATTTTACATTTATTTTGGTGATTTTTATTTTTCAATGCCTATTTTGCACTTTTGCCCGTTTTATCAATTAAAATCGGCCGTATTCTATTATCGGGGCTGACAGCGTTTGCATATTTTTTACGATGTCCTTAAAAAGTAGTAAGCTTAAAGTTTGTTTCACGGTTCATAGATGTCGTGTTTAAAATTGAATTTCGCGTATTTGGCGATTTTTTGGATTTCGATGCTATTTTCGGATTTTTAAAGGTATTTACTTGCATTTTAACCAGATTTTTAAATAAATTCGGTCATATTTTTAGCGCATATTTAGCTATTTTTAGGTCACTTTATAGCGTCTTTTCGTGCGATTTTACGTTTTATAAAATCCCAGCCCAGCAATGTTAAATTTTCGCTTACGAAACTGACTACTCTGAGCGAAGTCAGTGAATCAAACTGATTGTATATTTAACCGTCGACTATACGAGTGTACATCGCAAAGTATTTCAAATGGTTACAGCTAAAAAAATGATTGATATTTTTTTTTTTTTTTTGAAGGATAAACTTTATACGTTCCGCAATTATGACGCGTGAAAATCTCAATAAATTTGAACGGTTTTTGGAGGAAATAATTTAACTATGTTTTTATGTAAAATTTAAAAATTAAACACCTTGTCACTTAAAAAGAACTAAAAATAATGAAACAAGATACGAAGGAAGTCCTTACACACTTGTCCAAGACTAAAAATGTAAAATTTTAGGACGACAACACCCTACACTTTTATTGCGGGGAAGGAAATCTAAAGTTTCAGTACTTAATAAGGTTTTGTTGTCTTGAAATTTTAAAATTTTAATTTTGGATAAGTTTGTAACCAAACTTTCATTGTATCTTGTTTCATTCTTTTTTTTTTCCAGTGATAGCAGCGGTTATTTTTTTAAAATTTTTTTTATTTGAATAATGTTTAGTGTCTGTTCCGATGTTTAGTACCTGCGTGCTTTATTTGACACCGGCTTTTTTATCGTGGATAAATTACGCCGTTTGACGGAACCCGAACTCGCAGGAAAACTTGAAACAACATCTTTACCTAAGCTGAGCGTTAGATCCGTACGATATCGCAAATACCATATTAATACCCCACACGACTTGTGGTTTTTGACTTTTTCATTTTGTATCTTCATCTATATCCGTGTGCCGTATTCTAGCTCCATCGGTCAACGCGAAGTCGGTTGCGTCAAAAAGACCCTTAGGCCCTACTGGGCCCGAGGTTGATTTTTAAATAATTGTGCGTCATCTCGCGAATTTACAGAGTCTGATAAAAAAAAAAAAGAAAAAAAGTAATCCTCTAGCTCCATAGCGAAGCGGGAAAATGTCGGACGGATAGAAAAAGAAAGACAAAATTTCTAACCCGGTAGGTGTGTACCGAGCGGTATTTTTAAAAACGAACCGTGCCGGTTTGTAGTTTATGACCTTAAAAAACGTTTTTTTGAAAATTTTTTTCTTCAATATTTCGCCAGGAAAGTAAAAAATGTCCGAAGTGGTCCAATCTAGGTTAGGTTTTTCAATTCTTCTCTATACAGAACGCGACGAACCAGGATTATATATGGTTAGGGGTCGGTTATGTTTAACCCAGGGGCTCATTTTATTTATCTTATTTTTGAATTAACCGAACTTTTTCAAACTTTTCGTACAAAAGTTAAAAAAAAAACTTAAACATAGAATTTTTCGTTGCAAAATAATTTTTATCACTTGGAATTTTCCTCATTCTGAGTCATTTTTTTTTTCTACTTGTTTATAAATTAATTACGGTAATTTTGCAGCATCTGTTCGCATTGATTTTCGAACATTTTCGTCAGAGACACAATATTATAATTTTTATTATTTCTATATTCTACACCGTTTTAGATACGCGCCTGTTTAATAAAAGGATCGCGTGGCGATTGCGTGATAGAAAAACGCTCGTGGGGAGCGGCTTGTCGAGGCTTTGAAGTTTAAAAGTTACTTTGAAGACTTGTTTTTGATCAAGCGTTCGGTATATTTTGATAAATAATTAAATTTTAGCCTTTAAAAGGGGTTGTCAGTTAATATTTACGTATACCGAATTAAAACGATTTAACACGGTGTAACATTAAAATATATGATACGACGCAGTGCTCGAAAAGTTCGTCTTGAAACAAAATTAATTCTCGTTCACGTTGTTAAATAGGAGCTGACTCGTTCCAAACTAAAAAAAAGAAGGAGCAACATTATTCGGCTTGCGTGCGACCGGAGGAAGTCTCGTCGTCGGAACGATTAACGTGTTCGAAAAAACAATTTACAATAATTCGTACTGCGCTGCGGTTGCGCAATGTTTTGCAGTACACCGACACTTGTATAGTCTAGTATGACAGTAGAGACAGAACGTTCGACGTGACATTGATAAGATAAAAAAATTAGAAAAAAAACTAATCTGGTTTCGTTCGAAATAAAACACGTTCGACGTTTTTTTTTTTCCTCTAGTAATGTTTTCACGATAACTGCAGTGTCCGCCGGCCGCGAATAATGATAACGCGATACAAACGTCTTCTATAATACGCTTAGCTGCTTATAGTACACGAAATCGTTTCACCAAACGAGTTTCGTCGAAATCCTAACCTACCCACGATAATATATGGAAAAAAAAAAAAAAAATAGACGTACAACTGGCGCGTTCCTTCTCGGGCGGGAAGACCTCAAACATTGTTTAGAAGGAGAACCGGCGTTGAGAAATATCCAGATATTGTCTGGATAAAAAAAAAAAATGTCCGTAATACTGTACATTCTGACGACTTCGATTCGATGTTTTTTTTGTATAATCGAAGTTTTAATATAACCGAATATTATGATTTTCCGCGGACGTTATACGCCTGTGCTGTAAACAAAAAAAAAAAAAAAAACCAAAAACGAGTTTAGCCGTTTTTACACGACCGTGGGCAACCATTTGTCGCTTGCCGTTAAATGACAATTTTTTTAGAAAAAAAATACAGTTTTGAAAACTTTACAATACACTGAAAAATTACAGAGTTGCTACTATAAAAACGTATTTCATTCGTATAATACCGACACAACGCTTAAAACTTTTGTGTACTTTTGCTTATCACTGCTTACATTCCACACACACACACATCGGCGATATTATTTTATCACTCGAACTACATGCATAACGTCGTTGAAACGTGTACTTGGTGTGCGGAAAAATGCATCCCGACGTGATAGTATTGTATAATTATGAATGTTAAAAACTGGAATTAACACGTGTCGACGAATTAATGTCGAAATAATTCATACTTTGATCATCGAACACGCGTCGTTATTTGTTGTTTCAATTTGTTTCGATGTATCTGTATAATTACCTATATCTGTACATTAATTTACAACTAATTTATACTTATACGTTATATGATACACCTACTATGCATGACCACAAAAAAAAAATTCTCGACATGAGTTAGTTGTAAAACGTGAAATACGATTCTCCTCTAGATAATGAATTTGTTTTTCGTTTAACTAGATAATTTTTAGTTAGTCTGTCGAAATCACGTTCGGATGGTAAAATTATCTACAGTTGTCTACGCCTATGTTCCCCGAACATTGAAGAGAAGAACTCTGCCGTCGTCTGTGTGCGGAGGCTTTTAGACTTTTAGACCGTTTTAGAGGTAAAATATTTAAGTAAATAAGATTTCATCCCAAACGTACAAACAGTTAAAAAATTTATAAAATCGATTCGTTAATTTTGTACGCATCCAGTTCATTCCGTTGGATTTTTTGTATCTGAATTTTTTATATTCAGATAAAGATTCAGAATATATTCAGATGTAACGTTCGTTACAGGATGTTTTTATCATCCTGTAACGAACGCGTTTCGTACGGTTAAAAGCGTAAAAAATAAATAACTATTTTGTCTCGAAACGTTTCGACCGGGCGCAGCCTCCCCATTCATCGGCCGAGTGTCCGTTTTTAGTTTCCCGCAGATCGTGTACGAGCACCGGAACCTTCATTAATTCATTAATTTTTAGTCCCGGGCGTAATGTATATACTTTTGATGAGTACTTACAGTACTTACACAGACTTTTTTCTAAAAAAAAATTTCTTTTCGATTTACTTTTTACGCGCGGAAATCTAGCGTACACTAGATTATTGTGCAGTGTATACAATAAACGTATATTCATTTCCACTACACCTCGTTTATTCGATATTTATCAAAGCCGTTGTTAAAAAGTCGGTGTTATTTTACGCGCACAATAATAACATCGCATGATAATTATTAATGTACGAATCGTATTCAGGTTAATCAACGGTCGTATAATTCACAGTGATATAAGTTATTTGTTTGTAATAAATAATATTGTTATACGTGCGCGCATGATCGTTAAACATGAATAAATTACACACACAAACGTGATATTTGTTTCATCTTATATCGCATATTATAAAACACACCAGTATGGTAATTTAAAAAAAAATCGTGTAGAATTTTCGTTCGGACGTGATTTTTTCCAAAAAAAATATTCTAACTCAAACGGGCATTACGAAATCGAGTGATTTGTATTGCCGACGTGGTATTCGAAGTTCGATTATTACGTATTATCTAACACGCGCGTTCTATGCTCGTTCGGTAAATTGTATTTTCCAGCGAGTTATAGGTATTGGGAAAATTCGATCACGAACGTTTTAGATGCTGAGCTCAGCGAAGAACGTATCGTCCTCACAGCGATGTCGTTGAAGTCGGCACCTCTGAGAACTTTGACGGCACCACTTCTCAGGTTCGAAATCGAAAAAGTATACGACGGCCGTGAAACTACGGGGGAAAACGTTAATTACGCGTTTTTTACACACCGATTTTTGTAGCCAGAACATTCAAAACGACGATCGGAACGGTGCGAAACTTTTACTTGTTAAATTAAAATCGGGTTGATGCATGCAGGTTTGATGAAAGTTTCGAGTGGCGCCGCCAGAAATTTTAGAGCCAAGTGTAGAACATTGAAACCCTCGAAAATTTTTACAAAAACGTTTGCCTACAAGACCAGCGAGATTCTCAACGGGGGCAGAATCGCAACCCTTGAGGGCATTTCTCGGGGAGAAGGACGCGCGATAGTTTTGAAGAGGGCGTTGAAGGAGGGTGGTGAGCTTTTTCAAACGCGGAGATCAAAAATAACAATTTTGTTTGTACACTGTTCATTTTTTTCATAACAACACTCCGTGTTATTTTAAACGCTAAACAATTGTAATCGCGAATTCCGACATATCGTAATACGACACGTTTATGAGAGAAAAATTTGATTCGGCTGGCGGCGGGGTGGAAAGTGGAGGACGGGCGACGTTAGCAAGCGGTTATAAGGGGCGGCGCTGAACCGAAGAAACGTTTAAGAACCGCTGCACACAATACTGACCTCGCTCAGAATCTGGTTTTATTTTTTTTTCGAAAGCATTATAATATCATCGCTTTCGGATATCAAACGACGCGCGTTCGAACCAAACCAGTTGCAAAGTCGTCTCCCCGCAAAACCGCCCACTCGGGGGGTAGTACGCCGCTTCTCTTCTGTACAAACCGAAAACGCCCGCGGCGACGATCGATCTTTGCGGCCAGCCGAGGTACAAATAGTATCGTACACACGTCGTATATTTTTTATAATAATCGTATATATATACAGCGTACAATATAGCGTACAATATAGCGTACAATATAGCGTACGTACAATGTTAACGCGAAAAACAATTTTAATAACGTTACGGACATTGTTGTTTTTTATTTTTTTCCCGACAGCGTAGTAGTACGCTCGCGTTATTATTATTCGCGGAATAAATGAACGCTCGAATGTATCATTAGATACAAGACGTGTTTATAATACACACGTAATAATAATATACGATCGTGTAATAGGTACGTATAATAATATACTATATTATTATTAAATACACTGTACGATATCTCTCGCAGTCTCGCGCGCGTGTGTAACGCGAAATTAGACGGGTTTTTGATGCATATAATTTAAAAAATATTTTTTTTTATTTCAACTCATTTGGCGCGATGAGCGCGCGCAACGATCGTTCAAGGTTATAAACGAAACGTAGCGAACCCATTAGCCTAGACGCGCGTGTGTCTAATTAGTATAGTACGAGTGGTGTTATTGTGGATTTTTTTTCGTTCGTTTTTTTTTTTCGTGACAGTGTATTATTATTATTTTAGATACAACTTACCTGTATTGTGCACGTTCTTACAAATTATTATTGTAAATTTTGATTCGTAGCGCAGCCTCGTCGGTCGGCGTACGATATCGTGTATTGCACAACGTTGTTAACAAACGGCCAATAAAGACGAACGTCATCCCAGAAACATCTTACCCGACGGTTCGGAAGAAGCCGTGTCCCCGGGAAGACAACGCCGTACAGATTCTAAATTTCCTCACAAAAACCAATCTCTAACACCTTTACATTACAAATCGTTTGTCGTGACCTTAGATATTTAATTTAAACCCGCTCAAAACGCGAGGCCAATAACCCCGGATGTTTAAGCCTCTCATAACGATAAAAAAAAAAGTGTTGTTACGATGTACACACATTTTATTACCCCGAAACGGCTCGAAAACTGCGGCAAGTGGGTGGTGGACCCTTCGGTAAAACGAAGATTTGCACCGATTCTAGCGGTGGTTTTTTTTTAAACGAATTTAGGTGACGTGAATTCTTTAACAACTATTACAATAATTATTAATATCGGTATTATTATTATTTTTTTTCAATCGGTTATTCACGTTTCTCTCCACTTATTATCTCTGTCGCTTATAATTCTCTTTCTTCGTCTTCCAGTACGTTCCTATTCCGGTATCTTCCGTCACTTGCTCCGGAAACGGGGCCTTCCAGGTCTTCCTTCGATTTTTTCCTCTATTATTGTGGTTATCCAAGGACCATCCCTCGTTACGCGTCCGATTCCTCCTCGGTCTCGGCGTATTCCGTATTGGTTTTCGGGCGTTCATTCTCCTGAAAACCTCATCATTTTTTCTCATCTTTTCCGTCCGTGAAATTTTTAACGCTCAACACCGTACATCAAAGGCTTCTATTTTGGCTTTCTTCGTCCAAGTCTCTGCTCCGTACAGAGCTACGCTCCACGCAAAGCTTTTTTTATAAGTGTTTTCCTGGTGACTTATTCTGTTTGAAGTAAAAAGATTTCTCTTTTCATAATAGGCCTTGCGCTATCCTACACACTGTACGGCTTTTCCCATCGCTTGTAATTTTGCTCACGAACCGATCACGAAAAGTTCACTTTTTCAGCTAACCGTAATAAGCGCACGTTTTAATAGTCTCTTTTTTTTTTTTCCTCTACGGAGAAAGATATTCTGCAGCGCGCACGTTTTTCCGATTTCGAATTTAATGTTACTGCGGTAAAAAAATAATTTCATTTAAAAATTTGCCAAATTTTTTCGTTTTCAATTTCTGCGAGTAGCGAGTGTATAACATTTTAAACAATCGTTCATGCGTGTTGGAATGAACCCGCATATTATTATGAAAAGGGTGGTGAACTTACGCCTTCCGCGGCACTTATCTTTTCGCGGTGTTTATTTAATTTAAAAATGAGATCTTTGGAGTTATCATCAGCAACATTGGTGCGCAAGCACAAAACAAAAATGTGAATTTTCTGTATACATAATAATATTAACCTTTCGGCTTTCTCCTGTTCTGGAATAATTCCTAACCGATACACACCAATCGCATACACGTGTAACCTAATGGCGAATAATAAAAGAAAAACGTTTTATTAAATCAACGAATCGACAAAGTTTGTGTGGTTCGAATTTCTAAAACTATAACCATTTTGCTATCACGTGGCGCGTTATTTATAACAGGTACCACGATCGATTTTTAATTTTACTTTTTTTGAGAGAGAGAGAGAAAAAAAGGAAAATTGGTAGTAGACGATGCCAGAATGCCGGTGTTCATCGTAATAATATTGGGGGGAAAAAAAACGATTAATTATAGTGACATTATATTCTGTACATTTATGCTAACGCAGTCATAATTCATGGTAATATATTATAATATTATACATCGATGTTTTTCAAGGATTTTTCCGGCGACGCGACGTGCAGAATTTTTACAAAACTATACGTTAAAACAGATTTAGTATCTTCGTAAAGTATACACTTGTTTACAAAAACAATCCGTCAAACTTCACGTGAAAATTCTATATTTTAATGGTTTATTTTTTTTTGCTATTAATTAAACGAGGGCATTATCAAAATATAATAACAAAAACGGCGTTAACAAATAACGAGTACATTGATTATTATGTCGCATTTTGCGAATTTCGCAAATTAAATTTAAAATTTTTTGTCGCACAATACCCTGAAATTTTCATCACTACTATACGTCGTTATAATTTTTACATGGTGAACACGCGAACTATATACAATGCAAGTATTAGATTATAATTTATGATTTTCTACAATGCATATTGTAATGGTTAACATATTGATTGGGGGGTGACGACGGCTTCGAAAAAATTATTTTAAGCAAGTTAATATCATAAATCGTACAAATAGAGATATATTTTATCAACGAAAAATCGTCAAAATCCAATTTTTTCACGCGTGGATTTTTTCAATTAATGTAAATAATTATAGAGTTCAAAAAACACGAAAATGGAATAGAGATTGACGACATTCAACTTGTTTTTCGTATAATATCCGACTCGTGAGGATGATTTAATTTATCGTTTTTTGAAACATTTTCACGTGGTAATATGTTTTTACGAATATGGGCTTTGATTATAAAAAATATGAACACAAATGTTATTGTACGCCTACCCAGAGTTTTGTCAGGAAAACTATCAAAGATCTTACAAATTAATCGTTTTAGGTATAGTGCTCGGAATTTGTGTAGGGGAACCAGTGAAGTGGCGCGTGGAGAGGGAGGGTTATATCAACCCCCATTTCGGGGTTTTTTTAGCAAAATTGTTTGATTTAGAACAAGCCAATAACGATCGCTAATAAAATGTACAGAGTAAAAACGAAAAACGTGAATATCGATGAATTTTATCATACCGCGTTCAAATACATGTCATCTCAAATCCTCTGTTCTTTTAATTCGTCCATAGCTCTCTCGGTACATTATTCCTTAAAAACACGTCTGAAGGCCATCCCGGCACAACTCGGGTCGAACGAATAGGTTGTGGGAGAGCCAAAAAGTTGCGGGTACGACAAAAGGCTATTTCCGCGAAGGATGTGAACACGACATTGGTGATTTCACGAGGTCGAGCAGGCTGCCTCAAGTCTCGTCCTACACGTGCGTCTTTACTGAGTTGAAAAAAAAAGATGGCACGTCAAAATGAATTATTCTTCCCGCCGTACTTGATTTTTACAAAATATTTTAGAGCGCCCCGAAATCGAAGCGTTATTATTTTTTCAACTCGGGGTATAACGATACCGTAAGTAAGTACGATATAGTTGTGTTATATTCGTAGTGAACATCGCGAACCGAATTGGCACGACGTTAAAACTGAAATCAAAAGTATCGTCGCGGCTTTCGGTCGACACACGGCCGCAAACACCCCGGCCGCGGCAGAGTTTAGTCCAACGGATTTGATCGTGGCATTTCGACGAGCAGCGACGGCCAGGAATATGATGTTGTATAGTTTTTAGCAGCCTGTCACAGCTTGTACAGCTTTGTACCGAACCTGTTGATGTTGAGCCTTAAAAAACAAACGTCGAGCGTGATAAACGCGAAAAGATTTAAACGAGGCGAAAATCGGACCTACGTGTAAAACGGACTAACGATTGTAACGTGTCTAATTTGAATAAAATTACTCGTACACCAATATTTTGTTTTCGTGTAAAAACAACGACGAATGCAGCACCGAGTAGAATGTGTTGCTCTATCGTTGTCGGTTTTTACAAAAATATACGCGTATCCTGCTCACCCTGCGGCAGGCAGCTATAACTGCGATATTCTAATCGGTGTGCGCCTATACGTGTGTGTATACAATAGTTGAACGGCGTAAACGAGTCATGGTTTTCAAAACCGCGAACTCGCCGGTGGATTTTGCGCCCAATATTGTGTTAAAACCGAATAATAAGCAGCACCTAAATAATAATAATAATACGGTAATAAAATCAAATAACGTGGTGTTAAACGTGATTGGTGGTGAAGAAAAATAAATTTAAAAATAATGTTTTGTGATTTATTTTTTTTATTTTATTTATGTAAACAAACGAATTCAAAATAGTATTAGTTGCAAAATGTTGATGCGTGTACAAAGAAACAGTTCTTTTCGTCTCTTGAAAAATTGCGAAATCTTACTTACGTATACACTACGTACCCGTTTTCTCAAACAGTCGTTATTCATCACAGACGTCCCTTATTATCCCGTTGAAGATTGAAGTTCGTTCGCCGAACACGATGATAAATTTGCATCGGTATCGCTGTTTGAACACCGCTGTCGTCTTTTACACCCGGATTGAGTTTATCCGAAATAGTTGTACATGTTTTGAATGAATCCACGTCAGCTTTCGGATTCAGCATTTCGGATTGTTTTTTTTTTAATTTGCTTTTCGAAAACGTCCGTCTTTTATTTTACAAATTGCGTGTGTCTCGCAACGAATAGTTATCGTTTGTTACGGGCCGATACAAACGGAAAAATTCGTGAAATTTGCCGGTTCGCCGGTACCGTAGAAAAATTAACTGAATAAAATGTGCGAAGTATGCGCGGCTTATCTGTATTATATTATTTGAATAACGACAAAGTCATTGCTCGTACACGTAAATATGTAGGAATTATCATAAACGGGAACAGTAAAAATGTAATTGTAGTCATACTACTCCACGCAAGGCTGGGGGAAAGTCAACAACTTTTAGATTATGTTTTCTCAGTTTAAAAAATTGAAAATTTTGGAGGACTTCACGGCGAAATTCTAAGATTTGTGATGTAGTTTTGAAGTAATGCGCAAAACGTTTAAAATCAGTAATTTTTCTGATAGGTTCTGATTGACCGCGGTTATATTTCGGTCATGCGGTCATTCGCGGTTATTAAAGTCAAAAACAGATTAATAATTTTACTGTGAATGTTTGTAATTGTCATCTGGTTCGTGATGACTTTATCGTGAGAATGGAACGAGTGCTCCGTTCTTAATTTTGAATACCACAAAATTTGAGATTTTGGCCTAATCTATATTAAAAAGCCCACCGGAGAGTGGCGAGTACGTGTCCGATCGAACTGAAACCATCATAATCGATACGTATTAAAATTTTCACTCGCTATTCGAATTAATAGTTATTTTATACGTGGATTCGACTGTTGAAGTTTTTGGGCCATTTTTATTGTTTTACCACGACGTGTACTGTAGATGACTGAGCTCGGTCAGAACCGTTTTTTCGGAGGCTATGAATAATCATTGCTTTCAGATGTTACGTTTGGACCACAGTTTCCGAACCGGTGACCCACCCAAAGCGTACAGTTGATCGTCACTTCATCAACTGGTCCCGGAATTAACGAGTTAACATTTTAACCATGCTCAATGCCTCGACTCCATGACAAATAATTTTATACATTTATAATTATATAAATCGATAAGTTACACAATACGACGTTTACTGACCCGTTAAAACACGGTGAAATTTTCAATCGAAACGTCAACTTTTCTGCGCGTCGACCAAATATACGTTATAACGTAACTCAACTCCGGTCGTATTTAGAGCAGATTCGATTATCGCGGATTATTTTTCAGCTGTTCGCCATTGGAACGGTCAACGAGTACATTGAATCGTTTACGAAAATCGTACGATATATATCCGCATGGTTACAAATCTACATTCGTTTTTCTTCCGTGCTTTCCGTTCCACTCGAAACCGTCTTCTCGCAGACCACATCACCCGAACACGACGACGCTCGTGACGCGCATGCTCTGTACGCGTTTTCGAAAACTTTTAAACGCCGAGACGTTGCGCGTACGACGATCTCGATGAATTTTTATACGAGAATTTCGTACCGAGTTCGGCGATTATTGTACTCTGTACATTTTTCATTTTTTTTCCAAGAGAAATAACGCGCGGGTTACATTAAACATTAAACGAATACAACGTTTTTCCGATCACGTTTGTGGCACGGTACACGAATTATTGCCTATTATAACGCCTTGTTTGTTATTTTTCCCCCCCATACGTCGTTATATACGTATAGGTTATTCTGTTGTTTTTTCACTCAGTTTTGACAACGATCATTTCCGTGTGTGTAAAAACGTGTGTAAATACGTATATTATATTAACCACGAAAAAATGCGCGTTAAACGCACGCGACGTCCTACTCGTTGCGTGCTCTCCTCTCCCCTGTCTCCTGTCATCGGCGCTCGACGCGAACGCTCGGACAATGGTTTAGAAAAATTTCAATAAAAAACACAATCGACCACGTTCAATACAACGCATACCTTATAGCCGCTTCGGGTAATATTCGACACCTTATCGGTTACACGTGCCGTGGTGCAATTACCCGCCATATGCTGTACAGTTAGTTGCAACTAACTGTACAAACTAACTAACTAACTAACTGTACTGTGCATGCTCATTCCGAAATCAATACGAGCGAATAAAACGCGACTAAAACGGACCGTGTAGGCCGTGTAGGATGTGCCCGGACACAGCGGAGTCGTGAGTCGAATTATTTGTTTGATAACATGCCGGGAGCATAATTCCCCCGACGCATGGACGTCAACGCACTAATAAAAAAATGATCACGACTTGTTTCAAAGTTGAAAGAGTGTTACTCTTTGCACGAGTAGGATCCACGAGAATTGTGGGTTCGGTTAGGTTGGCTTCGTTCAAATTTTCAACTATTATAAAATATCGGAAAACATAGAAAAAAAAAAACCACCCGGGATCACTCACTCTGTGGTCGCGCGTGGGTAGTGGCGTTCGATATCTGAAAGCGATGATTGTCGTCGAAAAAACGATTCTGACGCGAGCTCGTTTGTCTAGCGTCTACGGCCTTGGTGTACGTACATCAAACACGACGAAACCGAAACAACACCGTTCCATCAACGCGTTGTTTTTATTAGAATTTCGCTAAAACAGCGTTCGAAAATTCCGAAAGTTGTGTCCGCGTGTCGAAAACACTGATCTGAACGAAAATTTCAAAATATTCGGACCATTTTATGTGAGGGGTCATTACGATTATGGTACGACATCGTACGGCATCGCGTCATTTTGTTGTTGTAACGCCGTTTTTCAATTGTTTTTCTATATGCGCTTTTAGAATCTACTGGGCGGATTTTTTTGTACTATTTTATTTCAGTTGGCAAATGTTGTTTAACACAACACAACACATTTTCGAATCTCGAATAACAAATTTGTGCGAGTCACGAATTTTATTTTTCAAAAATATGTCAAATTTTAGAAAATTTAAACGGCTAAAAACAATAATCGTGATTATGGAAAATTTTTAGTAGCATGTACCAAAGTGCTGTGTATTAAAGTTTCAAAACTCTTTGCGGAAAATTAAATCTCAAAAATTTTCGAAATCGCTTATACCAAACCTATTTTAATATTTTGTGAAGGTTTTCAGCTTGTTCAGATCGTTATTTTCAAAGTTATGGCTGAAAAACCGGATCGACTATATCAAAATACACGTTGGCCGTAATTTTTAACGTTTTTCTTTAATTTTCGCTTGGTTTTTTTACTGTAACTTTTTCAATTTTTTTATTCTTCAAATTTTAGACCACTCGAAGTACCATTAGAGTCCATGGACCTTTTGAGAAAGATCGTCACTTTAAAAATCGAAGCATTTTTACTACCGTTAAAGACTTATAAAGTTGTTTACGGATAAAAAAAAAGGAAAAAATATCACTGTAAAAACAAAACATTCTTCGCCGCGCTCAGAATCTAAAAATTAACAACAAAATACCAATGACGCAACTACAAACATCTGCAAACGAAAAATGTCAAAATGTTTAACCAAATACAATATAGGCATAGAATAAATATGTTGTTGAGAACGTATTGAAATCTCGAGTCTTTAAGTTTTATGAAAATAACATAAAATCCATCGTTAGGTCGTGTTACTTGGCTAATAGGTTCCTAACCCGTATAATATTTCGCTCAAAAATTGTCTAAATTTTTTTCAATTTTTCGTACGTGTCGGTTTTTTTCCTCTCGCGTGAACGTTTCATGTTATTCGAAGCAAACTTCACCGTTTTCGATTTTGGATCAGAACTCGAAAATCCAAGAAAAATGTCCAAAAAATAACACATTTTGGATTTCTCGTACCTATACATTTCACGATCCGTACGTAATATCTGACACGAATATACATTACCTACAGTTCAAATAGTTAGTATGGCGAACGACTAAAAACGAGAGATCGAAGGGTTGCTGCATTCCGTCGGTTTGGCAAAATCGATGATTAGAATTTCTATTTTAAGTACACGTTAAACCCGTCCTGATATCCGTATAACATTATGGTGTGTTCGAATTTCGATCAACTCGAAGTAGAAAAATTTTGACGGTTTCGTTTACGCGGATCACACATCGATTACGCGATACACTCATTATATTGTTGTACAATCCGTCCGGATGATTTGAATCCGGATTGACACTTTCGACGCGTTGACGGGAATAAAAATAAAAAATGACGTTTTCGCATAAAACGTAGATAATAGTAAAACCTCGTGCCAAATGACAAAACGATTTCGTCGAATACGAGAAATCGTAACGCGCACGGCGGTTTCGGCTTCGTTGCATTTGAGACGCGCTATCGAGACGTCGCAAAACGAATTCGCAATATTATCGTGCACGTTTCCGTTTTGTTTTTGACGTTTACGTCGCCGACGTTTTACGAGATGGTTGTTTCGTCGAAACCTTTCATCGAAACGCGTCGTAGGACATCGGAGAGTAGAGTCCGCGTCGAGGCTACTATACATCACGATCAATAAACACGTATTATAGTTTACACAACACCGCCTGACCGCAAACGACGTGGTTTTCTTTAAAAAGAGAAAAAAAACAAAAATTATTCGATCACGGAAACATTCGAACCTAACCCGTGTCCGGCCTTTCGAAGTACCTGGAAAACACCTGCAACGCATATAAATTCGCGTAATGGCGCACCGTAAACGTGTATATAACACGAGTAGTACGCGTAGTGATTACAACAATAATAAAAAGTAACAAATAAAAACCGAATCGTGTTATTACGACGCAAACGATTTCGTTCGCTTCTCATAAAACCACAGTGTCAAAGCGGTCGCCTACTTTTGGATTCCGAGCGCACGCAGCGATTGTGTACGATTATTGTTTTGTTACGACGACGTTCATTTTTTTTCGCCGCCGCGCGTTGAGGATAGTAAAAACGATTTTTAAAATCGGTAAAAAGGTCTATGAACTCGGACGGTGAGGTGCTTCAGAATTTGAAAATTCAAAGTTGAGTTACACGGTCGTGCGAAACTAAACTGATTACCGCGGAAAACGTGTATCATCGTTTTTTGGCATCCAAAATAATGATCGGGACAGGCTTGCGTGATATTCGACTAGGTAAGATGCGGGTGTGACGAGAGAGCGATTTCGAGCTATAAGCGTAGAAACTTTCGAAAAATTTACCGGGACTTAAACGATCGATTTATCGTTTCTCTCAGATATTCCATGATACGTTTGAACCACGACTTCCGAACCAGCGCAAACCCACCCGAAACGCCACCCCGTCAAAAACACCCGCGCGACCTGCTGGGGTGATCCGGGCTTTTTGTTTTCCACTTTATTTCGTCTAATTTTATAGGGAAATTTCACACGCGTCATTATAACGTAAAGCGTATTTTATTGTTTCGATATTGGTTTACCTAACCTACCAGCTTCGAATATTAATGACACACACACACACAAGGAAGCGTCGATATTTTTTTCACCGTCCATCACACGCCACTTGCGGTAGTTTGAACGGTTTTTGTTTCCAACGTACCGCGATCAATCGGTTGATGAGAATTCTGAAAGCTGATTTGAATTCGATATGACGTCTGGAACGTCGTTCTCACGATTTTGATGTTATCCCATTACAAACATCGAAGTACAATTTGAAAAAAGTTTAAAAAACTAATAACAAAAATATTTGTTGAACTACCATACAGACAATAAACCGGTTAGTATTGATTTAAGGTTCTTCTTCATATCTACCTCGTCTGATGACCGAATATTTGTGGTTACTTCACTCGTCTTGATCTTCACGCACCCTACACAGACACACCAGCAGCTGTCATATCAGCAACTCTTTTTCAAACTTTTTTTTTTTTGTTTTTCTCTACCACCAAACGTGCCAAAACCATCTAATTAACCCCACTGATCTTGTCCACCATCGAAGCTATACCAATTTCACACCTTACGTCTGTCACTTAATCTATTTTCTCTCGTTACCTTACCCATCGACCTAAGCGTTCTTGTTTCGGGAGCATTTCGATTAATATCCGAAAAGTATCGTAGGGCGCGGAGTTGCACTGAGACGGCCGTATAAATTAAGGAGTAAAGTGTAGGCAATGTATTGCACACGTCGGGTCGATATCATTGAGATTTTAGACGAACATGAATTGTTGGATGTTTTTTTTTTTTTTCGGTATAGGAGAATATTTTGCAGATCGGATGAAAGCCCGAATTTAACTTTGTATCATAGTTACTGTGAAAAAACACGTTTCAAGAAGCCGAAATCGCTTCTAAGTTTGATACTGTGGCTCGCTGTTTCGGAGGGTCTACTTAAAAGTTTTATGTGATATATTTGTAAGCAATTGCCAACGATCCGCCTATTCTCTTTCATTCGACATTCACGGCCCCAAACGTATAGTATAACCTGAGAGTGATTTTTTTTAAATGTTCGTATAATATGTTGTTACGGTATATACCAAAAAACGTATCGATTCAAACATTAAACGCGATGTTGTTTTGATTTCCATCCCGATTCCACAAGAGTGCAGCCGTCGCTCGCACATTCTGGTTGACACTGTTGATGCGTAGAGCTCGGATTTTTATGATTTTACCTAGCTATTTGTGTCTAGTCTGTGCAGTTAAACGGCAGTAAAAAGTATTCATACGAAACACCGAATTCGGAGGAAAACATTTTGTTTTGCGCGGAACGGCGTATTATTTTAGGGGGGCTTATAGAGAATACGTTCAACGCGTAAAAAAATATTAAATATTGATAGTTGATTTTTCTTAAAATGTATGTCGGATAAAAATAATTATACCCATTTCATATCGCCCCACTAATGGAATTTTTATAACTCAACTAATATACAAGATACACCCGTGGTCAGTGGCAAATCAGTCGTAGATGAAAAACGTAGATGTCGAGTGATATCTATTAGATATTATAAGAGCTTGCGGTTTAAATCGCGATTAAATTTATCGTGGATTGAATTCAGCGAACACAAGTCGTTATCGGCGGAAGAGCAATCGAATCACGTTTGTCGTCGCGTTGTTTTTACGGCATCTGGTAAACCCGGACACGTCTATTGTCAAACACGCGTTGCGGTTGCTCTCCTATATCTAAACCAAGTCGAACAACGAGTGCTCAGTTTCGTTTGTTTTTAAAAAAATACACTGAAAAACGTGTAAGAACGTAAAAAATTACCTTGGGCCGTGTTGCGAGAAAACTCATCATCGGAAATGAAAAACGTAATAATGTCGGCGAAAACAATACTCGGATAGCTGTGCGCACTGAAACTACGGGTCGTTGTGTAGCAAATTTACAACGACAAAAACCGGTGACGTGCCAAGTGTTTTCTACACAAATTTGATTCTCGACACGAGTTCAACAGGTTTGCAGGGTAGGAAATGTATGTAAGAAAAAGCCGGGATCGATCTAGGTCGCAAGGGTAGCTTGACGGAGTAGCGACTGCGGTCACTAGTTTGGAATTTGTGGTTCAAACGTATTCGATAATGGCCTTCGAAAAAAACGATTCCGAGCGAGCGAGCAGTTGTCCAGCGTCCCGGTAAATTTTTCGAGAGTTTCAAAGTTATATTATAATTGGCTTCTAAAATCGTCGAAATCACTGGAAGCTCGGATCATCTTGGGTCTTGGCTAGTTTTGTATTCCGGTAGTCAAAAAAGTAAATCGATCGTGTTAAAAAACACGTTATTTTTAACGTTTTTCCTTAAACTTGGTTTTTTTTTTATTGTAACTTCTTTAATTTTGAACTTTCAATGGCCTCGAGTCATCGTCACGGTACCTTTCATCATCAGATGTACACCGACTAAGAAAATCGGAGCAATTTTTTTTTTACCCTCGATTATAGTTGTTCATCGAAAAAACGGAAAAAAAAACTTCACTGCAAAAACAACGAGTACACTCTACGCTGCGCTCAGAATCTAAAAAGTGATTTTTGAATCTCCATCTCACGCTGAATCGTACAAAGAAATAATTCCCGACGTTTCGGAATCATCGGCCATCGGAATCCGGGTATCATCGCGCGCGGTGGAGAACTTGATTGGCTGCGGTACTATATAACTGCGACGACTTTAAACGACGTTTGTTGACGGCGAGGAAAAGCCATTCGATGATATTCATTGCTAGGACGTAGTAGTTTTGGTCTTACGGAATTTAACGAGCACGTCGACGAACACGAACGTCACGTCGGAAAAACTGTCCGGAGAACGGGTGAAAATTCACGGCGAACGATGTTAACGTAACGGATTTTTTTTCGTCCGGCAATAACTAACCAAAGTCTCGGATCTCTCACGCACCACGAACCGTGTATATTTCCGCGACGGGAAGAAAATCGAGGATCGTTGGTCACGATTTTTTCTTACGAACCGTCAATTATAGTTAGAAAATTGTCGATTTTGTACGACCGGTAAAACTGTGCGTGGGATTTATCGCCCGTCGTATATATATTCTCCTCTATGAAAAACGTGTGGTGCGCCAATTACGAAAAAGTAATCCCTCGAAACGCGTCTTCCCCGCCCGCGAGTATTTGCCCCTCTTCGAGCACTCTCCGACGACGTCGCGGCACGGCGATCCGAACGCACCAAGTGACGCACGCGCCCGACGTTTTGCCTAAACGACTAAAGATCTCGAACAAAATTATGATTTCCCGAAATGCGTATTTTATTTCGCATTTTTTTTTTTGGACATATTCTACAGTTCGTTCCGGGCGTTTCGAGGCGATTTTAAAACGCGTTACCGGATACTGTATGTACAAGAATATTTGTTTTCCCACATACTAATAACACGGCATCGTACACCGTGTGTTTTAACGTTAGTTGTCAAGGCTTATACGTCTGTTCTTTTGTTTTTACAACGATGGATGTTTTTCTTCTGTGAACACCTATTCGAGTGTGTGTCCAAAATTTTAGATTTCAGATTTGTGACAGAGGTCTACGGTGGTACTTTTGTCCTCGCGGGGGGTTTTTTCTTAATTTACTTTTGAGTCATGCCCCTGCGAAAAAAAAATCGAGAATTTTACGGTATAAAGTTTGCCCAGATTAGATTTTGGTTTCGTTTATCTGAAAATATTTTTCGATTATTTTTCAGGTCGTCTGCGGGAAATCGGCAAATTCGATTATTCGTGTTTTCGAGCGAAACGAGCGATCGGTTCGCTTTCTAGCGCAAAAAAGTAAGGGAACTCGATTTAAATTAGTCGTTTTACGAAACAGTTTTAAAAATTTTACCTGAATTTTAATCCGAAAACACGCGAATTCAGATTAAAAACCCCGACGTGGGTCCGAACTTTTCGTGCACTACCTTCTGTAACATAGTAAACGCAGTACGGCATAATACGAGAAAGGAAGGAAACAAAGGGAGTAAATTTAAGGTAGGTGAGAAGTTTTTTGACGATTACCTAAAGAGTCGAATTTCAAGTAGTGTGGATAGCTCGCTCAGAGTGTGGTTTTTTTTTAACGCAATGATTGAAGTAATAATAAGTTTGAACCGCGACTTCTAGGTCTTCGAGGTACTTCGAGGTACTGGCCTTTAAAAAGGGAAGGGCTTTTTAAGGGGCCCAGAAAAATGAAGACCGTAAGTTTCATTAAATATTTTTTGTTTCCGAAGTATTGCTTTGTGTTCGTGTGTATAAATATGACAATTTAAGATACATAATATATAAATATATATATATATATATAAATTTTATCGTGGTATAAAATGTATATTATTTATTATATATAAGTTATTAACGGTTATTTTTCCAAGAAAAAGTAATTGGTATAAAATTATTTGTTGTCGTTTGCGTCAAATAGAATTGACAACACTCAATTTCTACTTTCCACGATTTGAACTGTCTTAAATCTTATATTATAGCTATCAACTTGATAATTCCAAGACCGTAAAATGCGTTCTAGATTGTGAAGCGTAGCAGCGATATTTTATTGTATTTTTTACGAAGATGTTTTCAATCAAATATTAAGGTACCAAACCTACACCGAATTGCTTGGAACAAAACTCGAAATTTGTGTATACGGTCAAAAATGAAACGTATTTTTCGTTTGAAATTTTCTACATTTCCAAAGTTGTCACGATAAAAACCAACCGAAATTGGCATTTTTTTGGTTTTAGCAAAATTTTAGATGATTTTGCATTTTTTTTCGCAATAAAAATTTGTTGTAAATTGTAAAGTAGACTGAAAATTATATAATACAACCAACGTATTTCCTAGTTGGTTTCACATCGCTTAATTTGAACATTTTTAAATTTATTGTAGTCTTTTTTTCAGAAAACTCTATCGGTTTAGCAAAGACTTTGTTACACAAGATTGGAAAGTATAAATATTTGTAATTTGTTCGGTCGATTTAGGGGTGTTGGAAGGAATGGGGGCGATGTCGTCTCTAAAACCACTTCTGACAGGGGCCCGAAGCGTTTTTCCCCCGGCCAAAACTTTTCTCTCCGCGGCTCCGAATTTACTTGTGCTGAAGAATATAGGCAAAAAAAAAATCCAATCAAAAAAACGCTTTATTCTTTTTGTTTCTTTTTTTAGTAAGTATATATTATTATCATGACCCGTACATGGGTGCCGTCCACGTGTTGATTTGCATCTTATTAACGTTACGAAAAAATCATATCAATCGTTAGGTTTTTTTGTTTTAAATCGTAAACAAGGTTTTACAAATCCTTGTATACTTTGAAAATACTATACCGTTTTACTCTGTGTAAACTCTAAACCGCATAAACACCACTGTTCGACTCTATTTTATTAAATCTTGATGCGGTTCATAATTGCGTCCCTACGGTTCTTATAATAACATGTTAATTGTTATGTACGTGTAAAATTTAAAGAATTCTTAATAATGTGAACTAATTTTAGTACTTCTTAACCTTCGAGTATGATACGGGATTGGCTTGAATTTGGTTTTTCGTTTAAACAATTACTGCGGTCAGACATTTAAAAAGAAACAAAAGAATTCCTTCGTCGCTCAGACACGCCACTGAAACGCATCCGTTTAGTGCTCGCATATCAACGGACACGATAAATCGCGTTGCTTTCGATCCTGAGCGAGCTCAGTTATCCAGTCCTGGTAAAAACCATACGTTTAACAATAAAAACATCGAAAGTTAAACATTTTTAATACGTAATCGGTTTCGACTTGATCGCGGGCTCGCCGCACTCCGGCGGGCTTTTTAGTGTTGGACACGCGAAACGGGTAAAATTCGTTCGCGATTATGTAGCCAAGATCTCTACTTTTTTCGAAGTTAAAATCGGATCGCTCTTTCTACACGAAAACGCCGCCGTCACAAACCTGAGGATCGCAGTATAAAAGATTCGTTTTTCGGGGTATCACTCAAAAAAATCAAACTTGATAAAAATTCTGCATGTCCGACCCAAAAAGTAGGCGAAAGAAACCTTCGACCGACACGGTATCACCGGAGTCCGTCACGGCCCGCGTCAGCAGTGGTACCGACTTCAAAGTTCCCGGCACCGTTTACGCCCGTAAAGTTGTTGACGGAAAACAAAAATATTAAGCCGATGCTCTAAAAAAACAAAATTGTACGATTTCACGGTGAATCGTTTCAAAGTATGAATATTTCGCAAACTCACTTGGAACGCGACGTATCCGTTTTTTTATAATTATACAACCGGTCGTAAACCACGGCGTTTACACTGCGGGCGAGGATAAGCGAAGGAACGCGCAATTTTCTACGCGAAACGACGCGCACACCCACGTGCGCAACATTGTACGTGCAATTATCGTGTTATTATACTATATTATGACAGTCGGTTTATTTGTTGCACGCTTGCAGTTATTTTACACGCGTTGTAACCCGCAAATCAGTAATATATCAGTAATAGCGCAAAAATAACGATGAATAACGATTAATATCATCTAACATTACGACGAACCGCGGGGCAACGAGATAAAATAACGGCTGCGCAGGTACGATAATTGTGTTTATTGCGCGTTTTACCCCCACGGCTGCGGGGGTCGTGTCCGTCGACGATGCTCTCGTGTAAGCAAGGGCCAGGATTTTTTTTTCTGGGTAGTATCGAATGTACAAAGACAAAAGAGTAAGCGACGGTCTAGGGACAGTTTGACCCTTGGGCGGGTCGCCGTGAGTTGTCGCGGCTCGATTTTTCTGAAAAGTCGTTTGAAAATACGATTCTGAGCGGCCGTGGGTTGTCCGGTCCGGCAGTCTGGCAGTGGCGGTGAAAACGTTTGCAACAAAGACGTTCGTGTTTCAAAGTGTTGCTGCGACCTGCGTTTTGGATGTTACGGTCGAGAAAAATCTAAACCGATGCGGAAAAAAAAAACGCGTTTCCCGCGATCATTCGCCCCGTACGACGTGTTTCACGACAAGACGACAACGGCCATGAACCGAAATCGTGTCGACCAATTTTTTAAAATTTTCCAACCACGTAGAACTATGATGGTCGCGTTAAAGTTTCGAGACTCGAACGACTGGAGGTTCTAATGGGACTGCGTAAAATTCGAAAATCCCATAACTCCATTATAAAAACGATCGAAATTCCAACACTAAACCATTAGACGCGTATAGATTTCAAGTCGAACGGCTGGGAACTCGGCCGTTTTCGTTTTTTCCTCGGAACTTAAAAAATAATCGAAAATTTTAAAAACGTTTCAGATCGAGTACCGTCTCTGATCAATTATTATTTTGAGGTATACGTTAAAATCGGAGCATTTTTTTTTTCGTTGCTAGAAAAAGTGATAACAAAAATAATAAAAACCTTAATCGACGCGGAAAAAACACGTTTCCCGTAGTTATTCGTCTGGCCGCCCAAAATAACGAAAAGTTCCACAACTCCCAGGAAAAAGGATCGATATCGACTGAAATTTCAGCGAAACACTCACGAGAGTCCCTCCTAAATGACGCGTATAAATTTCGGAGCAATTCGAAAAATTGGCCGGTTTTTTGTTTTCCTCAGAATCTCCTCAGGAAAAAAAAAAACGTAACAACTGCAAAATAAGCGATTGAAAAGATATTATAGTTTGGTTGTATAGAAACAACGTACTATATATTGGCTAAGAAGCCCGTATAGAAACATAAATATCTACGAATTGTGAAAATTTTGTTAATTTATTATTTCATCAATCATAATAGTACCTATACGTAATAATATAGAAAGATCACTGTGCACGAAATTTTGTGTTGAACATTCACAATATTACGCTCCTGCTTGTGAGGAATCGGGAACCGGGACAGTACACAAATATTGCAGATTGAACGCTACAACTGTATAATACAGCCGGATCGATTTTTTTTAGGATCTTTTACCGGAACGGTGAAAATCAGGAATTCTCGAGGCGGGAAAACTGGGAACGCACTGGAAAATCGATATGCACGCTGGGAGATTACGAGAACGGGAGAAACATTTCGGCCGCGCGGTCTCTCAGCGGACAATCAAACGAATTTGAAATCGGGAATTTCTGGTACGCGAAAAAAATCACGTCATTCTTTCAGCGATCGCCCAAACGAAAGATCAAACCGCGACGTGAAAAACCGAAGAAATTCCAAGAGTGTTTTTTAAACAATCTACGTTTTTTTTCGGTAAGACTTTTTATGTTTTGTGCGCGGCGGCGGCGGCGTCGTCTGTTATTGCCGCCGCCGCCGCCGCGCGAGAACGACGAGAGAGAGAGAGAGAGGTCAATGACGTTGGGCGATACGATTTTTTTCGCCGACGTCTGCGTCTGGCGGCGGCGGCGGCACGCCCGAGAACGGCTCCTCCGCCGCCGCCGGTGCATCATCTCGCTGTTATCATCGTTGTTGATGTTGTCCACGGGTACCGAATACGTATGTTTCTCGACTGTTGAACGAGAGGGAAAAAAACCGCGGGCCGGAACGGGGCAAATTTTTGTCGCTGTTTTTATCGACGACGACGAACTCGGCGGCGACCAGACGATTGCGCGCGCGCGCACGCACGCACAAACGACGCCGCCGCCGCCGCCGTTGTCTGGTCTCGACGTCTGCCGCCGCCGCCGCTACCGTTCCGCCCGTCCATAGGTACGCGCTGCGCGTGTGTACGCGAGTCGTCCCCCACTATTTTTTTTTTCTCCGTGCGTCGCCGCCGCCGCCGTCTGTGTGTGTGTGCGTGTCGGACGGCCGCCGTCGGGGGCCCGAGCAGCGCTATTACGCGTTCGGTCACGGTACCACCACCACCGCCGCCGCCGCCGCCGCCGCCGCCGCCGCGATCAAACCGCGTAACGCCGTCGCCGCCTCGTCAGTCGCCGACCGCAGACCGTACAGCGCGCTCGTCTCGTGTGTTCGTCCGCGCGCCGCGTGTGATCGTAAAATAAATACAATATCGATATTCTCGTCATCGCAACAACAACAACAACAATTATATACGACGAATAAAACGTGCGTTTTCCCCGGTGGTGTGTGTTCTTCTTAGGTTTCAACCGACCCGGCGTTTTGCGCGCCAAATAATAATAACGAAAACATCGGTAGTTAGTAGTAGTGTGTCTCGTCGTCCGTACCGTCTCGTCTCGTGCGTTTCTCGGTTTTCCCCACCCCCCCCGTCGTCGTAGCATGCGCGAACGGCGGTGTCGCTCCGTCCACGCCGCCGCCGCCGCCGGAGCAGCAGCACGCCGTCGTCGACGGCAGACGCGGTCGGCGACGACGGTGTTTGCGGCGCGATCGTCGTCCGCGGCGCGAATCGACGGTGCCTCCGCGTGATCGTCCGGAGGGATCGTCGTCGTCTTCTCCTCGAGGTAGTCTCTCGATACACGTGTTATACGCGCCGACGAAACATGGATAACGCGCACCGAAAGAAGCTGTTGCAGCAGCAGCAGGAGATGAACAATCCGCACATAAAAAAAGTGCTGAAAACGTATCAGATGAGCGCGCCGCGCAGCCTGCAGGGCCCCAACTCGGTGCTGGACGAGCCGGCCGGCGGCGCGTCGTCCGCCGTCGCCGTGTGCTCGCCCAAAGCTCCGCTGACGACCACGACGACGACGGCCGGCGGCGGCGGCGGCGGGACGGCGGGCGAGTGCGACGACGGCGGGCGCAAGACGCCGGCGCCGGTGCACCCGGTGCTGTACGTGCCGGACCAGTCGGGCTGCGAGCTGTTCGACACGGAGCTGGAATGGGAGAAGATCGCGTGCTTCACGGTCGGCGGCGAGATGCGGCTGTGCCTGCCGCTGATCCTGAACACGGTGCTCCGGGACTTTACGCTCACGCAGATCAACCAGGTGTGCGACGAGCTGCGCATCTACTGCTCGCGGTGCACGCCCGAGCAGCTGGACACGCTCAAGCACTGCCAGATACTGCCGGCCACGGCGCCGTCGTGCGGCCTCATGACCAAGACGAACGCGGAGCGGCTGTGCTTCGCGCTGCTGCACCGGGTCGCGCCGCCGCCCGCGCCCGCCCCGGACGGCGACCTGGTCACGTTCTCGTTCGACGTGTTCCACGACGTGTTCGGCAAGACCCGGGGCGTGTGCATGCCGGAGCTGTACACGGACAAGTGCAAGGAGTGCATACGGTGCGCCGAGTGCAAGGCCATGTTCGCGCCGCAGCGGTTCGTCAACCACATACACCGGTTCACGGGCACCAACTCGTGCCACTGGGGCTACAAGCGCGAGAACTGGAAGGCGTACGTCAAGGTGTCGCACCGGTGCCCGGACTACGCGCAGGTGGTCAACCTGTTCGAGACGTTCAAGGAGCACGTGGACGAGTCGTCGGTCACGCACCACTACTCGTCGCGCAAACGGAAACAGGTAAGATCTGTTTTGTTTTCTACATTTGCCGCGGGTACAGTTTTCGAATTTTCAAGCCGAATGGCCAGGAGTTATATTGTTCACCGCCGGACGTGTGTTGCGGCGGGTGTAACGCGTGGCTCCAAAAAACGAGTTTAAAATTATTGCATTTATCGGGTTTTTACGTTTTTATCATCATTTTTCAGCGAATAATGTTATCGTGTACGCGCGCGTTTTCCGATTTTGTGTAGTACGCAGCTGGACGCGTGCGTATTTTTAAAATTAATTGCCAATTTACGTTTATCTTATCGCGCCCACGTTGTGTATTCTCACTGTTTAATAAGAATTTCATGTGCTCTCCGTAACCACCTCTCCGTATCCCGATAATTCGTTGGCGTTTCGACCACATCCACTGTATACTGCGACGGGGATGGACGTTTTCCAAAGGGCCGTGGTCGAAATCGTTTGTTTTTCTTCTATTTTTTCTCCAACACGCCTTTATAAACGATTGAATTTCACCAAAATTGTATATACGAAGGACCTACTTAGATACGTAGATCGGTTCAAACAAACCCTGTCCCCCGTTGTGTCGTACACGTGTTTTAACGCAAAAACACGATTGGACGTGATACGTCTGATGATACCGCGATAGAAAAAAAAAAAAAGTTCAAATGTTATGAGAATCCTCTCTAGGTAGGAAATTTGGCAAGAAGATTTTTTTTTTGAAAAACAAACCACACCCTCTGGTGGTTCGACCCGGGTTTTCTTTCCCGAGTGTACAACAATATAGGTAAAATTTCGAGAAAAAAAAGTCCGCCGAATAATTTATGACGGACGTGTTTGTGAAATCCCGTTTTTCGCTTTATTATGACTCGTATTCTTCCGCAGTGCGAAGCGATAGGATTTTAAACAATGCTGTCTGGTATAAATTCTTCTAATTATTGAACAACAATTATTGTTCCAACGTACGACGCCTGCTGCTTCGAAGAGAGAGGTATTTATAGTGCCTCGGATAGTATTTTTCCGTCGGAAAATTCGTAATACGAAAAAGTCGACGTTTCCAATTTCAAAAAAAAACCGCACGTGCGTAAATCCGCCGCCCTGTTTGTTAGTCCGTACGATGTTATATCCGATGTGTGTAGATACTAATCGCTAGTCATAATGTACTGTTTGGAAAAAAGCCGTTTTTTGTAAACAACAACCTCCGGAATAACGTGTGATGTAGTACTAGGTACGTAATAAATAACAATGCATCATTAACAATTATTATTATTTCATAACTCCGATAATTTTACATCCGTACAAAAAAAACATCCCTCGATATCATTGTACAATATATCGAATCGTCGGGGCGAAAACGGTTTGTCGAAACGCGCGTGCCGATATCTTTTTTTTCCACCACGTACGCCCAAAAATCATAAACAACAATCGTATTTGCGGAGACGATATGCGTAGCACAAGATTCGCAACAAATTTTGTCACAATTTTGTCACACACAATTCCGCCGTGACAAATCGCTGCTTCCCTGATCACGTCGCGTCAATCCCGAAAATAAAATTTTTCTCTCGTTTTTCACCCCTTATATCCGCGCCATTACTATTAAGGTGGTCCGCCGTTACAATAATAATGTAATGTTGTGCTTAAAAACGAGTTTATAACGGCGTTCGGTAAATTCGAGGTGGTTTTTTTTCCGTGTTTTCGTTTTTCGCCAACGGTTTCTGGCAATACTTGCTGAAAATACGGTTTGTCGTTGAAACACACGGTGTTTGGGCGAGTTACAAAAATGAAAAATATTTTTCGAAAGCTCGACCGGCGGCGCTCGTCATAGTCAGAGTGTACACAAGTTCGACGGAATTTAATCCCGTTTTAGATTCCGAGCGCATCGTTGTCTATTATTTACACAACGTTTTTCCGCGAACAACACCATGATGGCGCCCAGTTGTTGTAAGGGACAGTTTTTAGAGTCGGTACCTCTAACGAAACGTCTACGAGCATATATTGTCGGTATATCTATCATACACTCTGATGGGAAATCATAACCAACCATTTCGTGGTGCCATAACGTTGCTTTTTTACAGATCGAAAACAACGTGTGTACGTACGAATCTTTTTACACGATATCTCAAAACGGTGGTTCAAGCGATTTTTCCCAGGTTCGTTTTTTTTTTGTCTGCGTCATAAACCTCATCGCGTCGCTTCGCCCCCTGTATCATCGTCGTCGTCGTGCGTACGGCCGCGCCAGACGGACGAAAACGGATGTCGCGTTGACCGCGCGTGACGCCGCGTTTTTCGGCCGTGCAGACGCCCCGCGCGCGCGTGTGACGACGACCGCGCGCCGCGGCCACAGGTCTCTCTCCGGCGGGGAGACGCTATCTCGCCGGTGCGCCGCCGTACGTTGTACACGGGAAAAGTGTGAAGGCCACCCACGACCTACCCTACCGCCGCCGCCGCCGCCGCCGCCGCCGATCGCCCCGGTGCCCGGGTTGTTTTTGCCGTCGCGACCGTTTTTTATTTTTCCGTTCCCGCCGGGTTCGCTGCAGCAGTCTATATTAGTGATGGGCCGCGACGTTTTTTACGACCGTTCGATATGTTCGGTTGAATTTCGGCGCCGCGCCCCCCCGAAAACGTCGCGAACATATTTTTTTCATTCGACGTACACTACGAGAGTTGATCGTTTCAAAAATAAACATCGCTCGATTGTATAACGAGATTATAACTAGGGATTACCGGCGGTAATTCGTTACTAAACGAAAAGTCATATATGGCAGGTATAAGTCATAAGTCATAGGTTCGACGGATTCTCGTACGATGGTTTTGTTTATAATAATGATTACGGTTTTATATACGTATCGTTGTTGTTACATCCGCGGTGCAGAGCTGCGGGCCGAAGCGGACGTATTATTTATTTGACAACATTATTGTAAAGTCTGGGATCCAAAAAGGTAGCAGGAAGGGAGGGTACGTGACGCTGCTGAAACGACGTTTGTTCTTATTTCGTTTCGTGGACGAACAAAAAAAGATATGGCACAAGAACCGACAAGAAAATTAAAATTAACCGTCGGTATAAGAGTATAATATACTACATATTATGTATTTAGAAAGGACAAAACTTCGGCTTTGATAATTTTATGGGTGTAAAAAACTGCTCCTGCGGACTGCTACAATAAGGGTAGGTACTGTATATTACGTTACGGGTAACAAATTGTTTTTCGACCATAAAAATTTGTTAAAAATACCGCGCGTACACAACAAAGTAGCCGGGTGGTGTACTACTCGAGCTTTCGATAACGCAAACGCGACGGCGAACGTAAAACTAACTATTCGTACGATTTTACTGTTGAACGTGGACGACTTTCATATCATGAACATTTTTTTTTTTTCTACTTTCAATACGTTCCGAGATAATTATTGTGGTGCGCCGTATAGCATCGTCGAACTTGAAACACCCTCGCTTTCTGTAATTATTTCGAACTTTAAAAGCCATATTGAAAAAAAAAAGCCACTCCAGGTCGCCGCGTGGGTTGACGGAGTAGCGACTGCGCTTGTCACTGTTTTTGGGAGTCGGCGGTTCAAACGTTTAATGTCCGAAAGCAATCGTTGCCTCCGAAAAAAACGATTCTGAGCGAGCTCAGTTATCAAGTATAATAAACGTCCCGGCGAAACCCAAATGTAACAATAAAAACGAAACGTCTCGAAAATTTTTTCGCGGTTCTACACTACAGATACAATTCTGTTAAAAATTTCCAGAAAATAGAATGATAATTTTCGAAATGTACACGCGATTTTAATGAAATCTATAATATACCTATGTCGTTAAAAAAACCAACATCGCGGTCGATTGAAAAATTTTCCAAATATTCTGCACATACAGTGCGACGGATGTGTTGCGTTCGAATTTCAAGTAAAAAAAACCCAAAATTAACGCGCGCGCGAATGAAAAATCTACAAAAACAGCCTAAAACCGAACGAGACTTTTTGACGTTGTATTTACATCGTCGTCTCGAATCTCGGCCGTTTCCGAAATTACGGAGAAATGATACTGTGTACACGTGTTTTTCGCAATTTTTCGGCCGCGTCGCGTTAAAAAAAACAAAAATCTATTGAGACGACCCAAAATGCGACCTCCCTACACAACGGTGCATCCAATACGCGTACTCTGCAGTGTACTCTTGTGCACCGTTTCTGGTGGAAATTTCGTGGGTATAAAAAACGGACAAACGTGTCCTTGTTGTTGTACCACACACTATTTAGCTTTCCTCGCGGAATCTGATATCGCGACGGCGGTAAAAATAGTTTTTGGACGCCGCCGCCGTATTATTTTCGGCGATCCGGCGAGCGCGTCGTCGTCGAGCCGAGTTCTCGACGGCGAAACGCGCGTACGGTGATACAACAAGTCGCCGCGTGATAACAGCGACTACGGTTGTCGATAACGGTTTTTTTTTTTCGTACAAAATAATAATAATATTTATTGTAGCCGACAGAATATACGACCGCCGGTGTGTATCGCGAGTGTTGTGTTATAACCTTGCCCGGACGCGGCTGCCGTCGGATTTTTTTTTTTTATTACGTCGAGCGGTTAGACGAGGTCGTCGCATAACATTATTATTATTATTGTTGTTGTTGTTGTGAGCAGAAAGAGTATGGAAAGAAGAGCAGCAGCAGGTGGTGGAGGAGGCGGTTAGCGGTCGTCCGGGGACAGGCCAACAACAACACTATCGGCAGATAGGAAAAAGAATAGATAAAAATTAATAAAATACTCGTTCGTCGTGTAGACCGCGTACGTAATAGCCGCGTGCGCGTGTGTGTTTGTACACCGTATTTGGCGAGTGCACCTATAATTCGCAGCCAAGGTCGACGGCGGCGGCGGCGGCGGCGATTTCGTTCTCAAAAGCTTCTTTTAAACATTCCCATTGTTCGCCGTCGCCTGCATTACCAAACATACAGGGTGTTTCGCACGGTCGAATAATAAAAAAAATCATAAATAAACCACGTACACAGCAGAATAATATGTATATATAGGCGTACGAAACACAAGTATTTAATGTTATGTTACGGTTAGTACTGCGGTTATAACCGAAAAATCCTTATGCACGATTGGTCGACGAATTTCATTTCTTGTAAAAAGTTCGCTTAAAATTAGAAATTCGCAAAGAGGACCGAAACAGAACGGCGGCGCGAGCGGTCGCAGGTGCGAAAAAAAAAAAGAGGAATAGTTGACGTGGACGGATCAAATAGGCAGAGCTCATTGAAAGAATGAGAAAATCGTTCATTAGCTGTGTACGAGGAATACACGAATCCCAAACAATGTTATTTTTCACTCACCCAATCTATAACCGCACTAAAACGGGCCAACGTGTTAAATGAATAATACGTGGAACGGAGCATAACATTTCTGATCATTGTGTCGATCAATCGTGTAGGTTACCCAAAGCAATAGTCAAACGACGATTTCGCTGTTGAATTATTTACGCGATTTTTTTCCCCGCGGAATAATCTACATTACTGCTCCGGTCGTTATAACCCGTTTTTCAATTTTCGGTGGGATTTTTTTTTACTCCCCATTGTTATTGGACGATTTTTTAAGCACGCCATTATGCAAAAAAACCAAAAATTGTGTTTGTAGTGCCACGTAATATTGCTGCAGTCCGTATCGAATTGGTTGGCCGTGAAATTAAAATTGGCTTAAAATTGTGATGGTATAATAAACCTATACAGAAGAGTATTGTATCCGTACGAGATGCGTTTGCAGTTTATTTAATCGTAGGGAATCCACGGCGTTATCTATTGCAGTAGTGAAATCTGACGAGTGCGCAACGTGTCACAAACATTTGAAATGTTAGAAATTAGAAACGGAGCCACACGGGCAACGCGGCCGAGGGACACCTGGTACAATTCATGTGTTTCTTCCGAAGTCTGAATATAGCTAACTAAAACCTAGAGCCGTGACCTACCGTCACTGGATTGCTGTCTCCCACGGCCGAACGATTGACTACGTGATATCGACACGGTCTATAGGTGCGATACAACCGTTTGAGCAAAACGTGCGCTTTTAAAATTTTAAATAAATTTCGAGAACGCCGTACTAATAGTTAATTTATATACGGCGTTTGATAACTGGAGTGGCCGGGTTCTTATTTCGGCTCGGCTTGCGAACGACTCTCAAGCGCCGCTTGCGCGACGAAATCGCAGACTCAATCGTCTGGCGACCGTACGACTATTTTTCAAAATCAAACAAAAAGCTTTCGAATCACACACCGTGTGTGCAATTTCCTTCTTCTTCATCTCGACCTGCGCATTCCGTCCCGAGATCGGCAATAATTCTCCTCCTCTCTTCTCGAAAAAGTCGATTGAATACCGTTTACGCGAAAAGACCTACCCGCGACCCATCGACAATTTTGTCTATCGTATCGGAAACCGAGTGGAATCTTTCGACAGTCATACGATGTCTATACGTGTTTCCACCGTATAACACCGGCGCGTGACGGTAATAGTTAAGATATTTTCGATAAATTCTCGCTGTTTTTTGAAAAGATTATAATAGCTGCACTCTCAAAACGATTTTACTCGTACAATGTGTAATATACATAAGCCGCGCAAAAGTCTTAAACTTATTATTGTTATTACACAATACGCTGCAGAGAAAACGATTGACGCGGAAACGGAGATGTACGAATAATAATACGCGAAATCGTACGATGTAGTAGTATTGTTGTCGACGCAAATTGAATCAGACTGTGTACAACACCCCGGTATATACGAGACGTTTCAAGACGTGTAAGGTACTGTAGGGCGAGTTTTCGGAAGATGGGAATAGGGTGTATATAAATAATTTCGAAACACAAAATATAATCGTAACATTATTATAGGTATGTTACGGCGAACATAATACTCTTCTCTCCGGCGTTTACTTAACGATTCCGGCGAACTCTGTGCACGCGTATTATAATAATAATTAAATCATTTTAGCTCGCGCAGCCGAGTTTCGCACGTGTCGACACGCGGGCTTTGTGACGAGCGGATAGTCGACGCGATTATTTTTTCTTGTTCGGGGTAAACAACTCCCAAAACTACTTACTTATTCGATCGCCGCGCGATTTTTTTTGAAAATTAAAGAAGACAACCGCAGAACAGGTTTTAGGGGCATGCATTTGCAGTGCCAGAGATTAAAACAAACGCGTAAATCGTATATGTATCCTATCAATTATTCCTCGGCCCGCGGGTTTTCAGCTACCCCTGCGACCACGGCCTTTTTGTCCCTCAGATTGTTGTATTGATACTTGTGTTTGATATCGGCGTGTAGATAATACGAATTGTTTATGGCGCCCACACAAACGACGTGTGCATTCGTATTTTAATATAATACGGCAGAACTATTCCTCTCGTCCGCCCACGGCTAGCTCCGGTTGATCCGACATGCTCAACAATTAATACGTGCGTTTGAATTTTTCGATTTATACCATGTATTTGCCGATTCAGGCATTTTATTCATCTTATCGCTTACGCGTACACAAAAAAAATATTTTTACTTTTTCGTTTTGACTCGTCGCGTTCTTCGTAACTCAAAAACATCGACTAATCACAGAGGTACCCGTCGCGTCTAAAAAACCTTTTTTTTATTATATATTATCGTGGCGGATTTCATCAATAAGTTTTGTGCGGATCGTCAAACCGCGCGACGGAAACTATAAAATTCGGCGAAAACGTGAAAAATGTGCGCGCGAGAAGACGGCGCGGGGTGTGGTCGATTCGGCCGTTTGTGCGGCGTGCACAGAAAGCCCCGGGGAAAAGCGAAATCGGCGAAAAAAATAAAAATATTCGCCGAGAACCGAAAAAATTTAATTACGCGTCGTTGTCGGTGGAGAAAAAAGTTACTGTGGATGGATAAATAACGATTTTTGTACGGCGTATTTTTTCGCGTGAAAAATCTGATAAAACGTTCCCGTCGACTTCCGGCGCCTGCCAGCCCTCCACGCGTGCTTGAAAAAAAAGAAAAAAAAGAAACGTATCGGCGTTACAAAACTCCGGAGAAATAAACCGACGAGAGTAGTAAAATATTTTCTCGTCGTTGTCGTCAAAATCATTCCAGTATGATATACTGCAAATTAATGTCTTGTCCGCGCACAATAGGTACATTTTTTTTCTTCAGAGCGCAGCGAAGAAGAATGTGTGTAGGCATTGTTTTTACGATGTTTTTTTTTTTTCTGTCAACAACTTTTCGGGTAAAAGGAATGCTCGGATTTTTAAAGCCCCCGTGCCTCTAACGTCCACGAACTCGGGTTGTACTTTGAAAATAAACCCAGAAACCGAAAAAAAATTGCGGAGGAGAGTCTTACGGCAAAAAGTTTGAGATTTGAGATTGATTTGTGATGGAATTTTCGTTTGGAAGGAACGCTCCAATCGGCAACTTTGGTCCTAAATTTTTTTAAATTTCGCTCGCGTTAAGAATTTGCAGGGACGTGTTGAAAGAGTGCTTTTTATTTCGGCGGCGGCGGCGTCCGATTAGGCTTTTCGGGGGAAAACAAGATTGTACAGTGAAAATCTGTTGTACTTCTTGCCAATTGAAAACCGAAAAGCCACCACAGGTTTTATTTTGAAAATTCGGTTTTCAGCGATCACTTTTTACTATAGTTCGACCCATCACTAGAGCGTGCGTGTTGTTTTTTTTTTCCATCTCAATATTTGGCGTTTGTGCGGTGCGGTCGTCGTCGTCGTAAACAGCGCGCGGCGTTTTTGTAACATTCTTCTGCGTCGCGGTCGTCGAGCGTCCTCCCGCGGTAGCCGCTGCAGGTAAAAAAAAAAAAACCCCGCGCGCACGGAGAAAACAAAGAGCCCTCCTCCCTCGCCCATTATCATCATCGACACACGCCGGCTGACAATGGAAACTGGAATCTGCAGTGAAAACACATTAATACCTGGCCGTAGTATAATACACTGTGGCGACAACAATAATAATATTGTTGTGTGTACTGTGTCGATACTGCCGCGCAAACACACAGGGTGTTCAAAAAAAAGACGTAAAAAAACGGTGGCGCCCAGAGGGGTTTTGAAGAGTGGTGTTGAACGGCGTAGATTTTGTTCGTCGATACGCGTGGAAATAGATAAAACCTCACCGCCTTCAACCACAAGAAAACCGTTTCTATCTTAACAATGGAGGAGACGCGCGTGAAAAACCAGACCTACGAAAAAACCACCCGCGAAGTAGTGTAGTACCTCCGTAGAAGTTGAGTTAGACGGATCCCTTCGGCAGCTGCGCCTAGTAGAGAAGGATGTTGAAAACAAGACGAAAACTGGAATCGATGTTACGCGGTGACAACTTGCGCCGGGACAAGAGTGGACACCCGGGCGGATAGTTTCGGGGACAACACAAACGCAAATGCGGCTCCGTGCAGCTAACATTACCATCCCTCCAGACCCGCGTAGAACCGAGAGCATATCAGCCGTGTCTTGAACTCCGTTACAACCGCCAACACCTTTCAAAGACGTCGTGTCCGCCTCCAGAGAAATCCGGATACGATGACCCAGCCGCGTACTCGAGTTATCCGGAAAGAGCGAACGTTACGAAATTGTTCCCTGACGACCCAGAAGAAACTCGAGTTCACGGTTTCTCCTAGAAGCGCACTACTTCCCCGGACAACCCTCCTCAAAACAGAGTCGGAACAGCAGGGCATAAATGCGGCTGTTGTAATCTCTTTAAAGTCTTCTCCCCGTGCCCGTATGGTGCAAATGTGGCGGTTATTACAATAACAGTGCGTTGTAGATTCTTGTCCGGACAGAATTCGCCGGCGGTGTCTCCGGTAAACTCCGAGGAACGGACGAAAAATCTAGAAAAGTTCGGTTACTACACAGTAAAACAGTCGTTACACGAATCGTTTTACGTTGCTATCACTCGTTTCACAATTTTAATTGTCTACCCCGATCGGTTCTAACTCTCGTTCCTGTGTATCGCATACCCACGCTCCTGGATATCGTATACGCGACAGTACTCTTATATTTCAACGTATTGTTGTTTTAACTCTTAAACCGTCTTGTATGTTGTACTGCCGTGCACACCCCGTGCAGCTGTGCTTGTGCCAGCTATGGAGGAGAAACGGCGATTACGAGTGAGACAAAACCGAGAAAAAAAAATGTATACACAGAGAGAGAGAACCCCGGAGCAGAGGAAACACACACAGTATGCAGCCACGTGCTCTGTTGTTGTTGTTGTTGTTGTTGTACGTACACACACGGGAGTATGCGTAGTAAAAGCATGGGCGGGGGCGGGCGGTGCGGAACAGGTCTAACGAGCTCAGGTGAACGGCCTTATAGTGGGAACAACAAAAAAAAAGAGAATTAAAAAATATCCTTTTTAGGAATATTGTCGTCGTGTATCTGCGGCGCGATCGTCGTCGTGTGTATCTCCAATGCGTATAAATTGTGTTTTTTATACACATGCGCGGCTAGTGATTTTCGAATTTTTAAACGGAGAATTTCTGTATACTTGCTGCTCCGCACAGCGTTATACGTAGTGTTAACACGGCTCAAAACCGATCCGTCTTTTCCTTCTGTCGGCTCGATATCGTGTGTTCGATCAAATTTTGATACATCACAATTTTGTACGTCTTATGTACGCGTGTGTATTCTCTGTCATAACGTTATCGATAAACACTCTGCAGCTCGCGTTTGATTTCGACTTTCGGGAGCGCTGTTTAGTCGCACAATAAGTGCGTTTTAGATTATGCCCCGATACGTTTTTTTGAGCGCGCGTCGTAATAATTCTCGTTGTGTTTTTTCTGGTGACCAACGCGCGTATAATTCAGCGAGTTCAACATTAAAGGGGCATTTCTTTTACAAGTCCTCACGATTTTACACGGCCGTTTGATCTTGGTTTTCAAAAATTACCCTGTAAAAATGTTTACCACCTCCGTTTAAACACCCCGATTTTCAGAGTACGTACGACCGCATGCGACCGTGTATGCGTCATAAAATTCACAGGTGACGAAGATCATTATTTTCATCCGCGATTTTATTCAACGATCCAAAAAGTTTCGGCGAGGCCAACACACACGACGTTACTTTTTTTACTCTCTGTGTAACGAAAATACAAACGCCGCACGTTCGCGCGACACGACAAACGTTTTGTTGATTTTCTTCTTTTATTTTCGGGGTCTAAAAGTGCGGTGTATTTGACACGTGTCGTCTGCAGGATACTGTGAGATAATGCAGTTTTTAAAGTGCCGATCTTATCCCGTATTTTCCCGAGGGAAACGTTCACCCGGGAAATCCTCGTGTTTGTGCAGCCGAAAGTATATATTATAAGTATTTTGTGTGTGCGTTTTCCTTTTGACGCGTATGAGTATACTCTGCCCGCGGTGTGTTGTACGCCACGAAGGAAAATTTTCATTTTTACCCCGGGCCCTTGCAGCCGTGGGCAAAAACCCTTTTCAAAATAATGTGTTCACAATTCGTACGTAGTGTATTTTTTCGGTTCTGCAGCGGGTCATATCTGAGAATATTTAAAATCTTAAAATACGGTATCAGACTGTCAGATACTGTGCGAAACGTCAAACACGATATAATAGCATTCTAAAAACGACAGCAGCAGCACAAGAGCGAATCGATTTTTTCGAGGAGACCGCGCGTTTTAGTTTTAGCGCGTGCAGTGGATTGCGGGCGTGATAGATCGTTCGGGCGCGCGCGAGGTTAATGATATATATAAATAAGCTGACGAACGAGTGAAGAAAAAAAAAAAAATTGCCACGTTCTGTAATAATAATAATGATTTTTTTTTTGTACTTATATCTCTCCTAAATACTCACGCGAACCGGTTCTCGTCTTTTTCTCCATTCCTCCGGACCACACCACCCCCTCGCCGCCAAACACAACAAAACACTGCTGATACGAATTTAATTAAATATTTTTTCGGTCTCTCGCGACCAGGCGATAAACAATGTATGCAGTTTCGTAATGATTTTTATATTATTATTATTATTACGTCTCGTCGTTTATCGTGTTGTGTGTGTGTACAACATATTTTTAGCCGGGTACTACTTGTGAAAAGGAAGGAAAAAATGCGTGGATTATACAACGAGATTCCGACGACCGTTTTCATCTGCAGCCAAATAAAAACGCGCGCGCCGCGGCAAAAGGCCAGCAGCGGCGGCGGCGGTCCAAAATTAGACGTGCCCGTTACTCTACCGTCGGCCGCCGCGACCCTCCTACCTATATACCTACGTGCGGCCAGCGCGACGATGAAATTGTGCTCTTGGAAAGAAAATTTCACACAAAACGCGTGTACAAAGTAAAACGTGTAACATGTTGTGTATATATATATTTGGGTTTTAAAAAGGAGTAGACGGGCTAGACGATGTTTTTTGCCGTTTACGGCTTTGGACGGGTGGACCACTCTTTTGGGCTAGCCGACGTTTCCGGATGCCAAACGGACACGTTTATTGTATGTGTAACAACAACACCCGAAAACGAGTCGGAGCGTTCGAGAAAAACTATATTGTATTACGCGTGCTAACCGAAAATCAAAACTTCAAAAACACTTCGACTCTCTGACCGAAGTTTTAAAAAAAAAAACTTAACCTATTGTAAAATAGTTTCATATAACCGGTATTAACCGATTTTCAATAAAGTAATAGTTATTTTGATAAATGAATGATATAAAGTTGTATAGATTATTGTTTTTCGTTTTCTGGAAAATCCGTACAAGTCAGGGGAAATTCAAAAAGGACCCCTTCTATCGGAACAAAAATTATAACGCTAAATAGTTGCGCGGTGTACGTTGACGGCCAAAAATCACGGTATTCGTTTCTTCTGCCGCCGCCAAACATACCATATTTAATGACGCGATAAGAATTCTGAATAACTTTTCGCGAATGTGAGTACATAGAAAACAACGACGTTTCCACATTTTCGAATTATTCGGACCGTACATTTTTACGAATTTTGAAAATCTTATAATCGAAAATGTCGGAAAGCCGTTTTCGAGTACGACGAACTCTCGGGTCTTTCGCAGTTTTCTGAATCGCCCGTCTTTAGCCATCAGAGTCGGGTTTGACTTCTATGCTTTCGGTGGCGAGAAAGAAAGTCTCCCATCCACTCGACCAACGCAGTTCACACGACTAAAAACTTGTTATTAGAGCCGTCTATGGCGGACCTCATCTCTGGCTTCACGCGGTCACTAACCGAGGAGTCGGGCGCGCGAAGGACACGACGCGTGTCGGCGGCGGCGTCAGCGAAACGCCCGTCCGGCAGAGGTTCGCCTTTCTTCCGACTGTTGTCCTCCACTTATCACCACGATAACCCACACACACACTACAACCCCTCGTATCGTTGTTTTCAGTACCGCTGTTTCCATCCCTTCTTCCTCTAGAGAACCAATATTATTTTACCTTTTCATAACCGCCGCTTCGGTTTCTCTACTCGTCGCGTCACGTCCGAACCACATCCCAACGACGCCGCCGACTGCCTCTTACTGCCTTCTGTCGTCATCCCCGTCCGCTAAGCGTTACACTCTGTTCGGTCCTCTGTCTCACCACTCGTACACGCTCCTCTCTGTAAAACTTTTATTGGAATTCTTCGTCCGATCACAACTCTCCGCAAAAGCCCCGCCGTTCCTGAGTATACTTAGTGAGGCCTGATTTACCTCTCCCGTATCGTTACGTCACCTCCTCACTCTTCTCCTGCGGGGCTAAAAACCGAAATATCGTCGGCCGCGGGCGTGTTGTAACCGTGTACGAATTAACATTGTAGTAGTGACGTTAAAAATTCTAAAAACTGTCCGGCGAGTAAAAAACGAATGTAGTACGATGTGTGACGAAAAAAAAGAAACCGACCGTCCGATTGTTGACCTGGCGGTAGGCGCGCACGGCGGCTGTGTGTGACCTTACCGGCGCGCGCGGCCGCCAGACCCGCCGCCGCAGGTCGCAACGCGTTCGCTCGCTCGCAGACACGTCGGTCCCCCACTCGTCGTGTTCGTGTCTAAAAATAGAAAACGGCCTATATCATTACCGGGCGAGATGCGTTTCATATTTTTTGTCTCGTTTTTTTATCGCGCCGATCGTGTTCCTCGTCTCTCCCCGCACTCGGACATGATAATAATAATAATAATAATAATAATAATAATATTAATAATAATAATAGTAATAATCACGATGATGACAATGACTGCCGCAGATGTGTTATATACGTGTGTAGGAGACCGCTCCTACTACTGCTATTCACTCGCCCAGACCAAACGGCTAGAGACTCGAAATATCGTACATTCCGTGGAGTAGTGTAGGGGCTCGCCGATAAACGGTTTTTCAAAATTCGACCTCTGTGTGGGGCTGAAATGGGGTTCGACATTTTACGCGCCGATCGATGCCCGTACCCCGCTGGTGGGTCTAGAAATTTAGCACAAAAGTTCCCTATTCGCCCACGTAGAATAAGTTTTTCAAAATTCAACCCGTAAAATATATTGATACGTGTCGATCAACCGAACCCGCACTTCTCGGCAAAAACGATCGAAACATTTTTCAATTACAATCGAGATCCCGACTCCGTTATTCAACGTGTGACACGAACGGTTGGGGGGCGCTAACCTAACCCGTAGAGTTCTTGGTTTTTTTTTTTCGGTTTTTTGGGGTAAAATTTGGAGAAAAACTAAAAACCGGTGTTGTGTACCACCGGACTCCATGAACCTTTTGGAAAAGTTACTGAAAATCGGTGTATTCCGAAAAGTTATTGCGCCAGAAAAAAAAACATTGTAAAATACGTTCCTCGCTCGTCGCCCAGAATCTGATAGAAATTACGAAAAAGTGTTTTAAGACGTTTATAGTGTAAATGGTGGTTACAATTCTATATAGAAACGCGCATTTTTTATATTGATATCATGACTGATGTTTTAATCGACGACTTCTCTTGTGCTTTCGACGTATATATTCGCTGACGAATATATTATAGTTACGTAGTTTTAGATTCTGAGCGAATCATTGTTTGTACAATGACGTTTTTTTTACATTCTGTGATCTTCTAGTATTGGAACGTATGCTCCGACTCTAACGTATCAAAAGATAGTAAGATGATACTGTTTATATTTGAAGCGTTTTTTTGAAATTTTAATTATTTTTGGAGCCGAACACGACGAGAACGTCAAAATCCGTTCGACTTGAAATCTATGTATGTCATTAAAACGGGTCGTGTCCTGCTGAAATTTCGATCATTTTCAAATGGAACTGTGTGAAATTTTTGATTTTCTTAAAAAGATAAAAAAAAACCGTTTTTTCGAAGTTGCTTTTCGGATATTAAACAACGAACCACAACTTTTCGACTACAGTGAGTACCCACCCACCCACCCCGTCGAACTGCCCGCGCGACCTAGACCACCGGCTATTCGAAATTACGCTTTTTGTTTTTTCGCGATATATTCGTTGTTCGGGGTCGTCCGCGTGTAATATACCTATAATTACCGTATAGATTATAATTTACAATATTATTTTAATGAATAATGCAGTACACGCGCCTTCGGACAATAGCCGTATATCATAACACAACGGCGGCGGTTCGCGGTGATGGCAACGCGCGTTTGGTGGTGGCCTTGAGCGCGGGAGTAAAATGTGCATGTGAAATGTTTATGCAGTTATATATATTATTATTATAAAATTACCTACACCGTGTTCGAGAGAAGCGAAATCTTTCAAGGACGACTGCAATTTTATAAAAAAAATTTATTTACAGATTATGAGCGAAGAACGTACCGTTTGTTTTTACAACGATGTTTTTTTTTTCTTTTATTTCCCCGCGAACACTTGTGTAAAGGAACGATACCTCCAATGAATGGGACTAACTCTTTGGACTCGTTGAGAAGGTTTCAAAATTGAAAGAGTTATACAATCCACAAAAGAGCGGGTTAAATTTGACCGTTTAATGATTATTACGATTCGGTTTTTCGGCCGTAACATCCAAAATAATGGACGGGAACCAGCTTGAAACCTACTTCGTGGTTCGCTAAAAAAAAATCAACAAAAAGTTTTGAAATTTTAACGCGAGGTTAACGACGGATAAGATAAGATGCTAAAAAAAAAAAATTCAAAAATCCGTAGTCACGATTTTTTATAGTGTTTTCCATCAGCTGTGGTCGCGAACAAAATTCAATTTCTGGTAGCACGTGTTATCGGGCGCGGATAAACGCGACATTGCGGCGGTGTATGAAGCGAAACGACGGAATTCCTGGTCGGAAAGAGAAGAATCAGTCCGAAAATCGTGTCCTTTCTTCCTTGTGCTGCTGCAGGACGATAATTAGTTAAAAAACGGATATATATTCACGATATCCCCAATCCCTGTCGTCGGGCTTCGTCGTTGTCCATTTTATTTTTTTTTCAAAAGTTCTGCAGAGCACCGAACGAATAAATCGTCGTAATGTCGTACTCGAAAAAAAAAATACAAACGTAACTATCGAGAAGAAAATAATACGCAATTTATAACGGTCATCAATATTGTATATATAGGTACGTGAAAAGCGATATCATCATCATCTCTTCGTCGCATGTGACCGGGCCGCGTGTTTATTATACGCATCGAGTTAGTTTGGTGTCAAAAATATACCATTCAAGGACGACGTTAAAGTGATATTTTCATTTTCCGTGCCAGAACTGCTTTTTTTTTAAAATCTAATTTTTTTTATATGTCGCGGTTACAGTAACCGATAACGACGTGTGAGAAACGGCATGTTGGTGTGTAAACCTGTGCGAATTTAACGTTTAACTAAACCGTATAATTGCGTACAGTATAATTTTTCTACGCGCTCTATAATATTTGTTTAAAATTTTTAAGAAAAAAATAGTGGTGTATAGAACAACGCACCGCCGCACCTGGATAACGTTATTTTACGTTATTTTTTTTTTTTACCTACGTACGTTTCGCGTTCATTAATGAAAAAATATATTTTTTTAACAAAATGGAAAACGGTGTTTAATAATAGCTGTTAATTTAGACCACATGCGCGTGTTGTGGGTATACACCACAATAATAAGATCGCGGCCAAATCAATATTTACGTCCCGCTGCGGCGCGATTTAGAACGGCGAGACGTAATAAATTAATTATCATCAGGCCCCGTAAGTGTTGTATACATAATAATATATTGTATAATACGGCGAGGTGTACAATTATCCGTTATTGTTTGACTAACAGTGTTGGCACGCCAGTGTCGCACTAGTAGTGTTCTTTGAGTACGTATATTTTGTTTTGTTATTGTGACAGCAAAGTCATATGCGGAGAAAATGAGGAGGAGAGGTACTTAAATTCCCAAAAAATTTAAAAAAAAACTCGGGTATATTTTATCTCTATGCAAACTATATAGTACCTATGTGTTGTAAAAAAATAATAATTAAAATACCCACTCAAAAATGTAATCGTAGAATCTTCTCGTCTAACGTCCGTACCTATATAACCATAATGTTATGAAATTTTCGATAAACTTGTGACGAGAATTCAACTGTTCATCGAAGACGACCGCCGCCCGCGTACCTGCTTTGACCGGAAATCGACTACTTTTTTTTTCCCCGTCATAGTGATAGAGTTCCAATTTGATAGATTAACTCTCGGTACAATTCATCAGGAATTTGGAAAAGTTTCAGAGTTTTTTGATAACTGACGTCTGCGGATTCTCGTATACGCCAACCGGATACATGGAACGGAAAAAAAAAGTAACCGTATGCCATAAAACATGATAGATACTGTACCTGCATAGCCCATAGACTGCGGATAAACCTATGGATATACTGCGCTTGGATATCAAATTGAAACAAACGTGTATTGAGGCGACCGTGGATGAAAAATGATTTGGTAGTTTGATTGTTCCGTGACGTTTACGTAAAAACCTAAATCTCGATGAACAACAACAGCTGTTATTTTTAACGAAGAAAACAAAAATTATTTCATCCCATATGCGATGTACAATATTATGTCCGTGGTATGTCTAGCCGGTAGGTTTGTGCAGTCATTTATCAATGAAAGTGTACGCTTTTTGATACAATATTGAAGCGTATATTTTCTAAATAATTTATAGCGGATTTAATAAATTGTAATAAAAACTTACGTTAATATTATACGCGGTGCTAGTCTAAACAATGATGTCGTACGCGTTCGGTTTTACTGCGTTTTAACGTAAAAAAAGCGCGTTTTATATTCTAAATAAAATAAACAAATCGCACGCTTTGAAATAAAATCATCATAAACAATAGTACATATTCCATACAGCGATCGCAGGTTTTCGAAATATCGAATGAATCGCCTATAGGTATATTTCAAAAATATCCAAATGTCCAACGCGGGTTCCCGCTACACTGTAATAATATCGTCTCCTGCAGGCGATTGTGGTGTGTATATATATTCTAGTTGTACAAACGCGATATTATTTTTTTTACCAATTATTTGGATTTTGTCTGTCGGAATATTTATGTTTGGTCCCGTTAAAACGAGGACAAAAAAAAAAAGTAACCTATATTTACTATAACAGTTAGACGGGATCGCTAAACCTCGAAAAAATACGGTCTTAAATAACGGTTTGACGGCTGGCGAACGTCGCATCCGCACCGATGCGGTTTTACATTATATTGTATCTTTTTTTCGCGTACTTTCACGTTGCTACAGTGACTTTCGATTTTTTTTTTTTTACGTCTCGTTTTAAAACGGTTTGTTTGATTGAAAATTATTCGTTTGATCTTGTACACGTACGGTATACATACGAGTATATATATATATGCACGCGGGTAACGCTGATTATGTGGGGATTCGAATAGCCGCAACTCAAATCGGTTGAGAGGGAAAAAGAAAGGTTCGGTCAGTTCGAAAACTGCATCCTTTCCTCAGACGTACAGATAATAATAATAACACTACCGCAAAGTGTATATAAATAACGTTCTGAATCGGCTGATCCACTTATACGTTTCTCGGTGAAATCGTCGCTTAAAGTGCGGTGCATCGGATGTATAGTTTGCGCGGCGGGAGAAAGGACGATTTCGGTCAGGTGAACAAAAAAAAAAACAAAATAAACGCCTCGCGTTAAAATAAATCCACGATGAGACTATATTTTATCATCGTGGTGTTCGCTAGTTATTAGTGTACCTTTCTCAAAGACCACAATATGTCTTTTTTTAAAAACATTTCAAAACAATTCGTACTAAATCGCCAACAGTAGTAACACACCCGAAGCTGTGACCTGTGTCACTTGTGTGACTGTTGTTACTCTATTTTTTTTTTTTTAAACTTGAGAATAAACCAGTCGAGCAGGAAGAGTAGTTGTCCTTGATAATTTTTTTTGTAAAAATACGTATCGTCCTCGCAGAGAAAAACCCAGAGATCAAAATCGAAATAGTCGCAAAGTATGCAGAAGTTTAAAAACGAGACATCCGTGCAACAAATTTTCGTCTTGCTTCGCTATTTTTCAATGACTTCGTAAAAAATATATGCCCCGAAATATGAACAAAGTTTTAATCATAAAATCCCGGTAAAAATCCAAAAAATAACTTTGAAAATCACAAAAAAATGAGATCTCCGTACCGTGTATGAAAAACGTTTTGAGTTTATTTTTTAAGGATTTCGTGTAAAACAAATATATTCCTTCGGAATACCAGCCCCGATTATAAATGTAGTTGTTTATTATTTTTTTTTTTTAAATAACGATTAATTGATGAATCGCGCACGCGAAACACCCTTGTAGAAGCCGACGACGAAAACCGGTGCGAAATGATTTACAATATCGTCGTCGTGTGTGTGTACCGTGTGCGGCGGGCTAAACGACGTCGGTGACGTCTGTATTTGTTGTTTTTTATTCAAATTTTTCGGGGGACACGTATTATTATTATAATGTTGTTATTTGTGCAGTCGATAATTACAATACATATTATTATTATAACAACCGTATACACATTATTATACAATTTATAATATGTGCGAGGAAAACACACTGTGAAAGGAATTATATATAAAAAAAAAAAAAGTCGAATATAATATAAGAACGATCGACTACGACCGCGGGAGGCTATACGTATATAAACACGCGAAAAAATAGGGTTGTGTGTTTTTTTTTTTTTTTGAAGGAAGAAAAATTATTGTATAATACATATTTTATTGTTATTATATTGTTGTTGTCGTTGTTGTTGTTGTAAACGTACGTATAATATAAATACGTGCGAACAATATAACAGCGAAAACGTGTTTTTGGGGTTATTTTAGGGTAAACATTTCTTTATTGTTAACGCGCATTGTGGTGCGGGTTGGGGACGCATTTTGTATTATTCTATGTTTGTGTACTGGGGTACTTACTATATTTTCGTAGAAGTTTACATAACATTACTGTCGGGGCCGAGATGAGCACTTGAAATCGCATAAATAGAAAGTATCGCCCAAAACTACGAGTACCTACCATAGCTGAAAATAATGACCAAACGCAAAAACATCTTAGAAAACCCAATAGCGTCGAAAAACCGATGATATCACAATAATTTCCCGAATAAAATTTAAAAAACGAGATCTCCTCCGAACCGCGAAACAAATTTTTTCAAGTGGTAAGAAACGTGCACGAAATTTCGGCCAGCCGATTATTACGCTTGAATATTGTTTTAATTTTAGACTGGCGGTAAGTTTTTTTTAAAAATCTCGCGGTTCGACTTTCCGCACGTATAGAAAGAACGTTCCAATTTTTAAGGTCAGTAACTCTTTTAAAAGGTTCACGGACCCCGGTGACATTTTGGTTAAGACTTTTTTTTTTTTTGACATTTTGCTTACTTTTTGAGTTTTTTTTTGTTGAGATTTTCAGGTTTGTATTGACGTTGTCGTTACGCTGAATACCACACACGAGTTGGGATTTCGACTTAAACATTTTTCTCGATACTTGGATTATTTAGCTATGTGCCGAAAACGACGAGAATGGCGAAAACGTCAAATTCGGCGTCAAAACGCGCTGAAACTAACGAAATTGTCGTTTTCAAACTTTTACGGTACTAAATGAATTTAATACGTTATAAAAGATTGAAAAAAGTTTTTGCTTGGTATAATACACTATTTTTTTTCCCCGTATGTATAATAGGAGTATAATTCGCAATATTTTTTATTTTCTCCGAGGACTTATTAGATAGAAGATTAGATAGCTCGCTCAAAATCGTTTTTTTCGAACGCAATGATTTATCGTTGCTGCTGTCAGATATTAAATAACACGGATAAACCGCAACCAACGACCCACCCGAAGCGCGTATAGTCTCGTTACTGCACTTTTTTACCGTAGTTCTTATAGATTCTGAGCGGAACGAGGAAGCTATTTGTTTTTTAATGATGTTTATACTGTCAACAAAATTTTTATCAGAAATATTGCACCGATTTCTACATACAGTACCTTTTCACTTGGAAAATCGAATCTATATGGTACTTTAGACGGGACATTTTTCGATTTTTTCAATAGCGACGGGAAAAAATAACCACCAAAAAATTGGGAAAAGCCGCTAAAAACGGCATTTTGTCGATGACGCGTAAAGTTATTTCTCTCAATCATCGAGGAGTCCCGAAATTTTAGACAATAATGTGTCTTTGTACTAACTTTGAAAAATTTTATTTAATCTTACGCTATTTGTAGCCATTTTTAGATTTTGAGATTTTCATTCGTAAATGGGTTAATTTTGGGCATTTTTGACTTGAAATTCGAACCCAACATCAGCGGTACGTTACTACTGTGTATACCAAACATTTTGAAAATTTTTTTATCCACGATATCGGTTTTAAGATTTTTAACGACGTATTTCATTAAAATCGCGTATACTTCTAGTTAATATCGAAAACAATCGTGTCTTGAAATTTTTAACGAAAACGCATCTTCGTCGCTGCACACTACAGAAAAATTGTTCAAAAAGTTTCGTTCAGTATTGTTGTTATAATTTCACCAGGACGCGTTAGGATAACCGCGCGCGCGCTCGCTCGGAATTCGTTTTTACGCAGATCGCTTTCGGATGTCATAAATACGTCGTAACACGTTTGAACCGCAACTTCCGCGTACAAAAATTGACCCGCCCGAAGCTATGTGTTCCGTCGAAAACTACCCGCACACACACACGACGTATAGAGAGCGATCCCCCGGATTGTTTTGTTGCGAATTTTCGGATCGTTTTCATAATGTTTTCATAACTCATAACGCGTAATAATATAACATTAATATTATACTCGTTTCTGTCCGTGTACATTACACACATTTTATCATGTACTAGCCGATCCGGCAGTGCTTTGCTATTGCTCTAGATTTCATATTTCAGATTTTCCGTATAGCGGTGTTTGGCGCCGTCGCTTTTCTCCGCTGACGCTATAACGGCCCGAACGGATAGTACAGTCGAACACCAATAAAACACCATAAAACCGGTAGAGTGAAAATTCGAAAAAAAAAACAAAAAAAAACGCAGCAAAAGAACGACAGAGCAGGGCTCGAAGGACTACTTTCATCTACGTGCCCCAGCTTAAGACTAGAATCTATGGAGCCTCGCGTATCCGAAAGGACGGATCTATCAGTCGATGTTGTCGCGTTATCCGTACGTGTGATGACGAGCAAAAGAAAATTAACGCTGGCGCAAATCGTATAAATTTTATCAGTCGAGCTATACGAATGATTCGTACGTTATAAATACCTTCCCCCAGCGATAACTGCAGTATATCCGTCGGGTACTTTTTGACCGTGTCATTATAGGTGCGTACAAAAAAAGGGGTTTCTATTTTACGTTGTTACGATATCATCGTATACAGATGTATAACGCCATCGCGTCGTTATCTCTCGCTGCAAAGCTCGCGTACGATTTTCTCACGAAAAATATTTTTCGCCCGGACATCGTTATCCGGAAAGCAAACAACCGCGGCACCGGTTTTTCGGTTTCGAGAAAAGCGGTCGAGTTAGTAGTAGTAGTAGACGACAGCAGCTGACGGAACGGAGACGGACGTTTTTTTTTTTTGTATCGAGGGGAGGCCGGCCCCCGATGCTCGGTGGTGCACAGCGGGACGGAATTAACACCGCACTAATGCCACTGGGCACATTGTGGTGCGGCCAAAAGAAAAAACGATCGAATAACTCGTTTTCTTCTCACACCGTTGTGCGCTGCGTGTGTATATAGTAGTTCTCTCTCACAGGCGACGATTTTTTCTACATTGTTTGTGAAAAACGACGCGCATAGCGGGCTAGATAATAATGCAATGGATAAAAGCTAGGAATCAGTGTAAAAAAATAAATAATCATTATATCGACGACACGTGAACTATTCTCGTGACAGTGTTTGACGCGACCCATTTTTATGGAACGTCCGTATTGTTTATAAGTTACGCGTGCAACGATCGTTTTTGATAATAGTTGCGATTGATGTCCGGGGCCCTATCTCTTCCCAACACAAATAAGTATCTTCGTACCATGAGGAATCAAGTGCGAAACGTACAGATTCGGCTGTAGCGCATCCAAAGACGAATATCGAAAAACGAAATTTGTTCCGATGTTCTTCGAGTATAATGTATATATCCGCGTAGTAAGTTTTCATTTTACTTCTTTAACTACATCAAAAGGGTTTTTTTTTTCCGTCGTAACGCGCGTTTCGGTTTTTTTTGACGACTCGCGCTGGTCAACGAAACCTCGGGAATTCAGTCCGGGAGCATTTCAAACGAATGTGGCGCGAGCAAATTCGTAAAGTTTTTATTCTACGCGGAAATTTTTTTTTTCGAACATACGTCTCCATCACGATCGAATTCGACGAATAATCTTCACGGTCTGTCGTTTAATATTTTTAGCCGCTTGTTTTTCTGGATTGAAATCCGGGCCTTGATCCTCGTTTGTAATATTAACTGTACGAAAAAAGAAGGCGGCAACCTATTCGTGGCAAACGGAAAGAACGATAGAGTAGTATCTCGCTCATGAGTGTTTCGAGCTAATTATAAACTTACGCGCGGAAAAATTATTTTATTCGTTATAAACTGGAATATACTGTGTGTAAAAAGATGTGCGAACGAGACACGAATTCCTAACCGTGTAATCATTATAATGATTTTGTTTAGGCGGTTTTCGTATTGTCCGAACACGCGAAAATAACGACGAATCCCGAGGTTTTTTTTCGACACGTTCGCCGACGCGGGTGTTCCCCGTGAATAACTCTTGATTTTTTTTTTTGAAAAATCTTATTTTTTCGGTTTGTATATAACGTTACACGTTGGCATATCGCGTTGTTTATACATATTAAAATATGTGTATAACGCATTTTATAATACATAATATCCTAGTAGTAGTAATAGCTGGTGATATAACTGTGTATAGTGCGTGTAGTATCGCGCGCGTTTTTTGGCAATCGTTTCTTTGCACTTTGGCTGTTCGGATTATTTTTGTTTTTAACGACGCGCACATCTCGTCGGACGCGCGCCGCGAGCGTTTGACGGTGGTTGACAGTTGGCGCGAGATGTAAAAGTAAGCTTTTTTTTTCCCCCTCGTTCGTCGCGTTTCTCTTTCAAAATGTTTGTTTTTTTTTCCCAACGAATATCGCAACAATAATTTGTACGCTATGTACAGTAAAATATCGAATAATGTTTGACGGACATTACGTGTATCGTACGTATTTTATAACGATTAAATACGCGCAGATTTACAGGAAATCCGAAACGAAATGAAGTCATCATTTACATTCCGAGCGATGATCGTGACTGTTTTTTTTTTCTGTCGACAACTTTTCGTATTTCGGAACGCTCCGATTTTCAGTTACTTTTCTAATGGGTCCGTGAACTCCTCCTCCGGGGTGGTACCGTGGTTTTTTTTTTTGTTGCTGTTGACGTTTCGCTTATACTTTTTGAGTTTTATCCCGAAAAAAAAAAATCGAGAATTTCACGGCGAAAAATTTTTAGATTTTTAACGTTAGTACGAGTTTTCGGGCAGAAAGAGTGCTGCGTTGTAAAAGTCGGGATATATCATTTTATTTGAAGCGGCTTTTTGACGATTCGATCATTTTCCGAGTTACGTGCGCCGAAAACGCGACGGGGAAATGGCAAAAACCCGTGTTAAACCAACGTAATAAACAATTATTTTTATTCTTTGCCGTTTAATGGTGGACGTCTTTTATGTACTGAATACGTTATAAAAAATTGAAAATTGCTAGATACAATTCCATTTTTCTTTACGCGCGTATAACAGGTGTGATTCGTGATATTTTTCATTTTCACCCAGGACTTGTTATAATATTAGACAGCTCGCTCAGAATCGTTTTCAACGCAATGATTTATCGTTGGCTCCAGATAACACGGACGAACCACAATTTCTGAAACCAAAATGACCCACTCAAAGCGTATTAGTCGGCACCTTATTGCCGTTCTTTTTTTTTTCATTTTAAAACGTACACGCGTCAGTTGTTTTGTATGTTGTATAATATAAAAGCAGTATTCAATTTGTTTCTCTCACAACTTTGTCGTCGTGTACACATAATACAATAATATATTAGTGTAATATAAGTTTTCGTGTGTTTTTACCATTTTTTTTTTTTTTTCCTTATTGGCATAACGATAAAACACGCATATAATTATTTTTATAGCTGGTATGGTTTCTACAATACATGTATATAAATCTCGAGAAGGACAACGCGTGACAACAACTGTCAAGCATAAAATACACTATATCATTTTCGATTAAAAAAACAACAGCCTTCACGCGGTTGTCGTCGGTTCGTCATTGCGCCCGTGTATTGTTATGTTCTTTATCCAAACGGGCATTTTTTTTAGATTTATCGTCCGACAAAAATAACGCGATCAGTTTTCCGACTGCCGCCATTGTTTCCGAACGAAATTTTCGAAATTCACGCGATTGACGGTCAATCGTTTTTGTACATTGTTGTTCGTAGCCCCCGCAATAACTCGTGTTAAAAATGTTATATTCGTATATTATGTGTAGATTACGCGCCGTATTGTTATTGCGTTGCTTGTAATTTGGCGATAAAATTATTTCGATCGTGTATCGGTTTTGTTTCAGCGCGTATAGTTTTTTGTAGTATAAAAACCAGAACTATTGTGCTTTCACAATCAAAATATGATAATTTTGCTAAATATTTTTTTTTGGTACCTATATTAATTTTAAAATGATTTGATAACAACCAACGAAAATGATTTTGACGATTTTCCACCATTTTTAATCTTAATATTTATTTATACGGCGCCAAACAAAAGATCGAATTCTAGATTCTGTAGGTTCAATTCGTGTAAACCGCGCGATATGGCTCACTCGCGTTATTTTAAAATACCGTATTGTACACGACAACTTATAGTATAAGTTAAGTTTAAGTTAAATTTTTATTTTTAGTCAAGTTTAAATTAGTTTAAGTCTTAAACCAATATAGTTATTCCGAAACGCGGCGTGTCAAACTTTACCCGTGCGACTTTGGGTGTAGATGCCGGTTATATTTTCGTTATAATTTTACTTACTTCGGCGAACGCGAGGCCGTTAATTTTGATTAGGAGAAATAAAATAAAATAACATGTTGTCGTCAGCGCATTTATAAAACAAGTTACTTATCATACGTGTATGTTTTTTGTGCATTACGAGCTCGGACAACACGGCGGATCGCTTATCGGTGACATCAGCCGCGAACATACTATTATCCACTTTTGGGTTCAAACATTTAAAAAATCCAGATTCCCGCACAGATTTCAAAATAACTATAATAACGCACGTTAAACATATAAACTTCAAATGCATCGCGTATGTTCCTATGTATTATTGTACATATCTACGGCCGATGTTTAAAAAACGTTGTTGTTTCACGTTGTTTTACGGCTGCGCAGAATCTCAATCGGCCATTTCGAGGGTTTTTTTACAATAGTCGTTGTTGTTTCGAAATTTCACAAGACTGGGCGCGAGCGAGAAAGAGATAAAAACGAATAAACGCGGCTAGTTTTAAAACCTTAAATTTTTGGCGGCGGCTTGTAGCGACCGAAATAATAATTTTGATAACTAACTTTTGTGCGAGTACAAAATTAGCTTGCACGTTTATCATATCTATCTACACGCGTTCTTTGCTGCATTCTACAGAGATTCGGAAGATTATACATGGTTATTTCTGCGTGGGACACAGCTGCGGGTAAACTTTTTTTTCACTTTATCCGCGGGTATATTATACAGCTTGCAGTTTGAAAAATGCCAATTTGTTGCCGTTAATAATAAACTATCGTATCACGTACAATTTCTCTGTAGTGTTGTATAAAATTCCTTCTTATTTCTATAACATTGTACGCGTGTGCGCCAGTCGCGTGGCGGTTATCGTAAAGGTATTTCGCGCGTTTCGATAAAATTTCCGAAACGATCTTGTTCGAATGGAATTTTCGTTTCAATTATTATTTTTTTTTTTTTTTCATTCGATATTTTTTATTATATCGACACTTTATAGAACTGCTGTATATTATAGAAAAAAAAAATGTCAATACTCTCAATATTCCGTAGGTGGTGGTGCCAGGTATACCACCGTGTTGTAATAGGTTGAAAATTAGAGTACGTTTAATTATAATTTTATTTGATCAAGCGGTATAACACGAAAATTCGCAAACTCTATTTGAACTACTGCTGTAATGATGTCGCGCAGGATCATCGTTTGTATTGGACAAACAAAACTGCCGCATTTATTTCGTCGATCGATATTATTAGAATTTCCGCATAACGGCAAATTACAATATTATCTATTTGGTGTTGTAAAACTCGTCGTTAAACATATTTGTCTGCTATCGATGGTGCGAGAAAAGCGCAAAAGTGCCACAGACTGTTTTTGTTTTTGTTGTATTTCATTCAAAGAGTACAATTTGTTTGGACCTTTAAAATTGGCGAGCTCGTTAACACAATGTCGTACCCGTACAGTTTTTCCCGCAGGTGCGTCTAGATTTATTGCCGTTAAGGGTGGTGTTTGTCGCACATCTGCACCTCGTTACAAGATGAAAATATTTATTTTCGAAATATTCAATAAAACAAACGATGAAATTTATAGAGAAATTGTGACGATATCAAATTTAATAAACGGTCATAAAATTATGAAAACCTATCGATATTTTTGCATTAATCATCTCGTAAAAACAGTTGTTTGTTCAGGTTTTCGTTTTTAACCATCTACCGGGAAAATCGCAATCGCGGAGGAGATACAGAATGTTTTTAAAAATAAAATGTAATACTATTAATATATAACGATTAGGTTATTGCTCTCTAGCAGGAGGTACTACGTGACGTTTCTCGGTGTAATCGCGATAATAGTGTTTGGAGTCGGACCGAGAAAATCTGGCGTAGTGAACTATATATCTGTGGGTTCGTCGCGTAATTATTTCACGTCAACTTGCGTCTTGACATGTTAAATTCCAAAAGCTTTTCGACCGTCCGAACGTATCCCGAGTTTTACGATCTTGTAGGGAACTACGACGTCCGTGTATTGTGTCCGATTACTTAAAATTTAAAAATCAAATTTATCTCGATCGTATAATAAGCACGAACACCGAAACCGAATCAAAACTGCTGCGCGTGCTGTACACGTCCCAAACTCGCGTACAAAAATGCGAAACAAAACGTTCATTTCGCCGTAGTATGATACAAGTACGAACGTTATAACAAACTGAAATGAAGTGTAAACTCGTTCTGCGTTATTTTTGAAGTAAACAGAGAAGTTTTTTTTGTAAATTTTCAGTTCAAACGATAAAAAATGGTGCAAACGCCGACGTTACTACTAATCGGCACGAAAAAGACGCGCGTCTCCATCGTGCGGCCAAAAAGACGCTCGCGGTGTGTGCGATTTATCGTTATTGTGAACGGCCGTGTAAAACGTTATATTTTAATATTTTTTTTTCGTCGCCACGTATTATAACATTTTAGTCTCTGCACGACCGATACACGTAAAATACACACAATGTGTACGCATGCGCGTCCTATAACGATGCGTGTGTAATAATATGTAAATGCGGCGTGTAATGACGATAAAATAAACGAAACAATTTTTTTTTTTTAAATAAAAACTGGTTATTTCGTTTGATACAGTATTGTAACACGCATTGTATTGTTGTCCATCGTCGTCCGCGACACATTGTAACAATAATTTTCTCCGCGGACCGGTTTTTTAACATAATAATAATTTTTTCTTCTAATAAAACACGAAACGCGCCCGTCAATCGCGCGTGACGGGAAATCCTCGCGGCACTTTTGTGTCGGCCGATCGTCGGTCGTCGTTATTTTCGGTGTGCGCGTGTGGCGGCGAGACCCTTGTGTGGCCGCATCGGGAAAAAGAATTAAAAAACCCGACCGGACGTTGTTATTATTGCTGTTGCTGTTGTTCGCATCCGTGTACGTTGACCAAAATTGGCCGGTTCTCCGCGCGGGGACCGCAGACAATAAAAAAAAAATCGCCGCGGACAAAAGCGAAAATAGAAAACGTTTAAAAGACACACACACACGCGCGCGTACAATATTCTTTTGTAGAGAGAAAAAACGCCCCGAAAGGATTTCCAAATAAATTTATAATATTAATAAAGAAGAAGAAGAATAGGGGCCCGCGTTGTTGGTCAATCGACGGCGAACGAACGCAACAGCGCAGTGGACGCGACCTCCCGCGGCGCATTGTGCATTCGCGCAATACTTGTTATTATTCTGTTCTTTTCCAGCTCTGCTGGCGCAAAACAAAACGGCTGCCCCTAACCTAACTGGTCGTGCGATATGCGTTAAGGTAGGTACACACGTAGAGGAAATCCTCAAGGTTTGGACTGCGCAGTCCAAGCCTTAAGGATTTTCTCTACGTGTATAGGGTCAGCCTTGTAAAAAGTTTTGTCGGCCCGCACAGTCCAAAAATCCTTTTCGAAATTTCAAAAGGAAAAACTGCGCGGGCCGACTGTACAGTTAAAAGTTATTCGTATACATCAAAACAAATAAAATCCTCGATTAATTCCCGCGCGTGTGGCTGCGAGGCATTTCCTCGAGGAATGGCATTGAGGATTTGTACTCGAGGATTTCCTCTACGTGTGTACCTACCTTTATAATGTTGCTGTTGCGCGCGGACGGTGTCTGGACAACATTGTTATGTACAGCTCGCGAATCCGTGTATGATATTAATTACGGGATAGCTTCGGAAGTTATGCGAAGTTATGCGATTCAAACGTCTACCACCTACCTACATCCGAAAGCAATCGTCGTTAAAACGATTCCGAGCGAGCCGAAAGTTAGATTCAAAGTTATCCATCTCCGAAAACGCACTTTCGCATAGTCCGTATGATACAAGCACTGTATGGTCTAGTATACATGTATATATTTTTGCGAATTTTGTGCGCACTTATAAGACAACGCACCATTTTTAGTTGTGAGCACTACGCGCGAAACCGTATTTTTAAACGATGGCGTTTTTTTTTTGCGCTAAAATTTTGGATCAACTCGTCGTTCGGGGGTGGTCACTCTAATCCCGACTTTTTGTTCAGTGTATCAACGGGATCGATGTCTTGTAGTAACAATGATGAAAAGTCTTATCGGTGTTATGTTTTGTTTTACTTACCGGATACTACAGGTTCGTTTTTTCAAACTATGCACCAGATCGATTTAATAATAAGTTATATAATAAACGATTGAAAGCGTGTATGGAGTCTCGCACCTTTTACCGTTCTCTCAGATTCTGAGCGTCGACGAGGAGGCTAGTGGTTTTACTAAGACGTTTGTCTGTGTACGTTTTTTTTTTTATATACTGTTAACAAAATTTCCGCCAGAAAGAGTGCACCGATTTCTATACGTACAGAGTGTGCTTTTAGAAAATCGGATCGGTGTTTTACAAAGGTGATTTTCCCGTTTTCTCAATAGTTTTCGAACGCGACGGGAAAAATCGCCCGAAAAATGGCGAAAAAACCCGCTAACAACGCGCGTTTCTCCATAATTTCGAAAATAATCTTAGACGATATAATGGTACTACGTACGATTTTTAAAAATGTTTCATTTGATTTTAGGCCAACTGTGGCCATTTTTAGATTTTGAGGTTTTTAATTCATGAATTTTGAAATTCGAACACAGCATCAGTCGTACGTTACTCACTATCAGTGTACCGAAAATTTGGAAAATCGCACGATTCTCGGTCTACCGATCGGAAACGTTCGTCGTTCATTAAAATCGCGTACAGTTATTTCTCCGTAATTTTTAACAGAAATGTATTGTTTGTACCGTTTTCAAAGATTCGATTGTTATCGCTAAGTTTGGATTTCGCCAGCGTTTACTCGATAACTGCAGGGCTCGCTCAGAATCGGGGCGTTTTTTTTTTGTCTCCAAGGCAATGATTTATCGTTGCTTTCAGATATTTCACGTTTAATACGTTTGAAAACTATGCATATTTTGTATTCCAAAACCCGCCCAAAGCGTAGTCCCACTCGTCGTATCGATACTCTTTCAAACTATACCGATACGCGACCTTCAAAGCGATGATCCCGGCTTTTTCTCGTCGTATCGATTACCCATGTCGAAAAATCAAATAAATTCGGTATCCAGTTGTATTTTATGTACGTTCAGGCCTTCTGTCCGTCTGATAACATCGTATAATGTTATGCGCGCCGTTCGCCCGTGTTTTAAACGAAACGTTTTCCGTGTTATGCCGCGACGACGACCACCCCTTTCGTACAATGTGTATACCGCCCGTGTATTATTATATGCGTGGCGTGTTTATGATGAGCCACGAACGAAATAATAAATGAATGAATTGATAGAGAAAAAAAAAAACGGGACCCTTTAACCTTTTTCTGCAACGGTCAAGATGTGTTCACACAATGAGACCACTTAATATAGAAATAATGCGAGAACACGGCGCGCAGCCGAATAATGATAATGAAAAAAAAGTCGATCGTATACAAAAAGAAGCGTGTATTGTCCGTATAAACTAACATGCACTCGCTGTATAAATAAATATACAACGACAAATCACGGGCGTGTGTTATTTAGGTGTTGAACCGCGGCGGTTATGTCGATATTTTATATTTATATGTATACAAGTGCGATGTCTTTTGTAAAAAAAAAGAAGAAAAAAAACCTTTAAATTTCCATTAAAATGAACGTCGTCGTCGCCGCGGCTCGCTGCTTTTCGACGACAATTATTGTTGTCGATTAATTAATAATCCGATCGGTCGTGTACGATATGACCGCTTTTTATTCCTTATTTTTTATTTTTACACACGACACTAGCCGTCCCGACCCGGCGTTGCCCGGGGGACAATTTAGTCGGTCGTAAATCGATTCAAACTTAAAAAACGAGTACACCGGTGTAGCTACACGAATTCGGAAACCCCGTTACACCGCGTCAAGGGATGAATTTTTAAAAAAAAAACATTTACGACTCGAATTTTGAAACATTCTTTCTCGGTGCTCGTCTTCGCGTCGCAACCTCTGTGCGTGCGAAATGTCAAGTCTAACCTAGACCCAGTGGTTTCGGGCTGTATAAAATGTCGAACCCCCTTTTTAGAGGTAGAATTTTGAAAAATCCTTTCTCAGCGTTGCTTAAGGAACCTCTGTACGAAATTTCAAATCTTCAGACCCGGCGGTCTGGTCTGGGCGTTGATGAGTGAATAGGAAGGATGGTCTCCTCCTATAGAGAGATTGATTAACCTTATAAAGTACGAGTTTTAGTGCGGCTATGTAATAGTATGATTTTTCATGACGTTTAATTTAATTTTTTGATCCTTTGCAGGGGTTTCGTTTACGTGCAAAACACGTTTTAGTATTCACAATGTGGCGCGCAACGTTTTTGTAATACTTACCGTATATAACATAAATCTAAATATTTAACTATAGTTTTTTTTTACCGTCTGATATCGACGTCTGGATTAGCGTAATTCGTTTGAGTATCAATCATCATATATATAGTTATTGTCAATACGACGTCGTTACGATTCCCCTTTTAAACGTGCCCAATTAATATTGCGTTTTTTATCACGTACATTTTGGCGCCATGTACTGTAATGTGAAAATCCTATTTCAGCAGAAAATCGAAATTGAATAACCGCGTTTTCTACACGCACTAGCTACTATATATTTGATGATATCGTCAAACTTCTTTTTTTCTCCTCGCACATTCTTCATGACTTTTCATTTCGGTCGTCGGAATTATTGTTTTCGCGCGCTCACGTTCCTCCGCTCACTGCGTCGAGATATTGGCTGTAAAAGATAATCGGAAGTATACTACATCTTGTACGTACTCGATTATACGAATATTTTTTTTTTTTTTTCAATTTTTGAAAAAGTTCACTCGTCGTTGCGCCGGGTCAAGTGTGCGTCAAGTGCAGCTAGTCGGCACAACTTTGTTACACACTCGACGTGCTCGCTGACGACTATCGGATGCAGTAAAAGATGTTTTTGGCGAATTTCTCGCGTACACACATTATATATTATACTCGGCGTTTATCCCGCGAAATATGTGTGTGACGTGTGACGGTTTGAAAAGAGCTTTTCAAACACAAAGTAAAGGTGTGTGTGTATATAGATAATATCTGTGCAGCGTCACTTTGACGTTCCGGTGAAAAGTCGTCGCCTCTACTACTCCCTCGGCGTTTTCACTCGCTTCTTCGGCGCGAATTACGTACGTCAAAACTTTCCTCGTCGCCACTTCAGTGTTTCGCCTGCAGATATACCAGTCACTTATACAATTCCGCGAATTACTGTACATTATAATTCCTTGTAGGAACACACACGTGTGTAGAGTGTAGGAACCATATATCTTTTAGAGTTCAAACAGTGTGTACGATTGGAGGACCGTACGTAGCAGTAATTTTTCAAATATATAAACAATTTGCTCGTCGGCCATGCTGTCAACAGTGGTGATAATTACAATACATGACGTGTTTGCGCGTCGAAAATATACGCTCGGATAAAACGAAAACCAACTCAAACGATACGGTAACGCGCGCGAGCGGCAGCGTAGCGAGCGGTTTTTATAATATTTTGGCCGCAAGACCGATATATCACTGGCGGACCACCAGCCGGCCGGGTCGTTGCACCGTTTTCTTTTTCTAGCTGCTGCTTAGAAGAAGAAAAAAAATAGGTATCGAAAAAACAAACGGCTAAAAGTAACCCGTCTTTGATGACGACCCGAGTGCTGTTGTTGTATAATACTAATACGCTGCAGAAGCCGTGGCAGTCGAAAAAAGCGTTTTGGCAACGCGTATTGTACACGTAATATCTGTTATCGAAATCGCGGGTACAAACAGGGCCAAAGGACGTCGTTGGCCCCGCGAACCGTTCTGTTGCCAGCTGCTTCCCCCTATTTCGCTCTATCGAATCCCCGCAATTTGTTTACAGTGCGGGTAGCGCGTGTACGACGATTGCAGTAAAAAAGAATTCTAAAAAAAATTCCTATAAAAGCCATGCGGTCATAATCGTCGTCTCGAACGTAGGCATTAGCTAGCAATATCGGTAAAATAGTCCCGAAATGCTGCGCTTACCAAAAACCATACTTTTACCGTATACAACCGTTGCGTTTACAGAATCTCTCGTACCCTGCTGTATTATCATTACCACAGTAGTTCCCGTGTTTTATCAGATTCGTTCTGTGTATAATCGATAACCTGTACCGACGACGACCGTATATCAGTGTTTTTCTTATTTACCGCAGTAAAATATGATATCGTGCGAGAGAGACAGGACCACCGCGTTGGTGGTAACATCGTGGAAATCATTGTAAATTGGACATGTTTTTCTCGATTCAGATGTATGTGTACACATGCAAGGCGTATTTTAAACGGTGATACCGGGGCCACGTAGATCCATCCCGTCTTCTCGTGATGATATTCCGTTATCATCTTTATGCAATCGTGTCTAACCCGTTTATTGTTCCATCCTATCCTACAAGGACCGTACAACGTTATTAAATTGTGCGTCTAAGATTGGCAAACGTGACGGTACTAACGTTGAATTTTGAATAACACTAAAAAAAATAAGCATTATGCAATGTCGTCCGCCAATCTCGTGAATCGATTATTGTTATAGTGTCCATTAGCCCGGTATTTGTTATACGCGAACGGTGCTATCAAGTTCCGATGCTATCTTTTCTCCTCGTTTAAACGTGGTGGTGGCCACTACTACTACCTGCCACTGGTCGATTACATCGGTTACATCGTCGTCAGCCCGGTTCGGTTAAAAATGAAATTCGGTCGAAATACCAAGTCGGTGTTGTTCAATTTTGTTTTGCGCTCTCGTCCGAATGAGTGGTTTACGTCTGTGTACACGTACCCGCTCGAAACGAGAAACCGACGATCGCGCAATTGTTGTTTGCCAGTCGGAAAAATGCGTTCTTTCCTCGTCATCATCGCGATGTATTCAATATTACGATCGTTCGCGTGTATTTATTATAACGTGTGCGCGTACATTATTCGCGTAGACGTTTTTCGAACGAGAGTTGCTGGCGGCGAGGGCGGCGTAATAATATATGGCGCGAACAAAACTGCAGGCTGGTACATCGCCGCGTAGTTCTCATAAATTTTTAACAAAATATTATTTTTTTTCGCGAAAAATCCAAAGGGTTGTTCACCGTTATACTGGCTATTTTTTTTGCGTATACCAACGCATTGTGCTCCTCGCCCCCGCGCGAAATCCCGTTTATCGCCTCGAGAATAACCCATTTACACGGTCGATTATTTGTTTCGGCGGTGCGCGCGCGTAAAAATCACCCTTTCCTGCTGCTGCACGCGGTCGTCGCCTCTTCCGTCTCTTACGCACCCCCGTGGGGCCCATGTATGTATACACGACTACGTGTAGTGTAACGGCTGCGTGCACGCATTTCGCATTAAACATGCGTGAATGAAAAACGTTATTTAAATATATACGTACGTGTATATGTGTATATTTTTCGCATTTTTTCCTACCTACCTACCTACGGGTGCAGCGAGCGTGTAAAACCGCTTTTTTGCACACCCGATATCACACACACACACGAAACTCGCTCGCTCACTCACCGCAGCGTGCTCACACGTCCGTGAAAACGACCGCGACCTTTCTCACGTGCTTCTCACACACGCGCGTGTGCACGCATTCGGTGACGACGCTGACTCGCGTTTATTTCCACGTACGTTTTTCCTCTCCCGTGCACAACAATATGTACTATTGTGTGTGCTGTCGATGCGCGCGGTTGTTGTTTTTAGATCCGACCGGGAGATACGTCGTCAAACGAGATAGGTAGTAGCAAAAAAAAAAAAGTCCCTATATTTTTTAAAAATTTTAATACCTTCAAAGTCGTCAGCAGCTAGCTATATAATCCCTCTTGATTCCCGTGCGCCGCAATATCGTCGTATTGCTTTGATGGTGTAGTAACAACGTGTGACGGACGAATAGTTGACGGATATGTTTCGGCGGCGTGTCCTCGGCGAGGAAAAGAGAAAAAAAGGGGTCCGGTCGCGGCCACCCAACAAGCTTATTTTCTCCCCGCCGCCGCTGCGAGTATATTATGTTACATTATTGTAACATTGTTATAATATTATGTTCCCAAACTATCTATCTATCGCGCGGTGGTGCACACAACACGAAAACGGACTTGCGCGAAACGGGTTTTTTTTTTACGGATTTTTCTTATAAGTATTTTTTTCTATTATTCGACGACGTGTCCGCGTCGCGTATTATTATTATAAACTCGATTGACCGTTACGTCGTTGCAGAACGTCGTCTCGACGATGATACGACGATATCAATGTCGCGCGGGTGCGAGCCAGTGAAATAAAAATCGAAAACGAGTCGAGTACGGGTCGCGATAATTTCTATCGGTCCGCAAAAAAATAGTTGAAAACGCATCGAGGCGCGTGTAGAAAACGAATAGTCGCGGAAAAAGTTTGCCGAATCGAAAATGGCACGATATCAGCTGTATTTTCGACGTCGGGAAAGTAAACAAGAATAATAATTGACTTTTCAAACTTTTGTAACAACTACACGGCACGTCAACGCCGGGACCTTCCGGGACGTGTAACGGTTCAAGTCCGGTAAAAGACGAGTAAAAACCGCCAAACGGAGTAGAATAAAGAATAAATTAGAGAAACTCGTTAATCATACCCGACGTGTATTAGACGTACGGTCTCCAGAGAGTCGCTATGACGGGGCGGTAGGAAAAAAGCGCTCTCGGACGAAGAACTCCTCCGCCTGGATAGGTGGTGAAGAGGAGGAAATAAGGGACCAGAAAAAGCAAAAGAGCAGCTAGCTGACCGGGGGGGTAGAGGATGTTGTTGTACGAAGGGATATTAAAAAACCAGAAAGGAAATGTAAGAGAGAATATGCACATTTACCCGTAGTATCCTCGTTTCGCCTGTCAAACTTACAGAATCCGCTGATGATGTGCGGTATGATTTTGGGTACGGAACACGCGCAATCAAAAATTGACGATTTCTGTGTAGGAAAAACGGAAATCAGTTTTTGATTTTCGCTCTCTTTGATAGCTGTCGGGAAACAATAATAACTATTACCTGCACGGGACGATTCTATCACCTATTTATATATGGACGAGACACGTTCGTTTGTGCGGCGAAATGCCGACCATTTTATACGGGCAAAAAGGCGGTTTTGACGCCTCGCGTGTTGTTACTCAATCATCATTCTGCTGTTTTAAAGCACACTATTATTATTATACATACATACGTTTTTCTGTACAACGCAAACAACGGCATTATTATTATTAATTATTTATACCGTAAACACGCAGTACTACACACAATAAATATATATACTGTAAAACTTTGAGTATAAAACGTGCACGTTATTCGTTATAAACACGCCACACGAGAGTTTTTATCGAGTTCAGCGAGTCGTATAATACGCGTATAATAATATCGTGGCATGTCTGCGGCAGACCGATCTGTGAAAAAACCTTGTGCGTTATAACGTAATTTAGATACTGGCTATTTTTTATAAATAATTTTCTACATTCCGAGCGCTGCGGAGAGAAATGCTCCGATTTTTAAAGCGTTTACTGAAAAGTCTATCAACTAACTAGCTAATACGCGCGGTACCCCGAAAGGGGTATGAAATTGAAAAAGTACCACACAGTCAGTAAAGGAATCGAGGACGAGAAACGCGTGTTTTTCGCGTATCGGTTTAGTTTTTTTCGAGCCGTTGAGATATTCTCGAAAAATTTACCATGACCTCTCGTTCGGATGGTATGGTAATTTTTACTTCTGAAAATGTTTGCTCGCGAAGGAAATCAAGAGAGAACCTCGTATAACATATTTGTTTGTGATTTTTATGATTCGGCCGCGTCGCGTTGTCTGAAAGTGGAGTATGGAAAAAGACGGATTGAATGGAAGAAATAAAAAAAATGGAACGTGGAGAGCAATGCATCACGAGCCTACCCGCGCGATGGAATTTTCGTTGGTAAATTGAAAAAAACCAGAACCGCGTGATTATCCGGCCCGCAAATATAATATAATAATTATCGTAACGAGAATGCCATCTCTGCGAGCGCTTAAAATACAATGTTCTCCGAGAAAAAAAATCCTTTTTTGTTCTCCTCCTCCCACCGGTGGATATCTCGCGGGTTATTTTGCCGTCCGAAATGTTTTCTATACATTCAACAACAACAACAATATTATTATTATACGCTTGCGTCTATACTAAATCGCGTAAAAACGTGTATCTACGTGTATTTTTCGTTCGTAAAAATAATAATTGTGCTCTGTTGTGTCGATCGGCAGAAAACAAAAATATCAGCCGCGCGCGCGTTGTGGTGTGTGTTTGCGCCACTATAATAACAACGGTGGCGCGCACTTTTGCTGCGGTCGTAATAGCAATAATTATTACCCGATCGTTGTATGAATCGGAACAAAATCCGACGACCGTGAAACCTGTGTTATAATGATATGATACACTGTTCACGAGAAATTACCTCGAGAATTACCTCGATTCGCCGTAAAACGACTCGTTGTACAAATAACGACATGTATCGCGTGTAAACAGACGAAACGTTTTTGTCCGCTCGTGAACTGTGCATAATGTGTCGTCCGGAAGTATAAAATCTGCCGATAATTGTGTTGTTATTCGACAACGTTTTCTGTGTACGAATTTTTTTTGTTCAACCAACGTTCTCTGGACTTTCGGCGCTTGAAAAATTTCAAAAACCTTTTGAACGCGGTTTAAGCGTCACGTGAACATTTAAAAATGTACTTATTATATTAAAATTTAAAAAAAATCCCACTTTTGTTCAATAACTCTCCGAAATACAGTATCACAATACTCGTGTACAAGTTAATTATATAGTACGTATCAACTCGGTTTGCCTGTGAACTCGGTCCGGTCGGTTGTCAAAGTGATGAGGATCAGTAATTATCATAACAAGTCCTTGTAGTTTTTATATCCCGTGAATACTATACTTTGTGCGTGCTGCGGCGGCGGTACGATATCACTTATTATTTTTAACTAACGGCCGTCGTTTCAAGTGTATAATAACGTTTTTTATACGATTATAAATTATTATAATTAAACGTTGAAATCCGGTCCAGGCTATTATATATATAAGAGGATGATGCCTGTATACATGTATTGTCACACGTTTGGCGGCGCGGACGTTCAAGTACGTCTTTAAAAGAAAAAATTATTTATGAAGGTTTCACCGCGCTAAATGTCGTGTTCAAGGAGTTTATCGCCGCGTTACGCGTCGGTCCTGTTTTCAAACAGAAATTCCCGTGTACAAATAATATAATATCGTGTTAAAAACCCAAAGACTGTTTGGGGGAATCGACAAGAATGAAAACAAACGACAACAAGAGCTAGTTTTTTGGGAAGTATTTTATACGCACGTTTATCTAGGATCTTTACAACGTTTTTACACTGTCCCTTATTATAGAGAAAATTATATACATCAAATACGGTAATGTGTCAAAAAAAAAAAAACTATCGTTGAATCTTCGTGAGTAGGTAAATTTAACTTTGTTTTTCTTAAAACGTTGCTAACTGTAAACCGCGTTTGTTCTTTTGTCAACAATAATTCAAGTACCGTAATTGTTTGCCGCGAGCATTTATAAAAATTATCTCACAAAAGACGCGCATATCCAGTGTACAAAACGCGTTTTTATTTTAATCAGAAATGTACGCCGTCTGTCTCTGACGTTAATCGACGACGTTACGATATTCTTGTACGGCATTTTTTTATCGGCCACGTTACATCGCGAACGCGTAGGCAGACAAAAATAATATTATTACGACGACGACGTTGAATTATATCGTGCGGTGACAGTATTTTTTTATGCGTATAACATTTTTTTACAACGTTTAGTCGTATCGTTCGATCTCGGCAAATATACCTAAAACCAGGTATGCTCGTGTTGTACGCGAATTGTTGTGCGTACCGGCTCAGTTGTAATGTTACAAAGTATCGTCATCGTGACGAAATTGTCAAACCTCCATTTTTTTTTTCTCGACAACAGAAATTTTGACTTTTGTGGTGCACTGTACCTATATATACGTCGGTTATTCGCCGGGGGCTCGTTCGGAATCGTTATTTTTCGTACAACGGCGCTATTTTGATGTCGTTTTGTTCGTGCATTATTACGCGGCGCCGGCGCCGACCCAAAACCAAGTGACCCATTGCTGCAGGTCACCTAGCCGCGGCGGCGCAGACGACGAACAACCCCCTGCCGTCTTTGTTTCGTCGCAAAGGATTTTTAGTAAATTGGATTGGTCGAATGCACTTTTCCATCCCGCGTCTTTACGTCCCGCGTTTTCCCGGTGAAACGAACGTAGGTATACGTGCGGGTGTAACGCCGCCGTTCGATTGAACGCGACGTAACGGATTTTTGAAAATTTTTTTTTTACGATCCTTTGTTTGTCGTCCCCGTTCTCGCGATAAATCTCCGTGCTATATTATACACGCTATAATAATCCTCGCGGAATCGCCGACGTCCGAACGATATATATCGCGCACGACTTAGTGTTCTCCACGTATTGTTGGTTGTGACGAGGAAAAAAAAAAAAAAGGGTGCATAAGAATACAGAAACGCCGCTATTTACGCGGACGCGATAAGAAGAAAACCGCCGGACCGGAAGGAATCGCGGGGGCGCGCCGCTGCACAGCCTGGTTAATAGACACGTCAATCACGTGGCCATAATGTGTGTTAAAAAATATTCGTGTGCATGCCTATTACAATATCGGGGGTGGAAATATTTCGCGGGCGTGTGGGAAAAGCGCGGCACGGCTGCCCGGGGGTGTTTAATCTTATTTATGTACACATTGTGCTACGTACGAAAATAATACAAGTATAATGTGTGTCTCATTGTTTAAAAATCGGAAACCGGACCTGTCGTTTTGTGCTCGGGTAATGGCCCGTGAGCAGCAGCCCTTTCGGCGGCTGCGTCGCGCGAGGGATCGACTCCCTCGCCGCCGCCTCCTTCAACGCATAAACTCGTATTTTTTTTTTTCCGTACAATGTTTTTTATACTGCTTCTTTTATTTTGCTCGTTTAAAAGAAATCTGCAACGACGTGCCCGTGCGAGCGTAGTATAGGCGCCGAAAAAAAAAGAGGACGTGTATGTCGTACAGGACTCGTAAAAGATTGCGAGATAAAATAACGGAACACTGCGGCGAAATGGAGACTGCATGTTAGCCAATGTCTGAGGTGAAAAAAATATCGTGTCGGTGCAGGAACGAACGCGAAAAACACAAAAAACGACGCTCATGTCGACCGATTTCCTCCATCCGCTCCTCGCTGAGTGCGAAAGGTTGGGTCAGGGTATCACGTTTTACACTTACGCCGCCGAGTATACGCGATGGGTGCGTTTTGCCGATCGGGCAAACTCGAAAATTGGCGATCCAATTCAAACCCAGCTCGTCTGCATTCTGATCTCCATTTTCCGTATTTCTGTGGTTTTTTTAAAAATTGTACGACTCACATACTACATACATTTGTATGGACATACGACTCACATACTACATACTACATACATTTGTATGGAGGAAAATTTACGCCTTAGTGTAGAATAACCGTTCCTCTTCCGATTGGTATAACAGAATCGAAATCAACTGGCAGAGGCGATTTACTGTCTAAACATATTATATAGTTCACGACGCCACCGTGTTCCCGACGCAATACAGTTCCGGCAGTATGATCAATTTTTTTTTTTGTTATTTAATCTCTTCAACTGAGCCACATCTGAAACACTCGGGGGGCGCGTTCCCATAGGGTGTAAATACATAATATCGTGCCGAGTGTGTACTCTCAAGACTCGCGCAAAGCGGAAAAACTTTGGTCGCTCGGAAGAAAACGCTTTGAAAGTAAGTTTCGAAATCGTGTTGAATAATATTTTCGCGATTCGCGCACGTTGTGTACGCACACGTTTCATTTCTAAGCGTTTAACACGTCGATAGCCAAAACGACGATAATTTTTATAATTCACTCAGCAGATGACATGACGCGTGCAAATGTGTGCAATCGAGAGACATTGGGGGGCTGGCGATCAACGCGTCGCGATTTTTTCCATCAATCGTCTAATCAAACTTCGTAGTTATCGTACGGCAGTGCAAAGAAGACATTTAAAATGTTAAACTTTTTCGTGCCATGGAGACCCCCCGTGGTCTTTCACTACCCCCTATGTTTTAGATCATAATATTCGTGTTTTGGCACCCGCGGATGGAGGAGCCTATACGGCGTACTGTCAAAAAGAAAAAAAAAACGAGAACGCCCGCACTGGAAACGCCCGTGATAAAATTTTCATTTCCGTCCTTTCTTAATTGCAGAAAACATGATGTCGTTTTTTTTCGCTGTACGGAAAAAAATCATTGAAAACGGCCGCGTTTTTGTACAAAATACCGTTTCGAAAATTTCAACGGGTTATTTACTAAAAATATATAGTTACCACGTTTAGATATTTTAGATGTCGGGTCGCGCGTGCTTGTCGGGCGACGGAAAGCACCGGCGGCGGCGTCAGTGGGTGTCAGTGACGGGTCGTCGTCGTGTATTGATTTAAGAGGCGCGTGTACTACATAGCTTTTCCCGCCGTCGCGGTTCCATTGTGGTGGTGCGTTCTGCACGTTTTCGCGGTCGAGATACAAACAAACTAACACACGTGCGACGGAAATTTCACCCTCTGCCTCGCGTTTTTTACGGTCCGAAAAAACAAAAAAAAATACGGACGATTGAAAAAACAAAATTTGCGACCACAGCAATTTTGTTATACTCGAGATTTTTAAAACTCAACGCGGTAAGACGGTAAGAGTTTGCCGTCCGCAGCGCGTAAAAACTCTGAAGAAATCCGTCCGGTAGTTTTCGAACGCGTGAACAATAATAAGTAAAGATGATCTTGACGGTCAATATATAATCGTCGTACTATTGGCACGAAACAATGTCGTATAATAGTTTTCAGATTAGAGTAAATATATATAACAATTTGAATTCTATCGCAACTGTTTTTCCTTTTTTTTCGTAGTATATGTTTGAATCGTGACATTGTGTGTTTCACACGTAGGCAGTAGGTACGCAGATATGTTTACCAAATACCGGTATGAACTCGGAAAACATTAACGTGTAATAGAAGAATTTTCCGCCAAAAGTAGCTGAAAAATTAATTACGATTTTAATTTATTTATCACGTTTCTTCGTCTCGTTTGAATATTATGTTTGATTACACTCTTACCAAACAGTTTAAACTGATAAAGTAAACCAATTAAAAAAAAAAAAAAATTCCTACCTAACTGCGTTGTATAAAGCTAAACGAAATATTTTTACTTTTGTTTCAGGTAATAAACCATTTGTCGATAACCGTACTATGGCTGTTGTTTATCGTGATTGTCCTTGAAATCGTGTAAGTAAAATTTTAATTTTTAGTAAGCAAAAAGAATAGTGAACAATACATTTGTAAATGGTTATTGTATACAAAAATTCCGATTCCGGTCGAGCTAGGTTAGCAGTGTTGAATATATCAACGAGTTGTAAATTTTCATAAGCGATCGAAATATTTTGAAACTTTTATGACGTTTTCACTTTGTCCGTTCCATAATAGTGTGCGAAAATTTCAACTAGTTTGAATTATTTTCCGATGAGTTATTAGTTATTACCATAAAAAATAAAAAAAATAACGAAGAATAAAAGAGCGAGAAAGAGAATTATAAAAAAAAAAACATTCGCCGTATGTAAAAATATGTCTTGAAGCTTGTGTAAAACTTTCGAATCATAAATATAAAAAAGAAGGAAGGAAGAAAGTCGATTACGTTTTAAGAAAGAGATGTAGGGGGAGTAAAGTCTTAGAAATTGAGTAATTTCTAAAAACTGAAAGAAAGAAAGCAATCTGGAGGTGGAGTCGGGGTTTGGCGTACCGACGACGCTTTGGAGTCTAATGTCTTCGTATTTTTACGTTTGTTGGATCAAATATTTGTTGAAATTTAAATTTGACGTTGTTTGTCTGACTAAACCTGCTGTATGAAAAAAAAAATAATAAAAATCAATAAGACGTTGTGTGCAGTAACTCGATGTGTGTATGGTGGGTTATTTACAAAGGCTGTATCTCCCGAAAAACGGTAAAAAGCGTAAACAAATAAAATATTATCGAGGAAGAAACAAAAAAAAAAAAGCAACAATTTCAACGATTTATGAAAAAAATGATTGCTCTTCCGTCGAAACAAACAAACCTATCACGAATCATCAGTCAATTTTCAAACATTTTTTTTTTTTGCCCTTTTGATTTACGCTGCGCGCTTCATCGTTGCGGGACAGAATAATAACATTATAACGCGACAATTGTCGTCTGGACTCGCTGAATTGAACTATTGCCTTTTCGTCTAAACCACGCGTTTATACTCTCTCAAATCGTGCAAAAATCGTTTTAAATGTATCCGGGGATATTTGAATTTAGCTAAACAGATGATCGGTTCAACCGAGATCATAATATTCTTCGTTTCTGCGACCGTCATCGGCCTTTTTCGTAGACGTTTTCCGACCTTTTTTTTTCACACTTTGTCGCGATCTACGACGGACAGTTTGCGCGCGGAAATCGACAGAGCTCCAAACATAATAAATAGTACCTACCTATAAGAAAAAATAAAAATACAAAGTCTCGTATGTTATATTCTCGCGCTTTCCGTCGTCGTCAACACAAATAATAATAACGACAATTGCTTTGCCGTCAAACGTTTGACACGCGAAAAGCTTTTTCACATTATTTTTAGACGTTTTATTATTATTATTTTGTTTTTTATAATGGAATTTACGACTCGCTACACTCGATGATAATAATAATAATAGGTCGTTGTAAGTCCTTATTTTATGAAGTGTGCATATTGCCTCGCAGACGCGTATTTATCATGCGTTTATGAGCACTCGTAATATTGTTATAAATAGAATATATTGTGTAGAACGCATAGCCAAAATATACGAGGTCTACTCGAGATGCAATTACTTTTATTGCTAACGCGTTGTAATATCCTATGAAAGCCAGCCCCCCCGGTTTTATTAAGCTGTGTCCGATATCGGAAAAAAATGAAATAAAAAAACGCTTCAGAACGCGTTTCATAATATTTATGCTTGTAGTAATACTTATACGTAGCGCATAAACGCGTGTGTGTATTTCGGATTCTGTGAGCGCGAGGAAGAATACGTATTGTTTTTCTCTGTCGATGACTCTTCGGGCACAGAAGAAAGAAACGGTAAGATTTTTCAAGTCGCGGTGACTATCCTAAAAAGTTTTTGGAATCCGTTTTTTTTTAACTTTGCCCACTTTTTGAGATCGACCCAAAAAAAAAAATACTGGGAGTTTCGGAGAATTTTACGGCGAAAAGTGTGAAATTTCGAGATTCGGCCGCTCTAATCATTGATATCGGTGGTAACTTTTCCGATAGGTTTGTTAACTGCGGTGTGATATTCTGGTCCTAGAACTGTTTAAATAACTTTTTGTGTAATACCCCCCAAAAACAAATCGAGGATTTTACATCGAAAAACGTTCTGGTTTGCACCACAAAAAAGATTGAGATTTTGGCTTTGAATCGTTTCTAAACAATTTTTTGAATTTTACACGTTTTGCGAGTCCGAAAACGCACAAATTCACGCTAAAAAAAACTCCGCTGGAGTGGCGAGTATTTGTCCGATCGAATTGTGAAACCGATACCGTTATAACCGTTTTTAAATTAATTTTTTTTTTTTAAAGGTGGACACGATTTTTAAAGTTTTCTGACCATTTTTACTGTCAATTTTAGTTTTTGCCGCTCGCTCAGAATCGTTTTTTCGAAGACGATCATTGCTTTCAGACATTCAATAGTACGTTTGAACCGCAATTTCCGAACCGGTGACCACCCAGCCTAATCGCAGTCTCCGTCAAACTACCCACACTGATCCCGGCTTTTTAAAAAAAAATCTTTTTTTTTTTTTTTAGAACTTTGTTAATACGTTACTACTATGTTCCCACGATTTTTAAACGCACCGATATAATAATATACAGTTGGAAGTGAAGTATAAATGCGTAGTACGTGTTATGTGCTGTTACAAGCTGTTTATTCAAGAGCTCCTCGAGTTCTTTTGACTGTAAAATATATAGGTTAGGTGGCGATGATAATAATAATATATCGTGTGAACCCACAATTCGAGTATAATTTATAGTTCGTACACCTACTATCGGTTATTATCATAATACACTTTCGAGCATATTATATCGCGTTGACGTGTGGTGTGTATACTGTCAATACGATGCGCCCGTTTCCGTCATTAATAAATCATGCGATGCGCATCAATGTCTTCTATACACAACGGCCTGTTTCATCGAACAGTTTTATCGGTAAAATATCTTATACAACTATAGCACTGTCTATCTATCTTGATTTGTCGGAGGGTAGACTACCAGTTTGCAAAAAATATTTTAACTTTTAAACCTTATAACGGTGTGTTTGAAGAGTATCGTTTCCGAACCCAAAACACGTTCCAAACGAATCTTACGTTCCTCGGAGAAAAAATAAATAAAAAAACCACACGATTTTAAGAGAATTTCAAAAGGATAGTTTAGTTTTTTCGCCGGTTTAATAAATACGTCGATCGATAAAAAAACATAAATAAATTTTACGAAGAAACACATGTGTGAAAACGTTCGGTGAAAACGACAACGCGCCGGTAAAATATAGTGCGTTATAATACAATAATATTACGTCTTAAGAACCGACGTGTGTGTTTACGAACTTAGTAGTATGTGTACAAAATATAGTAACGATGCGTTGGAAACGAAAAAAATCGTAACATAATTTACTATATAATTTATTTCCTATATAAACGGCGTGTGTAAAAACATCGTAGTTTTCAGTTGTTAACACAGCTGCTGTTTGTGGTGTTACACGACAGCAGCACACACACACAGTATGGATGGTTCGCTTTCGGAACACCTGGGTTATTTATTATATACCTGTTGTTACTTTGCAAAATCATTTGTACGTGAAATTTTTTCCTTCGTCACAACAGCAGCAGCAACGGCAATAATATTACCGAATAAACACTCTACATATTTTTAATTGCCGCCGAATTTTCGAGGATTCCTCCGTCGTCTGGAGCTGCTGCTGCACGGTCGCCTTCCGCGTTGAAACTTTTCAGATTCGTTCGTATAGATAATGTGTAAATAAAAACATACATTTTGTCACTGTACTTGAGCCCATCCGGGCGTTTACACAAATAAATAAATAAATAAATAAATGATCTTTTGGATTCCTGAATTTTAGCCGTTATTAAGATATCGATTTGGCCATTCTGTGCTTTGTAAGAACCGGCCGGTCGTTACCGCCGTACAAACGCGCCTATTGGAAAACAAACCAAAAATATAGAGATTATACGGAACTTTGCTCTTTTCTGTGACTTTTATACGGTACATACCTATGTTAAGTAAGAACTGTAACTATTTGGTCTCACTTAAGCTTTGGGCTGTTTTCGCGTTGAGACGTTCCGACAGCCATTTTTTTTTTTAAGATAATTCTCTTAGATTCGTTTTATAATCCGGCCATACCTAATTGTCGAACTATCAATTACTGTCAACGCGTTTTGGGATCACACTCAAAATTCAACTTCTGATAATATACAAACGCGAAATTGGTTTGCAGGGTCACTGCACGCGCACCTCGCGTTGATGAAGCGAAGCAGTCGACGGAAATCGTTGTCGGGGGAAATCAGTGGTCAAATCAGCGCGAAAATTGCATCCTTTCCTTATATTATAGTCGTAGGTGGAGATTTTATTACAGTTTTGGGGGTTTTTTTTTAATTATTTTTTTACAACTGACGGCTTTTAGTTTGTAGATGGATCAAATACTTTGAGGCCAACGCCCCTAAGCACCCCCAATCTCAGCTTATGGGTACATAGTATTGATACAGTGTAAGGAAATTTTACTTATTTTCAAAGTCTGCAGTGCTTTGTTTCTTCTGCGTCAAATTCGTGTGCGCCGTGTGCAGTATAAATATGCGGAAATTTCTCTGCAATAAATTTTAGTCCGAACAACAATAATTGGAACGCCGTTAGAACACACGGTCATAAAACTATCGTATAATATCGTACAAACGTATTTTTGTAGTAAAATTGGAACAAATTCCTTGAAATGTTCACTGCGTGTTGTTGTTTTGGTATAAAACTCTACACGTGTAAATCTATTGTGAGTATTTATAACATATTAAAAATCAGAAGATTCGAATTTTTTAGATACTGAGTGCAACAAAGAATGTGCGTACTGTTTTTACAATGATGTTATTTTCTTTTTTTTTGTGTTTCGGTGAACAACTTTAGGTATAGTAAAAATGCTCCGATTTACTATACTTTTATACGTATACTTTTATTTAAAACGTTTATGGACTCTGGTGGTACTTTGAGGGATTGAAAAAGTTTTACAATCCGAAAACCATTTGAAACTTTTACACATTATTAAAATACGTAAAATACAGGTTTGGTACAAGTGATTTGAAAAATTTTTGATCTAAGTATAGAGCTTAAAAATATTCGGAAATTAACATTTTTTTTTTTTTTTTTGTAGTTTTTGTTCGATAAAAATTTAATTTTCCACAAAAAGTTTTTAAACTCTAATACACATGCTATGCAACGTGTAAATACGTATGCCACTAAAAAAATTCGTAAATTCATAGTCACAATTTTTTCTTAGTCTTTTAAATTGTTGGAAAATCGTCGAAAATTTGGTCATATATACCTTGTCACACAAGTTATTTGAAATTGAGGTGCGTTGTGTAAAACAGAATTTTCTATAAGAATTAAAAAAAAATCCGCCCGGTAGATTCCGAGATTCCGAGATTCGTATAGCAAAAGTATTGAAAAACTGCGTTATTTTGATTATAACGATGAAATCACGCTTGCTAAAATCGTGATAACCGCTCAAATAATGTCCGAAACGGTTTGAAATGTTCACACGTTGTTTAATTTAGTGTTCTTCATACGTCTCTTAAAGTTTTCGGACCGTTTTTTTTTTGTTCGGTTTTTACCAGTACGTTTACCGTATGGATAGCTGAGCAGCTCGCTCAGAATCGTTTTTTTTTTCGTAGCTGGCGATGATTCGTCATCGTTGCGTTTAAACCACGACTTCCAAACCTGCAGTGACCCTGTCATCGCCCAAAGGGTGGTCGCCACGACCTAGAGTGATCCGGCGATTTTTTTATTAAACTTTTTATTTTACGTTTCCCCGTCAACCGAATCGCAGGTATAGAATATATTGTTCTCGTTTCATTTTGAAAACGGATCGGACGGTTTCGTCGCCGTTACACCGAAATTCCTTCCAAAAAAATCCCAATTACTACCTTTATCGACCGCGGCACGCGCGCCGCCAGTTTCGTATAGCGTTTACTTTGACAGCCGAACCGCGAAAATTCCTCTCGCGTACGTAGTAATATTATGCCGCTTTTGACGGGCGTGCCGCCGCGGGGTTTTTTTTTAATTTTATTTTTTGCAATCTTAAAATTGATTTTCTACCGCGGAATAAACTCGTAAACCGCTTCGGACGTGTTTTTCGCTCGCACAAATTCTCAAAATATTCGGGGAAAAGTGGGTGTATCATATACGAGATATTATAATAAAAAACGAGTGTAGCTGTCCCGGCCCGGCGTTGTCCGGCATTCGGTGGTAGTTGCAGGCCAAGGCTTAGTAAAATAACATTGAATTAAAAAGTCGATACACCGAGAGCTACAGAAATTCGGAAATCCTGTCTTAAAACGGACGAATTTTTAGAAACTCTTTAGGGATTGAATTTTGAACGACCCTCTTTTTCTCGGTGCTCGTCCCCGTCGTACCTCTGCGCAAAATTTCAAGTCACTAGAACCCAGCGGTTCGGGCCGTGCGTATTGATCGATACATCAATATTTGAACCCGATATTGAGGTTGAATTTAATAATATATAGCTAAGGTTATCTTAGGGGCAATGTCAGTATTATACTTTTTGTATATGCCACATGGCAACGAATAAGAGCCAGAAAATATGGACAGTCAAATCAATGTAACTTTTATGCTTGATGTGTTTTACAATTCGAAAGTAAACAAATTTTTATTAAAAAATTACTCCGGTACTCTAAAACGTTACGGTCACCACTTTGCCTCATGTTCCCTTCTAATTATTAGTATAATATTTACATCAAGATCATCCCACATTGCCTACAACAATACACGGGGCAAAGTAGGACAAACTTTACTTTATTTCTAATTTGTTCGTTAATCTTCGTGTAAATAAGTTTTCAAAAATAATATTATATTAATATTAACAACATAACCCGTAGTTTAGATTGTACGTATTAAATTTGAAATAAAAACATAATTTTTTAAGTTTGTCTCGAATCATATCGAAGACGACGTGGTAATACCGGCAGTTTATAAGCGGTCTGATTGTACATACTGGCAATTTAAGAGAAATTAATCGCATGCGAACGTTAAATAATTTCGAATTTCCATAAAAAGCCGATATTATCACTATATTTACCCGATTGTGTAATCGTAAGAATCGTTATTCCAGTTGCAACTACAAACTGGTACGCGCGGGTCATCATGTAAGTTGTATCGTACGATCATAATAGAATGATCATTTTTAAAAAAAAAAAAATTTTATAGAGAAGAACTTTATGTACCTGTGTCGCGTTTTAAATATTATTTGCTTGCATAAATGGATCTTTCTGTGTTCTCTAATTAAAAATTTCAACAAAAAAAATTTATATTTTCATACACACCCTGGATGTAGAATTTTAATGACCGATTTAACCTATTCTGCGCGTTTATCTTCGACGACAACTAACAAAATATACTATATAATATATAGTATAATATTATTATATTATTAATACGATCATCATGCGTTCGTAAGCCGGGTATACCGCCAACGGTTGTTAATATAGACACCACAACACCGGCAGTTTCTCGAATATTTTCGGTCGGGTAAAAATATTAAACTCGAATGATTCGTGTAGTTTTATTATACTCGTTTTGATTTTCTCGGAAACGTGCTGCAAGAAAAATGTTATTGTTGTGTGCAGAAGAAAAGTTTTTATTCATGCGGAAACTACAAAAAAAAAAAAATAATATTAAATATTATTGTAAATTTTTGTTTTGCGCTTACGATTTTCATCCAGTCCGTTCGCGTCGGTACTATTGTTATGACATTAAAGTATAATTTTCTTCGTCGTAAACACGTACGTATACAAGCTATTATACAGCTGGATTTTGTTAATTTTTTTTACGATTTTTTTCCTCATTGCAGACCATTTTCAACGTCAAAAGTCGCCACCTTTCCGGCGTTTAGTTATGAGTTTCTTTTCGTCTACTTATAGTTTTTAATTAAAAAAATATATTGTTTAATTTATTGTTGTATTCATCAAAGGGCGCCGACCGAAAATCGTTGATAAACTAGTAATATTAGGTGCCCGTACAGACGAACATATCGTACAGGGCCAACTATAATAATATAGGCCACGCGCGGTTCTGATGTCTAATTGTTTTACCTTTACCCAAATTTTGCAGCCATATATCCGCACCGCTGCACATTCGTGTAATTAAGTTTTCGTCCCTCGGCGATGATAAGGTCCAATCAAAATGTATCGTACTTTCGCCCGTATAATAATACTATCGTGTATAGATTATTCAGGGTCGTCTGGAAAACCTTAAAACCCTGGAAAAGTCGGGGAATTCGAAAACTATATCTGGAAAGCATAGAGAAGTCAGTAGGTAGCCACCTGTATTTCAAAAGTTTTCTGGAATTTTTTGAACGTATATTTTACGCGTGGTTGGGTTAGTCGATTTTGAAAAAAATTACAATTTAAAAAATACATTTTTATTTTTCGTATTTATATAAGTTTCAAAATCTCCTACGGTATCTCCTCCAGATCCTCTTTTTCACCCTCCTCTCTGCCCCGGCCCCGCGTCTCGTGCACGCGCGCCCCTCGGCGGCGCGCCGGTAAAAGTTCAAGGTTGGCGAAAATCGATCGTGCACCGGCGACGCGTTTTCGGACGGATCTCCTCCCGGGTCGTCGGCATCGTACATAATACGCCGTCATCCCCCCGTGCTGCACAGGCGCGCCGCAGCCCCGGGTAACGTCGACCCAGATATTCTCGGCGAACAGCCCCGTCGTCGTCGTCGCGGCGGCGGATTCCGGCACGGTCGGGGC
>CM029357.1:53557268-53602538 GCA_017140985.1 Hormaphis cornu
GGTTGAATTTTTATTCGATTTTTTTTGTTTCGTTAGTAAATCTATAATGTATGTGTGTGTGTGTGTGTATAACGCCCTTGTAATGGAATTTCGAGAAAACAAATTAAATACCAACGTGTGTACTATTACGCACCGCGGCCGCCCGCCGCCCCCTCGGCGCCACCACCCTCGGCGGGAGAACCGCCCCGGGGCCGCGAGAAGGGACGCAGCTGCCGCACACGGGATTTGAAAATTTTCAATCTCAAACACGTATGTTTTCGATCTAATCGTCGAAGAGTGAAGAGAAAAGACCGGTTTTTATTACAATGTATATGGTTTACGTCGGTGGCCGATTTTCATCAAATTACCGCCGCGTTCGAATGTTTTACAGAAAATAATGGATTTCATACAACCCCTGATAGTTTTGTACGTCTTCGAACGTTCTCGTCTGTAGTATGTGGCGAAAATCGCGCGTGCGACGTTTTTCAAAATTATCACATTGATTTACGGGAAAAATTATTTTTTTCAAGATTTGTGTCTTAAATCTACAAGTCACCGTGTTTGTTACTATTGGTTTTTCGCGTATACCAATTTGAAAATTGCTACTTTTTTTTCGCCACGCGGTGAGTAATGACTTGACACTTGCGCGTATCCAAAATGCCAAAAACGCTCGACGATAACGGGGTGCGGGCAAAAAATTATCGCGATATTTATTTAGAATGTTTTTTTTTAACGACAACACGTACGTCGGTTGTTTTCTTCTCGATTTGTATGATTAAATAATTCCGTTTGCCGACAAAAAAAAACAAAATTTAAATCCGTTCATATTGGTAGGTACTTGGGGGAAAGTGTCGGTGTTTTATAGCGCATAATTCAAACACACCCGTTAATTATACCGATGTGAGACGGTGCATGTGAGTCGGGAGAGAAAAATCGCGTGCGATCGATGCGCTTTTAATTCTCCAAAATCGACCGCGCACGTTTCGGTCTCGCGACTATAAAATCTTTCGAGCAGAACTTTTCCCGCGTATCGCGTTTTGAGTGGAAAACGGTTAAAAAACTAAATAAATGAAATTGTCCAGCGCTGTTTCCCGCACCATCCTGTATGACAATAACAAAAAAAAATACGTCGTATTTATATTTATGCGGGTCTCGCGCGGTCCGTCCGCAAGGCAGCTGTCGAACAGATGCCGATGCTGCTGCTGCGGCGGGCGGCCGACCAAACTGCTGCTGCTGCATCTCGTGTGCAACCTGCGCGCGCACATCGTCGCAGGTTGGATGCATTCGGCGCATTCGGTTGCAGCAGGCCCTAACCGAATAGTTTCTGAGGACGTGCATTTCGTACGTAGAATAAGACGAAATCGTAGAGTTTATCGAGAGAAAGCTATTGTTTTTTGCAAAGTTCAAAACCAAAATATTTTGTGTAATTGAAAATGTTTAGATACTCTGAAATCGTCTGTACAGTATAAAAAGTCGATTTCTAAATGCTGACGTTTCAACATTCAAGTGGTGGTCGAAAAATTGGTTTTATTGTGCGGCGGGGTACGAATATGAATCATTGTATAAGGCAATCGCCGTATTTTATTATTATTAGTTACGCAGAAATAGTACCTGTATAATACAGGTACGGGTTTTTGCAAACTGCACCGTCGCTACAGAAGAAGAAAAAAAACAAGAACAATTGATATTAAATTGCTCTTTATGCTCTTTCTATAACATACGTACCATATTATAACCGTAGCGTCGGTAAATTCGCACGCGATATTTCAATCTGAAAATTTAACTTCTTTCTACTCGATTTTTAGCGCTTTTTTGCAGACTTAAATTAATAATAAGTAATGTATATTACGTATATTTTTATAATCGCAAGCGTTCAATGCGATGCAGTTGGTGGGTCGACGGGTTATAAAAGCTATACGTCGTAGTATTCTCCGTGTTCGTTTTTACGTATTTATAAAATATGCTCGAAAATTTTTACTGTACAGTTTATGCGCGCGCGTTAAACTCCAAAATCGCTTTCATTAATGCGTCCGAATGATGCGCGCGGTGAAAATTGAACGAAACTAATGAACTTCACGCTCGTACACGATTCTGAGCGAGCCCGAAAATTCCGAATTGTCGAAAGCACGACGGGAACGCGGGAAGTGAGAGAGTTGTGAACGTTAGTTATATATAACTAATGCGATTTGTGAATGAGAAAAAAAACGCAAAATTTTTTCAAAAACGACCTTGTTTTAGAATTGTTGTAAAGCTTTTTTACTTGCGAGTTGATCTTTTTGTTGAACAAAACCCCCGTTGAGAAAAATGAACGTTCTCAGAAGTGTTCGCCCCATTTTCGGCACTCGGAAACGTTAAAAAAATGCTCCAAAGAAAATAGGAGCCGAAAAACTTTTATGCAGTGTTCGACGACGATGCTCTTTTACCCGAAAAACGTCATCACTGTTCTGAAAATTTCAAAAACCAAAGTACCGCCGCTGTCCGTAATGATCCTCAGAGAAGAGTTACCTAGACTTTGAAGATCGGAGTAAGTGTATTTTCTTCCGTTTCGGAAAAGTTGTCGACGAAAAAGATTGAAAAAAAATCGTCATCGTAAAAACAATATCTCGCTCGTGGCTCTAAAAAAAAATCACGTTTCTTCCGTTTAAAGTAAACAATATTGTTTGAAATAATAATACCGTGCCGGGCAGAATAGTGATATGGCCGAAGAGTACAAGCGGTTGTTTGTGTACGTATAATTATTATCATTGTTGTTGTTTCATCCATCGACGCCGAAGAAACAGTTTTGAGAAAAACGGTCCGTGTGTACAACATCATCGTACACGTGCTGCTGATGCTGCTTCGGTAAAAAGCGCGTTTTGTTTTTCGCGACCGCTTGTGGTGTTGCCTTCGAAGCACCGAAAACAATAATATGGTTTTTTAGATACCGATAGAACAAACGAAGCCGTCGTTTATTATTATACGTACACAACAATGATAGCAATAATAATTTATACGCGTGTATAATTTATTCCGCTATTGACAAAATGAAGCCGGTCAAGTAATAAGATCGCGTCAAAAAATCATAATAAATAGTAGTATATTTACGAACGTCGTCATAATATTGTCGGCGAACAAAAGAGTGTTGTGTATCCCAAGTAACAGTTATTCTCGAGTAAGAAAAAAATGTACAACGTCAACGTTATTTTTCACACCGTGTTCGTAATACAACAACGTGGAAAATATGCCGCGCACATTAATTTTTTTTTTTATATATAAATACGTTTACGGAGATGTTTAACGTGCAGCGTGCATAATATTCTTGGGGAAAAAAAAAATGAAAATGAAAATTTCACATAAAATAATTCCATCTTTTCCCCTGTTGTTGCCGATCTACGGTGACACGTTTTTATGTTGTTTACTACAGTTGATAATGGAAATCCGGAATCGGTCTAGGTCGCGCGGAGTAGCGTCTACGATTTGGGTTGTGCCACTGGTTCGGAAGTTGTGGTTTAAAATAACGCGTTATTTTTTGATATCTGAAGGCAACGCGATGATGTGGTGTTGCCTTCGAAAATACGATTCTGAGCGAGCTCGCGGTCTAGCATTCGTCATGGTAGAATTTTCGCACTCGCATTGTTTCTTGCTCTGTTGTCGCTATCATTATTTTGGGTGTTTGGGGCGCGAAAAACACCTGTGAATCGACGTGTGAAAAACACGTTTGCAGCCGTAACTAGTGACCGTGTGCGACATTTTCGATTTTCAAATTTGAGACCCGAGACTTTACAGAAAAGGTACCGACTTTGAAAATCGGAGCGTTTTTACTAACTGGTGCTCGCCAGAAAAAAACGTCGAATTCGCTACGCTTTCAGAATCTAAAGTATGATGACGTGTGTTGGTGACGCGTAAAAAAACTCGTCCTTTTCGCATTGTAATTTACGCGGGTCACCCGCGCAGCTGTTTCTTGTTTTCCTCCCCTCGTTTTTTTTCGGTTCAGTTTTTCTATTTTTCTGCCCCGCGACGGCGCTTGTGGCTTAAACTTTCGAGTCTGCACGTTTTTGATGAGCGTGTATTATCTTTTTCACCGTTGTTTCCTGCAGTAGATTCTGTAATCTATAAACCGCAGATGGTGATTTTTTTTTCACAAACCAATCTCTCGTGAGCAGTTTCATTCTGTAATATAATAATACACCGCCGCGTTCGATTGGAGAGAAATGCTTTCTGCCCGCCATCGGTGTGGTGCGGCGGTCTACACGTCCCCCGCAGAATTCAGTTTGCTCTGTCGATCGTCCGTTTTCTCCGGCGCTTTTTGTTGTCGTTTCGTGGTGGTCTCGGAAGAACGAACTGTTCGTCGTCGCATCCCGGATTTTTTCTCGCAAACGAAAATCCCGGTTCCCCCCCGACGGCCGCGGGACAGACCGGATTTATCCTATTGTTTTCTTATTTCTCTCGTAACTTTTTGTTTTCCGTTTTTTTTTTTCTCGATATCATCTTTTTCAGCCTGCGGCGAAATGCCCTTTTCCACTATTTTATGGCGTTCAACAGAATTATTTTTTCCCCTACTCGGTTTAAATACTACGTTACTTTTCCGTTCTGTCCAGCTGCTGACTTTCAGCAATCTCCTGGCAACTTTTTCTTGTCTTGTCAGTCGATGGCTCGTGTTTCGCATACGCTCCACACATTTGACAAAATTTTTTCTCATATTCATGTTTTGTTTTTTTTGTAAGTAGTTGCCGTTTTCGCGTGAATGCTCTCTTCGCCATACCTATTCTTTGTCTGATTTCTATCGAGCATTTACCGCCGTCGTCTGCAATCGTACTTTCTATGTAAATTGTTAGACTCGTTCTGTTAAGTTATTATTCATTTCCAACTTTACTTAGTGGGTTTCTCTTGTTTCACAGTCACCACCATTGTTTTTCCTTGCATTTATTTTCGTTCCTGTAATATTTTAGTAAGGGTGGTTAAAGGTTTTTGCACGTATTCTTCCGATTCGGACGCTAAAGCAATATATATATCATCTGCGAATCGTATGCGGTGTGGGTCTTTTCTCCGTTTATCCATATCCCGTTAGAGTTTCCCTTACACTCATTTCGTCTACAAACAAATTGAACAAATAACGAGATAAGGAACGACCTTACACTCGTCTTCTAATTCTTACCATGTTCTCACAACAATAACTGTATTAATATAATATTTCGCGTCGTTCAGCACGTCATTTTAAACCTCTGTCCGAAAACAACATGCTCGTTTTTATTACACCCGTGTACTTTGTTACGCGTTTCCTCTAATTTTTATCGGAATTTTTCGACTTTTTTTTTCTAAATCAAATATTTTCGCTTGCACGCGGTGTGCTCTGTATCCCAGACCTATCGCGTTAGAAAGTGCTCGTGCATAGAAAGTTAACTCTTTTACTCATCCGTTAGATTTCGCCGATTCGGGTAGTCGTTTCTGCGTTAAGAAAACCCCCGTGGAAAACCCTCTCTCGTTTTAAATCATACAACATCGTGATAATGTACGATTTACATTATTCATGTGTATATATAATATAAATTTCCACACCAGCAGTGTCCCTCTCGCACGAGCCAAAACGCGTTGACTGTGAAACTGTTCAATCCACACGCGGGAAACGCGCGCAACACGCGACGCCGCGAGTCGGGTCACATCGATCCAGTGGCGGCGGCACCGATCACAACGTCGTGTTTTTTTTTTTTACTTTATTCTGGATTCTGAGCGCAACGATAAAACGTGTAGTGTATTGTCCAACGTCGTGCTTTTTTCCCTGTCAAAAACTTTTTTCGACGGTATGCTCCAATTTTCAAAGTCGGTACCACCTCAGTAACGAAAGGGGTCTTCTTCCGATGGCACTTTGAGCGTGGTGTCGAAAATTCATAAAAGTGAGAAAGTACCGACTATCACGAACCCGAGGAGAAACGTTAACTACGGCAAACGTGCGTTGTTGACGCGTGCTATCGACTTTTGTTTTTTGCATCCATAACATCCGAAATAATAACGATCGGAACAAGCCGAAACCATTACGTATAAACGGGCGAGATACGTACAGGTTCGATCGGAAAAAGTTTCGAGCGATTTCGAAAATTTTTGAGCTAAGCATAAAACTTCGAGACCCTCGAAAAATTTACCAAGACGTATATATATACTACGGACAACCGATCTCGCTCAGAATCGTCGAAATTCTGCGCGAGGAACAGTCGACTCTCACGGGGCAGCAAACATAATTTCCAAAATTAACTAGCTACGGATCCTCCATCCCGATGTCCGCCGAACTCTGTCCGCTCGTGTAAAAACTTCAAAATTCCCCTATGTACGTATTACAATACGAATTGACATAATAATCCGATTTCGACGTCATTTTAAACTTCATAATTCCTGTTTCGATCGTTTTGGAAACTAACGGTTGCCAATCAAACACCAAATAGAGTTTTCGATTGATCCGGACAAACGTTTGTCCCGATGTATTCCGTTCCTCTGGAGTTTAACGCGTCCGTCTCGGCGCCATTTCTCAAAACACATAGATAGGTACGCTGTATGATTTTTTTTTTCCGTCGCATCGCACGTTTCCTCCCTGGACTACGTCGATCTCCGTAGGCGATTTTCGTAAAATACCAAAAAATAAAAATAATCTTTACATCGCGGCGTCTCCCGCGGCGAACCCGCTTCGACGTCGTCCTGCTCTCACACGGCTCAAGTGGTGGCCACACGCGAGTCAAATTGATGTATATACATACATTGGTATGATCAAAACGGGATTTGTCGTAGGAACTCGAGAAAACGAGAGAGCGCAACACCTGCGGACAGACAACATTTCAAAAATAATTTAAGAAAAAAATAATAGTTTGACGCGACTACGCTTTGGGGGGCGGGTCACTAGTTTAGGAAGTTGTGGTTTGAACGCGTTAATTCGTGTCCGAAAGCAACGCGATGAACCAATGGCCTTGGAAAATACGATTCTGAGCGAGCTAAATCGTCCTGGTGAAAACAAAATTGACGATATTTGAAAACTTTTGTCCGTGTCTTTCTTCCCTGGTATTGTGTACAAGTTTCGGCTTGGTCCGATGTTCGTTTTGGACGTTATGATCGAAAAAATCTTAATCGATGTGGAAAAAAAACACGTTCGCCGTAATTATTTGACGAGTTTTACGACAAAATAACAACTTAAAATCGGCTGTAAACCAAGATTGGTGTTTACCGATTTCGTGAGTCTTTTAACACCCCGCATGTGTAAAACTGTCTTGTTCTGAAACTTTAGAGGTGTTATATGGAACCGCGTGAAATTCAAATATTTCAAAGTTCCCCATTACTCCCTTCGAAACGATCGAAACCGATCGGAATTTCAACTTGTTAAACCCTTCTCGACGAAACACGATGTTCGAGTCGAACGGATCGCTTTCGGAAATTTTACCGTTTTCGGTTTTTTCACTCCTCAGTAAATAATCAAAAAAAAAAACGCTTCGAACCAAGTACCATCTCGGATCTATTGTCTATCTTTCGAGGTATACGTACGTTAAAATCGAAGCAGTTTTTCCACTAGAACTTTTAATCACTGGAAAAAGAAAAAGACGGAACGTATTTTGGAAAATCGTTGTTTTTGCGGATTGTTTTTACAATCGGACCGAGGTGTTCGGGAACCGTCGACCAAAAATAACGATATACAGAAAATATCGCTCATAAACCGATTGTGAACGCGTAAGATTTCACGTTATTCTACGCAATATAATAACAATAACCTACTCTTAATGCGTTTTAATGGTCGGCGACGCGGCGCCGCCGGTCTGCAGTGGTGGATTCGGCTCGCCGCCGCCGCCGCGGTATATACATGTGTATAATATACGTGTGTGCAGCCGACCCAGCGTCGGTCGGTCGGCGCTCGACGACCCTTTGTCTCGACAGAGCCCCCCCGCCGCGATCCCTGTCCGCGCGCCCTCGACCGCCAGCTTCACGTCGCCGCCGCCTCGGTCCGCAGGGACGTGTGTCTGGACGTGACGTCACCGCCAGACGGATCAATACACGACGCGCGCACTGCCCCCCCGCGGTGGTGTACTACAGGGTGCGGCGAGGGCCTCGGAGGGCGCGGGCCCTGGTAGCGCGGCGGCGATTCGTCGTCGCGGCGAGCGGGGAAAAGTTCAGGGCCGCGCTCACGCTGTGGAAGAAAGAGATAAAAAAATTGATACCCAGTCTGACGGTGGTGACTTTTTTATTATTTTGGTTTGTACCTGATTTTCTAATTTTTTTAAAAAAAAAAAACCCATAAATCCAGAACCACCAACACCAGTGTATGCTTTTCCTCAAGACGACGTATTGATATGTGTTGTCTCGAACCGAGGAAGGACCGGGAAGGACTCTTCATTTTTACGAATATTTCAGCGGATAACCCCCTCAACATTTGCTTCGCGCGTGTTCTCGAACTGTTTCGTGCACATCGAACGTTATTTCTTACGACCGATTATATAAAAAAAACCATAAAATTTTGATTTTTATCTACAAAAAAAAATTGAAACGCCGTTCTTCGAGAATAGAAAAACAAAAAACGATCCATTCGGATTGTACACGCAGTTCTGTCCCGCGCAGTTTTTACTACGCCGCCAAGTCGCATTTCAGTTTCATGATACGGAAAATATAGTACATTAGTTACCAATCGTTTTAAATATTAGTTCTCTTCCACTGGTTGCTCGGTCTTCCGCCGACTGGCACTGCCTATTCCTACCTCTCTCCTCCGTTCTTCTCCTATTTTCCCCTTTTCGCGTACGTAAGCCCGGTTCTCCACACGTACCTGCTGCGATAATATAATAAAATTTGTTCTAGGTGTTCCTTTTTCCCCCATTCCTTCTAGGACTGCTCGCACCACAGGTCTATCGTGTCTCAACAATAAGTGTCACGGTAGTGTTCTTTTTTCTATTACTTCGTTGTATAGTAGTACTTTTTCAGTCTTTTGCACACGTCACATTGATTCTTCTTCATTTCTGTCTCGGTACAAAACTCCTCGAAACAGTGTACAACATCGTAACCACCACACACCCTGTATCCGCTTGTTAACACCGCTCAGACGCTTTCGATTTGCGCCCGGCTCTCGCGCGGTGGGCGGTCAGGTTAACGGTGTCGGCGGCGGCGTCGGAGGAGGTGGAGGAGCAGGTGGCGGGCTTTTGTGTGTGTGTTATACGCCCTTTACCGCAGAGCAGCAACATCGCGACGGTATAAGCCGAAGAAAAAGTCGTACAAAACGGTTTTTTTTTTTTTCATTTCAATCAATTTTGATAATAATTAATTTTACCATTTTTTTTTTTCAATGTCTCGCGTTGTTATTTTAATGTAAATCTGTGTGGTGTATACTCGTGTTCAGAACCGAATCGCGCGTACGTTAGGTTTTTTTTGTTCGAACTTTTGCGCGCGATAGAAAACGGATACCATAATATAACATCTTACATTTTTTGCCATTTTCTTTTTGACTTTTCTTCTTCGTTAGTTCTCGCATCGATCGATGAAAACGAAAAACCGCCGGAGAACGCCGCGATAGTGGTGGTAAATTGTGATTTCTTTTGCTCTCGTTCTGCTGTACCCGACGGAAAAAGGGTTTTTGAGTACGTGAGCTTCACGTCGTACATTATTGATTATTATTATTTACGAACGGCGGAATTCATTATTCATGCGCGGCTTTTACTCCTTTTTCCGACGCGTTTTTTATTTTTTCTCTCGCTTCGTTTAGACAAAACACTCGGGTGAACGTTATTTTAGAGAGAAAAAAAAACGTACGACAAAAAATTATTCTCGGGACCCGCGAACAGTATAAAAACGTCATTTTAGAGAGGCTATTCGTGTTCGGCAGTGATTCCGTATTATAACAAACGGTGTACATTAAAACGAACTATTTTTCCCATATTTTTTATGCACATTACATATATACCCTTCATTCGTAGATCTCTGCTGCCGCCCCTATTATCGCCTCCCTCGAAGACGCCACTGGATTGGGCGGGGATTGGCTTCACGTCGTAACAATTTTTTGTATAAAGACGAGTGTATTGAGTTGACATTTACGAGCGGAAAATTTCTTTTGATCGGCAAACATTGCTTAATCCACCACCAACCACTACCGGATCTCGCGTTTTATCCATTCACGTTAAGTCGATTTTTTTCTCCGTTAATTTTTATAAACATATACGTATTGTTGTTATACCTCTACAGTCGTCCAGTCGAGGTTGGTTGAGGTGGTGGTGCATGGCCCCCGCGAACGACGGCGTATTTCAGCGAAATCGATTTTCTCGCCCAGACCGCCGCCGCCGCCGCCGCGTGTGTTTGACCTGTTTCCGATACAGTTTTAGATTTACGACGATGTGGATTATTATTATTTCGACTGTTTTTCGAATCGACTTTAATGCCGTGCCCCCCAGTCTGTGTAATGAAATAACTTAGAAAATACCTATATATATATTGACTTGGATTTATCGATCGGAAACGCGGTAAAAATTTATAGTTTTGTATCGTTTAAAATCTTGGTTTGACGATATGTTATGTTATGGCGTATATAATACTATTAAATTGTAATCATTCAAAGGATTAACAACCATCAGAAAAACGACAATTTATTTCTCATGCTGCTATTTTTGAGGTCCATCCCAAAAACCAAGAATTTTACGGTGAAAAATTTGAAATCTTTAGCTCTGTTTTCGGGTACAATACCATTTTGTAGTAATACCGCATAAACGTTGGGATTTCGGCTTCGAGTTTTGTTTCATTTGAAGCATTTTCGTTTTGATTATTTTCTGAGTACAAACGACGAAATCGCCAAACTCGGCGTCGGACCGCGGCCGTTATAATACCTATTGAAACAACGTCATAAAAAAATATTCCTCGTCCTTTTATGTAATTAATACTTTTTGTATATAAAAATTGAAAAGAATTTTCGCCAGGTATGACACACTATTTTTTTTTTTTTTTTACGCGTGCACGATAGCTCGCGATCTTTTTTATTTTTACCCCAGACTCGGATATAGCTCGCTCGGAATCGTTTTTTTTACGAACGCAATGATTCATCGTCGCTTTCAGATACGGAATTTTTCGAAACCAATGTGACGACCCGCCCGGAGCGTAGTCTGCACCCCAACAATGCCTAACTTTTACACCCCGTGGTACCGTTCTTTTTTTTGTTTTACCAACACCGTGCGGGGAGATATAACATCATCGTCTTGACACGAAAAATTTCTACCACGTGAACAAAAAATTAATATACGTTTTTTACGCGTATTGTTATAATACGTGTAAAAATAACTACGGTGTTATAATTGTTGTTATAAAAGCCGATTCATTGTGTGTTGTGTGCCAACAACGGGGTCGTTACGGAAAGTCGTTTTCACGTTTCCTTTTCGCCGAATAAACAGTTTAATCGTGACGTGCGTACGCAAATAAAGTCTTAAAATGCGAGAGTGTCATGTGCACACGGCACGCCGCGTGTAGCACGCTCGTCGCGCTTTTATTATTACACCTTTGTTATAATTTAAAAACGTGCACAGAGAATACTACAATTTTTAATAACTCGTAACAACCAAATTACTATATATATTCATACAGCGAAAATGTGTCGTCGCCACCACCCACCGCACTGCACTTGACTTTCCGACAGAAACTTGCTAAACATTATTTTGGATTTGTGTTTGGAACTATATAAAACGTATCGGGTGTTGCTGCATCAATATACGAGACGAGTGAAAACAGTGTGGTGCAGATGAGGAGAACAGCGAGAGCAGTTATAAAAAATGAAGGGCATCAGCCCCGAAGAAGAGATGGGTTTTTAACGCGCGCGTGTAGGGCGGCGCGTGAACGATCACACGTGATAAGCGGAGGAACAGGACGACGGACCGCGAATAGTCGGGAGAAAGACGAAAAAGTAGAAGCGTTTTAGTTACAATCGTGGTGTTGGAAAGACCGCTGCCGGGTGGTGGTGACGGGACTCGAGAAAACCGTACTTTTCGCCCATTCGGAATCGAGAAAATCGAAAGTTTATACGCAAGTTACTCGAAACTACGCGGGCCGCTACGAAAGGTTAGGTTGAAAAATTCGGTTTTTAAACGGTACGGAAACGAGAACGCGCGAAAGAAAACGTAAATAGTGATAATTGCTACAAGTACGTATGGAAGCCGTCCTGCAAATATGTAGTATCGTGTATAGCAGAAGCGAGTGCGGCGGATAGAACGGGCCGGGCACGTTTGGAGGGCAGGACATAAACTATAAAACAGGAAGAACGGATTCCGCTAGCAGGACCACCACCCCGAACGAGACGCGGAAGGACGTAGTAGAAATAGAGATCCTGCTGATACTGATTGATGATCCGCTATAGAAAGAAGTAGAAAATAACCCCTATATTCTTGCTGAACAGATCGAAATTTTAAGTGACATCTATGTGTCTCTCTGCAGTATTCAATCTAATGATTGGTTTGCAGCAATTTCCATGCTTCTCTAATCACTAGCTTTTCTCTTCAGTTCTTGGTATCATCCTTGATCTTCCATTATCTGACTTTTATGTATTGCAATCTTGGTCTTGCCCTACCTCCGGAATCTTTTACTTGAGAGAACGTCATGTTCATTTCATGCTTTTACTAAGGAATATTAATGCGGTGGTTGCCTTCCGCATCGCAGTGTAATCACCAGTTATATATCTGCTGTTTATTATTTGACGTGTAGCTGTTTCTACGAGGTTACCTGCTGCACCTACACTCAATATTGTAGGAGCTGCTGCCCTCTTACAAGTCCCATTTGTCGCCTCTTACGACAGGCAGGGACAAACCGGTGGTCTATTCTAACCCCAACCACCAGGGGTGGTTATCTATGTGTACTCGTGGTTAAAACACTATTTTGTAATTCGATCGAAACCGTGTTTGCGTTGTTGTTATTGAACGCTTTGAACGATATACTCTGTGAAATGTTGATACACTTAAAGTTTCGCGCGCGTATATTGTAATACAACGTGATGGCACGTGTTTTTACGATTTTTTTTTTTCAACGCCACAATAACGTTTAATGAGCGTTAAAAGAAAACGATCGTGCGATGTTGTTTTTATTAATCGCAATAAATATTATTTATAGAAAACGGTCGGTTCGATCGAACGATAATTTTGTCGCAACGTGTGTGATGATCATTGCGCACGCGACGACGTTACCATAAAAAACCAAATAAAATAAATAACACTTGTGTAAAAATATTGTTATTGTTAAATTCGTTTTTTCGCAGGCGGTCGTAAGTCAACCGTAGTATTGCGTCTCGATGAATTCAAAACAAACCTATATTATTTATACCATAATATTGTCGTTATTATTATTTATGATACGCGTACCCGATAAAATATTATAGTGTTCGTAAAAAAAATAAATAAATAAATAACCGGTTTATTGCATATTTTAATTGTACGTTTATAGTCGATTCCGCGGCGCTATAGATAGAGCGTCCTCGTGCAGAATAAAATCTGTTATGACGAGTATATAATAGGGTTTTCGTCTTGTTGTGCAACGAAAAAAGTCAGCGATGCATGGAAAACTTGTTGGATTCCTTCATTTTTTGTTTTAACGGTTAGGTTTAAAAATTCGCATTATTTAGTTTTGTAGCTAGAAGAAGTCTTTGCAATTGTGTTGGCCAATTTTTATAGATCAATTAATTTTTTTCAAAAGTCAATTAGGATTTGGCCTGGTCGTTGAAAATTAAATCCCATACGTTTTTATAATAATAATCGAGATTCCAACAAAAAACTCAACGTCAGTATACAGGCCGCAGGTATTCTGAATCGTAATCATTTTTTTCAAAACAAAAATTAGTCGTTTCAGTATTGTGAGGAAACTAACATTTCCTACTAAGATATGCTATGGAGAATATTATACAGTATAGAACGCGCTCTGATGTAATTCGATAGTCTAACTCTTTCGGATATTTCCCTATATGGCGACTCCGTTTTGGAATACGTCAAAACGCCCCATTCGGCTGTGCGGGCTTTATATGAATATTGTGAATAATGTAAGTAATGGCAAGATATGGATTGCTCGTATCAACGTTTTTTTTATTAATTTATTTTAATTTTCCTAGGAATCGAAAACCTCACGGGAACCTTCGAAATCGGGAATTTTTGCCCAGCGACGAGAAACTTGCACATCACGATTTATCGATCGTATACTTAACCCGCCTATGTAACGTAATGATTTCACGTTTTCCGCCAAAACTAAAAATTCATTTTCCCGTTTCAAAATGTCCTAATTTTCACTGTTCCTAGGTGTGACACCGATCGATTTCGACATTGCAAATCAAACCAACTCCTCGCGGCGGCCTGCCTCTATACTATTATACTCGTATATGTGTAGAGTAATAATATTCCGATTTTGACGGTCTCGAATTCGATAAATCGGCACTAAAAATGGTTTCTGAAATATGTTTGGAGACGTAGCTGACAAAAACTGTACAGAAATAATAGCGGAAACGCAACTTCGAAATTAGTACGTACAAATACGCTATTTCGCTAAAAAAATATCACGAGAACATATACCCATTTATTTATTTTCAATAAATTCGAATGAAAACGACGTGGCTGTGTATAAACGAAAATTCTGAGCGGGCGCTTAAAACTTCAAATACCCGTGTCACGCGGTGATCCTGACTAATTTACAATTGCCTGTATAATATATAGCTAAAAATATGACCGACTTTAATTAAAAAACGGGTAAAAATATTTTTTAAATAGCGTTAAAATCGCAAATTGAAAAAATAAGAATCTTTGACGGCTCGTAGATTTATTATTATACATAGACAGAACTACTCTGTATGCTGGCAGGAGGCCCGAGACCACCCGACTGTTATTATTGTGACTACCTAATATATTTTGTATTTATATATATATTTTTTTTTTCGCGTTTATTACTTTTTTTCTTCTTCTAAATTTAATTCTATACTATACTGTTGTTCTCTGTTCCGCGCCGCGGAGTCGTCGAGGTTTTTTCGTCCGAATATCGATTTCGTTTTCGTACATTATTAATATTTCTATCGCCCGTCCCCGAGCGTTATTTTTACACGCGTTACGTATTTCAATATTGTGTGTCCGGTATCCATGTCGCAGAAAAATAATTATTTCCATTAATTTTGTTGTTTTTCGCACGTGAAGACCTTGTATCGGCCGGCCGTCCATTAATAAATAGCGTCCTTTTCTGCTGCTGCACGCACGTGGCGGCGGCGACGACTGGAACGTGTCGTGGTGTCTGGTTTCGTAGTGAAAAGAAAGAAACGAAAAACCTTTCGTTAATATTTTCCCCCGACGTGTGTTTCCATCTTTGAAAAACAATCCGCAACGGCGGCGTGTGTGATTTACGGGTTTTGAATTCCGCAGAGATGTCTTTCAGGTCCGTGACCGTATGATGTATTAAAGTGATGTATGTAACGAATCAAGAATCTGTTTTAAATCAGCTCGTGGAATTCCGGGTGGTCAGAATTGTTTCGCATCGTCGTCATCACTATTGTTGGTTTAATCGAAACGTTCTGAAAACAATATGTGTCTAAATGCGGTATAACTTGTGTCCAGTTAACGCCCAAAGTTGTTTAGCCACCACGATTGAAAATCGTACCACATTACGATTTAAACGCAAAAAAAAACAGAATATTTTCGATATTATAATGTTATAATTTTATACTCTCTGCTCGTCCGTACAATACGCATACGAATGGGCGATAGTAGGTGATCATGCAGATTCTGCAGCGATTTATAGTATTTTACAAAAAATAAACGTGCGCAACAGTTATTTTGAAAAGACAAAAATCAACCGTTAGTACGCATAATATAGTTGTCACGTCGTATGTATTTTTAAGGGACTGCGAAACGTTATTTGCTCGACTCTTTCCGATAAAATCGCGTCCGACGTACGTTTATTTCTTATACACACTGCAGCGAATCGTGCCATAGTCATTATATTTTAATTCATTTAGGTGGTACGGCAGTTTGCGTTGCATAACAATAATTAAAACGTACAATAAATGATTGGTTGGTAACAAAGTAGAAAATTGGTGTATCCAATTTCAACAAAAAAGACGTCGTCGAATGACAAAAAATGAAGTTGTGTACAAAAAGACAACAAGATTTTAAGTAAATATACAATCCAGAGCGTTGTTGGAACTACAAAGCGTATGGATAAGTAATTGTGGATGGTCCGTGTAAGACGTGGAGCGAGTAGGTTAGGTTAGGGCGGTGTGTGACGCCTTGATGGAGGGCAATCAAAAGACCCGCCAAGTAAGCCTTGAATCGACCCGACGACGAGAGTGCGACGATAGTTAGAGACCAACTGCTGTTGGGTGTAAGGTCATGACAATCCATGACGATAATGAGGAGGAGGATGGTGTGCTGTATGAAGGCGACATCATACGTACAGAAATCTTAATCCATTTCGATGTCCTTGGTCTTTTGCTGTACAAAATAGACCGTTACGCCGTGATCGTATGCTCCGGAGTACGAGAGAGAAGTGCGGTGAAGAACGCGGACGGAACTAAATTCGTTTTGTGTGTACCGCGTTTTGAGGAACCCCCGGGACGCGCAAACGCTTTGAGTAGTACACGTCGAGAAACACAATCTGTAATCGTCGGTTTTGTTTTTTATAGCTGATGGAACTCGTGCCCGCCTCGTGCACGGTCCGCCCGTCCAGGGTCGAGACCCCGCCGCAGCAACCGTCGCTGAAGAGGACCAAGCTCGAGGAACTGCCGCCGCCACTACCGCCGCCGCCGCCGCAGCCGGCTGTGCCGTCGGCGGCCTACTACTCCGCTCTGGGCATGGCGCCCACGCTGCCCAACTACATGGTGGACCCGTTCCACGGGCCGTGGTTCTACGGGCCGTGGGTGCCTCCGCCGGCGGCCATGTACCACCTGAACAACTCCCATCATCTGTACAGGAACGAGAGGTATGCGCGGCGCGATCGTTAAAAAAAACATCGCGGAACCTGGGGGAAAAATATAATACGTGTGTCGGGTGGATGGGATCGTTTAATCGTTGCGATCAGTGCCGGAGCTCTCTGGAGGTCTTTGGTCCGACTCGTGTGGCGAAAACGGTGTGATTACTTACATCGGGTGTTTTCAATCACCTATTGAGCCGGTTACCAGTAAAGTTTTGAAAAGAGCAAAATTTCTTGGTCCCGCGGGATGGCCATGAAAATCAGGAAAAATCGTTTACGTGACTCAACCACTGCTGTACCATGATGTCGTTCACCAACCTAACCCGATTTCGATCACTGTTTTCCTAATTTTTCTACTGTCGTATATATTATACCGATTTTGTAATTTTTCCTAAATTTGACTCTCTCGATTTTGACAGTACCATCACTCTAATTTAATGCGGAAAAAAAAAACAGTACTGTACAGTTTTCGCTTGATCTCGTTTTTTTTATTTTCACTGAATTCGATTATATTATATGTATTAGTTATAAGCACAAAACACCTCGTGCGGAAGCAGCTTGATCCTTGTGACGATGGAGTATATTCCTATCTGGGACGTGAACAACTTTTGAACGTTTTGGCGGGCTATTTACGGTTTTTTTTTTCTGGGTGGAGGGGGGCTAAGTACACGTATAACATCTCGGAGATATAATATATTATGTATAAAAAAAAAAAAAAGAGTAATCGGTCAGCATAGAAATTCGTTTTTAAAATTTTAGAAATTCGTTTTCACTCGATTGAGCGTTGCTTAAATCAACAATACACGACGTGTATTAATATTCTATGGTAGTTTTTGAAATTCAAGCGTATTAGAGCAATTTACACGGTAATACAAACGATAATTAAAACGTACAATAAACGAATATTGGGTTGATATAACAATATGTAATAGTACAGAGTGGAATATCGATAAAAAGACATTGAACAATAAAAAATGGAGTCGCGTATAAAAAGATAACAGAAATATAGTTAGAATTAAATGGGCACGATCGAGGGTTACATATAGATGGTTAGTAGGCGTTCCGGACGTTTTCGGGGGAAACGGCGTGGCGCCGAAATTTAAAATAATAATAATATAGTGAAAATCTCTGTACTTCTTACCAATTGAAAACTGATAACTCTCGTTTATAAAAACGTCTCGATTTTGGAGAAATCATTCGATTAGTATGCCGTTCACGTCGGTCGTGTTGTTTTCAGTTTGATCAAGAGAGAACGACCTCCGAGGCTGGTGGACCCGCAAAAAGTCATATCGCACACGCAGTCCGAACAGTTCGGCAGGAGTTTTCAACCGAACGTCGCCTTGGCGCCGCCGACCAAACTCAACAGCGCCGTCAATCACCCGAATCACATCAACGTCGGCAACAACAACAACATCATCAACAACAACGTCAACAGCAACAGCAACAGCAATAACAACAACAACAACAACAACAACAACAGCAACAACAATAACAACATCAACATGGCTAAACCGACAGTGAGTGTCGATTCTACGTAATTATTTTATCGTCGTTTTTTTTTTTTTCATTTTTTTTTTTTGTAGTATTGTACATAATTTTTTGAGACGACAGTAAAAAAAAAAAATAGTTTGCTCATGGATTTTCTGATGCAAATAAGGTATATTTTTTTTTTCTTCCGATTTTTCGTCTAAAAATGTTTCTGAACTCGACGTTATATTAAGAAACTGCGCGTGGAAGCGCACTGAATCTCGCACAAAAACACACAAATACGTTTTTTTTTTATAAAAACATCAATCTTGCATTAATTCCGTTTTTCTGGCCGGTTTAGAACCGGACGCACTGATGAGTGAAACGGGCCATACAGAATGCCTCCTAAACGCCGTTTTTACAAGACGGTTTTTCAAACAAATTTTGTTTTCATTATTTTATGCGGCCGTTTAAAAACGATCAAACATCGTCGTATAATTTCGATCACTATTGTTAAATAACTTCTCCGGAAATAAATATTTTCAAAAATTGTCTTGTAAAAAAAACTTTCGTAGTATTATTTTAGTGTCCCGCGTAGACAGCGCGCGGTCATAATACGTTGTATGTATAAAAATTATTGTTCAAATTAACGAAAACCGTTTTTTTTTTTTTCGCGAAACAGAACTGTCTTGTAATTAATAACTGTCGTTTTTCGTTGATTTTATTTGCCTAACTAATGGCTGTAGCAATCGTTTCGATAACTTACCACGCGGTAATTTTATACTCCTCAAAAAGACTTCTCACAAACTTACTGTTACGTCTAAATCTGTTTGTAGCGTTACGTATATAGGTATATATTATGTATAGTAAGAAAATAAAAACGCTACATCACATCTAAAATTCTTTTTAAATGTATAAAAAAATCTTTCTATTTTGTGACGACTTTTTTTTTGTTTTTACGAGTGTATCACGTCTCGCGCCATTAAGATATAGCTTAATTGCGCAATTGTGAAATGTATTTTTTCAGCGTACCAGTATAAAAACTGGTTTGCGCGGGACCGAACCGTTCTGTAAGTAAATCGCAACAGAATTTTTTTTTTTTTTTTAACTTTTTAGAGAAGAAACTTATCTACAACGTAGCGTTTTTCACACACATTATTATAATATTTTAAAAAGCCGAGATCAGTCGTATAGGTCGCGTGGGTTGTTTATACGGGGAGTAGCGATGTGGTGGGTCACTGATTTGGAAATTGTGGTGTTCAAACGTCATATTTGATATCCGAAAGCAATCGTTGCCTTCGAAAAAACGATTTTTAGCGAGCTCGGTTATCAGGTAGTATTCAGGCACATCCTGGTAAAAACCAAATTTAACCGTAAAAACTGTTCCGAAAGACGTATCCGCGTTAAAAAAAAAAAAAATATTAGTTTAAATAACGTGTGAAAATTTTAATATATATACGTAATGGCCTTCCGATTATAATACGGTTTCAATTCGATCGGACTCGCCACTCCAGCGGGCTTTTTAGTATAAATGTGTTTTTTGTACTGGCATAATTTACACTCGCAAAAACCCGAAAAGTCGTTCGGAATAAGGCATTATAATTCAAAGCCGAAATTTTTTGTTTGAGGACAGGACTTTAAAAATCTCCCTAGAGTCCCTTCTACCCGAAAAGTTGTTGACAGAAAAAAAAAACGTCATCGTGAAAGCAACACAATGTTTGTGCACCGCGGAGTCCCCTTTTTTTTTAATAAAAAAATTTACCATTCTGATTCGGTGGAATTAATGGTCCAGTATGTATGTATGTATACGAGGCACGACAATACGAATTTCATTTTTTATTTTTTACCCGAGGCAAGCGCCTAACCTACATACATTTTTAAGTCTTTTAACCGATCGAATAATATAATAATACACGGTCGTCGTCGGTTGTCCGAAAAAAAGTGAAAACGCCACGTTGCGGCGGTCTACTACAGTGGACCGAGTTCTCTTCTTTAAAAAAAGAAAAAAAATCTTCGTCTTAATTAAATACAATACTGCAAAACGTTTGATTTTCGAAACGTACTGACGACGTGATTCTCTCGATCGTCGTCACTGACATAATGTTAAACGTCCCGATTCTTTTTTTCCCCAGGTGAAGTTCAAAGACAAGGACGACGTCGAACTGCAGGACACCAAAGAAATCGTGCAACCCCGGGGGCCGTTTAGCAGATTCAGAAGTATCGGTGAGAGTGTTTCCTTTTATTATTATTGTATCGCGAATGTGTTTACGTCGTCCGTCGTCTCTGCGTGATCGTTCCGATTTTGAACGTCGACCGGACGTTTAAAAAGAAAAAAAATTAACCATCTCAAAAATTCTGTCGCGCAGCCGCCAGCGTGATGGAGCAGGTGGCCGTTGTCTTGGACGCTTTGGCCGACGCCAAGGAAACCACGCGGCAGCAGGTGATCGGGCTGGTCCAACGGATCACTCGACAACTGGAACAGGTCGAAGCGACCAACCAGGAACTCATGCGCGAAAACCAATATCTCAGGGAACAGCTGAACATGGTAAGTCGTCTTTTTGGGGTTGTAAAAACTGTGCTCCGAGATGATGATGGGCAACGGAGGTTTGGAAGCGGTTTTTTTTTTTTTTTTCAAAATTTTGATTATTTTTTTAAGTTCCGAGGAAAAAACGGGCCGATTCGTCGATATCTCCGTTCAAAACCCCCCGTACACGTCATTGAGAAGGGTTTTTACGAGTGTACCGCTGTGTTTTCAATGGATTTCGATCATTTTTTAAGGGGGTAATGGAACTTTGAAATTAACGTATGAAGCCTCGAAAGATAGGTGATTGATCCCCGAGATGATGGTACTTTATTTGAAGCGTTTTTTTGAAATTTTGATTATTTTCGGAGGAAGAAACAAAAACGGTCAAATTCCCGAAAGTTCCACTTGAAATTTCGATCAAGGGAGTTACGGAACTTTGAAATTTTACGCATTCCATAAAACCTCTAGTTTTTGTGTCGAAACTTTAATACGATCTAAACGAGATAGTTTTACATGTGTGGTTAAAAAAAAATTAGAAAATTGGTCGACACAATCTTGGTTTGTAGCCGAATTTACGTGTTTTTTTACACGTCGATTTTTTACTTCGAATGAATTTTTTTTTTTTCTGGCCCGCTAGATTTTAGAACTTTCTAAAAGTTCTCTAGTAGTGACTTTGAGTCGCCCCGATGTAGTACGGTAATAATAATAATAATCGTCTGTTTTGTTGTTGTTTGTTCTCGCAGCAGAAGAGGCACTCGAACAAAGCGGAGGACGGTCCGTTAACAGAGGAGGACTGTGCGATGATCAAACGGGAGGACGGCGTCCACAAGGTGGTGCACTGCAGCGTAGTGTCAGACAGCCTGCTGCCGTTGATGAACAAGAGGTGCAGTCCGGTGTCCGTGATCACCTCGCCTCCGTGTCAGCCGAGAACGCCGCCTCCACCTCCACCACCGCACGCCGCTCTACAGTGTTCTACCGCGGCTGCTGCTGCGGCGGCGGCCAACACTCCGTCGATGGCCGCCGCGGCCGCCTCGACGGTGTTGATCAAATCGGAATCCATCGACTGATTAATATTATTATTACTACTATATAGTAAACGCTGTTTTGATAATTTTTAAATATATTTTATTGCTACCACCGACACTTGATCTCTCCTATATACATATATGTATAAAATTAAAAATAATAAGTGTAGACTATAATAATATTATTATGATGATACAAGCTTTTTGTAATATTTATTATTCGGTCGTGCGATTGTCGTCTCCTCTTGTAACGGAGTCTTTGTTAACTAAAAACAGCAGTATTGAGCGTGTGTTTAGTAAGTCGCCTTTTATGCGTATACAAAATATATATATATAATATGGACGGATGGTCATACTACTAATTATTGTTTATTAAAAACGATATTGTTCTGTCGAATTCTCCTCTCGTCTTGTGTGTGTGTACATATATAACTTAGTTAAACATAAATAATATTTGTTAATTCTTTCCTTAATTTTCTGACAAATATATCTTTTTATATTATATTTATTATGTACAAACTTTTTTTTTTGTTATGAACTTTAAGTATTTACTTTTATTTATTCTGATCATTATTATTATTATTTTTTTTTTTTCGTTATACATTTTAAATTGTTTATGTCAAAAGTTGCTGTGCCAATTGTTTACTTTTTTTTTTTTTTTTTTTTTTTTTTTTTTTTAATTATTTTTTTTTTTTTTTTTAATATTTGAATTTTTTTTTTTAAAAAAAAAAAAAAAAAAAAAAAAAAAAAATTCGCGTTTAAGAAGAAAAGAGCTCATTTCGAAGAATTGTTGATTTTATAATTAATGTAGTAGTGCTATTATTAGCTTACCATGAATGTATGTTTTCTCGGAATATTTCTAATATCTTTATAAAATTTACGCCTGTTCTATAATGATGTAAAAAATGAACACTATTATTCAAAAGCTTTTCGACAATTATACCAAAAAAAAAAAAAAAAAGATGAACCCAAAAAAAATCAACATTCCTCACTTTTTCCGTAGTGTTTTTATTAATTTGCATAATATATATTATATTTCATTAAACGTCGCACTAAAGATATTATAACTATGAAAAACTTATAATTAAACAATAAGCAATCTAAAATAATATTCGTATACATTTCCTACTATTTTATACTCGTAATATTATATTAAATATTATATAGATACACGTGAAAATTTGGAATACAATGTACAAATAAGTGTCAACAACTACGCGTTGAAAATTGAATACGTATTTTAATCATAGTTTTAACGAACAATATATATATATATATACCTTTTCCTCGGGCTAGAGAATAATAACTCAGTACAAATTAGCAAGTGCCTTAACACTGCAATACTATACACTAACCTATACTTAAAAACAAAATAATACGTACCTATGTCGTTTATAGTATACTGTATTTTAGCGCACTAAAATAATATTGTGTTGTTTTGCTTAAAAAAAAAATAATAAAAACATTAAAAAAAAATGTATTCAAAGGTATTTAAAAAAACATAACTTTAAATTCACGATGTGTAGATTGGATTGATTGTAACTTTGTTGTTGATCTTGTTGTGACATTTAATGATTTTCTATTGCGTGTAAAATGTGTTTTTGAGTATGCAAATTAATAATAATTTTATTGCTTGTCAATATTGTTACCTACAAGTTTAAAATATTTAAAATTGTTAAGTTAAAAAAATTTTAATTATAGTTTGTTACCACTCAGTTTTAATTGTGTACCTGATGTAAAAGCCAGATTTTTATATTTCTAGCTCCTTTAATATTATATAATAGTTAAAAAAAAAAAAAATTGTCAAGTCTTCCTCGAGAACGAAAATATAATAACATATAATGAGGTAAACACAAAACGAATAAATAACCACCAAATAATAAAAACCAATAAAAAAGAATTGGATTACAAAGGTATTTTTTCTGTTTCACGTAACCTAACCAAGTTTGTAACACTGCGCATCGATTTATTGATAAACTATTTATTTAATTACGCTGTAATCGCATAAAATGGGAGATTTTCGTCACTACGGATAATAACAACATTTTTATTTGACTTGACTGGAAATCAAAAATAACCATTGTGTTCATGAAAATTTTTCTCATTATTATTTAATATTAATCGACAGAAGTGTGCAGAATGTGATGTTCATTTTGCAATTTTAGTGTTCTTTGTATATTTTTTGTTGATGTACAGACTATTTTTTTTTTTTTTTTTTTTTTTGTAGTTTTACAAGAATTGTTTCAACTCCTCTGTCATGAAATGAAATACTTACGTATTAATTCTGTTATTATTATGACGACGATTATTATTTTTTGTAACAATGTTAAGTTTTTTTTTAAGTAACTTATATATATATATATATATATATTATTTAAGTAGTTTTTAACTGTGCCAAGCTTTGTTAGCACTTTTTAAGCAAAACTGAGTCATATTATGTTTTTATTTACAATTACTATTTTTTGTACATAGTTGTCCGTTCGTGATACATACATCATATCATCCGTGGTATGGTTTATATTGTATTGTTTATGTGTACGTTAAAACTAGTTTTGTGACGTGTTTTTTTTTTTTTTTTTTTTGCATAACATTGACAATTTGAAAATGAAAAATTACCATTTTGTGTATCGATATGTTGTTGAAAAACGAATGAAAGAAAACTAAAAGATAAAAAAGAAGAAGCAAAATACAAGCGTATTATAAAAATAATTACCGACACTTTTTTTTTCTTTCTTTTACTGCACGCCCGTCTTTCCCAAAAAAGAATATAAACGCTATTAGGACTATAATATGCTACAACTTAACGATGCGTGCTAACCGCAAGCCTAGGAGGTTTTCAATGCAAATGTTACGTGCTAGCGTGACTTATTTTCAGTAATTTGTACTAAATGATTTGTTGCGCTGAAACAAGTACAACTCGAACCTTATCTCCTGAATAAAAAAATTAATTAAAAAATTTTGAAGCAGACCACTTTTTTTAATGGCACAAAATGTGTAATGTATTAATTAAAGTTAGAAACGGAATGATGATATTGTGTACTTATCGTTTTGAAAATAAAGATTAAAGATTCCGAACAGGTATCTGTAAATCAAATGCTTAAAATTGAAAAATTGTAGTTCTATATTTTGCTAAAGAGTTTCCAAAATGGAGTAAAACATTAAACATTCTTTGTGCGCCTATCTTATAATGCGTGAAAATATTATGTTACTTGAATCGCTGAGAAATTTTGAGTTTTTAAACCATGGATGATGTGAGTAATCTGTTATCTACTATTCGAGTAAAAGTAGAAAACAATTTCAAAAAGTATTTGCAATAAAGCATTTAATATCTACTATCTCTGTCAAATTAGGTACCTATCTTTATAACATTTACAACCATAAAGAGTGTTAACGAAAAAATTGGGAGGCCTAATGAGTTTCAGGTGGAGTGGGTCTCTGTTTTGAGTTGGTCACTGAAAAATGTAGTTTAAATCCATTGCTTACGAAACGCACGAAAAAAAATTAAAATTTCCAAGTTCTGCTCTTAGATCAAAATTTTTTATAAATTTTTTGAACTCTATGACATTTAAATTTCATACATTTCAAAAGGTAGTGTGTACAAATTTCGATAACTTCAAACTTTGGGAATGAAAATAACGATGTAACAATTTCTATAAACAAAATGTTTGAATAAACAATATAAGATATTCTTTTAGATGGATTGAAAAATATGTTCAAAACTCCGTACACTTGTATTGTTCGAAAATGTAAAAAAACATAAGTCCGTAAAAAAATAAGGTCTTTGCCACACCTTCAGAATGTGAAAATAAACTGAAAAAGTTAACCTCAACACTACTTTAGAAGTTGATATTGGTGTATATATTTTAGGATTGTTATGTACCTAGTCATTTTAGCAGAATATTTATGAAAATAAAAATATCGAACAACGATTACTAAACCTCAAAAATCTACTTTACGTGTTTCAACAACATGACTCACAAAGTAATTTTAGATCAGAGGTCTTTCATAAAAGTTGTGTGCAAACACTTTTTGATAAACTTAAAAATCTGTTTCTTAAAATTGTCTTTAGAAGAAAAGAGTTACAGGCATTAAAAAAAAAAACAATAAATTGTATGGAACGTAATATTAATGGAATGATAAAATTGAAAAATAGTATCGTTTAACAAGATCGATATTTTCTGAAAATGTATAAATTTAGGATGATATAATGAAATACAATAAAAGACCGTAGCCGTATTTGTAGGAATAGTTATAGTGAGAATAAAATTTAACGGAACTGTTATACAGTCCCTATTCATACAGCCCTGTGAAATATTATTCTATTTAAAACTTTTTCAGCAAATTATTGTTCCTAGTTTTTTTTTTTTACCGTTTTATTTTGTCCTTATTTCGTACAATACATGTAAATGTCAATCCAAAAAAACAACGATCCTAACTAATAATAATATGATTCTTATAATTTTTTACATTCTGAGCGGAGCGAGTAAGCTTTTTTTTATTTTTACTGTTGACAAAATTTCTACCGGAATGAGTGCACCGATTTCTACGTACAGTACCTTTTCTTTCAGCGAATCAAATGGTACTTTGGAGAGGTCATTTCTCAGTATATATAGTTTTTTAACGCCACCGAAAAATTGCGAAAAACCGCTAAAAATTTTCTCCATAATTTCGATAACAATCATCGAGGAGTGCTGAAAGTCTATAGACAATAATGTATCTTTGTACTGTACAATTTCAAAAAATTTTTTTAAAAGTTTCATTTACTTTTACGCAATTTATAGCCATTTATAGATTTTGAGATTTTTCATTCGTAAACGGGTTAATTTTGGGTTTTTTGACTTGAACACAACATCGGTGGTACGTTACACCAAAAATTTTGTAACTGGCAAATTTTTTCGATCTACCGACAATCGGTTTTAAGATTTTTATCGACGCGTTATATTCCATTAAAATCGCGTACAGTTATTTCTCCGCGATTTCGAAAATAATCATTAATTTATTGTCTTGAGATTTTTTTTTAGGAAAAGTATCTTTGTACCGTAGAACTACGAGAGAATTTTCGGAAAAGTCTCGTTCAATTTTTATTGTTAAACTTTCGCGTTTCGCCGGGACGTATACTCGATGACCGAGCTCGCTCAGAACCGTTTTTTCGATGACAGCGAGTTAACACGTCACTTTCAGATGTTAACACGCTTGAACCACAACTTTCAAAACAGTGACCCACCCAAAGCGCAGTCGCTACTACGTCAAACTACCCACGCGACATTGAGCGCGATTTTTTGTTTTTTTTTTCCCCCCCACAAAGACGCTCTCGCTCCGACTTTCGAAAATTTAACGTTCCTATCCGGCATGCGTGTGAGGTTGCCTATTCGCAACATGCTTTAACCGTGCTGTGTACGAAATTGCCTACCTGTAACAATTAACGGCGCATTCGTGTGCACCATATTTAACGGGGCACGTGTAACTGTAGATTCTGTTGTGTAAGTAGGTGTATTAGGGCGACCATACCACCATGTTTTAAACAACAGGGACGTCCCGTTTTACGGCTGGATGTCCCGTTTTCTGAAACGAATTGAACAGGGCGCATTTGGTCCGGTTTTTACGCGACCGTGCTGTTTTAATCCTGTTTTTCACTATTTTTTTTTTTTTTAATTATTCGTTTTAATAAACTCGTCGAGAAATTAATATGACTCTGGAAATAAGAAGGAACTCCGACCAACACGAGAATAAAATAAACAAAATGTAATGTTAACAAACGTACACCTTCTTTACGTATGATTTTTTTTTAAACATGACTGCAGGTAGTCTTACTTTATACTTAATAAAAATCGGATAACGTTATAAATATTTTTTAACGTTTATTACGAGCTACAATTTTTTGGCCTTCCTGTCGTCGTTTTCGATCTCGGACTTGACGCTTCTGGTCGTCTCTTCGATGGTTTTGCCGATCGACCGGAACGCGTCCGTCAACGAGTCGGTGCCGTTTTCGATGACCGACTCGGCCACCGCGGCCCACTCGGCGATCGGGTTTTCAATCATCGCTCTGAAATTCGGATGATCGTCGAACGCGATGCCGGTTTTTCTCGCCATTAGGTCTTCCAAGTGATGTTTGATGGCCCTGAACGTTTCCAGTTTCTGACCGTCGGCGCGCTGAAAATTCACAATGATATCACTTCAATACGATACGATGTTACGTATGTCATAAAGTAAGCTGTTCGTGTACCATACTGGTGCGAATTGAGTTTGTAGAGTTTCTCAAACGTATGCGATTCAGAAAAACACCTTCATAATAGTAGATGGTGGTTGTTCAACGAGTTTCAGTTTTTTTTTTGTTAGTAGTTAACGCTTTTAATAACCTAAAAAAACGTTCGTTGCACAAGAGTGGCCATAAAGAAATACGCTCACGAGTCGTACGAACGAATTCGTCTGTATACATTTTTACACCAAACGGTGGCATATTTTCAAACAAATTATTATTACCCGCGCCGGGAACAGTTTCGATTAAAAACACGTTTTTTTTTTCCTCTTATAGAAACACGCATTTGGATGCGGGGACGTTCAAGCCCCTCGCTTTTATACTATCATTTAAACGCGATCGAATATTCGCACTTATTTTCGTTGTCGTACGTACTGTATGGCTGTGTCATATTTATTAGCGTTCGGTCGAACGAAATAAACAGTGGCGCCTGTACTTAATGTGGGCGGTGGTAATGAAAAGTAGTAAGAACACGGATACTTCCATAAATGTTTTGTGTGTCTAAACTAAATGGCGTGTTTCCACATCTGTATATTTTGCTTAAAACAGCAATGACATTACCTGTGTATCAGATGAGAGGTCGTTTTCAAAAATGAATCTTGTTCGGACTAAACTAAGGACTACAATGAGTGGAAATCGTTTAGATAATCTTGTGTTCATAACCTGTGAATCGGAAAAAACATTGACACCGAGAATGTAATCAATAGTTTTGCCAACAAAAGTCCAAATCTTTTAAAAGAATTAAACTATTGAACTCGTTGTCATTTTTCTCATTGTATAAAATATGTATAAATAAATGTGTACATTATGTGTTGAATTGATCAAAACAACTACAAAATTACTACCTAAGTTTATAAAAAAAGTATATTAAGATTGTATATGCATGTAGTACGGTATTAGACAATTAGAGGGGTGCGGGGGCGAAATTCTACGAGTTATGTTGACGAAAATTGGTGGCGCGTTTCGGACATTTACGCAGTACATAAAAAATCTGACTTCGGCGCCCCTGGAAATAAATGTAAAACAACGTCTGCGTTCTTTGATTCAAATAATTTTACCGCACTCTTCGTGGGACCGATTTTTTATAAATCGAACTACTGAACTCTATAGAGTAGCAGGTACTCTTGTATAAACTCGGAATCAGCTCCGCGTCAAACTTAAAAAATTAAAAAAAACACGTTCAAGGTTGTAATATTCATATATTATATTATGTTTAGTCGAACGACACAAATGTAAAACATCGTCTCAACACGTTATCGAAAAACAAATGTTTATCGGAACGTATAATAATATTTACTCAAAATAAACTATGATTCGAAGTAATATCGAAATCGTAATTATTATTTATTACAAAATAATGTTTCGTGCAGATTTTTATTATAAAATAGATCAAACAGCCCCGTAGTGTTTTCCCGTATAAGAACAAAATCGTCGGGAACGGCTTACAATTATAAAACGAAATTTTTCTATTTAGGTTCGACTGCGAAATTCTTTAGAATCGAAGGCGACGATTCGTCGAATGAATAATACTCACGCCGTCCAAGGAAGTGCTGACCCACTCGGAGCAGTGACCTACTCTCCATAAAGCTCGCTATTTTTGCTGTTTTTGCCCCTAAACAAATACACCGCCCCGCCGACCCCCTTATGGATCGACCCCGCGAATTTGACCGCGAATCGTGTACTATTTATTGTTTATCGGGAATATAGTAATAATATACATAATGGATCGATTGTCGAAATCTTTTCTTTTTAATATTATTTTTTTCATAACGGTAAACGTATGGTACGTCCTAATGATTATTAAAACGATAACGGTCGAATCGTACAGGGCCGCGTCGTTAAGGGGGGCAACCCGACACTTGTAGGGGGCATTCGCCAACGACGTTTTTTTTGTAACTACTGTTCTGGAATCTTATCGAATCGCACGGCTCCGACGATTACACTCAACGAATAAAAAAAAGGTGGAAACACTCGCTTTAAAGACGTTTGATCGAACGTTTTTATTTTACGTTGTCGAAAACAAAAGACCGAATCGGTTAAATAAAATAGCGCGTCACAAAATCAGTACTTATAGTAGGTACATAGAATGTTGATTAATCTAAACCGTTTAGGTACCGCATACATCTAGTGTCCCAAAATAAATAAACCCAAGTCGTCCCCAGGCGAAAAAATGGCCTAGGGAGCTCCGTTTGCCCCCCATTGGCCACGGCCCCGACGTGTAGCGGACTTCAAACAGCAGTGGCGGACCGCGCGGCCGGCTTTTGCCTTTGCCGCTGCGCCCTGTCCACGGCCGCCTTGGCCCGGTCCGCCGTCTCGTTGATGACGTCGGACGCGTACTCGAACGCCGCGCGGCCCTCCGCGCCCACGGCCCGCAGCAGGCCGTCCAGCGCGTCGCTCACCCGCCGGTCGCCGCCGTCGTCCGCGTCGTCGCCGGCCACGGTGCGCCTGATGCCGTCCACGGTGGACGCCAGCTTGTGCACGGTCTCGTCCACCGCCTTCCTGGCCGCGGCCAGCGCGCGCCCCCTGGTCCGCTCCAGCCTGTCCTCGGCGGTGCCCCCGCGGCCGCCCGCGACGCCGTACGCCGCGTCCGACGTCTGTCGCGCCGTCTCGGGCGCCGCGTGCCCGTCGTCGGCCGTGGTCGTGGACCGCGCGTTCTGTGGGGGTTTATTTTTTTAAAAATTTAAAAAAAAAAAAACGGTACCGACCGCGGTTAAAATGTTAGCTGCTGTTGCGCGTGGTCGCGGTTTCTGAAAGCGACGACATGTCGCGTTCCAAAAAAAAAAAACGAAAACGATTCCGAGCGAGCTAGCTAACCTGTGTTGTGTCCTGGGTGGAAGTCAAAAAGATCACTCCTCAGAACGAATGTGGTTTTCGAAATTACGGAGAAATAACTGTACGCGATGAAATCTGATATGTCGTTAAAAACCGATATCGCGGTAGACCGAAAAATCGCGCGATTTTCAAAACTTTCGGTTAACGTGTTACGTACCGACGATGTCGTGTTCAAATTTCGAGTCGAAAAACCCAAAATCAACTTGTTCGTGACTGGAAAACCTCGAAATCTAAAAACGGCTATAAATTCCGTAAAAGTGGATGTTTTGAAACTTTTTTCGAAATACGAGATACAATATTGTGCAAAGACTTTCAAGACTCCTCGATGATTGTTTTAACAAAATCACGAGGAAACAACTGTACGCGTTGTTGACAGAACGCCGCGTTTTAGCGGTGGGGTTTCGCAATTTTTCGGTGGTTCGGTAAATGAATTCTTTGTGTCGCAAACAAATTAATAAAATACAAGTGCGCATATAAATTGTTACTTGGTATACCCATATACCTATAATAATAATGGTTATTGTATAACATTAAGTACGTTTTTCACTTTGATAAATATGATTTACTGTGTTTTTTACTCATTTGTTTTATCAATGGTATACTTTATATTGACGTTCATTCGTTAATTTTTTAACATTCGTTTTGCCGATGACCTTGGTTATTAATGGATTATGGACGGTAGCCGGTAAGTGATTTTAAATAAAAATTTGTAACAAAAAAAATAAAATTAATTTAAAATATAACTAATAGTTCATATTATCTTTAATTCACATGGTTACTACCTACTTAGTGTACGACATTTCCTCTTTTACAAAAATGAATTTAGTATTTTTTTTTTTTTTTTTTAATTTTCTTCTTACCAATATTACTTTTTTTAAAGAGTTTAAAACAAAAAATTTTTTAAAGAGTTTAAAGCAAAAAATTTTTGCTACCAACTACGGATTAACTTTAAAGTTAACAAGCCAAATTAAAAAACAGTTAGCTCATTTAGTTGAAAGTCAACAAAAAATTAAGTTAACGAGTTAATTAACTCCATTAAGATTTAACTTAATTTTAACTTTGAACGAATCAATAATGCCCGGCCTTGGTAAAATTCTTTACAAAAACCGAACTTTAGGCAAAATCTTCCACAATCGTCAATTACTATATATTATATCGTTCAATATTGCTTCACACATTTTTGTTGAAGATAACCTGCAGTTCTTGTTTAATACCTCTAAGAAAGACGTATAGTGTTCAGAAAATGAAGCAATTACATTATTAATTATTATTGTTAACGGACTTCAATCCGCTGTAACTAAATACGAATGTTGAATATTATTATAAGTACTCGTTAGTATACTGCACGCCATACTGTTTTATTCACAATATAAGAATCTAAATACACAAATAAACAATTTGTTTAGTAAACGAAACCGTTTCAAATTCAAAGTCTAAATACCAGTCTAACCTTCAAAACAGCACATACGCTCTTACATTCCATACCCATTTGGTTAACGATGATTAAATTATGATTTTGTTTTCTGCGATGCGTTCACTCGTAGATGAGGTAAAAATTAAAGGAAGAAAAAAATTATTAAATAAAAAATTATTATTTTTATGAACTATTTCAAAAAAATGCTCTAACCAAACTACCATCTGGAGACGATAACCTATGCAACTATAGTTTATCACGATTGCCAGAGCAATGTTCTACTGCTCGAAAAAGTGCGTTTCAGGGGAAAAAAAAGAAAAGAAAAGAAAAGAATGGTACCACGGTAAGGTATTTTTTATAACGTATAAAATTAATTTAGTACATAAAAGTTTGAAAACAAAGAGAAATAGTTTTTTATAACGTTAGTTTAATAGGCGTTCTGACGCCGGATCTGACGATTTCGACATTTTCGTTGTTTTCGGCGGCACATAACTCAGAAAATAAACAAAATATCAAAAAATGTTTCGATTAAAATAAAATTTACAACCAAAATCCCAACTTTTATGTGTTATTCGACGTCACGTTTGGAGCACTCCTTTGACCAGAAAACGTCATTACAAACCTAAAAATTTTCGCCGTAAAACGTTTTTTTTTTTTTTATATATTTTTGGGGTGAAACTCGAAAGGTAAGCAAAATTTTAAAAACTACTTCAAACAAAGTACCACCGAAGTCCAGAAACCTTTTGGAGAAGTCACTGACTTTGAAAATCGGAGCATTCCTTGTACACGAAAAGTTTTTGATAGAAAAAAAAAAAACCAATACATTCTTCGCTTGACGCTCATGAAAGAAATAGCGTCATCGCGCAAAATGTGACTATAGGTACGTTTTTCTTCTCTACACTTCGCTGTAGCGAACACTTGAGAGGATAAAACGAAATTTTATATTTTTAATTCGACAAAACGAATTTAGTGCTGCGTAAAACGGTGTTTAAATCGGTTATTACGTGGAACACCGGAAATAATAAAAAAGTAAAACGTTATAGTTAGACATTTTTATACTCTTTAGGCCTAAACGTTTCATGTTAATCGTTCTTCACGTTCTTTTGCTGCTCCGTTGTACGGAGTACTTCTGTGACCCGTTTGTTATATTTTATTGTTATTTTTATGTTAAAAAAACAACAGATACGCGAGTTTAAGTACAAATCAACGGCCAACCTAAGCTGACCCGCGTTCGCATTGTTGACAATAATGTTCGTTTTTCTTGTTGTTCGACCAACATGATCAATATGACATTGTGTACTACTTGTCATTCGATTGTCCGTTCGTATAAATAACATTATGGTCGATTGTGGTCGAAGGCTGTATTCATAGAACTACGACGAGTCAAACGAATTATGTTAACCATATTATGCAGGTACAATATAAAAGGACATACCGTGTTTGCTTAATCGATTTGTTTATGATTTTTTTTTTTCTACCGAGAGTCATCGCAACGCTCTCAATTGAATTAATACGGTTTAATAATGTCACCACGTACAGGACAAGGACGTCCGCAAACATTTTTCACGAAGAATATGAACAGTTTCACTCAACGTTTGATAAAAAAAAACCTTTCTAAACTTATACAATTATTTTAAAAATTATTTTTCTCCACCTCGCACACGCGCGAAAGAGTTTTCGAAAGAAGACGTAAATCGTTGCGCGTATATTATACATATACTATATTATATTATTATTACATACATTATTATCATGGTTCATAGAGGTTTTTGTTTTTTACCATTTTCAGATTCTGAGCGTGTACGTCAACGTCGTTGATTTTACAATGATTTTTTTTTTATTCCACGTAGAAAACTTTTCCCTGGCTTTTTTTTTGTAAAATACCTCTGAATGGACCGGGACGGTGTGTACTTTGTTTCAAGCATTTTTAGAAAGTTTGTTTATATTTTTTGAGTTTTTTCGGTTTTTACTTTCGAGCGGGTTACGGAATTTTAATGCTTTGAAGTTTATCTATTTTCACAGTTATAATAATTGTTTCATAAGATCTTTATGTAGTTTCCAATATTTTAATACGATCTAAATAACGTATTTTCGTACACGCGGTTGAAACATTTAGAGTGTAATTGGCAGTTTACTCGATTATTTTGGCTCATAGACGTTTTTACATTCTAGTTATTCTTTCGTTTCTATCATTACTTGTTTTTAGCGTATTAGGTATAATCTATAAAAACTGTTCAAATTTATTGACGATGTGTTCATACGTTATTGAAGTGATTGAAATTCAAAAGTTAAGTTCACAATTTTTAAAAATCAATTTTTAACATTAATCTTATACGTTTTATTTAGTAAAACGCGTGGTTTTCAAGTGGTCGTCAAAATTTGATGCAAACATCAAAAATTGTTTTTCTTTAAGCCGTTTATAAATTTGGATGGTTGGTAAAAACTTAAAATTTTCATTAAGACATTGATTGCGATATTTACCTATTATTTCGCTATCATTTGTTTTTTTTTCGGCCAGTACACCTCCAGTGGTTCAAACAATTGACGTTTTTACACGTTATTGGAACGAATGATGTACCAAGGTCGTAAAAAATTCAAATTTTTAAACCTTTTTTGAGCCAAATACAGTACACATGATCATTTAAAAATTAACTGCGATAAGTTAAATTAATTCAATTAAATGGCCTTCAGTTAAAAATTAACAACGAAAAAAATCACCTAGATAAGTTAAAAGTTAAGATAGAAAAATATAAAATGAACTTCACTCGGTTAAAAAATGTTGATTATTTTTTTTTCAAAAAATATTCACAATCCTTTAAACGCCCAATCTGTAATGTTTTCAACTTAAATAGTTAGGAAAATAAATGATCAAAATGAAAACAGCCAATGAATTCGTTTTGGTTGTTGTTCCCCCGTGATAACGAAAACAAATTAAAATAAACTTAACTTCGCAACAATGATAATTTTATCTATAACTATAAAAAGTTGAATTAATGCAATACAATTTTATAACTTTAAAATATATACTAAGGTACTATTAAATTTTAATTCTTACCGTTATTTTTTATAGTTACTTATGTGTGCCGTGTTGTATTTCTTTTTAGACCAAATCTGTTTGATTTTGGTTAAAGCAATACATAGTTTAAGAATTTTTCAATAATAGTATACAGATTTTTAGGTACCTATCTATATTTAAACGTATCATATCGTACGTTTTCCATGTAAGTTTGAAAAAAAAAAAAAACTACGACCACTTTTTGCCGTCGTACAATCTATTCGCCGTATACAAATAAAAGAATTCGCGCACTCGACTTTTTTTCAAACTAGATAATTCCATTTACCACCGTTTGAGCAGCATACATAGGTTTCCTTATTACACTGATGATTAATAACAGTGTATGACTTACGAAAATATTTCTACCGGACAAACGAAATGTATTCTACTAATGAACGCAATTCGCAGTTGTTGAAAAAAATAACACGACGTGATACGTGACTCTAAAAATTAAAGGTCGACAATCTGAAATTATGTCATAATAATCTCGTGTAATGTTTGATAAATGATGTAAACTATCGTTGTTCGGTCAAAACTGAAAAAAATATCTTAGCCAGTTGTTATACCGATAACGTTTTTGCGTTATCAAACTATAAATACAATATTATACGATATGACCGTTCTTTCGATTTACGTATTCGCACACACGATTTATCACACTTCAAAACTGCAAAAATTACCCAAGAGAGTTGGGCGCAATCATGGCTGACTTTGCGTTACCGTTTTAATCGCGGAACGTGTTAATGTTAAAATTCATGGCCGAAACTATAAAAATGTTATACAATTTACTATCTTACTTCTTTGCCCCTGTTTCTATTGTCGCATCTCTCGCGCACAACATCAATCTTCGAAAAAACGTAGATTGGTCATACTATTATGATGACATACGAGCGTACGATTCGATTGTTCCTCGACGGAACCGATCGTTTTTTATTTTTCACATTGGAAAGAATTATTGAAATTGCGTACGCAAAGAGTGGAGAGTTAGATTATATAGAGGATTCGAGTAAGAGTGTATGAAAAAAATAATAATGACAATTGTGTTTTGAGCACATCGTGCGATTTATTGTACGATAAACTGATTTATATAAACGTATAAATATTGAAACAACATATTTTCAAGGCTGTCATTGGCGAGTCATCCTTTTTCGCATAAACTTTACTCGTTTTTTTCGAGTTGAATGGTGAAAACAAATTTCCTGTTGGATCAGTTAGGTGGCAAAAAAAAAAAAATAAACGAATTCGAGTGAATTTTGTTTTGTGGAGCATAATTAAAAATCCCGAAATTATACTACGTCCGTTTTTTTTTTTTTTGCTTTTGGCACTAACGATTATTCGTCTCGGAGGAATTCGTCGATACAAACGAATCCCGTCGGTCAAAGTTGAAAAACAAACGAGTTAATATTTATTATAACAACCGTATTACACAGAATAGCGGTTATGATGAGCTCGGTTAAAATCAACTCGACTTCTTAACTCGTCAACGTCCAGCCTTGATGATGTTTAATTGTCGTTTTATCTTCTAAAGATCCCAAACACAGGGAACCGCGGGAATTATATTTTATGTTGTTTTATCATCGTCCGGTGAGCGCCGCTCTTCGGTTGTATCTCGCCGCTTTTCGGTGGAATTTCGCGGCATTTTTGTGCGCTCTCGCGGCCCTCCACCGCGCCCGGGCCAGCCGCGCCCTAGCCCGGGCCCTCCTCAACGCGGAGAACGGTCGTCGCCCTATCAGTCCGCGGGCAAAAACGCTCGCGGGCGGCGGCGGTGGAGGCACTCCGCTCAGCACCAGCTGCACCGGCTTGCAGAACAGGTCGACCGTCATCTTGCCGATCCTACCGGCCGTCTGCAGTAGACCGTGGGCCAGTGACGGGATCAGAATGCCGCATTCCGCTTGCCGCTGCGAACAACAACAATCATTTGGCTTGCCCTCCTCTTCTCTAGGTCCCGGATAATTAATATATATATATATAATATTGTGTCGAGGCCCCGTTCAGACCCGGCAGATAGTCTTGCTTGTGAGCCACACACACACAAAAAAAACCGATTTTGCAGTCTTCATAATGCGAGCGACCGTTATAGTATTGACGACAGAACAACGTTAAGAAGATGCGCGGTGAAAATTTATTCAATTTTTTCGGAAAGAAACCGATAAAAAAATCATAACGTTTTTTTTCAAGAAAAACGCTTTTCTCTCTACACCTCCGTTCGATCCGGGTGTGAAACCAGGGTTTTAAGAGCGCGTCGGATTATATAGATGTGTTCGGTCGGATCCGTTTACGACAAATGTATTTGAAAGACGGACACAGAGGTAGACCGAGAAAGGCGTGTATATATTACACAGAAGAAACGATAAGACGAGCTGACAGTAGTAGACACGAAAACACTGGTATTTTTGAACAGAGATGAATGAGAGAACCGAGTTTTCAACGACGAGGCGAGGCCTTTTAGTGCAGAAGAATTAGTGAGGAAAATCAGAGGACTTTTCAACAAGGGGGTTTCGCGTTGGCGTTTATTACTATAGGCAACGAATCGGGCAGCCCCACACATGCGCAGAGTCATTTTATCGAGAGAAAAAAATAAAAACCTCGCACGGTCAAATTGCGTGTATATTTGTCGTCACACACTATACACCGACAATCGCGCAACTGGATTGCCTATACACGTCCCTTGAGTTAAAATGCAATTTGCAAAGACTTTCGAGCTATAAGAAAAACGAACATCGTTGTGAATTTTTAAAACGGATTAAGAAAAACCATCGCTGTCGCCCACTTTTTACATTTTTCAACGTATACAGTTTTCCGAAGAGTTTTTATTATCTTTCACATTTTCGTCGAGTAATTGATAAAAAAAAAAGTCGAAGGCGAGTCCGACACAAAGAACGTATTGTAGACTTTATCCAAATCAGTTTTCTCAATTTGTTTCGGTCCACGCGGACGTCCTACCGACGAACCCGGACGGACGCATGTCTGAAACACAAGTCAGGATTGGTCAGTGAGGATTTCTCGAGCTCCTTACTGAAACGTACAACCGGCCGTTGAGCACTCGTTGAGCTCGCCACGGCGATTTTCAGACAAAAGAAACGCGAAACCATCGTGTTGAACCGCAATCATCAAGCCGCCGACCCACCCAAAACTGTGACCCATCCCCGTTCGACGCTACCGACAGCAGTGACCTGTACGCTCCAACGAGCGCACAAATAACTGCCGTACCCCGTTATTTTCTATTTTGATGTTTTTAGTCGACTTTTCAAACGACGATGCGTAATAATACCTGTCTGGTACAGTGTCACCGAGCTGCAAGTGCAGTATGAGACGCGTACGACACGAAATAGGCAAGATTCTCTGTATAAATTGTCCGGAATCTATCGCGGCGATGGGTCAAGTCGGATTACATTACAATATATTATACGTTTATTTACTGTGATGGTGCAGCGTCGAGGAGAATAATCTTGTTTTGGTAATAATTGGTTCGTTGTCGGCTACCGGGTAGGACGTATTATATATATATTATTATATCGTTATTATGCAGACGTTACACAACCGTTTTCGTTTTCTCGCCGTTCACGTAGGAAAACACCGACCAACACAACAACGCCGCTCTCTTCGTACAAAAAAGAAAACGGTATGCGAAACGAGAAGGCGCAACGTTTACAAAGTACCTCTGTACTTAAAATGAAAAAAAAGAAAACCGTTTATTTACGTCGCAGGCCATCTTCTCTGGGCGTCCGCATCGCGGGTTTGATTTTCCGCAACGCGCCAAGATGGATTTGGATACGAAAAAAAATTTTGACGGAGCAGCGCCTTGGGCGGGTCACCGGTTCGCAAGTTGTGGTTCGAACGTGTCGTTTAATGTCCGAAAAAACCGTTGCCGTCGAAAAAACGATTCTGAGCGATCACGGTTGTCTAGTAGGTATACGAAAAATATACTTGGAAAGTTATTAACGAATTAAAAAACACCCGGCGAATTGTTTGTTCATTCTTTTACGACGTATCAAATTGATTCAGTCAGTACACAAAAGTTTGAAAACGACATAATGTTACACCACGACCGTTTGAGACATCCGTTCTGACGCCGTTCTCGGCGCATAACTCAGAAAATAGTCAAAAAAATTCTTCAAATAAAATACGATTTGAAGCGAAATCCCCAACTTCTATGTGTCATTCAACGTTACGATCGGAGCAATATTTCTACCCGAAAACGGCACTACTTACACTCGTTACAAACCGGAAAATTTCAAATTTTTTGACGTAGAATTTTCGATTTTTTTTTTTGGGGGGGTTTTTTGGGATAAAACTCAAAAAGTAAGCGAAATTAAAAAAAAAAAAAAAAAACTTGAATCAAAGTGCTGCCGGATTTTATAGACCTTTGATTGGAGGTACTTACTTTAAAAATCTGGGCATTCGTTCTAGCAAAACTAAAAATCAAGTGTATTATGTATAGCGACTAGGTCGGGCGGGAAACTTGTCGGAGTAGTGACTGTTAGCTTTGGAATAGGTCACAGTTATGAGTGGGTCACTATTTGGTTATATGCATATTATATCATATATATGTGTGTGTGTGTGAAATTTGTAAGCATATTATGATCGCGCCTACGCATCAACAATATTCTGAGCGAACTTGCAGCGAGTCGAGCGTTCACTCAACAAGTTCTATACATTTTTATGTTACTATATTTGGCTCGAATTTTATCGAAGCTCTAAGAATTATTTACATTTTTCCGTTTCAATAACGTGTAAACTTTTCAAGGAATTAATTCCAATCGCATTAGTTTTACCCCGCGTCCTAACAACGTGTCACCGCACATTTCGAGGCATTCGGAGCGCTTTTGAAATTGATATTTTCGTTTCCGGATACTCAGAAAATAATCAAAAGTTCGAAAAACGCTTGAAATAAAGTACCGTTTTGTTACTTTTTCCCGAAAAAAATGTATACAGAAAAAGAAAAATACGGTTCTAAAAACAATATGATGCTGCGCTCAGAATCTAAAAGTATAAAATATGACGATGCGTTTTTAACTGTACGACAGCGGAACGGGCATATTTCAACACCTACATAATATCGTATTTGAATTATAATTTAAAATAAAAAAAAAACAGTCTTTTATATTTTTAGATTTTTAACACTTAAATTTATATTTTGTATTTTTAGTTGATTTCGTAACTGATATCATGCTGTAAAACGAAACATCATTTTAAAAGAACTTGGCTGTAAAATTTATTTAAACACTAGTATGATTAAAACTGATATTATTAAAACAAAACAATTTCAAAAATGCTTCCACTAGTAAACGACAAATTTTTCAAAATTGATAAGTTAGATAAAGAAAAACGCGTAAATATTCAAGTGTAAAAAATGTAACGTTGAGTTCAACTCAAAACTACATTTTTTAAAAATTAGTCAAAGGTGAATAAAAATAATCGTATCATATAATTAGTAATGTTTTATTTACTAAATGAACAATTTTTTGTACCACACTTGAATGGTTGTATAGAATTTTTAAGATCAAGTTGAATACTTTCAAACAAATTTTACTCATAAATTAAATTTTGTACTTATTTTGATTATTTAAAATGCAATATTTGTATTTTGTACCCGTGTCAATTAAAAATACTATGTTACGTCACACAACCGTTTTGATAACACACATTTTAAATGCATTTCGAATTTTGTATTTGAAACGAATTTGGTAAAAATGTGGCCCATTTCTTACCATAGGCACTATAGTGTTTGCCGCGGAACACTATATTTAATAGATCAGCCAAAAATGGATTTGTAAACCAATTTTTATGAACAAAAACGATCATCGTTATATTTAGGCTTTACGTTATCCATACAATAATATTGTTAAGTATATATCGTGTATTTTAAAGCCCTTGGTGAGTATAATACGATGAGAAATGACATTTATTCGATATTATAAGCAAGTGTAAATTTATTCGTGGCGATTTAGAGGAAGATAACCGTACGGGTTTAGACGGATTTTTAACAAAAATTTTTATTTTTCTCGGTAAGCTCCCGATTAAGATGGATACAATATCTTTTCAATAATTACCTAATTTTCAATTCGGTTCGCGGTCGACTCAGAACCTATTTTCTCGAGTGTATACGAAACGGTTCGTACGGATTTCGTTCGACTACGTCGAAACAACAGAATTGATTTATCGTAAACGCGTATATTGTACGTAAACATTTTTGCGTTATCTAGATAAAGTTTACGTAAAAAAAAAAAAGTATAAATAATTATAATAATCGTGATAACGCACGTTGTAGAACGGGTTTTCGATTGTATACCTACTCTGTGATTTGTCGGTTAGCCACACACTATAAATTATCTTTACACACGTAATGTATTGCCGTAATTTTTAACGTTTTTCGTCTTAATTTTTGCTTTTTGTCGTGACTTTTTAGTTTTTTTTTCCGCTCAAATCTATGACCCCTCATTGTACCACTTGATCATTAAGAAGTACTGACTTTAAAAGTCGGAGCATTTGTGAAGAAGTTACGGTGATTACATATTATAGTGGTAAAAAAAAAAAAAAGAAAACACTCATCTTGTGAAAACCAATACGTTCTTCGGGTTTCTGTAATAAAATGTAATTAAACGGTTTATTCTCGTTATACTTTTTTACGTCATAAACGAAATCTTCTCGTCATATGGTATACTATTGCGAGTTAAAATACAAATTTGAAAGCACTTTATACTTCGGGGGAACCCACGAAACCCCCCTCGTGTTTGCGTGCGTCCGAAATTACGCGAGAACGGCTACACTTTGCAGATCGCACACGTACACGATCCGTACATGTATATAAAGTTCACAAACGCGAAAATTCGTATTTTTATACAGTACAAATTGACGGTCGTAAAATTGCTGTGAACGGACGACGTAAAGTAGCAAAATATAATGGAAAAAATTATGCCGCAATATTATATTTTATTCAACGAAATTATGAAAACTACAATACACATGGTCGTAATATCGCGTATAGGTGACACCTACGTGGTCGTGTGCATATGATTTTAATTTCGTTTGCATCTTTTGGCCGTAACGACATAGGTAATAATTTTCTATCATAGACAAAACACATTTAAACGGAGCGGCGGCGGCGGAGGAGAAGAAGAGACGGACCATCACAGAGAGAGATAAAACTAGTGTACGATCGATTTAATGTGTGTGTGTGTGTGTGTGTAATAATATTATGATAATATCGTTAATATAGTTTTGCGCTTACGTGAAAGACGGACACCGTCAGGACGATCGTCAGCGTACATCTCAGAACGTGACGGGAAACGATCATTTTTGGAGAGAAAAAAAATTAATTTGTAAAAATATCGAGAAAACGAGAGTGATTATGTTTGCGTAGGTACTTGCAGGCCGCGTTGACCGGGCGTGACTGCACAGAAACGGACGGAATCGTGAAGGATTTCGCGACGATATTAAACGATTGCTATCGGATTTTTTTTGTTATTTGGGCCGGTCGTAAAAAAAAAATATCGTTTTACACGAGCGAGTACGTGTTCGGGACACTATCGCGAATCGAGTGCGGTATATTTTTTCCTGGATATCGCAGAAGACAAGATAGCACATAACGACATTATGTTTACCTGATATTATACGTTATGACGATTTTTGTTATTAAAACATTGGCGTTGTAAAACGACACGGCCAGAGACGTTAAAACGTTCATTTTTCCGTATATTGCACACGCTTTGACCGCACTTTATATCGTTCGTCTGTTGGTAGTGCTTCTGTCCCTGTCTCGCTTCACTCCTTTAAAATATTTATGAAACGACATTGAATCAACGATCCGTCGACTTTGAAATTCGGTTTCAGCCGCGGAAGGGTGAATGCTTCGATTTTTACAAAAGTGGTGCCGAGAGTTGAAAACTGGGCGGTTTAGACGTTACTTATAAAATGAAAATTATCGGAAATGTTCGTACTAATCAGTAAGTACGCTGAACTAATGCACTCTGAGCCGTTTGATAATTATTTCTCTTTGCGACTCGAGATAAACGTTGAGCAACAGTTCAGTACCTACGTCGTTGAACATTTTTTTAATGAATCGTACAAACATACGCATATCATATTAATAGGTACGGTTAAAATCGAATTGTTTTGTATAAATATTATGTGCGGCCTAAAAATGCGTAAGTGTCTACTGCACAATATCAGTGGCGTATCCAGGGAATTTTTTTCTTCGGGGGATGAACAAGAGAAAATCCCAAACTACGATTGAATCACTCGAGTTGTAGGGAACTTGAAATTCAAACCGTGTACATAGCATTAAAGTCGAATGTCAAAAATTTTTCGAACGTACAGAAAAAAACAAAAAAACTCTTATAACAAAATATTTGTCACGTGAACAAAAGAATCCGAGCTTTATTTCTAAACGATTAAATAATTTTCCTGAGAAAAAAATCGATAAATTGACAGTAACACTTTTATATTATTATAACATTGTATACAGTTTCTATTAATTTTGATGAAAACTGAGCTGCTGAAACTGTTTTCAACATGATATATTTTACTGACAGTATATAACAGACGCGTTCTCGACAATATTTGCTGTCGTTTTGTACAAACTTTTACGAAATCCGATTTTAAAAAATCATTTTGCATTCGTGGATAATTTTTCTCAAGGAAGACACAAATAAAATAACAACTGTTATGTTACGACTCAGATAAAACACAGGTCTACAGAAATACATATTATAAAACTGATTTTAATCGGCTAAATATATTTTTGAATTACATGAATGGACTTATCGTAAACGCAAGAGTAAACATTTTTGCATCATCTATAATGGCAGATAGAGCGTTAACATTAAAAAAAATAAAATAACAAATAGATTGTGATAACGTTATATAGAACGTGTTTTCGAGTATACATTATATCAAATTCGTGATGTTTCCGTTAACCATATCAAATAACAATGGTGTGAAATTCAAGTACGAGTAGTTATCGTAAAATTCGAGGTAAAAATATTGTTTGTAAAAAAAAAAATTATAATCGTACCCAATTTTTCTGAAATTTGATGGTGATAGACGCAATTAAGAGTTCCAGTAAAACGCTTTAAATGTAAAAATTAAAATTTTACGTGCCAAAAGTAGTTTATCATATCCAATAGTAAGTGCTCACGCACCAAAGAAAATTAATGACGATTTGGCTGATGAGACCATGTCTAATTTAAACCATCTTGAGGTATCGATAAATATGAAGAATGGTCGAAATGCTTTTGGGTTGAAAAAAGATAAAGCTACGGGTCGAATCACCGTCGAATCAAAAAAATGTTGAAATATCATACGCGATTTGAAAACAGTTAAATTAAATAAAAAATAATTAAACATTTTTACATACCTATATTAAGGTGTATTTTTAGATTCTGTAATTCATATAGTGTTTTTGGTCATATATTTTCCAAAAAGTGTTCAAACTTATTGACATTTTCACACGTTGTTGGAACAGATGAAGTTAAAACGTCGTGAAATTTTCCAAAAACCTTGACCATCTTAAGCAAAGGTAAGAACTATATAATAAAATTTCGTATTCGACTCACCAATAGCTCACACAGAAATCTAATTTTGATACGACTTACAAATTTATCATTGCTTACAAATGCAGTGTAAAACGTCCAACTATACCTTACAAACCATCATGGTGACCCACCCGAAACAGTCACTCACGCAGTACTGTGACCTACTACTCCAAAGCAATGTCGTTATACTGTATTATTATTATAAATATCTTGTTTAAATGATCTTGATGATCTTGTTTAAATTTAAATATTTGAGCCAACAATAATTTTTACAACTAAGAAATGTATAACTTGT
>CM029357.1:53602938-53751849 GCA_017140985.1 Hormaphis cornu
GTGAGCGGGTTTTACAACAATTATAACGAAAATTTGACAATTTAGCAAAAAAAAAATAGTGTTTTGTTTAAAAATTAAGTATTTTAAACGTTTTTACTAAACGTGCAATTAACATGGGTAATATTATTCTTTGCAATCAAGGTGAAAACATGACGACAATAGTGATGAGAATTTTTCCATTCTATTTCTATCCAGGTTATTTTATGAAATTTAGTAACTAGTACTTTTATTTTTGGAACATCAAAAAATCTATTCACACCGGTTGGTGTTTTAACCATAGGTTTTAAATTAGATCTGAGGTCTGATTCATTAGAACTCGATTTTGCTTCATGAGTAATAATAATCTGTTGAGTGGTAAACAAAAGAGTTCCTTTCCCACCATTATTGACGACCTTTTACGAAATATGTTGCAAATTAATAAAACTATTTTTAGATTACGAATTCAAATCCATTGTTTTTTATGGTTAAAAAAAATGCCCCGATGCTCACGATCTTTTCACGAAGCATCTCACATGAGTGACAGATTTTCGGGCCTAGATATGGCGTCTTGGTTGAAACTTTCTTTTCAAACTGAGCCGTGGGTTAGAGTAAGTCCCAGTTTTAGGTGAAAATAAAAACCTAACCGAAAATAAAACAGTTCTACCATACTCAATAAATGCAATTCATATTATTAGAAAAATGCTTTTCTTGTCATACCTCATAATTATTTTTTCCTCGATTACCGTGTATCTTCTAACATTATTAATCTATCATCATGTTGTGGAGTACCTGATTTATTCTGTTATCAGCTCTTTCGAAGTGAACGTTTCGTTAAGTTTTAAATTTAACTGAATGGTCATTTAAGTAGGTACTTAATATTCACGATTTTAAAACAAACAAATTAATAGTTGAACATTATATAGTAATTATTGCTGTAAATACAAATTAGATAATTACCATCAACTTATGGGCAGTCGGACTATTACTACTAACTACTACATAGTTATACTTACTATAGATACCCATTTTAGTAGCGAATAATTATTTGTACAGTTCACACACTATTTTGAAAAAATAGAAAAAAACTTATTTTACCATTCCAAATGCAACTTGACTATTTTATATATTATATTATAAATCAAAAGAAATCCGTAACAAACAACGCTTATTTAATTAGATTAGTTTATTATTCATTAATTATATATGTATATATATATATTCAGAATAAGACGTAATACAAGACTGGTCTATTTGTCTCTATTTTAATTTTAACTTTTTAACTGTAGTAAGCCACATAGGTTCTTTACTTCGAAAGAGCATAATAATTATTCCGCTTAACGGTTAACCAGATATAAGTTAGAGCTGGTGTACGCCTTATTGTTCGTATATGAATTTTAGTTTTTAAATATTTCGTTCAACTCAAAAACCATAGTACAAATTAAAACCATAACAACGTTATCACGTTTCTAAGAGTATCCTCGTTTTGTTGTGATTCGAGTTGTGTGTCTATTGAGTTGATCGAATAAAATGTTAATAATTCTTCTGTTGGTTAGTCATTGAACGGCAGGGTCGGCGGAACAAGACTTTTGGATGCCCGTGTGGAAAATCTTTTTTTAAGGCCTCAAATAATACAAAAAAAATTTAAAACGCCCTAAAGAACTAAGGAAAAAAATTATAAACTCAGCCATTCCTACCAAATTCAAAGAATGCCGTGGTGCGAACGCGATTCGATATTTATTTTTTGATGTCGATTTTTTTTTCCCATAAATTTCCCGAACTGAACGTAAACGTTTGAAACTTTCATTTTCGAAGTTTTCGGCCATCCGGATTTCTCCCAAGCGTCCGGGGCACGCGCCCCTAAGATCCTCCGTCGAATCCGGCCCGGTTCAACGGCTCAATCGCCACCGATGATGATATTTTGGCCATCTCAACATTCTTTATCCGTTCGAGTGTTTCACCACCTTTCGGTTCGTGTCGTATTAAAAAACGTAGAGTTGACTAAATGGTGATCGACTCGACCGGTTCTTTACACCTTGTATACGTCGATCAGGTAATTATATTTTATTCGCGCGCACCGAGCCGTTGAAAACTCGCCAGTCGATCGACAAAATCGTGCGAAACAGTCGCGGATCACGTGAGAATATACTTCGAGGAAATTAAATGAACGTACACCGATATTGTATCAATGACAGGTATAATACCCTATACTGTATTACAACGATAGTTATATATGAATTGTAAAGGGTAAAAGTATACAAAAAAACAGACAGAATAAAATCGTAAAATTATTCGCGCGTACGTAGAGGGCGTATAAAAGTATCGGCGTGTAATAACGTATCGGAGTAACACGTATCGTTCATAAGTGTCGAGACGAAAATATGTGTGTAAGGTGGCGCAACAATAAAGGTTCGCCACGCGAAAGAGTATAATATAAATAAAAAAAACAGCGATTAAAAACACATCGTATTGTAGGTTTAAAAAACGTCGTGCGCGAAAAAAAAACGTCGTAATCTAAAGTTTCGGCGCACCGCCGTTCTTCGACTCGGACTGACCGTAGTAGTTGCCGTCGTTTCCGGGCTGCTGCTCTTGCTGCTGCACGGACGCGTGCACCTCTTGCTCGTCCTTGCCGTCGCTCTTGATCGACTCGTACTTCTGCTTGATCTTTTCCACCACGCCGTTCACCAGCTTCTTGGTGCCGGCCACCGCCTCTTTGCGCTTCTCGTCCAGCTTGTGCGCGGCCCCGTTCACCGAGTCGGACACCGACTCGTACGCGTCCGACGCGCCCTCCTTGACGTTCGAGAAGAATCCCTTCACCTTGTCCTTGAACGTGCTCGGCCCTCGCGTCGTCACCTCAGGGTCCACCGGCGCCGAAACCTTGTCGTCGCCGTGCTCGTACACTCCCGCCGGCTCCGGCTGCTGGTGCTGCTGGTGGTCTTCCGCCGACGGCGCGGACGCGGCGAACTGCGCAAAACAAACAAAAAAATGCACCGACGTTTCATTATATTGCGTTGAGTCCGCGGACTAGATGAAACGGCTGACGTCGACCGCGGGTGTTTGGATACACTGTTACGCTCCGAAAAAAAAAAGTCGTCGACCCGTATGGCGCGTGCAGTTCGGTGACTGGCCGATAGAAAAGTTCGTGGAAATTCTTGTCGCGGAGTAAAAATGTTTTTTTAACGTCCCTCGAAAAAACTTTTGAGCCGGGGGTGGACTTAGGGCGCTTAGGAACGCTCAAAGACGTACTCCGACACACTGCCTGTCGAAAACCTACCTTGTAACTCGGTGGACCCAAAACACACGAACACGAGGGTCGTTTTGTTTCGGCGCGCCCCTGACTCGAGCCACGCGTAACGCGCTGTGCGGCAGTAGTTGTTCGGAGCATTGGGGAAAGGTTGGACACACGGAAGAGCTGAGATTGGCTTTCAAGTGGGTTTTTAGTAGAAGTAAAATGCGTGACGAGAGAGTACAAAGCGAGTCTTACAAGAGTTCGGTATACCCATAGCGCTGGTCAGGCCAACCATGTACGTATTGTGTTGCCCACGTGGATAGTGTCGGACGGTAAGTGTGAAAATACAAAAAAAATAACGTGAGCGAAGCCAAGAACACTATAGTCGAGTGCAGAAAAATAACCCTCGAACGCGCAAAATCGAAAAACCGTCGGGTCGGTTTTAATGCGAACCCAATAGCACGTCACGACTGATTATATCGTGTTCAATCGAGACAACAGTATTGATATTATGCGCAGTGATCAATAGAATTTCGTTTGTGAAACGCGCGGCGGTAGTTTTGAATGAGGTTTTTTTTCGCCCACGTCGTTCAGCGTTAATTCGTTTGTATCGGTTAAGTATTGTTAGTGAACGCCGTAAAACTAGCCTCGGTAGAAAAAATGCCGGCGGTCATTACGGTCTTCTGCGCGCTTGGAAGTACAACGCGGCTTGAAATCCGTTTTCGAAACGCTTTTTTGCTGCACAGAACACACAAATATCTCACGGAATCTCGGATTCTCAATTTGGCTCTAGGTCCGTTTTAGACTATAAGGTCATGCACGATCGATGCCGTCACACACTATATAGATATGATACATTTTAGCGCTTTTAAAAACTTTGCCGAGACTGTCGTAGTAGTAATAGGTCGCGTTAAACACGCGTCAAATAGGCGATAAACCGATTTATGCTGGCACATTTAATAAAAAATATCTGCAGTTACGAACTGAGGCGTCCAGCTATTAGTATAATGCAACGGTCGTTCACAGATTGACACTCGAAAATTTGATCATTTATTCGAATTGTTAAATTTGAATTTTTAAGATTCGTATTTTAAGTAGGATGGTTCACCATGGTTTGAATATCATACACGTGCCGTGACAGCTGCTGTGCATACATTTAATATCGGCGGGTACTCGGTAACAAGTAAAATCGTTACAATACTCATAGTACCTTTCGGTTTTAATATTATCGGATATTTAATGGCGCTACGAAAAATGTCCCGGATAAACGTCCGGTTTTTCGAACGGTAACTTTTGCAACGACAGATTTTTTTATGCGGACAACCAATTTTTCGAATCGCAGCTCCGATCTGTACGTGCTTAATTATTACACCTTTGAAAATACGCGGGTGTTCGGCCCCGGACGGTACTTGAAACCAAACAACAAAACCAACGATTTTCCGTTAAGAGCGCCTACAGAAACTTTAACGCAATAGACACAATTTTTTTTCCTCTAAAAAATGTTTAAAAAACCCCGAGACATTTATGGTTTATGGAGATTTTTACAAAGTACTTTTTTTCATAACTAGTTTTTGGCGATAACTCGTCAAACATTTTTCAAATTTCTATACATACGTGTATCTAATATAACGACGAAAATCTTTCAGCTAAGTACAGAACTTTTTGAAACCTCGGTGAGTAAATTTGCCTCGCTCGTATGTACTCAGAACCGTAATTTCTTTTACGCACCTATCCATGGTTATCGATGTCATAACTTACGAGTTACCTATTTTATTATTTTATCGTCCTGTAATAATTCGTAGATCACCGTTTCGGGGGTGGGTCGTGTGAGATTCCAGAGTTCAATATTTTGTAATAAATCTATCAAAGTACCCGTCCCACGTGCATCACAATATTTTTATCGGAGTGTTACACGTTGTTTTGTAAGAACTTGGAGAAATTTTTGCGACACGGGAGAAAAAAAACGAAAGAGAGCGAATACAATACGTAAGATCATTGTTATCCTTAGAATCTATAAAAACGCCGTAGGTTATACACATGCGCGCTAGTAAGTAGAACCGAGTAGCTCCCGAACAATTACTTTTGAAAACAATGATCGAATTTCTCAAGACACGCCGATCGTGCAAATGAGAGTGTACGATATTGTACAAACAATGGTACCGTCATAATTAACATTTTATAGTAGTAGTTAGGTACGTTATTATAGTATCGGTTCCTCGCGCGTCATTTACCTTAATAATTACTGCTGCGAAATAATTACCTGCACGTTTTTTTTTTTTATTAGATCACCTATATTTTCGAGTTCATTAGCTGCTGCACAACACGCAGATACGACGTTCGTCTTTGTAGCACAGTTAATACATATAACGTTAAAATAGGTGTACGTAAATATCGAAAGAACATTCAACAGTATTCACGCCTTGACCCCACGACAGTTAGTGTGCCAGATATAAAATATGTATGTTTTTTTGACCTAACGCTGGCGGTACGTGTGCGGTTACGTTTTCGAATTGTTTTTTATCGCCGATTTTGATTTTATTACTAAACGCGTAACGTAACTGCGTGTGTGTGTGTGTGATAAATTTTGTTTTGCTTCACAGGAATTTGAACAGTAATTAGATGTACATTATTATGAACATTAAATTCTGAGTGTTGCGATTGTAAAAATGCCGAAAACGAATAATACGCGGTAAGATGCTTAACGTGAACGTCTCTCGTCGCATATGCGTTCACTTTTAAAACGTAAGATTTCAACATCGAATTTCCCGGCGCTAGAAATCTCACTAGATACAATAGAAATACAAAAAAAAAAAAAAATGTTTTCAATAAGAACGAAATTTCGTCTTGGCAATACGTACGGTTTTATACATATCGTATAAACGTTTTTTCTACAGTTATTCCGCGAAAATCCATTTACCCACATAAATTATTATTATTCTGCGAAAGATGCATGATATATTTTACGCGAAATTCGTCATAGATATTTTATAAGATTAAACACGATTGATTTCATTTTACGAGCTTGATTTACTTGACGTTCTGTTCGATTCGTACAATATACGTTACAAATGCCCACACAAAATTAAAATACAAAAGTTTTGCATTACAAATTCGTTACGATATAGGTTGTAAGTATATTTCAACAAGTCGAAATACAAAAAAAGTCTAATTATTATACAAACGAAATTGTATTTTATACACAAGCGAGTAAGCAACATCGGTTATAAGTCAGTTGAAGATTGCGTTCTACGAGATTTTACAAGTATTTATTAACCAATATACAGGTCGGTACAATATAACATCATTAAATTATTGATCGCCCAGAAATGTGTACATTTACTTGCGAGTCTACGTGATAACTTGTACGTCTAGTGTTAGGCGGTCGCGAAACAGAACCGCGTTTTTTAAAAATATTTTAACGATAAAGTAGCAATTTTTTTTTTTTGTTTTACCTAACGAGGTGAACTTTAGCCGCAGTAACGTTTTTCCGTTTACAATCGGATGTCGAAACAACAGTCTTTACGTTTTTCAACACGAAACTACTGTTCAGACAAGAGGCGCGCTCGTTTCTTTGATTTTAAACAAGTGTACAATACTTTACACTGAAAAATCATCCCGTGATAACGTAAATTATTTTCAAAACGGTTCTGTTTCGAGCAAAACGGTTTTTACCGTGCACCGACGTGGAAAACTAATTTCGAATCGAGTGCTATGCGGACACTCGTTCGTCACGTTTGAAATGTTCGTCGGATTTAATGTCCGACAAAAATACACGTCGGCGTCAATACCCACGTCCTCGATTTTACACGATAACACAACATAAAACATTGTATACTTTGACTAGATCGCGGTGGTACTGTACAAACAAAATATAACGACAAGCTACCCCATCGACCGAGTAACGTTCTAAAGTGTAATAACTACTCTGTTTCTTAAATTCGACCGACATAATATCCATGCGACACGGTTATGATATATTGAGAACGACAAATGAACGACGATAAGTGAATTCGTACGGTTAAGACTGGCAGCAGCGTGATATTTTTGAGTTTTTACGTATTATTTTTCGGTTTATTTTTTTTATTATTATTATTATTTAACGTTAGGTATAACATTCCGGTCATGCTCAGCTGCTCGGTTCTAACGGAGGTGCATGGGCTTGCCGTTGGACTGTTTTTCCGCGTACTCGTCGAACGCTCGGATCGCTTGCTGCTTGGTCGAGTCGTCCGAGATGCCGGAGCCCGCCGTCTTGGTCGAGGACCCGAACGCGGTCTTCAGCTTGGACAGCGCGCCGCTGAAGAAGCTCGACACCTGTTGCTCCACCTTCTTGGTGGTTTCCGGCTCTTTCACCGCCCTGTTGAACGTCTCCGAAGCGGTCTGCTTGAACGAGTTTAAGAACTCGTTGTACTTTTCCTTGGCCGCGTTCACGCCCTGCTGACCGATCGACTGCTTGAGCCCTTGGCCCAGCCCGTCCATCAACGCGTTTTGCCCGGCTTGCGGCTGCTGCGGTTGCGGTTGCTGCGGTTGCCCGCCCTTAATGGAGTTCATGAACTCGTTCAGCTTCTGTTTCGCCGCGTCCACGCCCTGCTGCCCGATCGCCTGGCCGATCCCCTGGCCGATCCCTTGTTGGATACCCTGCTGGTTCAAGCCGGATGGCTGCGCGGCGTTGGACGTAGCCAACGACTGAAAGTATTCGGACATTTTGCCCTTCAACAAATCCAAACCCTGCTGTCCCAACCCCTGCTGCACGTCGACCGCGTGACTCCGCTAAATCAAAACAAACCACACGGCTACTTTTTTCCCTTTTTTTTTTTTTTAACTTAAATTTTACATGCAATCGTACTGCAGTATGCACGAGGCTGGGAAAGTTGATTGAACGGGAGGGGCTTAAAAATAAAAATTACAAAACTTTTGACGCAGAAAGAAAGAAGAAGTGAATTCAGGGGGCGGGAAGCTCGTCGGAGCGCTACGACTTCGGTTTGAACGCGTGGTTCCGCGGGGCACCGATTTACAGACAGGACGTGTATTTTGAGGTTTGTGTTAAATCTGCGAGGGACGGGTCGCTTACTAGTTGGAGCCAATTGTTGTACAGGCCTAACCCGAATTTAGAACAAACTAGTTTATTCTAGGCTACACTAGTTCGTCCGAAATGTGTTAGGATATAATATATCAGTTAAGACTGGGAAAATATAGTTTAACCTAACGTAAATCAAGATAATACGGTTAGGCTAAATTGGTTCGCTGTCAGATTTTAAAATATACTGTTTTTGTTTAAGGCGAATTTCATTTTGTTCACTGCAAGACTTACACCGGAAAATAAAATAAAATAGAGAATCGAAATGCATTACATAATTATTATTTTATAACATAGTAATTGACTTTGGTTTTGTATCACACATGGTACAAATGTTTTGTAAATTACAGTTAATTCATAAAAGAAAAAAAATAAAGAACCCATTTTCTTTTGCTCTTAGTTAGTCAATATTTAATAATCAATTAATTTAGCCTGGACCACACCAGATTATTCTGGTTTGTATTAGGATAAAAACTATAGTCTCCTAGTCTCTTAACTGGTGTATAATTCTAAAACGGACGAACTATAGTTTATCCTCCAGGGACAAACTATAAGTTTATTCTAAATTCGAGTAAGGTTAGGTTTGGTTTCTCCATTTATCATGATCGATCACATCCCCTACACATACGTGAACAACCCTCATATCATTTTCAATTGTTTCCATCCATCTCTTCTTTGGTCTTCCTCCGTCTCTTTTTCCTTCAATGTTCATTTACATAACCATTCTTCCTGGCCCATATTAGTTATAGGGTGTATATGAATTCACCTAATTTTGGGAGCCCGTCGTATGGCCCACAAAATCAACTATATCGGAGCTTACAACTGAAAAAATTTTGTCAAATGCCCTGTATTTATAAATACGAGTATATAAATTACGAGTAAACACACTATTCGTACATACTACGTTAAGTCTGTTTGACGCGCGATTCAAGCTCATAAAAATAAAATATAATATATAATACACGAGACACCGTACGATATTACTTTAAAATATATCAAATTATAAATCCGAAACACGTTTCCACACACGCATACAATAAAAACGTATGTATTATATGTACACATTTATAGGGAGAAAAACTCTTATGACACGATATTAACTGATAGCCATAAAAAAAAAAATGTTTGAAACTTCAAACTAGACGAATTCGTGACGTTGCTATACTTAATTTTTGACCACACAACATAAAGTTTTATATAATTATTGTGCTTTTTAGATTTCGAGAGCGGAAAAACTATCATTTATCGTTTTTAAAATGATGTTCTTTTATTTGTTCTGTGAACACTTTGACGGTCAGAGTGCGTACAATCGAAAAATGTCGTAGCACTAAAACGTTTGGAAAATGTACTTAGATTGTACCCCTTATTCGAAGCTATATTGTTGAAATTTGGTTTTGTTTTTGAGTTATGGCCCAAAAAACAAAACATTTTTGATCATTTTCAGAAAACAGCTTGAAATTATTCGGAAATTTGTGAAATCATGACTTCTACGGATAGCAGACGGATCCAATCGTTACTCTGAATATACCTACCACAAACAGTTTAGATTTTGGTTTTAAAATATATTTTATTTGAAACTTTTTTTGATTATTTTTCGAGTTATGTGCCGAAAACAACGAAAATTAAAACATTATCAAAATCGATTATTCGTGTTTTCGAGCGATAGGAGTGATCCTGGAAAAGTTAGGGAACTTGATTTAAATAATTGGTTATATCATTCTTATATTACCATGTGGCTTATATTTCCAAAATATTTTTGTAAATAACGAGTACGTAAGTAGTGTTTCGATCTTTTCGTGTGGTAATTTATACAACATAACATAGTAAACTAACGTAGTATTACATAAGAAAAAAAAAAGGAAGAAATGAGTAAATTTGAGGTCGAGTGAGAAGTTTTTTGATGTGGCGATTTCCTAAAAGAGTCGTAAGTATTTCAGGTAGTATACGGTAGATACAGCTGATATTTTTTGTTAAATTTGGTTTTTACCAAGACGTATAGACGAACTGCAGAGCTCGCTCAAAATCGTTATTTCGAATGCGATCATTTATCGTTGCTTTCAGATATTACGAAACAATAAAGTTAAACCACAACTTTCGAAGCATTGGCATGCCCGAAGAAATGACCAACTCCAAAGCGTAATCGCTACGCCAAACAACTTCTCACCCGTGCCCAAATTAACTCCCATTTTTTTATTATTTATTTTATTTGTCACTGCAAACAGCAGAATTTTGTTTGTTACGAGAACGCTTTCGATGCGGGTATAATAAATATCATGTTGTAATAGCGGTATTGTTGTATCCAATTTAAAATATTTCGTTCGATTTATACGTACCAGCTGTAATGGAATTTTAATTTTAAGACGTGGCCGTATACAATATACAGCGTGAGCGTGTGTTCAAACCAAATTATAATGATATTTAAATGTATGCAAGTAGTATAAAATAATATATTGAATTGTAATATATTATGATGAATATCTTTGGAAAAAAAAAAAAAAAAAAAATGAATCAATATACCCATGAAATTACACGTCTTGTACTTACGTTTTGACATTTGTAAAATGTGTATATAGGTATGTGCGAGAAATATTCGGGAAAGTAAAATTTATAATATTTGAAGTATACTTTTTCGATAACGTTACACAATACGTGTCAGTTTTCGATTTTTCTTTTTCGATAAAATTATTTGAATCACACGATCACGTTATGTACCACTGACACACACAAGCACATTACTATAGCTATATGTTTAATACGTCTTCTAAATAGTTTGTTGCGGTGATTAATGGTTATTTTACGAAAAACCGCCATATAATTAAATACAATGAAATCTAGTTGAATTTTATCTTTGCTTCACGATTATGCGGTAGAAATATTGTTTTGGGCTATAATATTATAATTATACATGGAATTATATATATATGTATTTAACGTTTCCAAAACTACGATGGATCAAACTGAAAACTGGTCCTAAACATTTTTATAATGAATTTTGTAGCGTTTGAAAATTAAATGTGTCCGAAAATAATTTTTACGTTTCGTGACGTTTCGTAAACTTTTCAATTCATTATTTTTATGTTCGCAACAAAGTTTCACTATAATATGAATGGAACTTGAGTCGGCACAAGATTGCGAAAACTGACGAATCGAAACGCGTTAATATTAATTTCTATTTCCCAATAGAGCCGTCAAACAATCCGTTTTATAATCAAGACTGGCATTAACGCTGATTAAAAGTTATAATTTTTCAAAACATTATCAAACCATAATACGAATGAAATTACATAACTCGATAGTTTTTTTTTTTTTAACTTTTAACTCAACAAATTACTTTTTTCCAATTTAACGTTTAAATTTTAAGTTCATCAGTAGTCATTCAATATGAAGCCAAATATTTTTTTTCAATCTTAGTAAAATGAAGAGTTCAAAAGTAAATGCAGTTATCATGATTTTTTTTTTTTGTAGGGAGGTTTCATACCATAACACCGGTTGGATTTAAAATAATATAATTGATTAATTATTTTAATTTATATAAAGTTAGTTTTTTTTTTTTGGTAAATCAATTTTTAAACTACGATAACTGACTCCTTTATGTTTTTTCAATTAATTTCGCTTAAAGAGTTTAAAAAAACAGTAGTTAACTTGCCGCCCTTAGGCGCGGTTTAATTTAATTTATTTAAAAATATGTGTACGCGTCAACACGTCGTGTCGATTTATATGTTACGTTCAAAGGTGAACTTTTTATTCAATGACAGAACTGATATACATATTGAAATATCACTTCAAACAAGAATTAAAATAACATCCTGGCGTATTACAATATGCTTATCGTTATTGAAATTATTCGTGTAACGTACGTTTATCGAAATTTTATCGTTTTGCCAACGAAAACCAGCTAATGTCCACGAACATTCATTACACGACCGATACTCGAAGTTTCATGCACAACGCGCACATCGGGTTGTTTAAAATTTGGAGAAATTCGGTTTCATGTTGTATTTTTTTGGTTTACCAATCGGCGTAGAAAACACGTTTAGAACAGAAAAACGAACAACAGTCTGAACAACTCGAGACTCGAAATTACAAATGGGCGGTAAAAATAATTTTGAAAATCGCATACACGTTATATATATATACGTGTAGACGTCGGTAGATGTAAGAAAGTTTTGACCACAAGTACCTAACAATATGTACACACCAAAACTCCGAGAATGATAATCCTACTGGGAATAAGCACGTTGTGCAAAATCCATTTATACATGCACCTCTCAAAGTTATCGATTATTTGAACATTTTCCTACGTTTATACGGTTTTAGAATTATAGTATTGTTTTTACTTTTGGAGATTTTCGGATCGTGTACACGAGACAGCATTATTTTGTATTGAAAAATATTCCGTAAAATTTCAGCGCTCTTTCATTATCGACGATTTTTTTTTTTGCAATTCGTTTTATATTATGCGGCTGCGATAAATGAATTTATGCCAACCGATTTTGCCGGTCGACCAGCGCGTATTATTATTATGTTATACACACGGGTATATTATATTGTAATATGCTCATCGAAATATTTTGCAAATCTCGTCGCAAGTACACGTCGTTTATTCGAATGTATTATTCATAGGAAGCCGAAAATTTTGGACTTCTCTTTCAGCTACGGATGGTAAAAAAAAAAAAAAAAAAAATTATGAATCGAAACAACACGCGTCCGTCCATACGGACCAAATAATAATAATATATAATGGGTGTCGACGTTATTTAACGTCCTGTTTTCGTTGTCGAACACGCCAGACGCTCGGAGAATACATTAAACGTGTCGAAGAAAATTCGTTATTTTTGTTGGCTTTTAGAGAAGATCGGTAATATTTTCCGCCCGGAACGAAGAAAACAGAATTCAAAAATGTTTTGTCGAGTAAACTCTGTGGGAAAAAAAAAACGCAAAAAAATATATATATATTATGCCGCTATCGTAGATATTATTGCGCGTGGTAAACGAGTTAAATATTAACGTAACTTTGCAAAGTGTTTAAAAAGTCTAATCGAATAACAATAATATCGTGTCGGTTGAACCGCAAAATGATGTATCGTTAGTAAAAATTATGTTTTTACCGTATACATATCGTATATAGTAACGTGTAGATATTATTGTGAATGATTTCAAACAGCAAGGTCAAAAAAAAAAAAAATCATATCACTCACCTACCGATACCGGATATACAAATGTCATGCGTACGCCATTGTGACGTTTACGCGTGTGTCGTGATTTATGACGTACAAATACACCCATTGACATTGGTTGTTGAAACATATTTTTCAAATTTAACAGCTATTCAAAGAGCGTTGATGAGCATCTATGACACACGAATTATCGGCATGATATCGCAGAAACAACAAAAACGTTGTAAGTACACGACGTTTAGAGAGTACGGAACATCAAGACGTGGTTTTTTCGTTTCCATTACAATAATAATTACGCGAGTGTGTATTTTTTTGACCGTAGACGTGACATATTATCACGGACACCCATGCGCTTTGATAGGAAATCGAGTAGCCAAAATAAACAAACGCGGTGCGATCACGGATGAAAAACGATTTAGTGCGAATCGTTCCGTGAAAAGCGATGATAAGCCTAAATTTTGATAAAATCATTATTTTTTGTGGTGGATAAAAAAAAGTATAAAAAAATATTTAATTCACGACTGCACTTACATTGTACTCGTACATTGACGACAGGTACTTGCGTTGATAATAGTCATGAGATACACACACGCATAGACCACAGGTTATGTTTCTGTTCCTTATTTTCGTGTTCAGATATTATGACGAGCCCGCGTGTATGTTAAGTAACGCGTTTCAGATTTAGCCTCAGTACAATTTTTCGTTTTCGCGCTATGTCGATTTGTAGTACTTGTACTTGTATACAAACAGCGTACTTTTTAGTCGGACGGAATAAAAAACAAAGAGCTCCGTATTTTTTAGTATAATTTTAGTATACCTACACTAATCAGTGGCGTATCGGGTGGACAGAAGGGAAACTGCCCCGGGGTGTCAAATTTAACGATTACGAGTGTGCCGACGGATTATTTATGTCTTGTTCGATCATTTACAAAACCGAGTAGGTAAGACGGGGCGAGTCGACAATTAGCTATTGAGTTGCTTCTTAATACAAAATTCTAGTTTTAACCCGACGTTATTTTTTTTAATTATAACTTAAAAACAGATGGAAAAACTGGTAAGCATTTTATTTCGGCACTTTTGGAAACGGGACGGACCGCATTAGCTGTGAAAAAAGTATAGAAACAATACATAATTTACTTTAACTCCACATTGATCTGATAGAAAAAATTCTGTTTCACTTAACTATAACTCTACGAATCGCTAACTCGCCCAGTCTTGAAAGTATACGTTGTAGAAAAAAACCGTAGTATGTGTGTTAATTTAACTGAATTATAATTAATTTTCATTTCGAAAGCTATATATTTTTTTGTATGTATATGTATATGTTCAAAATGTGTCGTTACGACTCATTTTATTAAACTAAAAGTTACCATAAATTCGTTGTACAACTCTATAGTAGTTATATTTTTCATGATGATTGCCCGTCTAAATAACAATAGATACCTATAGTGCATAATTATGCTACTATATAGGTTAAGTGGGATTACAATCCCTAAAAAGTGAGAACCGAATTTAATAAAATGTGCTATTTGTTTTTTTTTTTTTTTTGGTAAAATCTGTGTCCGGTTAAAAACTAATTTGTATATTTTTGGAGACAGTTCGTTTTAAACGCCATACGTTGATTGTTACTGTACGTGTTGTCGTGTAAAAACGTTGAATTTGTTGAGTATGAGAGATGTGCAATTTTATTAATGAAAAGTATTAATTTTAGTTAGTTTTTTCTTTTACTTCGCCGTATAATCGTTTGCAGTTAATTTTTTGTTATTTTTGCAAACTCACAGCTATAATAAGCTTTGGTTGGCAGACCAACGCTGTAATGTTGCACTCGATCAATTGTATTCAACACATTTGTCAATACAAAATGCATCATTACGTCGCCGCGCAGACCAGACCAACTGTTGCAAGACAAATTAAACGGAGTGTGTGGGGGAAGAATAATTTTTTAGGTCACACACCTAACAGTAAATATTCATTAGTTATTTAAAATACGATTTCGGGTTAAATTATTCAAGGTGACTAATTTTGCGCCACCGGACTAGACCAGTATTCACCACGGTCCACGGAAAAAACGAACGATATTGTGTGTTTATATAGTAATAATTACTGTGTGCATATATTATTATACGTTTGTATACGTGCGTGCTCTCGCCCGAGTCGAAGCGCAAACATTCGAAAATCAAATTTCGTATTAAACACGAGACGGTGTGTAGGTAAGTACAGTATAGGATACTTACGTCAATCGATTCCAAAACGTCAAAATATAGTCAAGTATATTATATCGTATATTTTATAGTGAGCGTAAGTCGGTCAGTCGTACATTATAACGTAAATATCTGCAATTCGGGGTATCAGGGCGAGCAGAACCGATTAATGGTATGTGGGCTCTTTGCAGTATATTTTGACAATGAGAGAGTCAATAGATTAGAAACCGATTGAAAAATTCGTTAAAATTCCAATATATTAGATAATGTGCGTATAACAGCTAGTGTACAACGCATCAAGTGTTTGAACGAAATTAGATAGAAATTTTAACGCTAAGCATAGAACCTAGTAATAGGAATGAAATTTTCGTTGTTGCGTATATTTGCATGGTTCGTAGAAATTTTCGAAAACAGCACGTAGTGTTTAATCGTTTTATGGATGTTTCGCACACAATTCGCTGCAAAGATTCGAACGTCGCAGCTAATCGGGTTTATGGAATCTGCGGGTGTATAACGATTTTTCATACGATTTTTTCAACATTTATTAGAAATCGTTTGAAACGTAACACGCTAGGTTCGATGAAAGTTTTGATAAGTGCAAAGTGTACGTAATTACCATAAAAGTTGTACAGGTATTCGATTTCTGATTCGCACAAACTCGATTTGAATATTATTACATAACAATATTATCGTGTGATGAAATTTAAATAAATTTTAAAGGCCGATAATACGACCTATGTTGTGCACCTATATTTACCGTTGTTCGAAAAGCAAAAGCAACCAAATGTTTTAAGTTTAAATCATCAAAACTAAGGCTAACTAACTTTACGTACAGTTTCGCGTCATTTTCAGCCTTCCTGCGTGGTAGGTAATTAGTTTCTGTGTCGGGTAAACTCGGGAAATCCGATAAAGGGTTGATGTAAGAAAAAAAACCGGACGTTATTTACGAAATCTCAACTTTATCCGGGAAAAATAAAACCCGACTCGCGCGGCCCGTATCGATTTTCTACGCGTACAAAAAGCCCATTGGTAAATCAGTGCCGATCGACCGGAGAATGACGTGCAAACTAAACGCGCATTTCACAATATTACAGCTATACCACACGGCTTAAACAAAAATCGTCGTGATTTTTTCGGTAATTCAGTGTCAGCCTGGCGCGTTGGAGGCTTTTGAGGGGATTTTTCTTTAACGTCTTTAACTAGTGCGTCTAAACTTTGTTAGAGTACTACTCGCGTGACTCTAACAGCATACAATATCCTATCGTCCGAACGTTGACCACAATTTTGTAAAAAACAGCCAACGACGTTTTTTAGCCGTCACTGCGGTGGCGTTAAACGAAAACGTTCTCGATTACACTTGACCGTTCTCTCTGGAAAACGTGAGATCGAAGAACTGATCGCCGCGCAGAGAACGTCAGAAACGTGCGAAACAGCTGATCTGAAATTTTTCGGTAGACGAGCATTCGGCGAGTCGTAAAATTCGTTTTCCGTGTACGAAAAGCATATCGTGCGGCCGCGCGCTTACGGAACCGCCCGCGTTCGAGGGTCGCTCAAGACGTTTTTTTCAAAATCGCGAACCGACGACGACGCGAAAGCGATCGATAGAGAGCCGCGACGATCGTTTGTTTAGCGATTTAGTCCGGTGGGAATGAAGAAATATCGACGGGGCTTTTCGCAGCCCGACCAGGCCGACACCGAATCGACATGCCACCCATTACGCGGCGTATTATTATTATTATTTATACTCACGTCGAAGACTAGGCAGACGAGTGCGGCGACGGCTAGCGCTTTGATCGCGGTTCCGGCCATGTTTCGTCAAGATCGGAGTGTGATGAAAAACTCGTTGAAACGAACGGAGCTGGATGACGATGGCGATGTGGTGCTTCGGACGTATCGGGACGGCAACAAAACACGACTGCGTTAATTGTCCGGATACTCCACACACACAATATACGCGCACACGCTCGCGCACACGCGTTCGAACGGAGCGTGAGCGGGACAGGGGGAGAAGAGGAGAGGACTGCGCGAGAGAGGACAGCGTATTTTTTCGAACGCCAGAGGACAGCGGAGGTCACGGGGATCGGAATACGTGTGTTGTTGTTGTTGTTACCGTACAAAACAACTCGGTGTAATATATGACGATGTATGCGATTGATGCTGCTGCTGCTAACCATTGTAACGATGATATTGTACGCGAGAAGTCGACGGCTGCTCATCGGGACCCCCTCGAAAGAAGGAAAAAAAGAGAACTCTACAATCGTGTTTAATAACATAACAACGGCGCGTCGAAACGCGAATAAATGTATGAAAACCCGAACTGCTGTCCCACATAAACCTACGGACCGCGCGTCTCGCTTTTGACACACGCTACGTAGGTTGTCGCCGATGCGTCGGCCCGCGGGTTAGGTTCCCTTGACTATTTCTGCGAGTAAATTTTGAACCGTTTTTTTTTTTGATAAAACATGTCAACGGTTTTGTTTCAATGAACTGTGAGATTTCAGAAAATTCAACTTTAAAACGCAGGCGATCGCGTTTTAACGATAAAAAATGTCCAATCCGTTCTACACGGGTTAAAATCAAGCGCGTAGCGTTTCATACCGTCAGTCGAGTAAGTCTCGTCGTGTAGAATTTTTGAACATAAAAATAGGCGAGTGTATGTAGACATTAGTTTTTGTACAAAATGAGCGAACAGATAAAACGAGTGTGTTCGATCTAACTTGCGCGCGTCATTTTTACGGGTCGATTTTCGAATCGATAACGAAATACCTGTAAACTATATACGTTTTTATTATTTTTTCGGAATTTTGATTGTTAAAAAAAGTATTCGCGAGATTTAATTTTCAACGTCAGTTTGTTACGAACCACGAAGACTTTGAAGAGAAATCGATTTTTAAAAATTGGCGCAATATGTGTGTAGATCGTACACAATATTTACGGACTACAAAAGCTTAAGAACTAGTGGATGTCAAAATGCAAAATTAACCGTAGTAACTGACTAAAAAACGAATTTTTTTAAATATTTTCTACGGTCCAGCCAAGTACAAACTATACACGGGTACTCAACCATTTGAGCAAAAAAAAAAAAAACGATCCGCCTAAAAGGCTCCTCTCGTATATATATATACCTACGTGAAATCTATACGCTATCATCTATATCCGGGTCTTTGTTCGATCCGATCGAACCTTGAAAATGTGAAAGAATACAAATATTTTTCGGTACACAATATTACGTCGATTTTTTTTTTTTTTTTACTCTTATTGCAATACGCTGTAAAACAACAATAATAATTAATCGGCCAACTCTACCGGCGTTCAGCAATATTTATACATACGTCCTGCAGTTAATACGTATTATATAGATGCACACGCCCGGCGTACGTTAATTTTGTTCATATTGTGTGCACACCTCTGAAATTTTTTTTTATTTTTCGTTTCCTAAAAAATTAATTCCATTCTCCCAGCGGTCTTTATTGTGCCCTCCCCGTCGGACTCGGTACGTATTGTGAGCACGGTATCACGAGACGATGCGCGTTCGCGTCGCAGTCACGGCCCGGGTATAATTGTAATGTGAAAGAAACCAAAACAAACGTGGGAAAATCAAATTAAAAAGTTGATTGTATTTTAACAACGATTCAACACGGCGTGCTGATATATTTTGTTTTCATCATCTACGTAGCCTACCTATACGGTTGGCTTATTCAATTGTAGTCCCCCCAAACGTTATTTTGTACTTGAACGTTCGATTGTTCAGTTGAAATTCGAAAATCATCCGTTGATCACTTGAACAACGTAGAAAATATTGCCGATGCGAGTTTATTTTTTATGGAACCAAAGTTTTTTTTTATGTAAAACTTCTTTTGGCGCGTTATTGCGCCACCGTCATGCTCATGAAATCAATGCGATTTCGGAAAATTTGTCGAACGTAAGTTATCTATCGGTAAGAAAAACTCAGATTAATATTTAAGGTGGAGTAACGTTTCAGGACACGAGACGGAAGTAAAACTTTTGATACGTCCCCGACTCAAATTCTAGACTTGATAAATTTGCCACTATATTACATTATCCATAGATTTATATCACAATAGGACGTCTTTGATGTGCTGCTACTACTGCTCTGCGTCCGAGACGCGTGATTGTTTTTACCGAGTCGAGTCAAAATGATTTCACGATTTAATTTAAATTTTTAAAACGAGTTATATTAACTTTTATCTGAAAACGCTTTCGGCGTGCAAAAGTATTTTTCGTCGAACTACTTTACAAAAATATTACATTGAATAACGATACAAATAAAAAAATAATTTATTCATTTTATCCGGATAAAAATGAAAAAATTAAGTTTCATTAAGTTTGTTTTCATGACCGACCGAGGGATATGCGTGTTCTGACCTCCGGCGGTTCTTAAACACACAACCTTGTATAAGTACACCGGAATAATCCGAACAAATCGAATAAAAATTTGCTCTGTAAGTTTTTGTTTGAACGCGAAAAATACTGTTGACTTCAGTTATCGGAAAAACGCGAGTATTATTATTGGCTGATTCGTATAGAGTTTAACCGTTTTGCACTTATAAAATATATAACGCTTTTTATTTACTACAGCTACACGCGGAACAACACCGTGTTTTCACGTTAAACTTTCCGGAGTAGATAGTCTCCTCGTATGATATGCATTGTGTGTCGACATAGAACTGAACCTAATTTTCATTTTCCTATACAGACCACGAGGAAAGTGATTTCATTACTTTTTTTTTTCGCTTACAGCACATTACGCTCATTACCGTTGAACTACTATCGCAAACCGTTCGGGTCGCGGACCATATCCATAATAATTTACGTGTTCGACTCATGTTGGCCATTGTCACCACAAACGTGACCCGCGGTGTAAAAAAAAAAGAGAACACTACCTGTCGACAATACAATATTTTGTGCGTCTCAGCACCGTCTATATTGTATAATTATGTGCGAGTCGAAAACAAAAAACAAACACCTATTCGTCGGTAAACGATACTGCAGTTTTTCAAGTGAGTGGGAAAAATCGATCGTTTCGTTTCACGCGCACACGAAATAACGCTGAATTTTCGCGTTCGGGAAACGTATAAATAATGATATGTAACGTCCTGTTGTAACAGTGCCGGATGTATATGCCGACGGAATTTTCATTTTCCCAGACCATAAGGAAGGTGATGATTTTTTTTTTTTTTTACTGATGGGGAAACACACAGTATCTTAATAAAATAAAACTTAACTCGCTGTGTTCGCCGACGCGACGATATCGTGAAATATTACTGTTTGTGGTCACAATTAATGACTGTACGTACTTGATATTGCAAACTGTAAGCGGTCGTTCAAAAACCGTTCACCGTATAGAGCGACCTTTCTTAAAAAAAAAAAAAACAATGTAAAAAAAAAAAATTAAAATTAAATATACGATGGACATTTAATGCGAGGTCATCAGAAAACCATTAAAACCACGATATTTTGTTCGCGACGACCATTGTTAAATTTCGTACGTTCTGCAAGACTGTAAAGAATCTTATGTAGTCTTGAACGTTTATAATTTTACATCGCGACTCGATATCTACACGAAAATTCACAAAGATTGAGTCCAACTACTGTTATATTTAAGAATTCGAAAATGTATTCATAAAAAATCATACACATTGTCTGCTGCGAGTCCGGTAATGAACTGGTTATGATCGTCAAAAATTATTAAAATAAATTGACGAAAAATGTGTGGTCAGGTAAAAGAAAATGCGATTTTAACGATGAAAAGTACGTACACAGAGTTCATTGGTAGTGGTTTTAGTGTTAAAATGTATGTATTAAATTGACTAAGTATATGTGCGTCTTGGTGTACAAATAATAATAAGTGTAAGTAAGTAATTGTGCTTCAGTTAGGACTTAAACTGAAAACAACAACGATGACTAATTGGATAACGGATGTGTAACAAGTAAAGCAATTTGTTTTCACATTCGAAATTAGAAATTATGTAGGTACCAGACGCGTCACCTACCTATACGACGTATTTTAACACAAACAAGTCTGTTCTCCATTGTCGTGAACAAAACTGACGTGTAGCGCAGAATAATTATTTCTAAAAACCACTCGTTGTCTCTAATTGTTTTCGCCTACTTTTAAGTTTTCAAAAATTTTATAAAAATAACACTGATTATTCATATTTTTCAAGTACGGTAGGTAGGTATGCTTTGAAATGTTTGAAAATTGTACTCATGTACATCACTATCTCCCTTAAACTTAAAAAATACAGTAAAAAATCGTATTTCATAAGAAAAAAAACCCTTTTAAATAATTGGATACCTTAAATACCGGAACCTCTAAAATCAATTTTAATTTATGACAGTATATTAAATGCCAAATCAAAAACAACCTGTTGCGGAACAAAAAATTTTTCAAGAACCATTTCGAAAAAAACGTCTCAAAGTAGAACCGAAACCGAAACTTTAATATGAATAAAAATAAAAGTTTTTTTTCTTCCAAAAACTGTAAATTTCAAAAAGGCCTCTAACGCGCATCGTAAAATTACTCTTTTATTTTAATGCTGCGCGTTACCGATTTTTACGTAAATATTTTCTTACAAACTTGAACTATGAATTAGATTCAATATCATATTTTTTTTTTTTTTTACATTATAAATGCTTTAGACCCCTACACCTATTAACAATATATGTTAATATAACTGACCCGAAACTTGAGGACAGGACTCGTTGTTAGTTTTCGCTCAAACTACGAAAATACATATACTAGTAGAAATGAATTGTACACTTCAAACTTGTAATGTGGTATTGCAGTCGTAACAATAATATTGTCTCGTTAATTCTCGCATTCGTTCGGTCGACGCGATCGGGCGAATAACCGTCTTTGTAGTATAAGTAGATGCATATTTGTACGACGATTTAATATTATGTTGAATCGTATTACAGGACTCACTGCAAAGCTAAAACTATTAGAATTTGATTCGCCGGAAACATTGCAGCAGTAATTGCCACGACGCTGCTGAATAATGATTATCGCCTCAGTATGTGAGATGTGCCATATCCGGTTTTATAGATACTGTCGGAAGTAGGAACTTAACATATTACGACCCCAGTTCGATACGAGAACGCAATAGTGTTCGTGAATGGTCTGTGAAAACGCGAAACAAATCACACGATCAAAACGAGTGAAATAAAACGCGTGAGTATCTCTAAACGCATAAAACTGATCAACATGATTACCTAAAAATCGTTATTTAAACTCACGAAAATGTTCTCACGTGGACGCGACATTTTGTAAATCGACTGTGAGAACACACGTGACGGTGACGCGTTTGTGAACTTTGTGAATTTGAACGAACAGAATCCGTACGTAGACTGTAATGAATTTTTTGTGTTTATATCTTCTGAATATTTTTCTGTGAACAACTCTGAATCTGACGTCAACTCGAATACTCGCCAACGCCCCTTATTCATTGTTTTTGTTGTCAAAATTTTTGTATGGGTAAATTTTAGTAACGATTGCGAGAAAATTAAAAAAAAAAACTGTGTCATTTCTAAAATATCACGACTGGATATACAAACAAATAATATTTGTGAAATCGTACATGTATTTTTATAGCTACATAGAGGTACTCATATAGTCTCATATTATATAGTGTAAAACGTTTACAGTGTAGATACCGTGCAAATGTAATAGTGAATTGTATCTTTATGATTGGTGTAAAGTGTTTTTTTAATAATTTATAAAAAAAAAAAAAGATGCGTTGATATTTTAACAATTTTGTTCGTGGTAAACATTTCCGATGATGAATAATAATTTTGAAGAAGAGAAAAAGATACAATTAATCATGACTGCAAAAATTTCTAGTTTTTTGTTCGTAACGGTAGAACGACTCGTACAAATACAATCAATTACTATTTTTCGAGTTTAAAATGATATAACCGTTTAAAATGTACGTACCTGAAACATTTGCGGTATTGTAACGGTGTATATCATACATTTATCATACATCATGATTTTGACTTAATGATATTGCGATAGTAGAATAGAAAAAACGTTATTTTTCCTACAACCTCGTCGAAACCGCAGAGAAAACGATTACCAAAAAAAGGTTATACCATCAATGTACATATTATTATTTAAGTATAATATTTTAATAACGCGTTATAGCGACACGCGTCTCAGTCACGTCCGGGACGTGACGAAAGCGTTTCTAGAAGAATAATTGAAAAAAAAATCGAAGCCTGTGGCGTATTTAGGTGCCTCCTGGATGATGGTGTCGATCACTGATCACCAAGATCGTAGAATTTATAAACATTATATATTTATATTTATACAAATACCATTTACACAGAGCCCCAAACACGCCGAAGCTTTTTATTCCCAGGAAATCAAACAATTGTACTTGCGTGCGTAAAATAAGCGTATTTTAGATACAATTATCGTACCTATAGAAACTTTTCCTACGGTTTGTCGTCCGAAAATCAAAATCGACAATAGTCAAGGTGTTCTTTTTCTTTTTTTTCCCCAATTGAATCAATTATTGTTCTCTCACTTGTTGTAAACGTAATCCGCGATTCCGAATTTCCCTTGTCGGGGGCGCGGTTCCATGCTTTGTCGGTGTGATCGGACCGAAATCATCGGAATTCTCCGTCGAAAGCGGCCAAACGCGACGATTCGTTTACGTTCGCGGGGCAAAATCAAAAACACATCGGCCGACGTACCAATCGGTTATATTTTTTTTTAGCTACGGATTTTTTCGCACTTTGATTGTCGATAAACAACGCGCGTGGACCGAAACGAAAATAATATCAATATATATATAATATTATTGTGTAACCATCGCAAGCGTTTTTTACCACGCCTATTTGAATACACGGTCGTTATTGTTGCAGTGAAGCGTATAGTTGTTCGATGGATTGTGTGAGATACGGCGGGGCCGGTGCGCTGCGATCGCAACGTCCCGCGAGCATAATAATCGCGAACATTTCCATAACAACGTGCAGGTTTTTCGCGGACATTTTTTTTTCTTCTTAGATTTTGAGCGCGGCTATAACGTGATATCACGTGAACAGTTATATTGTAAACGGCGGCGGACGGTCTCGATGATAGCGTAACGGAGCAGCAGCCGCCGCGTGGTCGGGATCTGTCCTAGGGAAATTTGAATATTTTTTTTTTTGTTTGGAAACACGTCGCCCTCGGTACCCATTTAGAACGAGGAGATAAGCTTGAGAACCTGCCGCGTCGTGAGAGTCGGTTGAGCCGCGCTCAGCGAGTGAAACGCTTGATCATAAAGCATTGCAGCGGAGTTTAGAAGAAAAAAGAAAAATTGGATAATCTTAGAAATTTTTACGTGGCGTTTGTTGGTGCACCAACATCCATTCCAATGTGATGCGCGAGCGAATTTGAAAAAATGTCCGTAAAACATCGTTGCGAGATCGGTTCACCGATATTTCGAATTCAGATGTACATCTCGCTCAAAATAAAGCCGGGATCGCCCGCGGACAGTTTGACGGGGTAACGACTGCGCTCTGCGGGTCGCTGGTTCGGAAGCTGCAGTGGTTCAAACGTGTTGTATCCGAATGCAGTGATAAAAAAGAAAACATCGCTTACGAAAAAGCGATTCTGAGCGAGCTCAGACGTCCCGGTGAAAACAAAATTTAACAAAAAGTATCAGCAGTATTGTTTAACTTGCAAACTTGAAATATAACTTTTTCGGGTGATCGCTACGACCGACATCTTCGATCACAAATTTACTTTATTTCTTTCTCTTTCTTTTATGCAACACCACGTTTACTATGTTATGCATGAAAAGGTCACCACGCCATCGGGGTTTTTAGTTCGTAAGTGTTTGGATCAAAACTTTCTATACGTAAAATTTTAAAATTAGTTTAACATCAAATATTCTAAATTTTTTGTGTTCTAAAGCGAATTAATCAGATCGCTCCTTTCACCCGAAAACACGAACAATCGAATTTGGCGACGTTCCGAATTCCAATTATAGCCATTTTTGGCAGATACGAAGCGTAATCAAAGTGTAAAAAAATGTTCCAGAGACAGTGTTTCGAAAAAACCAAAATCTAAACTTTTTAAAACATGAAAATTCCAAATTTTCCGTTGTGACATAATTTGTTTTGGTTTTTTGCGGTACAACTAAAAAAAATAAGCAAAATTTCGTGAAAAAAATCGGGACCAACGTACCACCATAGCGACCTCTCAGAAAAGTTCCTGACTTTAATGTCGTACACTCCAGTTCCTCCTATAAAATGATGTTCAAATTAATTTAAAAAAGCTAAAAAACAAAGTGATTTTGAAAACGAGTTTAGGGGAAATCATCCTTTTGACTCTCCCCCCTTACGCCACTGTAGTGGAGAATGTGTAAGCTTTAACTTAATGAGTGTGGTTTTTTCCCTTTTATTTTGATGCGTTCGTGTCGTTGAGAGGTAAGTAGGTGTTGTCTTTTTGATTTGCCAGCTCGTTTTCACAAATACGGAAAAATGTAAAATATTACGAATTACGTACAAAAACAAAAAAGTTACTAAACATGAAAGGCGAACTAATTTTTATCGAAATCGATTAAGTATTTTGTCATTTCGAGGTCATATCGTTCAAAGTTATGATTGAAATAACCTAACATTTTCACAAAACGTTTAATTAAGTAAAACACACGCGTTATTATACATTTCAATATATTATTTAAATACGTTTTGAGAAATATATTATAATTTCCGAAAATTCCAAGAATTTTATTTTGCCGTTTTGATTCAATAAAAATAAAAAAATTTCAGAAAAAGTTTTCGAAATGTAATACAACGTCGGAATCGTGATTATGTTCTAATTGTGACCGAACATTTTCAAAAATCAAAAGTGTTAATTCGTTTTTTCAATCGCCCAAAGTCAGATAATTAGCAAAATACTAATTGATTTTAACCGAGCATGCTACATATTTTATCAAAAAAACAAGTTAACAATTTAAGTTAAGTTAGTACATATTTATCATTTAAATCGTAACACATATCAATTTATGCAATACCTATACTTTAGATAGTTTAAGCAGTGGCGTTTTGATTAAAAAATAACGTTAAGACGATCTATTTTCTTTCTATACAATCAATTTTTCCTGTAATAGAATAATGCTCCGATCTTTACAAATGTGTGATACTTTTAACGATAGCTGGCCTCCTTGGATGGATGGTACTTAACCGGAAGATTGTTTTGAAATATTCTCGGTTATTTTAAAAGTCGTAAAACTTTTGGTCGCGTTACGGATATTTTATAAATTCTCCGATTTGTCAATGCTTGCGCGGATTTCGCTTCTCGAATCGTTTGATTTTCAGTTTGAAGAAACTTTAACACGATACAACAAATTTTCATAAGCGCGTTCACTAATCGTTTTATATATACTATATTTTATCACACATTATATTTAATATTGATAAACGTTTAGTCTATGCGCGTCACGTAGCATCTATGAACCAGAGAAATCCGCGTTCCAGACAGAGTGGCCTTCACCAGCGAGATCGCTACACATTTTTCTCGTCGATATTTGTCCACGGTTACCGGTAATAATTCGCACACAATTGAAACGATCGAACGATATTCGTTTGTCAATATTGACGTCAATAAAAATTCTGGCATATTCGAACTCAATGAAATTCGCCTAAAAATATAGTTTAGTAGCACAACGTACTCGTATATTATAGGTACACGTCAAAAACGTAACGCGCAAAAATACAATGTCACAATTACAAGTATTATAATGCGTATTATACTTTTCGATATTATATTTTCCGTTTAAAATATTTTTCTATGGTATACAGAGTGCTCATTAATCCAGTGATGTATAAGTAAATTTTTTTATGGCTAAAACCCGAAAATCATCTCCAAAATTTTTTTTTAATTTTCATATGTTTTTTTTTTTTTTTACAGTGATTCCTTATTTTTTTTCCTCGGGTCTAATAATTTTGTAATTTAATATGGCGTTAAAGGTTTTTACCGAAAATAAACCAGAACAAATTTCTAGTAAAGTTCTAATGATCATTAAATTGCACGGATACATCTTTCCTATTTGTATCAATAAACAAAATTAGGATAATGAAAAATATTTCTTACAAAAACTATTACAATATTTCATTATAATATTTAATTAATTTGGTTACGGGATATATTACATACGTATTGTACATATTTTACGTTTCTTTAGTTAGTATTTTATCCGAAGTTTTATCGTAGCGGCATAGGTGGAGATCGGGGGGTAATTAGAGGGCTTTACCCCCCAAAAATAAAAAAAGCCCCCAAAAGATTTGATTGTGAGTCAAACCAATAGCTCTCTGTTATAAAAATTATAAAAAGCCCTTCCGAATCTCCACTTTTGTAGAGCGTTGAAATAAAATCGAGTTGACGTAAGCTGTTCAAAGTCAAAATCGGTGTAATGGAGCCAAAATTTGGCGTATTTGATTCGTTGAATAACCTAACGATTTTGATTGTTATAACTATATCAAACGTTCTATTTGGTTTTTTTTTTGTTATTTTGTGTTTTTGGCCATAATTCTTATAAAAATTGTTCAAATTTATTGAAATTTTTACATATTATCGAAACGGATGATATATAAAGGCAATGGAAATTTTTAACGTATTAATTTTTTTGGACGTCATTATATAATTTAAAATAATAAACTTTCAAACTTTTGTTAGTTTTGTCTAATAAAACATGTTTTCAACGTATTTTGATGGGATATTCTCAAGAAAAAAAAGTTAAATTAACATAATAATAAAATATTCATTAATTTTATCTAAATAAATAGATATATATTCATTTAAAATAAAATTATTTATTTATTTTCATGTTTAAATTTTTTTTTTTCTGTGTGATGTAAACTGGACTGCGAGGAATAAAATTATTTTGTAAGTATATTGTATCATAGTAAAATTATATATTTTTTTTTTTCATTATTAGAGTAGTAATATTTTATCTTTGAAGCAACGTTTTACTCTCTTTGCTAGCCTAAATCGATTTTAAAATATAAAATTTTAAGTGTTTCAACTGGTTACACAAAAATATTCAATTAAGTTATCATTAAAACAAGAACGCTTCTTTGCAGAGGTATAATTCTCCTCTTTACAATAATAGAAAACAAACTATTCATTTGCCATGTCTTATCTCATTGAATTTGTCTAGCGTTTAATGTATTTTTTTACGTTAAAAATTGTCGAGAGTACCTATAACGTTCTTTTAATATTGTTGTTTACGACTGATCTTTAATGCTATAATAATTGCGATGTATTACAAATTTACGAGATCCAAAAGAGTTACTATCGAATTCCAATAGCAGTAGGCTCTCTTAGTTGGGAATTTTCGTTCTTTCACGACTGAAACAATAGTTAACTAATTTAAGTTTTGAAAAATGATTCAGAACAATAATACCTGTATACTCTTCTTGAGTTTTTTTTTTTTAATTTTGATAGTTAAAAAAAATATTCATTAAATTTTATTTTGAACAACAGGGTAAATTTTAAACCCTAATAACTTTGAAAAAAAAAAAAATAGATTTTTAAAAATTGGCAACCGAGCATTATGTAATATGTAAATATTGTACATTTAAAAGTTAAGAGATTTCTAACTACAAAACTAACCAGTGACAAAGAACTTAAAATGCAAAATTTCGATTTTTAAACTGTATAAAATGTTTTAAAAATGTTTCTAGGGTTTTAGCTATACTTAACCAAACCATTTCAGCAAAAAAATAAAAATTAATAATGGAATATTCCCACTTAAATTTTGGACATAACGATGGGTTTATCGGAGCGTAAAATATTATTTAAAACGTATACAGGTACGATGAGAACATAGTGAAGTATCCTGTGCGTATGTATGTGGGTGATTTTTTTCGATTTTTTTTTTTTTTTTTATTCTAATTGTCCAAGGTTCTACCGATTATGTCTACACATAATGTATTATTATTATTATTATTATGTAGAGCGTTTGAGAAATGTTTTTACAACGTTTTATTTTCGCGCACGGCACGTTTAAATAATAATTCAACGAAGCGAATAGGTGAATTCAAGAATCAAGGTTGAAATGTAATTTAAAGAGAAAAAAAAAACTATTGAAAACTATTACGGAAATATTGAGATTACAAAACAAATGTGTCGGATTTCCGTCATGAACAGCAGCAGTGTTGTTTACTAAACGAGCATATTATAAACCTTTTAAGATGGTCTTTGGAATGTCTGTATAGTATGAAAACTCGATAGCGTTCGATTTAGAAACAGTTAAATACACTTTTATATATATATATATCGATGTGTTACTACGTACAAGGTACAATTAATAATATTTATTGCTTTAATATTGCGCAACGTTATACTATAAAGTCAAAATATTACGTGATATTGTGTAAACTGATTAACAAGTTTAAGCTGAAATTCGTAGAAATCTTTATTATTCTTTTAGATTCTCAGTAATTCTCGGTTTTAACAATATGATTTGTGTTTTTTTAAAAAAAAATTTGATTTGTTCTGAAAACGCGATAACTTCTTCGAAAATATTCCGATCATTACACTCGTATCCAGGTTCTGGTAGCTCTAGTTGGTCGCACGGTTCTTCGAGAATTCGTTTTTTTAAACTTTCAAAGTTCTAAAAGTTTTAACCGAGAAACTATCCGAAAAATGGGTAAAAACAATAAAGTGTACCTACGGAAAAGGAGTACTATGACGTTTCTTTTAAATTTTTTTTTTGTACGGGTTCTCCGACAATATATTTGATCAAAAGACTTAGACATTTTTGCGCATTATAAACATAGTTTTTGAAGCTGTCAGACTATTTTTGAGTTTTATATAATATATTTTTGATTTATGAAAATTTTGACAGTTTACCAAATTTTTGTTGTTATTTATTCGGATAAAAACTTTAACGTATTTTTGTGAAAAAGTTTAGAAAATGTATCCATCCGTGTTAGATGTATCAAATTCTAAATTTTTGTCTAAATTTGTTTCAGGTTCGGAAATAGGGAAAAATTGGTAATACCTGTGATGTATTTTTTTTTTTTTTTTATGTGTAACTAAGAAAATTGTAACATTTAAGATTTGAATTTGTATGTTATGTAAAACAAAATATTCTATCCGTATCTTTAAGTTTCGAAATAATTTTCCAAGTAGAATTCCTGAAAGCCTATAAAAAATGTATTGATAAAACGGTGTTATTTTATTTTTAATATAAATAGTCACAATTTCTCAAGTATAACGGTGTTATTTTGATTATAACAACGATATTACGACGTACTGTTGATACTTAAATCGTACAAACTCCTCAAATAATATTTTTCTAATCGTTTGAAATTTTCACACGTAGTTTAAATTTATATTCTTTATAATAAGTGAGTGTATTTTTCATAAAATTCTGACCATTTTTTGTAGTACTATAAAAATAGAACTTTCAACTCCAGTGATATTTGACAATTTTCGTTGGATTTTTTTGTATAAGTTTTAAACAATTTTTTTTCATGATGATAGAATTAAGATTCCAAACAATTTCAAATTGATTTTACCCTTTTTAACTATTAGAATGTCTAATATAAGACTCTAGTAATGGATTCTACTGTTACAGCTCAATTTATTGTACAGGTAAACTGAGCTCACTCAGAATCTTTATTTTCGTAAGCAATTTACGATCGCTTACAAATTTAACAGACAACTTCTACCTAAACCTCCAAAAACCACTGCAAATTCGTAGTCGCCACTCCGTCAAACTATCCACGTGACACAGACATTTCGGCTTTTAAAATATTTTTTTGATTTATGTTTGACCGAAAACAAATAATTTACCCACAAATAACTATATCAATATGTAGTGTACCAATTTTCATAGTTTTCGATCGACGTACGGCCACTTTTCAGTATTTTAAATCGTTTTTTAAGTTACAAATAAGAATATTTCACGATACCTAGTAAATTAAAATAATAATACACAAAATAATATATTATTTCGATTCAACGTATCACGCTGTAATTTATGGTCAATTCTACCGAATCACAACATAGAACTATAATGCTTTCTACGATGAAACAATATTAAAAAAAAAATTCTTTATTGAATTATATAAATTGTTTTTCAGTCGATAACATTATGTTGATACACGTGACGTTTGATTATTTCCATGATTATTTCGTTCGTAACTTTCGAGTAACAGCTCGTGTTAAAAAGCGTTACATAACACGAGAGCCTGTAATACGTTTAGTCCACTATTTTAGTTATGACGAAGAATCACGTTTAAAGTACTATAGTGAGAAATTAAACTATTTCATATTAAATAAAGTTAGATAACTTATCTGCGTGGTAATGCATTATTGGTAATAACGCGAAGTTTGCTTATCAACATCATATTCTGCTTAAGTGTACAAAAGTGTTTACTAACATGGAAAATACCGGCGGTTCATGAGTTCAAACGTTCATCGTTTCGTTTTTAATGTTCTTAAAAAATATATATATACATTTAATTTGTTCTAGGAAGCAAACTGATAAATTTGTTAAAAAATAGTAAGCGTAAAATAAAATAATTATAACGACGAAGTGAGTTAGCACACTTGTAGAAAGTCAGGGTAACATTAATTCGGTCAATAAGTAATTGATCCGTACATTAATATACAAGAGGAAATAAATCTACCGAGTAGACTTCGGTTTTAAAAGGTTTTGTCGTTAATTTGTTCTCATATATGCTTCTGAAATCTACTTTAACGAAATTACAGTAAATTACACTTTAAAATCGCGATTTAGTGTAATATAACAAATTATAAAACTAAAAACATTTATAGTCAGAAATAACGATTTATAATACGTTTCGCTATATTTTATTTATTGTTTTGGTATATAAAACTATGGCATTGTCCTGTATGAATTTAGTTGTTCTGTATCAACGTAAGTTAAAGAAAAAAAAATATTTTTTATACTATTCGCCGTCTACTACTAAAATAATGTCTTATCCGTTTATAATACTATACTTTTGTGCATTATTGCACTCTTGTTCGCTGTTGGAACTCCGCGGCCGGCCCGGACCCGACATCTGATTAGTTTTCAATATATTTTATCATGCGGTATTGCAAACATTTCCTATTGTGCAAATCGTTTAGTTTGCTATACTCCATAATGTTTAGTTTGATGTTATATGTTTCTAAACAGATTCGTAAAATAAAAAACCCGAGCTAAACAATTAATAATCAACGAACACTACACTTTTCAACACCGGCACGGTTTATGTCGTATATTTTGATAATATTTTGCGATATTATTTTGTTGTTTACATTAATTGACAACTAATATTTTGATCGAGTGTAGTGACAAATAATAACACTGTGCACAATATTATGTTATATATTATAATACAAAAACATATTTTGTGATGGGTCTTCTCTCGCCGGTACCAAGGTTACCATAATTTAGATACCAGGTCTTAATAGGTTGTCAAATGTGTGGGGTAATGTCACGCGCGTAGTAATTTAATTTAAACATTCGAGCCAGTTTCCGCGTAGCTTTTTCGAATGTTTTCCATAGAAACGTTAATATTTTTACATTTAAATTTATAAATTTCAATTTAAACGCGTTATGAAATGTTACGTAAACTAAATTTATAAAAAATTATATTATGTAGAATGCCGTCGGGCAATATGTGACGTTGAAATCTATAAATACTGTTACAACGTAGTACCGTGATAAAATAGTAGTTTTTATTAAGTTACACTTGTGTTTAAATTAACGTTTAGTTTTCGTGTATATTTTAATCTCGTACACGATTTTGTTACGAATAACAAAAAAATACCTTATACGTTTTACTGCAAACCGCAGTAAAATACTGTCGGCACTTAAAATATTTTAACCGTAATTGCAGTCCGAAACTTACAAAATTGTTTTAATGTTTTCAACTTCTCTATGATGAATTTTAACTTATAAAATAAGTCGGACAACACTTGCATTCAGATACAGATCGTAAAAGGTTTAGTGTATTGACAAAAAGTAAAGTATAGTAAAAACATACTACGATTGCGGTACGGACAAATAAACGTACGAGAATTTAGGTTTTCATTGAATTTATTTACTGTAAATTCTTCAAGTTGTGTTGTCAACGCTTTATTTTGATAAAATCAAAGTAAAATAATACATTTTTTAAAGATCTGGAACACAGATAGGATTTAGACAGTATGCTCTGACGAGTTAATCATGAATTAAATTTATTTTATAATGCTGCTAGTTTTAAATTAACTTAACTTTTAACCAAACTTAATCTCGTTGATTAACTTAAAATAAGTTAAATTAATTTTTTTATCGTTTGATTCACGCTAATTTGGATTGTACTACTATGGTCCGAAACGGGACCATAGAAAGGTATATGCAAATCCATTAAACAAATCAAACTAACTTAAGTAAATTTTTTTATTTACTTAACTTTTAACTTAATATAATATGTATATAATATATTAACCTACAAAATAGCAAAATGGACGATTTAATATTATCAAAAATATCCTAAATCAAAGCCAAAGACAAAAGAAAAATTAGTTTTTTTAATGCTAAAATATATTTACAAGACAATTTCAATGTTGTGTAGTTTCTAAGAGAATAATTGTAAAAGCTTACGTTAATCGTCATACCTATAATATGCTAATGTTAATGGACGATTATTTTGACATTACAAAAACGCCTTGTTTCACCTGTTTTTTTTTTTTTTATTTTAATTTGATATTGCAATAATTTTTTTTTGGACTCAAAGGAAACTCATAGTTTTAATTAATTGTAAAATTAAATTTTTTTAACTTGATCGACTCACGTTAAAACAAATCATTGACTCGCCCGTCTTCGACAATATGCATACGTATCGAATTTAGAACTTATGTAATTCATTTATGTACAACTTTTCAACTCGATCTGAAGATTGTAATCAGTATATAGCGATTCAATAATTATTTTAATAATATAATTTAAAAATTGTGTAAACTATGCGTGGTAAACTAGTTTTAAAATATGTTAAACACTGCATTTTTTAACGTTTATAAGTTCACACCCACGTCAAATTACATTTTGATATGATAATCATTATTGTACGTGCTGTAAATTTTTATTATAATTTATTATCATTAGCTCTATGTTTAAATGCCGAATACGAATTCCAAAAATAATTGCAATATCAAATCGGAAAAAAAAAACCGGTGAAACAAGGTATTTTTTTAATGTCAAAATAATCGTCCATTAACATTAGCATATTATAGGTATGACGATTAACGTAAGCTTTTACAATTATTCTCTTAGACAACATTGAAATTGTCTTGTAAAAATATTTTTGCCTTAAAAAAAGTAATTTTTCTTGTACTTTGGCTGTACTAAGATTTGGGATATTTTTGAAAATATCAAATTGTCCATTTTTTTTGTTCTGCAGGATAAAAGTATATTATATTATTATCAGCTGTTACATCAATATGTATTGTCATGTGCGAGCCATATGTGGTACACTGATCCAGATTATAAGCAAATGCGTTTAAATATAGTGTATTCGTAGGTACCAGCTATACTGTGCATACAAATTATACATGTGAAAACAAAAGATAAACATATTTTATACGTTGAACAGGTGTTAATATATGATTCGAATACAATTTAAATAATAATAGAAACGATGCAAAGCTATTTATAAAACGTGTATGTACAATCCAGCAAACAACCTGTTAAGAAAGAAAAAAAAAATAGAATATTAGGATGATTTGTGTTATCGAAACAACCTATTTATATAACTATATTATACAGAATGATTTTTTTTACTCAGTAAATTTGTAGCTTTTGAATAATTGTCCCATTTATTTTTTGTTCCGTTTAAAATGATAAAAACTAAAGAGGAATCGTGTGGAGCCAGAAACGCATTACGTTCCTCCTCCTAAGAAACTTCTCAGTGCCACTCTATTATATTGTATCGTCGATGTAGATTAGAATCCGCTCAACAGTTTATCGTTTTAATTAATGACTCCCTGTGCTTTATGAATTGAAATGACTATCGAAAACACGTGTACTGTCTCGAAAAACAGTACGGCGATCGACACTACAATGTTCTGTCGTTTAAAATTGAGTCATCATTTTAAGTACACTGAATGCGGTGACCGTTTTTGACCGACTTCCAGGTCGCCTATTCTCATAAAACATCAATTCATCAGGATCCGTTGAAGAGTTTTAGGGATTAACAGCGAAACGCCACAACAAACAACAGCTAAAACGACATGCGATTATTGCAATGGTTGGTGTATAACTACGCCATTTTCGAACCGATTCCTTTTTTTTTTTTTTCACCAAAAAAAAAACATGTACAACCTGTATTAATTTATACGATAAGTAGTACGAGAGTAGTACCGGGCAGTGGCGTACATGGAAAACAATTTCGCTGTGGACCAATTTTCTTACAAACCATGAACATTGTAGAATTTAGATGATATCATTTTTTTTTTTGTCACATTATCAATGCTTCGAACCCCTATTCGTACTCCTATTAACATATTACGGCTTAAAACGGCTTCTATGGCTTGAACTTCTTAAAATTATTTCAAATTTTAATTGAACCCGGTATTTTACTCTAGGGCCTAAGCCCAGGATATAACCGGTCATATATACATGCATTATGCGGTACGATTGAAGGGGTGTCCACTCAATATTACTTTTCTACACTAATTATTTACGCCTATATTATTTTTTTTTTTGATTAAAAGCTGAGAAGGTCCCTGGGCAATTTGCTCTTGAAACTGCGTGGCGGATTGTCAAGCAAGTGTAAGGGAGGAGACTTGTTGGATATTAGGTTATTGGAACGGTTAAGTGTATTTTTATGAATTAAACGTGGGAAGTTAATATATGAATGTCGGGGATTTCGAGGTCTGTGTGTAAGAAGACGTTGCTGAATTAACCGGAGGCATTTGTGACAAGGCGAATGCGGATTGACTGAGAGAATCAAAATATATTAATGCCCTCAGTAAGCCATCGTGGGGCGAATAATTAATCGATTTTTATCATTCTTTTTTATCACAAAGGCACACCATCTCCAGTGTAGCGTCATAAATAAATCGTCCGAATGGTTTGAGACATTTTTACACGTTGTTCAAACTAATATTTTTCATACATAGACGTCATAACGATTGGAATTTTTCGTTCATAATTAAAAGAAAGCCGGGATCACTCTATGCGGCGTAGGTAGTTTGACGGAGTAGCGACTACGCTTTGGGCGGGTCGCTGGTTCGGAAATTGTGGTTTATACGTACTTAATATTTAATGCTAAAAAGCAATCGTTGCCTTGAAAAAACCGATTCTGAGAAAGCTCAGTTATCTAGTACACGTCCTGTGTAAAACAAAATTTAACAATAAAAATTATCCGAAAACTCCGAAAGTCGTATCCACAAACAAAAAAATTAAATAACGCGTAAAAAATTTTATATAGCCTACCGATTACAACGGTATTGGTTTCAATTTGATCGGACAACACTCTAGCGGGCTTTTTAGTACAAGTTGCGTGTTTTTGTATTGTTACTCGCAAAATATCAACAATCCTTTTGGAATAGGGTGCGGCGATTTGACTCTCGACTTTTTTTCAGTGTTAATAGTCAACATCGGAGCGTTACACGAAAACGTCAAAAAAAACCTGAAACATATCAAAATGCTCGATTCGTTTTTCGAGTATCTTTCAAAAAGCACGCGAAACTAGAACAAATTCTAGCACCGAAAAATGTATCACCGATATCGGAAAAATTGCCGATTTTAAGAACTGGAGCAAACGAAAACTTCGTCACGAATCGTTCAAACTTTTCGCCGTGAAATTCCCAACGTTTTTTTTTTTGTCGCAGGGCGTAGTAGTAACTCAAAGGCAAAAAAAAGTCTCTCGACCATTGGAGTCCACCGTGTATCGGTGTGCATTAAAAACCCGACCGTTACACGTCTTCCCCGAACATGTAGTTAGTTTGTGAGGAAAAACAAACAAAACGACTACGCTAACGCTCAGAATCTGCTGACCACCACCACCGTATATCCGCCTCGGTAGTCTTCTTCTTCTTCTTCTACGCGCAGTAATCTCCGAAACGGCCGTTGCCGAGTCGACGAAATTAATCAAATTTAAATAAAAATAAACAGTTTGATTCTGAAACCGCCGTTATCGCGGGGCACCCGTCATCTCGGTCGTCGTAATCGCGGGTGACATTGAGACGCGCGCGCGGGTAAACAACAACGTTTCGCGCGCGCGTTGTATGTCACGACGACGACGACGACGACGCGCGCGCGCGGGAATATCCCGGTCGAACCAGGTCAACGGACTACATAAATAATTTAAAAAAAAAACTATAGATTACAAACGAAGAGAAAACAACAAAAAGCGAGCGATATTTTCTTCTTGCGCGCAGAAGCAACTCGGGGGGTACCGCGCGCTTGGAGCCGAGGCCGCCCCGTAATCTCGTTGCGATTCTGTTTATAATAAAACGGCTACGCGCGTGGCCGCAATGTGGTGGTACGCCGCCGCGCGCGTCGAACGACGAAGCGTAACGGCGCGGCAGAGATTTTTTTTTAACGTCGTAGAATATTTTTTCAGAGAAGTTTCTGAAAATATTGCTCGTACACGCTAATACCGGGTGTTGAACGAACGGGTTGAATTCCTGTTCAGGGGTACGAAACGGGTTCGACCATTCTGGAAAGCACGTGAACTAATTCCTTTTTTTTTTACTTTTCTGTAAAAAAAACCATTATATGGCAATCGATTTCACTTCTAAATTTTAACAAAACTTTCAACACTTTGGCGGCTAAAAATTCGCGTATACTTAATTGGGTTTTTAAGTTCGTACGGTCACGTAGTTTGCACGATATTAAATTTTTTTTCGTTCACATTTGGCCACAACGAAAACTGTTCGGATCGTTATCGGCGCTGATTAATAATAATTCGTTGAGTATTATTTTACTTGCCGCGCTCGTTTCTTCGGTTTTTTTTTTAAAGGCCATTAAGATCCGTCGCCGCAACGCACAAACTTGCTTTCATCTGTCCTGTGCTGTTGTTTCTCCGTCTCGCATTCCAATCTCTGCTGAATTCTTCTCCACTTTGTCAATCCACCTTTGTTTCGGCCTGCCAAGTGGCCTTTTCCCCTGAGGTTTCCATTTTAAAACCACTTCCATAAGACTATTTGACCTCCATACATGACCGGCCCATGCTATTCTCCTATTATATTTCAATACTGCTACTATGTCTGGCTCCTTATACAACTGTTTTATTTCTGTACTATTTCTTTTTTCATATTGTTGCGTGATATTATTTATTTTCGGCCCAAATATTCTTCTTAATATTCTTCTTCGTCTCCTTTAGTTGTTGGCCATGTTTCACACGCATACAAAAGAACTGGTCTGATAGTCACCTCGTAAATTGTATTTTTCGATTCGATTGATACCCGTTTTGATTTGAGTATACTCCGTAGGAACATTTATTTGTTGTAGTTACTCTTATTTTAATTCCATAGTCAGGGCCGTCTTAAGCTTTGCATGGGCCCATGGGCACCCATAGCTTAAGGGGCCCTTTTAGTAGTCCTACACAATTTGAATAAAAACATCAAAAGTTTATTTAATATGATTACTTTATTAATTAAAAACTATGTACATTTTATAGAATTATAATTGGTATTTTATTGTTATAACGGTCAACAATGAAACTTATAGTTAATATGTATCGTTAAGTAAGCAACGGTTTTTTTCGAGATTTCTGTTGTGCAAAATCTTCAATTATATCTTCGAAGTCTAGTTCTTGCAGGAGATCACTTTCTATGCACATTATTGACAAATTGGTGAGTCGTTCTTGCAACATAGTTGTTCGTAATTCGTTTTTTATTCTTTTCAGTTGTGAAAATGAGCGCTCCCCACTGCAATTGGTGATCATGAGGCAAAGGAAAATCCTTGTTGCAACTTCCACGTTTGGGAATGTATCTGCTAATTTGTCTGCTTTTATTAAAGAATGTATATCTAAGATACTTAAGTCCACGGTTTCATTTTTTAAGGTTTTCAAGTATTCCCTTAAATGAAAACATTCTGAATTTAACTCTTTCGTGTTTATGTCTTCACAATAGAAATCTGCCAATTCTTTGCATTTTTTTTTCAAATTATCAGGTTCGATTGTTTGTAACTGAGTAAAAAAACTAAAACGTTCATTAATTTCTTTGTACGATTCCGATCGTTGCTTTAAATGTGTATTTAGCGTGTCGATTATGGGAAGAAACGTTTCTACATAAAATTTTTCTTTACCGGCCAACTGCACAGTCTCTGATGGGTTTTCCAAAAAAGTGATACGTGTGCTGCCAATTCTTTTTCTTTGCAATTTATCTTTGTAATCAGAATTTGGATTTATTTCTTTGGCGGCCGATTCATACTGATCAAAATTATTGCGTACATTACTAATATACTCGCCAAGTGACGCAAACAGTTTTGTTGCTACGTCCATTGTTATAGTATTATTCTGTAGACTTAAGCTTGTTTTATTCATAGCTCCTAGAAGGTCATTCCATGTCTCAGTTAGGATAATGGTCTCCAATTTTTCCATTTTTTTGCCAATACTTTGTGCCTCGTTTCTCGTTTCTGCTGATTGATCAGTGTTATTAGCGATTAATAATAAAGCTTCAAAAATATGATTATAACCATTATGCAAAGCATTAATAGCATCAGCGCGTGCAGACCATCTGGTTTCAGATAAGCTTTTCAGAACTTTTTGTCCGCCTAAACATTCTTTTAATATCTTCCATCGATTGTTTGAACTCGAAAAAAAAATGAACAATTTCTGGACGAATTGAAAGTATACTACTGCTTCTGAAACACATCCAACCGCTTGGACACCTACTAGATTCAACGAATGTGCTGCACATGGGACGAAAATTGCAAATTTACATTGCTCTTTAATTCTTGCCTGTAGACCAGAATACTTTCCTGCCATATTTGCGGCGTTGTCGTAACTCTGCCCACGACAATTTTTTATAGGAATTTTAAGGTTTTCCAAAAAGTTTAAAACCGTATCTGCCATGTATTGCGCTTTATGCTCTTCCATTGGCAAAAATTGCAAAAATCTCTCAATAGGCTTTCCGTCTTTAACAAACCGTACAATAAAAGTGAGTTGGTCTACATGAGACAGGTCTGGTGTGGAATCGACGCTTATTGAATAGTATTTTGCTGCATTTATTTCACTAATAATCGTTGTTAACACTTTTTTTCCTATTATATTTATAAATTCGTTGCAAATATTTGCAGACAAATATGATGTACTTCCTTTTCCACGATTTCCGTAGTTTTGTATATGATCAGCTAGAAAAGGGTCAAACTCGCTTATTAATTCTAAGCATCCCAAATAATTACCGTTATTTTGAGATCCCAACATTTCATCATCACCACGAAATCCAAGTCCTCTTGAAGCCAAAAACTTCACCACAGCAACAATCCTTTTGAGTACATTCTTCCAATAATTGATTTCAGCATTGTATTGGGAAATTAATCCATTATCCACTCGAGCAATAGTTTTGCTTCTTGAGACATACTTCATCATTGATTGCCTGTGTATTGAACTATTCTCATGCTCCATTAAAAAGTTACTAATGTGCTTCCAATCTTTATATCCATTAGAAGAACTCAAACTGTTGCCTATAATAATATTATAATTAAAAATACGACAGCAATAACAATATACAGCTTTCTTCAACGGCGAATATATGAGCCAACTTCTTTCTACACACTCTCCATTCGTCAATTTGCGGGTGAAAACATTTCTAGTCAAGCTTCTATTTTTTGTTTTACCACTTACATCTGAAAAACTTGTAAAAGTTTCGGAAAAGTCACTATTTTTATTCTGGAAAAACTTTGGTCCTTTGAGTATCCAAATATCGCGTTTTTCTTCAGTTAAAATTTCATCACAGTAAGTACCAGGGTCGTGAGATATATTTTCTATAATATGTGTATTTGTTAAATCGCAGTTGCTTAAGCTGGAAGTTTTAAACTCTAATGTGTTAACGGCTGTCGTTAAATTTGGAGCTGATGAACTCAAAACACTAGTGGTATCATTAAAAGTGGGTCCAATTTCTGGACTTTCAAATTTAGAAGTACCTTGAAATGACGAGGTCGAAAACTCGGTCTGCCTGTCAGTTTCTTCGAGTGTAAAAAATGAAGTAAGCTTAGGTAGTTTGCTAATATTTTCTTTTTGGATCGCAAGTCTTTTTCTTTTTTCTGAACCACTCAAATATGTCCTTTTTGACATAATTAAATGAGACTGCAACTCTATTACAGACACTAATAAAATGTTATATTTTATACTTTTATTATAGTTAAATAAACGAAACGAAACGGACAAACGGCGCACTTGTACTGACTGCCAGTTTTATTGTGTATTTACTGAAAATGTTTAAAATCGAATTCCTATTAAATTAACTGCTTTGACATAATTAAGATAAGATAAATAATCCAGTACATAATACGGGCAGGTAGAAACTGATATAGATTTTATTAAAGAAAACCCAGTTTAGATAATGGGACAAGAAATATAAGATATTTAATGTACCTAATTGCACACAATATTATTAAGTATAATAAATATATTTAACATTTTAACATTGCCATTTACCTAGCTTTCAATATATATGCGTATAATATAATTATATATTTAATCATGTAAACTAAAAACGCGCGCTTACGATACGCGTCCATGTGAAATGTGCAAATTTTTTTTTCTAGAATTTAGAATTATTTATTCTATAGATGTTCGTATTAAATATTAATACGTTACAGCTTACAATTTAAAAATGTAATTTCGATTATTCGGGGCCCCGACTTGGCTGGGGGCCCTGGGCACGTGCCCCACGTGCCCATAGGGTAAAGACGGAACTGTCCATAGTGGTTATTATTTTTGCAATCTACTGTAACGCCCAGGTATTTAAAATTATGTATTCTTTCAAATTTACAACACAAATACTCCTTCTCGCCTAGACATTATTACCATATATTTGGTCTTTGCTTCGTTTATTCGTAATCCAAACGTCTTTGCTGTTTATTATTAGTTCTTTGGTGCCTGCTTTAACTTCTCGACTATCTGATCCCAGATAATATCATCTGCTTACACGCACTGTCTTCTGTTCTCTTCCAAATTCGACCCACCATATTTGTTCCGAGTTTTTCTAACTACCGTTTCTAATGGTATATTAAAGATTGTTGGGGGGATATAGCATCTCCCTGTCGAAGTCCAGTCCTGACTTCAAATTCATCTGATACACGTCGATTGAATCCAACCTTACACCTGGTTTCGTTTGTACATATGATAATTTGATAACTTTCACCATATTAGCTGGTGGTATTGAAAAGGTTAAAAGTGCGTCCCATCCCCTATCGATTGAATCGTACGCCTGTTTACGGTCGATAAATAGTAGACGCAAGTCGTTGTCGATGATGCTTCTTAACCAACAGCGAAAATGCGTAACAAAATCTACTATGGGTATGAATCGTATTATACGCGGGGAACGCCGGGTCGGGACAGCTAGAATATATCATACATATGGGTAGGTTGACACAGAGCGAGTAGGAATAGAAGGAATATTATTTCCAGGAATGACATAATGTTGAAAATCTTTGCAAAACGCGTCAGCGCTTAAGTTTTGTTTGCGCGGGTGTTACAGCGGGTTTTACCGACGATAAAATATACTGTAACACAAAGTATCCGCGTCATACGAAACGTCGTCCGAATGCGATTTTTTTTTTGGCACGTTCCGCCAAACAGTACACAATATTGGTGTTACGACATCGATTTTGTTTGTTTGTTTTCTCTCTCTCCGTTGTTTTCCACTTACCGCTATTTTCGTCTATAAACGCGCGCATACTAAATATTAACCGTGTACCTATATATATTGGTACGCTTGTCCGACAAATTATACTGTTTTGATTTCCCCGATTCTCGCGATCGTGTGACGATTTTTACTGTTTGTTTCGTTTTACAGTACACGTACGCGTGTTGGATAATATGGAAATTTATCACGCGCACCAGTCTCAAAAGTCTCGTCGCCCGTCTTTATTCCACGCGTATTATTCAACGCAACCGCGAATTTGACGTGATGTACACGTGACGGTATCGCCGCAGTGACGCAGTTACCGAATTTTCTCAACGGATTTCGGGTGAACACTACACGAAATACGCGTGAATCACGAAATTTCTCTACGTTTACGACCTCTAGAAACGTCGTCCCGTACAGTTACCACCTAACCGATGAAATTACGGATAAGTTCGTCAGCGACCGCGGCAGTACTCCGTGCAGTCGACATTAAATCAGTTTGAAAAACCTCCCGACGAAGAAACGGTTTCTTACGTCCACTCGCAACGCGATTGCGGGTGTGACCGATAAATAATCCGTCGGTCGATTTTCGTATCGCTCGTTTCGGGTTTGCGGCCGTCTTCGGTTCGCGTCCGTCGGAACAAATAGGGTACGGACGACGCGAAACGTTTTCGCCGCGGACGGCCTGACCGACGGTCTTGTTTTGTACACACAAACTATTATTGGAACGAACGTGTGTCTCCTCTAATATTTTTTCAGTTTCGTTCGAGAGATTCCTTATTCTCGTTTTTTTTTTTAGAAACGAATTCGACCGGAAAACAATGTTACGCCGCGACGATGACGCGAAGAAGTAATTTTTTCAACAAACGCGCGTCAACTATGCCGACGTACGGTTGTTGTCGACGTCAAATTTCCGCGAAGGAAATTATTATTATTCTCTCGTACAAAACTGCACACAACCGGCTGTTGAACGTATAACGGCCGCGGTAACGGCTAAAAACTTGACCGAAACGTGAAAAAAGTCGATACGGATCTTTTGTTTCGAGTGGAAATAATGAAAAAACCAAATGAAACGGTACGCACGAGCGAAAAAAAAACGTTAGCTATGCTAATTCGGGCGACAACGATAATAATAATAATACGGGTTCTGGCGACGTCATAGGATATAGGTTACCTATATAATATTGTAATGTAGCGGCGAAAAGTGAGCCGACAGTACCAGCGATACCAATGCTCCGGGTGGCCGAGTTTCATCGGGGGGGCTTCCACAACGCGTGGAAATTAATTTCAAACCCGTTGGTTAAAACACTTGGGTAAATACGCATTTCTAAAGAAACGGGAACGTGTAGCGATTTACTTGTACGAATGCAGAACGTAAATAACGCGTACCTAAAAAAACAAATAAACAAAAAAAATACCCAATCGATTTTTGTGCAATAATTGTCGTCGCTCGAACTGTCGTCGTGCGTGTCAGAACGACGGAAATCTCGTCCCGTTTTTCTACCGTCACCGTAACTCACCACCGACCAACTGCCTCTGCGAGTTTGGAGGAATGGCCGACTCGACTCGCGCCCGAATCGTTTCAACGGGGTCCACCCCACGACCCACATTTGTAAAGCTGTCGCGTTCCAATTCACCCGCGCGTTCGTTTTCACGAATTTTTTCTTATTTTTTATAGCGATTTAGTCGGCGCACGCGGTGTCTAACGGCCGGCATCGTAACCCAAAGACCTAGTTTCGTGCCACGGTTCGCGGGGCATTTCCATAAAATATTTTCTAGGGCAAACCGTCGAGTTTCAGGGGCCCCCGCACCGCACGTCGCGCTGTCGTAACGTTCGGCGTAATGCATAATATGTGCGAAATACGCGCGTGTTTTAAATCGGTCACAGTTTTCTGTAACGCGAAAATGATTGAAAGGAAAAAGTAAGCGAGCGCCGGGATAGTGGGTAGATTTCGACGGGGTAGCGCTTCGGGTGGGTTTGGAGGCTCGATAAACGCGTTGTTCGATTTCTGAAAGCAACGATCGGCCGTCGAAAATACGATTCCGAGCGAGCTCAATCAGTGTACGCCGTGGTAAAAACGTTACTCTAACGTGAAAAACTTTCCTGTTTCGGTATTGCGTTTCAGCTTGGTCCGATCTTTACTTACGATCGAACAAAATCGAAAAAAAACACGCGTCCCGTAGTTATTTGTTCCCCCCGTATACACGGCCGCCCGGAACGACGAGTATATTACGACAAACTTATAAACGGCCGTAAACCAAAAATTGTGCGAACCGATTTTCTAAATTTTTAAACCGCGCGTGTTAACTGTCTTGTTTAGATTGTGTTTCGACGTAAAAACTAGAGGACAATTTACCGCGTAAAATTCAACAGTTCAAAAATTTCAAAATTCCATAACACTCTCGAAAATGAATCGTTTGAAAACAAAGCGGTAAAGGGTTTGTTAAACCATTAATAATGACGCGTATAAATTTCAAGTCGAACGGAGCACTTTTGACCGTTTTCGTTTATTCTTTGAAAAATAATCAAAATTTTACCATCCCGGATCAATATCGTTTTGGCCGAAACGTAAGCGCCTGTGAATCGGTTTTTGAAATAAAACTAGTCTTTTAGACGTCTCGCAACATACAACTGTAATGTACGTTGCGCCACGAGAGTCTGAAATCGTGTCGAAAAATGACTGTTTCTCGTAAAATTTTCACAACGTTATCACGTTCGGAAATATTACGTACGAACGCCGCACTGTTCGTATGAATAAATCAGAAGCCGACAACGGATAAATATTATGCCGTTATTATACTATTGTAATACATTGCGGCACCACGAGTTCTCCGGATCGAAATACCCAATAATAATAATAATAATGTTATTCGTGTGTTGCCCTAATCCATATACACCGATGGCGGTCAATATTTCGCGTGTATGCAACCGGGTTGACCGTCTGTATTTAGACCTATATTTACACAGTTATGTACGTTTCTAGTACATGGTATGCGATCGTTGTCAAAACGAACGGACTTACGAATCCGTCCAAACTGTTCAAAAGTGTTTACTGAAACTCGACAAATGACTTAAATCGATAGCTCGCAAACACTTTTACACCGACGACAGTAAAAACATATTCGTGTGCCAATATTATCCACTCGGTCCGTCCGACACTGTAGTAATACTCGAATGAATTGTGATCGCGCGAATTAAATTAGTACACCAACTTTCAGTGAGGACTCGTAAGGTGGTGCGTCGTGGTGGTAGGATTACGAACGTTTTAGTAAAAAAGCACTGAAACGTATATGAAAACGGTGAAAATTGTGTGTTTTTTTTTTTTCAGCAAACTTTTTAAAAGTGTTTAAATGTATCGGGCACTTTGAATGAAAAAAAAAAATTGTAATAATGCGTTCGTAATATCGTAGGTACTTAAAAAGTGTTCCGTACAAAGTATTCCAAACAAACGTAATTCAGAACGCTATCAGATATTATGCATACGTATTATGACGCGTGCAGATACGTAATAACGCTAAAACAAAAATAACGAGCGAACTTCATCGATACATTGAAAACTTTGCTATCCTGCGTAACGCAAAACGGTTGAAACTTTTTAAACATCTTAACACGTTTGATATTGTCACCAATTTTTTTAAAAACTTGGGCAAGTTCAGACTAATTTGAACCTGTTTTAGAGGAACGGGTAACTGAAAAAGAAAGAGCGTATAAATGGTCCACTCGGAGATGTGACCTACTCTACGGATCGCTTAAAAAAAAAAAAAACGTGCAATAATATCGAGAAATAAATTCTAATAACATTCGTACGTTAGTTTTACGCATCCTGTATGAACGACGTTCGGGGAGCTACAAGTTTTTTGTCGTTTTTTACACACATACGGCTCAAAAAATTATTGAAATTTTTTAAAAAAAGCCACAATCCATAACCAAAATCTTGACTTGTTTTCTAGTAAGTTCAACGTAAACTCTCCTTTCACCCAAAAAGTGATCACAGACAAGACAATTTCATGTCGAAACATTTTCAGAAAACTTTTGGTTATCAGACCTTTATCAAAATTACGAAAATTTCCGAAAACGCTTCGAATTCAGTGCCGTCTCGGCGGTATAAATGCCTACGGCGTCGCCTGCAGTGAATATCGAAGCACTTTTTCTACGAGAAAAAAAATGTTTATGGAAGAAAAAAAACATTCCTGGTCGTCGCTGCTTTCAGAATCTATAAGCTCCATACAGATTCAATAACGTTTAACACGGTCGGTGTAAAGTGTAGATATTGTAAACGTATGTATGTAAGAAAAAAAAAAAAGGTCTGCTCTGTTATATCTATAAAAACAATAGTTTCTCGGTAAATGCCGGCACGGAGTTGACCGTTATTTTTTTTTTCTTTTATATTTTACGAACTGCTGCTGCACGCGGCCGTCGCGAGATTTGCATGTTTTACAGTTAACGCGCGTTTAAAAATAAAACGAAAAAACTGAAATCACGTTGATGTCTCGGCTCTCGGCTTTTATTTTCAAATTTCGATCGCGTTCGTTTTACAAATGTGATGTCGTTCAGTTTTTTCCAATCGGTTTACTTCGAATCGTTCGGCCTCTAGCGTCTAAACTCTAAATCATCGTATTAGTTGTAGTGACTTGTCACTCTATCAACTATACAAATGTAATTTTAAGCCAATACGAATACTTATAAAAAAAAAAAGTTTAATGGGGCCTCATTCAACTTTTTTTTATAACCTATATGAATTCGTTTTGTACCTACTCGTGGTTAAAAAAGAAATTCATCTTAAAAATTAGTAAAATCATTCTCAATACACTAAAAAATTTACAATTCCAAACTAGTCGTAAGTTTTGATAATAATTTATTTACATATATTATACCACACATCGGTAAAGTCATTGTATTAACTCGAAAACCTATTATTTAAACTAAAACTTAAATCATAAAAACAGCTGATACACTAAAACACATAATAAAATTTAATAATCAGTCAAAATGCTAAAGTGAATTATTGTTTTGATTAAAACTAAAATTTGCATTTAATTATTTGAATATAAATAATACTAAAAAAAAAAAAACTTTCTTGCTTGATTTTAAATAGGGCGTTGCAGTGATTGCTAAAGTTTGACCCATTGATGTTAACCTGCATCTAATTTTACAAATGCTTCTTTTTCTATACAAAAATGAAATATTTACCGATCAATTTATAAATAAAATCATCTAAGAACCAACTTGAAATAGTTATATATAATTATTTTATCAAGTTATCTCGGATATCTTTGTGAAAAGAAAATGTTCATCGAAAGAAAAATTTTCATCTTCAAACTCGTATTACTTTAATAGGTACCTATTGACAGTGTTAAAAGCTTCGATTTATATTTATAAAAAAATAAAATTAGGTTATTTGAAACATTTTTGTAAATAAGAGAACCAATATTAAAAATTTTCAAAACTCTATACTAAAATTGTAATTGTTCTTTTTAGACAAAAGTTTAAAAAAAGCCGGGAACACTCTAGGTCACGTGGGTAGTTAAACGGAGTAGCGACTATACGCTTTGACATGTTTAGAAATTGTGATTCAAACGCATAATTTAATGTCTGAAAACAATGATAAGCTATTGAAAATACGATTCTAAGCGAGCTTAGTTGTCTACGTAATGGTAAAAACCAAAACTAACAATAAAAATGGTACGTAGATTCCATAAAACGTATCTACGTGTAAAGAATATCAATTTAAATAACATGTGAAAATTCAAACTATTTGGACCATTGTTTGAGGTTTTAATACGATTTTTACATAAATTGCACAATAGTGCTTAATTTAATTATTATAACCAAATTAAACCATTTTCAATATTTTTTTTTTGTACGCGTTTGAAATTTATCGGGTGGATTTTTTTGAAATTTTTTTATCAGTTAAAAAATTTAGCAATTTTAGCAACCATAGTTCGTAAGTTGAGAGCATATGAAATTGGTGATAAGAGATTTCCGTCGGGTAACTCAATGGGAGTGCGCTCCTGCCGGTTAGGTTGGGTTATATTAAACAATTTATAGCAATGAAAATTTTGCAGAGTACTCGCATAATACGTTGGTTGAAACTTTTGTTGAAATTTTTGTTTTTTTTTTTAGTTATAGCCAAAAAACTAAAAAATGATTGAACCATTTTCAGAAAACGTAATGCAATTTCATCATTTTTAATCATACGAATTACAGGTAGCAAGTTGCTTCAATCACTACGTTGAATACCACCCAAAAGTTGAGATTTTGGTTTTAAAATATATTTTTTTTGAAACATTTTTTGATAATTTGTTTATTTCTTAACTGGCAGGAGCAATCTACCGATTAAATAAAAATTTAATCATTTTTGTTCTAAGTGTAGACTTTTGAAATTGTCAAAAGTTTCAATTTTTATTGCGGTTTTTATTTAATAAAAGGTTTAATTCTTAACAAATTGCTTTGATGTTTTTTTACAATATGGTCGACATAAATGAGCAAACAATTTTAAAAATTGCCATACAGAAATTTTATTTTTAGTTGTTTAAAATTGAAAAATAGGCGAAAATTATTCATAACTGTGACACTATATTTAATATAATTTATATATTGTTTGTTGACTGGGTGCCGCGCTGGTTCGAATCCCACTCCCGGGAAAAAGTTTTTTGCGTTTTTTTCCAAATATTTTTTTATTTTCAAATCTTGTAATTAACATTTAACCCACATTCCAATGTCCTATCGAGCTGAAATTTTGCATACAGCTTTGTTTAGGATGACAACACATTATGGAGAAGTCAGTAAAGGGAGACTCCGAGGGGCTAGGGTTAGGTTTTTTTTATTTTTGTGATCACTTTTTCTAGTAAAAGAAATGTTCCAATTTTAACGTACAATACCTCCAAAGGTAGATAGTTGATCCAAGATGGTGATTTATTTGAAACGTTGATTATTTTTTAGGTTCTGAGGGAAAAACGAAAACGGTCAAATTCCCAAAAGTGCTCCGTTTGACTTGAAATTTATATGTGTCAAGGGTTTAACTGCTTAGTTTTCAAACTATTTTGATCATTTTTAAGGGAGTAATTAAACTTGGGAGAACAAATAATTACAGGAAACGTGTTTTTTCCACATCGATTTAGATTTTTTTGATCATAACATCCAAATTAAAGATTGGACCAAGCTGAAACTATTACACAATACCAAAATAGGAAAGATTTGACAAGAGTATTTTTCGTCAAATTTGTTTTTACTACGACGTATACTAGACAAATGAGCTCGCTTAGAATCGCATTTTCGAAGGCAATGATCTATCGTTGCTTTCATAATTTAAATAATGCGTTTAAACCGAAAACGTTTTGGGTGGGTCACTAGTTGTGAAGTTGTGGCTTAAACACATTATTTTATATCTGAAAGCAACGATATATCATCTTTACAAAAAAAAAGAAGTCAAGTAATATTTTGTGTTACGATAGTGAATAACGCCTAATAATACATTAGTGAAATAAATATTATGCAAATAACATTATCTGCAGTTTGATATGTTGTAGCTAAGATTAATGATTATTTTCTTCCAAGTAAGTTCTATTACTTTGAAGTTTAAGGGATATAGTTTTTATTAGCTTAGATTTTTTAGTGACGATTAAGGTAAATAAGTTAAATAAGTTAATTAAGGTAAATGAGTTTTTAAGAAAATCGTGATTTTATTGGTCGGTTTAGTAGTTGCTTTAAGTGGGTTAACGGTTAAGTGTTTGTGGATTAAATGTATTATTAAATATCTGAAATCAATGATAAATTGTTGCATTAAACAAAAAATTTCGGAGGGAGTCTGTTAATCTAATGCACGTCCTGGGCAAAAACAACATCAACTCAAAGTAGTAGTTATAAACGTCTTTGTTTTCTGAAACATTTTATAGCTTGTTTTTCAGCGCTCGCATTCAAATTTAAAACCAAATTAAAAGCAATTAACTCGTGTACAAATGTTTTGAAGTTTCACAAATTTGGTGAGAACAATTTATCTGATGTAGTTTCCCCTATAAACCTCCAATTGACAATTTAATGAAATAAAATGTGTTTTAAAGAGTTGCTATTTAGTTATGAAAATTTAAACTTTGTAAACACCTGTCACGTTATTGAAATTTACCGTATTAATATACCATTTTTTAAACCGTGTTTTAGAAAAAGGTGACTAAACTAAAACTATTATTGTTGTCAACTGGATTTCAAGTCAAAAATGTTATGTTACTAAGTATTGGTATTAAAAAAAAAACATGATTTAGAACCTTAATACCCATACTTTTTACTTTTTTTTTTTTTTTTTGTAATTATTTTATACATTTTAGCGTTTTTTTGGATTCTGAGCGTCAGCGAAAAGAAAAGAATTAAAAATATTAATAACGGGTGAAAATTTCAAACCATTTGGACAGTTATTTAATACGAAAGTGACTATAAAGTTTTTCGAAATTTTTTTACCGTCTTATACGCGTATCGTACACTTGACACTGCGTTAAAGTCTCAGAACTTTTTCTAGAAAATGTAATCTTTTATCGAAACACGAAGAAAATGTATTTAACTAAAAAAAATTGTCAAAATCACTCTGTATTCTATCTATTTGAATATCGTTTAGAGCTGGTTCCGTCTGTCGTTTTGGATGTCATATAGCCAACCGAACACCTCTCTGATTGTGTCAAGTCACTCGTTTGCCGCGACGATTCGTACGCGTTTTTGGTGAAAAATTCGCGCGCCCTCTTGATTATTTATTTTCGTGATCTCGAATTTTAGACCGCTCCAGAGACCTCTCGTCGTCGAAGAGAACGTACGAACCGGAGCACATTCCTGCGTTCGCGGAGAAACGAAAAAATCTACGTCCTCGTAAAAAAACGGCTTCGCTAAACGCTCGGAACGGAGCACATCGCGGTGCTCCCGGCGTCAAAACGACAGCGGCGATCCGGCCCAGCAGCAGCACGTCGTGAAACGTCGACCCGGATCAAAGATGGCGGCTCGTCTAGCCGGGCCGACGACGGACTCTTTACATTGTGCAATACTGCTGTTGTTGTTGTTGTTGTTGTTGTATATTTTTTCGCGGTGCCGCCGCCGCCGCCGGGAACACGGGGGTGGGCGACACGATGAAAGGGAAAAAACATCGGTCATTTGCAATGGAAATTCGCCCGGTCAGCTGACGCCGCGCGGTCCGAGTGGCTTATAAATACGGAAACGCGCGAGCGCGGCCGTTCAATTGTCGAGCGCAAGAGCTCCGAACACGCGCGCGCCCACGCACGCACGCACACACGCACACGCGCACACACACAGAAGATCCCAGCGGCGCCGCGATATCCGTGCCGACGATTGCCACAAAAAAAAAAATTATTTCAATCGAACTATACATATATCAACGCGTAATTAAATTCGAATTTAACGTAATAACTAACGGTCTTAAATCAAAAACGCGTCGACAAATAACACCGACGATGGAGTTCGTGTTCAGCTCCTTGACGTTCTTGTTGCTGATGGTCTTGACCGCGTTCCTGTTGTTCCTGATCCGCGACGAGCTGAAAACCAAACAGAACAGTATGCAGGACGGCGACGGCGGCGACGAGCATGACGAGCACGACGGCAGACGGCCGAGCCTCGTCGACCCGCCGGCTCCCAGACAGTGGCCGTTCATCCGGCACCTGCACGTGATGAACCGGTACAAGGTGCCGTACCGGGTGTTCGGCGAGATCGCGGCCGAACTGGGCCCCGTGTTCCGGCTGAACCTCGGCGCGGTCCCGTGCGTGGTCGTCAACGGGCTGCGCAACATCCGCGAGATACTGACGGCGAAGGGCGACCACTTTGACGGGCGCCCGTCGTTCCGCCGGTTCAACCAGCTGTTCAAGAGCGACAAGAACAACTGTGAGTATTAACCGTGTTCTAGTATAGGTGGCGGCCATCCAAAAACGTTTTGGGGGTAGTGCTCGGCGTTACGACGACAACAACAGTAACGCGACAAATTCGTATCGTACCGTTTATTTTTTTAAATAAAGTATAAATAAATAACCTGTAGGGCAACAGTGCGGGATAGCGGCCGCCACCGGACGCGATAGCGACGATACCGTATTAACTACGCGTTACGTACACCCGGCGTAAAATGCCTATTACGGTTTTTTAATAATTTCCCATTTTTTTTTTTTACACAGCTCTGGCGTTCAGCGACTGGTCTCAGCTGCAAAAAACCCGGCGCGAATTGCTCCGGGCGCACACGTTCCCGAACGCCGCGTCCGGCATGTACGCGCGGCTGGACAAGTGCCTGAAGACCGAGCTGGACGAGCTGATGGACGCGTTCGGCGCGATGCCCGACACCGGCCGCGTGGACCTCAAGAACATGTTGCTGCACTCTTGCGCCAACGTGTTCATGCAGTACTTTTGCTCGACCCGGTTCTCGCGGTCGTACGACCGGTTCAAAGGGTTCGTCCGGGACTTTGACCGCGTGTTCTACGAGGTGAACCAGGGCAGGATATGCGACTTCGTTCCCGGCCTGTTGCCGCTGTACCGCTGGCATTTCAAAAAGATCAGGACGTGGAGCTCCAACATCCGGCGCTTCATGGAGACGGAGATATTCGACAAGCGGAGGGCGGCGTGGGTGCCGGGCACCAAGCCGGCGGACTTTGTCGACAACCTGTTGGACGCGGTCACGCAGCCGGACCGGGACGACGGGTTCGACCTGGAGATCGGGCTGTTTTCGCTGGAGGACATCATCGGCGGCCATTCGGCCGTCACGAATTTCATCGTCAAGACGCTGGGCTTCCTGGTGGACCGGCCGGACGTGCAGCGGCGCGTGCAGGAGGAAGCGGACGCGGTGATCCGGTCGTCCGGCTCCATAGGGCTGGCCGACCGTTTCCAGATGCCGTACACCGAGGCCGTAGTTCTCGAGTCGCTCCGGCTGATCGCCTCGCCCATCGTGCCGCACGTGGCCAACCGGGACACGTCCATCAACGGTGAGTGCGGCGATCTATTTTTTATTCGTCCAACGCGGAGCGTGATTTCGGAAGAACAGACCGGGAGGTTGACGTTACGAGACGGCGACGCGATAGAAGAGGTATCAGAGTATCTATACGATCCATTGTACAAAGAGACGGATTTGTGCGGGATTCGGAACACAGAACTAAGCGCGGTTGGATAAAGTGTAGAGAAACGTCGGGTGTGTTTCGCGTGATGGAACGGGATTCCAATGAGGCTTAAAGGCGAGTTTTGCGGTGAGACCGGCCGCGTGTTGATGGAACGCGGAGTAACAAGAATAAGAAACGAATACGTAAGAGGTAAATGGAATCGGTGTCGCGTAAATAGTGGATGTGACGAGGGAAAACGGATTGGCACGGTTTGGACGAGGAGAGAAGGAGTACAGTAAGAGCGGTTGTGATGTAAACACGAACGTTGATGGAAAAAGACGTTGTTGAGGAACACCGAAGAAGAGATGGATGGAAACAGTGGTGTTCCCGTTCGGTTTTTTTTTGTGATTATACCGATCCGTCTGTAGGCACCGAAACGTTTGATGCAACACAAACATTTTACCCTTATACCCTCCGTATGGGAACACCCCCCCGCCGGACGGAAACAACTAAAAAGATACGATTGGATGATTGTCGTGGCGAGTGCGTAAGGGACGATCGCCATTAGCGGGGGTTATGCGGCGAGGGTGGAGGCCAAGAAGAACGACTACCCCGCGTAATATAGATGTTGTAACGCGCATTGTTGTAAACGAATGTGTCTGTCCGCAGGAATGAGAATCAACAGGGGCACCATGGTTTTCCTGAACAACTACGGTCTGCACATGAGCCCGGAGCTGTGGGACGACCCGGAACACTTCAGCCCGGAACGGTTCGTGAACGCGGACGGGCGGATTGAGAAGCCCGAGTATTTCATACCGTTCAGCGGCGGCAAACGGTCGTGCATGGGCTACAAGCTGGTGCAGCTCATATCGTTCTGCACGATCGCCACGCTGCTGAACAAGTACTCGCTGCTGCCGGTCGAGGACGTGTCGTACGCCGTGTCCATCGGGAACCTGTCGCTGCCGTTCGTCACGTTCCCGTTCCGGCTGCGGGCCAGGAAGCAGCACCAGCACCGGGAGAAAAGATCGCACGGTCCGTGAATTCCGCGAGTTTGACGTGTCGACGGGTCGTCGTCGTCGTATACTATTATTACACAATGTTATTATAATAAAAAAACTCGACTGCTGCGGCCGTGCGATTACATCGGGAATTCGTAATGTAAAACGTATCGCGCGGCCGGATCGGTAACGTCCGTTTTTACGGGCGTCGTGAGAGGGTGTTCCGTTCGCGGGACGGGGAAAAAGACGGAGGAAACGTTCGTTTTCTATTTCGACGAAACGTTGTCGGCAGAATCACTCCGCCGAATATACGATGATGAAAACGTCCCCCTATTTGCTGCGCCGTGTGTAATTTTTTGTCGTTTTTTTTTTTTGTGTGTGAGAAAGTGTGTGTGCGTGTGCGTGCGCGTGTGCGGGGCCGAATCCCCCCGGTCGGAGCGAGCGGTTTTTATCCGGCCGGACCGGAGCCGAAACGTACGTTGGTGTCGTCCGGTGATGGTGTCGTTTCGATAAACTACCGCCGCCCTAATACGGTCGAACTTTTCATCGGCCCGTTTCGATCCGAGTTTAGTCCGAGTTTAAAACACTCAAGGTCCTCCTCGAAACGTCTTCTCGTCTTTGAAAGACCGGCGACGATGGCTGGCAGAAATCTTCCCGCGAAACGCGCGACAGTCGGACGATTCCGAATTTTTTCGCGTCAAAAAAACATTTTAAAAAAACCACCCCCAGGGAAACGCCGCGTCGGACTTGACGTTGCAATTTTTTTTCTAATTGATTTTCGCACGCCTTCGCTTGTTTTCGAAAACAACGAACGAACCTACTACGGCACCGTTCGCAAAGATAGGTTTTAATTCGTAACTATACGCGCACTAGATACATAATAGATATAGATTACTTACTTTGCGGCGTACACTGTTCAAACCGTTTCGTCCCGGACGATTTCGAAAAGCGCGGGAGCTTTAAACTGCTGTTGCCACGTGTAAAAATCGTCGAAAATTTTTCTATTTTCTTCTATCGTCTCACGCGGTGATTTCGTTAGCGCTCGGGCGAAACGCGACGTGATTATTTCGATTATAATAACCGTTTCTCGCGTTGTGGTCTCTGGAGGGTAAAAAAAAACATCTCAGCGATTAACGATATCGTCGCGGAACATCGCGGAGTACCTACGGGAAGGTTTCAACACGAAATCGCGTTCCCTGTCGTAGTTTCGTAGGAGTCGACAGTGACCGTAACGATGCCTTTTATCTCTTTATATCTCTTATTTACCACGTTTACACGTTAGCGAGGGCGCGCAACAGTGTATTTTGAAACGGTGGCGAAACGCGATGGTTTGCGCGCGCCCGCTACGTACGGGTTCACGCGTTTCTCGACCTCGTGGTAGTATCGATGTTTTTCACAACGATTTTTTTATCGCGTTGCACTACTAATTTTTAGCGTATAAAAAACAAGTACGCAAAGTATATAATAGTTGGTAAAAAAAAAAAAAAAAAACGCGTTTTTTAAATCTAGAGTACTGCGTTAGGCGTCGGATTTCTTCCCCCATCACCCGCACGCGCGTTTGGACCGCGCGTGAAGCGCGCCCCGTGTCTGTTTTAGAATAAACCAAAGATAATTTATTGTTGTTCGTCGCGTAAGTTTATCGGCAAAACGCTATTGTGAACGTACTTTTACTTATACATTACAATATTATTTTGTTATCGAAATTATTATTATTATTATTATTTTTATTGCGATAATGTTAAGGAGAACTTATTGTTTCGTGTTACACTGAACGATTCTTACCGAACCGAACGATACGACGTATGTTTTATACATTTATTCGACGTGTGTATTATGTTAAAATTATTAACGATTATCTTAAAATGTCCAACACTTGCTGTAATGTGCGTTATAAAACGTTGATGAAATAAATAATGTTATGATCTCTATAGCATTTTGCGTGTATTACGTAGTTGTACGGATGTTTTTTTGCACGTTTTCCTCTTTGTAAATCGTGTGTGTGCGCGACGACGGGGATACAGTCGTCACCATATAGTACGCAAAAGTTTGGGTGAATATTTTTCGCGCAATTATTATAATTATTGTCGAACGTATTACGACTGCAGGAGTGGTGTGTTGAATACTGAAAGTAACGATTGTGTTTTTTAATTCACGTCACATTTATTTTCTCCGGAGTTTCGTTATCTACCTGCTCTATACTACTAACTACAATATATATACGTATACAGTAGAGTGTGCAGTTAAAAACAATTAATAACGTTCTTTTTCCCAAAGCAACGCGCTATTTCCTGTCAATATTGATGTTCTATAAATTAAAAGTAGTGGAAAAAAAAAAAAAACGATAAATTATGGTTGCCGATCCAAACACGTTAAACGGTAAAAATCAACAAAATTTACACAGATACGACTCGGTAAAATCTATGCAAACCTACTTCTGTATAGTACTGTTTCATTCAGGTTCATTTAAAATTAATACGAATTCCCTACGCCTAAAACACGATTGGAGGATGCGCGACACGATGATTTTAATCTTGAACATCTGCGAATTACAAACACAGGTAGAACAATTTTTCATTAAATTCGTCTCTTGTGTGTTTGACCACTTAACCGACTTTTTTACGAACTACACGTTTACCGATAAAAAAAAACTCTACACGTCAATTTTGCCATCGCGTTGATTGCAGGTTCTCTGTTTTTCTAAAACTGTACTACGACGAATCTACACGGCGGCAATAACAACTATTGACTCAACATCGTAATGGTGCCTGTAAAATCGTTTTAGAAAAAAAAAATATGTATAAACGACGAACGATTCCGTCAACTGTAAAGTGACAGACTCTATACGGGTAGTCTGATGTCCCCTTTAGGATCGAAAGTTTGTCACTACGGTATACGAATATTAGGTGTATTACGAGCGGAGGATGTGATGCGCGCACGTACAATAATAATTGAGCGATCCACGGTATCGATATTTATGACGTGTCGTTCATGAATAACTGAAGATTCCGCGTTACAATATAATTATCGAAGAACGGACGATGTGCATCCCTATTAGTACAATACGTATCGCCGAGCACGAAATCGCGTCGTACAAAATCGTAATATCGCGCGCGTTACATAATAAACGCGGCGACGTAATACGTGTGTTCGTCGTCTGCCGGCCGGCCGGCACGAAATAATGTGCTACACAAAAAATAAAACGAATCGTTTCAAAACATTTTCGGAAAGTATAACGAAGATTCAGCTTCATCCGTATATACTCGCACACACACACAGACGAAAGGCGAGCTCGCGTTGCAACGGCCTCTCTGATCACGTTATTTTCGCAACCGAAATGACCAAGGACTGAATAAATTATACATAATTTAATGTCCCCGAGATCCATCCGTGTTCGACCGCCGTCGTGTTCGGACGTAAAAAACAACGACGATTTATAAAACTTAATTCATGATGGTCGCATTTGAATATATTACTAGACGCGCGTTTACGCGTCGTCGTCGCCAACGACGTCTAGGAGCCGTCGACTAGAGAGAATAGTTTATATTTCGTCCCGAGCGCGTATTATTATTATAATATATTTTATACATAGTTCCCCTATTATGTATACATAATATTATACCTGCAGCTATCGATGATTACTCGCAGTTATTGTTTTTTAATTTTTCTATTGCGCAACGTCCGACGATAAACACCGAACGCTGTTTAGAGAGAGCACTGCACCTTTTTTTTTCCTCACAAACACACTGCACGCGCGAAAAAAACTTTGAAAAATTTCCCACGACCTACCGGATGGCCACGAGCCGATTGTTCGGCGATCTCGTAGTAGCAGTAGAGAAGAGGCGATCGGGGCCTGACCCTAATTCAGTGGCGGGCCCTTTTTTAGGGGAGGAACGGCAGGTATTTTTAAAAAAACGCAATTTTCACTGGCTAGCTGGAGGGCGATCACGCACCCTCAAATCGGGACGGTTCGGAATCCACTCTAGAGCCGCAGTGATGTTACGAGCTCAAATTTCGAGGTCGAACGGGAGCCGAAATTTTTAAAATTTTAACGAACCCGGACTATTCGGTTAAAATGTCGAACTTCGTAAAAAAAAAAACCAGTACAATAATATAAACGACCATTTATGCCGACCATTGTCGATAATTTGTTAAGTACCACTTAAACAAAGTCCGAGTAAAGAAGGATTCCACATTTTTCCATTTCTTTTTATCGTTTTTCCACAAGCTAAGTTCGAATTAATTTTTTTCTTGGTTCGGTTCGAAAATCGAAACAGTTCGTAACATCACACTGTGTACAGGGCCGTTTAAAAATCAATAAAATGGTCGTCGGACAAACACAGTCCGTTGTATGAATCGTGATCAGTTTCGGGCCGTCTTATATTTTCGTAACTCGGGCCACAAAAAAATTTAAATCAAATCTTCCAAGTCAACACGGTTATCCACACAGGTCTGGCGTAGTCGATTGCCAGCGGCGGCCCCGTAGCGTTAACTCTCGCTGGGTCCCGCCCAGTAGTCCCTTTATGATGATACTACGGATATTTTTCGAATTTTGAAATTTATTGAATTTCGAAGTTTTGTGTCGGACCGAATCGCATTAACTGTATAAATATTTTTTTGCCGGGATACATGATTAACGTATTTAAGACTATTGAAAGAGAGCGAAATTCGGCGAATAGACTGACTACCGGTTTTTTTTTTTTTTTTCATTAACTATTGAAGAAGTTCATATTAAATTTGAACTGAACTAACGAATATTTATTTACCATAGCATTAGTTAAATGAAAAATTAACTCAAAAAACGTATAAAAATTATCAAAGTACCTAACCCCAAACGAGATTGTACCTATTTAGTGAATTAAAGGCTCTAACTGGTGAAAAGTTGTATGTGATGTCGGGTCGCCACTACTTTGCACCGTTGACGAAAATCCAAAAATTCATGAGAACAACATAGATATTTAATCGTGGCGCAACGTCTTACTACTGTCTTAAGGCCGTAAAAATGTTGTATTTAAAAAAAAAAAAAATGTAAAAAAATAAATAAAGAAAACTCTGAGTGTAAAAATACGTAGGTATGAACTTCAACAATTTTTTTTTTTAGCACATTTTTTTGACATTATTTTTTCTTTACGACTACTGAGGCATAATTTATTATGTACAAAATCATGATATTAATACGAAAAAATATATTAAAACCCTAGATATTTTTTCCAGGAACAAGATGGTTTCAATAAACATTTTGACGTTCAACAAGAGGTTTAACAGTTCGATAGGCAGGTAAGTTGACGATAATACACGATATATTTTGTTTTGTTTCCCCGTATACGGAGTGTATTCGACATGCGTTTATTCTGGGTACGTTTTTATCGCGACAAAATATTTTATCGCCCGTCGATTGTTATTTTTGAACAAAACACTTTTCGGTAAGACAGCAGACTGTGTGATCTCGTGTTGTTCGCCAACGCAGAATGTTCGCCTAAAATTATTAAGTAGGCACCTGTAAAACTCGATTTTTCTCTCGCGATAAACTAATCGCGATATAAACGTTGTACTAACAGTATATTTGTTATAAACTACACACGCCGCTATTCAAAAACAGCCGTGGTATGTTATTAATTATTATTAATGTATTTTCGTAACACTGCATAACTGTGCGGTTAAAAAATCCTACATCGGTCCAGGGCTTGATTATTGTTGACCCTGTTTAGCAAACGAGACGAAATTTCTACGAAACGACGTGTTGTAACGTCAAACGACATTACAATTTCATATTGGCCAACAACAGAAACAGTTATAATGCTTGCACTGCATAATAAATTATTGACAAACATAAGATTGTAAACCTATATTATACAAAATCGTATTACGTGATTTTAATATACGTGTTTTTGTTTCGACGAATTAACTCGATCCGCGCAAGTACCTATGCAGTCATCTGCCGACGAGCACTGAAAATTTTAACGTAAAATTGGACGTAGTTAATGTTATTGTTGTTGTTTTTTGTATTTTCGTATAATTTTCTTTAAATATATATATATAATCGTTTTGCTTCGTAAACTTAACCATGGATCCGAAACATTTTTTTTTTGTTTCGTGTTTTTTCTTTTTTTTTTGAGCGTATTCATGAATTCTTAACCTCATTTCTTATGTAATATATGCCTACCGTATTATGCGTTTTTTTTTGTTTTATCTCTCTTCCTCATTTGAATTTCTCCCGATTAGAATATATACACGGAACGCGATACGCGTCGGCCGCTGCGGGAAATATAGATAAGTGTTACAAAGTGAAAACTGAATAACGCGCACGAAATGTGATGATGGACGGTTATAAAAATCAAATCGTAGTTTTTTATTTGAGAAAAAAAAAAACTTTTTGCGATCGACACAAAAACGTTTTAAATTAGTAATACGTGTTTTGAGTTATCTAATAAGTATAATAATAATAATATCGTAGTTGTACGCACAAGAGTGCACGGGGCTAAATTTTTAACGAGGGTAAAATTTAAAACGGTTTTTAACGACAGAATCGTCCGTAAGAACTCTGCGCTGTTGGCATAATTAGTTTGCAGTAGGCTGGGTTATTGATTTTATAAAAAAAAAATGTTCGTCCAAACATTTTTAGAATTTTTTAGATTTACAATGACGGGTTTTTTTTTTTTCTGTCTTCGACTTATCGAATACCGTATACACTAACATTGCTCCGATCCCATTTCGTGTCTCCTCGAATAGTAAATACGATATAGTATGTACGAGATTGGCCCGAGACGGTATTTTATTCAAAACTGTAACTTTTTAAAAAAAATTTTTGTTTTCTTTCCAAAAACTTCAGTCAAAACCACGTACAAAACGAAATGCTTCCCTAACTACTTGACATTTTTGCGCGTTGGTTGGACAGGTAAAATCCAACTAAAATATTATATATACAAACGAATTTTCGTGCGATTTACAGAACTTTAAAACGTTGGAGTTTGTTAATTGTTGCAACCGTTATGTCTGAAAACCTTTATTTTCCAGTCAATTTTCAGTCTTGAAACTTAAACGTAATACATATTTTTTCGGGAATCTTAAGATTTCGTATTCCAAGTACCTAACTATTATGAAGCTACTTATAGAATTTTGAATTGGTCAACTTTTTTTTAACTCTGATTTTTGTCTAGTACCGACCAATTATTGGTTATTTATTGAGTTCAATTTGGGTACCGTTTAGAATCGATTAACTGTGATGGCATTGACGTGGCGTTCAGGGGAATGTGCAGTTTTAGGTGAAAACAGAAAACTCGCCCCAAAATTGTTTGACAAGTTAATAACGTAAATTATGCAAAAGTTTAAAATGAATAATTATTATACTGTTCGGTATCTCTACATCGTATAGTGTCTAATGCGAACCACCTCCGCAGAAGTTAATTTTTGAATAATACACTCTATTGTAAGGATTGTTTCAAATAGATGCATGGGCTATTTACAATAACGTTCAAGCCTTCATCATTATGCCATTCTGCCTCACCACAACCTGCAATAATCCGTCGAGATACAATATTCCAACATCATTTTTTCAAGGTGAATAAAGTATATTTTCACGTTTGACATTTTCAACGAGATTTTACTTTTTACACTTTACAACCGTACTGTTATTGCGTGCAGTTCTTCGATCGGTCTATTTATATTCCTCACACTTAGATCATCATCGATTCATAAATACGACGTACTTATACGTAACATAAATATAATATTCTAACACATATTACCAGTTAGGTAAGCAGGCATTACAATTTACAATACAACGATTAACTCGGTTTTTCAGTTTCTTTAGTCGAAATTGCACAGACTAGTTATGAATAACAGTGCCTGCGACCGATTGCAGAATGAACACAAAAAACATATTATTTAGATTGGAATTCACAATACGGTGTTCTTTGTAATCTACATGTTTGCTAAATTACACATTTTCAAATCATTATTAACACAATAAGGTATAATTAATAAGCAGAGAAGAATGCGAAAATTAAAAACTTCTCGTAATAGATATCCATTTAACGTTTAATTCTTAAACGTAAGATGTAGGATACCTATATTTAGGAGACTTCGTCGTTGTTAGGAATCGGGTGGGTAGTCTGTCGGAGTATCAATTTCAAATAGGTCACAGATATGGGTCGATCACTGGTTTGAAAGTTGTAGCATTAACTCGATAAAAGTTAAAAATAAATTAAATAGTTAAGTAATTTTAACAAAGTTAATTAACTTGTTAATTAATTTTTTTGTTGACTTTCAACATAATACAATTCTTTCTCTTTAATTTATCGTGATAACTTCGAGTTAATCTGTAATAATAAAAAAAAATTTATTATTTAAAAGATTATTTCAAAAAAAAAAAAATACGAACAAAAATGTTTGAAATGTCATTCTAAGTATACAAAAACCACGTGAATTAAAAATATAAACTATTATCATTATTTTAAGTTAGGTAAATTTTTTTTAAAATTTAATAATTTTACAAAAAACAAAAAATTAACGTTTAACTTAACTGTTTGTTTTTTTCAAATTAATTTAACTCGACGAATCAAAAAAGGTTGTCAACTTGCTAGAGTCATGCTACATCGGTACGTTATAACTTTTGAATTATCTTTTCGAAAAATGTCACACCGACGAGATTATATTATTTACTATACAGATACCGAAAGACGTCCAAACGCATACAGCCAGTCCCCATAAATTTTCCAACTACGGTTCTATATAACAATAAATAAATCCAAGCTTTAAATACTTTAATATAAATCCTAACATTTTATAATTTTACAAAAATGTCAAAAATATCGTTAAAAGGACGCAAAAATAGTATTTTTGGTATTTCGGACAAAGTCCTCTGCCAAGTGTAAAGCTGACTTCCTAATTTGTTAAAAAATCTTTCTGCTTCAGAGACGGTCGCGATTGATGGCGTATGACAAATTTTCAAAGCAACAGAAGCGTTTATAAACAAATCTTTGTTTAACTGTTCTTCAACGGTTCACATTACAATTTTACAGGAGAGATTTCGTTTTATGTTTGTAAAACCACTCGCCAAGTGGCCCGGTCTTATGCGGAATGAGAAGTAAAAAATCAAATTATTTATACAAATATACTCCACAAAGATGCGAGATAATTTTCCTAGAGTGTGGTGAGACCAACCATTTTAATATGGTTCGAAGTGTTACGAGTGCAGCAGAAATGTGAGCGTTTTTAAGCGGACGAGTCACAAGAGTAGACAGAATCAGGAACAATGCGTAGGGGACACCTAGAATTTGTGTTGCGATAACAGTGAACAAGATGAGATAGTTTATAGATTGAGATTGTTTGGCGTGGTTATGAAAATATGAACTTTGAAGGAAAAAGAGCTAGACCGAAGATGTAAGGAACGTATTTAAAATAATTTGAGGGCTGTTAGTGTGTGTGTGTGAAGGTAGGTATAGGACAAGGGTGGCCAAATAGTTGGAGCGTTAGTAAGGGGTTAGGTAAACAACTCGACGAAATAATTCAAAAAATTCTTTGATAAGGGGGTTAGGCTGAGTAAGGGTTGGCCATTCTACCACCCACCCCCCGGGGGACGCCCCTGGACAGAAATACGATTTTGACGCTCCGCCGATCGCGCCCCTCGGCCGCGACTGTTTCGCGGCGAATAAAAAAAAAACGTTCGGGCGAAACGCGATAATAAAACAAAAATAATAAATATCGTATTTATGAGCGGTACATAAATAATATGCGGCAGTAAAAATCCAATAACGTATGTATACACAATACATACAATATATCCACACACACTATATATTGTTATTATTATTATTATTTTATATGCACACGTACATAACCTTGGCAATGACCAAGTCTTTGGGGCAGAAACAAAAAAAAAAATGGGGTAGGGGAAACAGACGGCCGATTCATGGTTGTCCGTGATGTGACGTGATCGAGGTCAATCGATTTTCGAACGCGATGTAAATCTTCGATTTTTCCACACACATTATATTTATATATTATAATGTACATGCGTCTGTAGGTACACGATATGTACAAAATTAAGCATCGCTGATGAGAGATATTTTTTTTTTCACGTCGTTAAATCGTATACACGTGGACGTTACCGTCGTGAAAGAACGACGATGTAATACACGATTCACTTTCGTACAAAACAATGTGCGCGCACGCATCGACGAGCCGGCAATGAAAAACTCGCTTTTTTGTTTTAGTGAGCCCACGCGTACTTCGGCGGGTATAACTTCGTTTCCAGTTGCGGCCGTGACAATATTATACGTGAATGTATAGTATATAATTTATAAAAAAAAGGATAAAAAGAGAGGAAGGAAGAAAGGAGTAACTTCGGACGAGAAGTATTTTACGGGCGCTTTGAAGTGGGTCACTATTCTTTGGGTAGGCCGATGTTTCGGAATGGTTTAAACTTGATCATTGCGTAGAAAAAAAAAAAAACGATTCTAAACGAGCTCAGCGATCTAGTATGGAGTAGGTATATGGTAAAAACCAAAATTAACAAAAAATTTCGGTTATGTTAAACTACCTATGTACTGGCCGAAATACAACTTTTTTTATGTGTACGCCGAAAAAATTTTCACCTGACCTCAAATTTACTCCTATTCTTTCCTTTTTTTTTTTTTTTACGTATCACGTTTACTCCATTAAAAGAGCGGACCGATACTTGCCTCTCCGTAGAAGTTTTTAGTCAAACAGTTTATGTTTTCGGATCGAAACTCGATAATAATATATGTATAAAATGTTAAAAATTGTTTCAAACAACATCTAATTAAAATCAAATTCCCTAAAACTTTCGTGCTCTAAAGCCAATTGATTCTTCCACTCAAAAACACGGCAAAGAATTGAATTTGTCATGAATTTTGTCGTTTTCGGCGTACCTGTATAACTCAAAAAATAATCAACAAATGTTTCGAATGAAATATATTTAAAAACCAAAATCTTACATTTTTTTTTCGTACCTATTCAACGTAAAGACCGGAGCCACCTGCTACCCGTTAAAGTGATGTCGAAATTTCAAGCTGTTTTCCGAAAATCGTCAAAAACAATTTTTTATGAGATATAACGAGACAAATCATCTAGATTCAGCTATCATAGTCTAAGATTTACACTCTATGATCGGACAAAGACAACAACGGTGTATTATATTATAAAAAGTCTTAGGAGTCTTAAGAGCGTCCGAGAATCGGACCACAATTAACTTTTTTTTTCAAAAATAAGTGCGATAACTGGGTCGTTACAAATTTACATCAGCCACACGCCCGGTACCTAAAATGGGCCACTAAAAATGTACATATATTTTCTAAACAGTGCACTCGGTTTCTGGGCCGTTATTTAACTTTTATTTTTATTAATTTTCGTAAGCTACGCACTGATCGAGTCTTAATGGACAATTTTTTTGTCTATTCGTATATCTTTATTTTATTTACAAATGTTTACTTCATTTCATAATTTTTTTTATGTTCTTTATAGACGCGGACGATTATTATGACGTCTTATCTTCCGTATATTCATTGACTTTGTGCGCAATTATCGGTCCACTGGTATACCAAGTCAGATGACAAAGATTTCTCTATCTGCTCGACTTCGTTATCCTAAATCTGTGACCCGAATTCCGGCATTTCATATATATTTGTATATTTAGTGGCCCAATAACCGGGTAGTTGACCAGGTATAGTCAAGGTATAGTCATATATTATTTATGGTATAATCCAATAGTACTCCTGTGGAACTCATTTTTTGGAGTTATATTTTGGAAACAAACAGGATAATTTTTAGTGCTATCCGGATGTATAGTAATATACCAATAATACTCCGTTTTAGGAGTCCCATTCGAGACCCTAGTGGTGGGACAACTCAAATAAAGATACGCGTAGTCAGGGAATCTTACAGGATGCTTCAAGTTCTCCTTTTTAGGAATAAATGGGATAATCTCATCTCCGATGCTGTTAGGGATACTCATACAGAATAGTATTCAGACAATAAACAACGGTACCCATACAAGTAAAAGGGAGTAAAGTTAAATTTGGAAAATTACTTTATCCTCTTACTATAATGCTTAACGTAATACAATTTAAGAAAAAAAGGATATAAATCTTGGCATTGGAAAACCACGTGTTCCGGGTTGGTTTGAAAAATACGTATATTTATTTGTATGTTTTATCATTTATTTAGATACTTAATGGTTACTTTAGTCCTACATACTGGGAAAATAATTTCGCAACAATTAAGTTGAACAAAAGTTGATTTTTTTGTATCCTAACATATCCGTAGTTACTTTGAGCTAAATATGACAATGATTTAGTGGGTAAAATATTTAATAACAATGTTTAAACGAAACTCTTACGACCCTACTGCAGCCGGGTGAAAAATAAATGATGTTTTGTTATTGTTCATCAATGGCGAATCTTATTATCATTTATGATTTATCAATCAATAACAATGTTACTATAATAAGTTATGAGAGCTGAATGACTAATAACACTAATATTATGTAAATATATGACTACAAGTCTACTTTACCCGCTATGGCTATACTTTCCTACATAAAATGTCTGTATATATTTATAATGTGTTTAAATAATAATAATATTATGGTTTTTAATAATTATAAAATCATCACGATATTGTACTAATAGCCAGACGGGAAGTGTTGGATTTTTTCAACGTATTTATTTACTAAATTCACATCTAACTATAATATTTAGTGATGGAGGTTAGCGAAACATGACGATATTTAAACACGTTTCGTCGAACGGACTATACCGGTCGCACAGCGTTGAATTATCTTCTTCACGTGTTTATTATAAATTACAATAATAGCGAAATTATTATAATATTCGCATAATGTTATTTTTAGTCACGTGCCCGCGTTTAAAAGCGTTTTTTTTTTTTCTTTCATACAATTTGCGATTCACATTCCGAGCGAAAACTTCGAATTACGAATGAGCATGATATGATAACATTGATGAATCAATGCATTCGAAAAAAAAAATTCTGAGCGAGACCAGTAATCTAATACGTTTTGAGAAAAAACAAATTTACCAAAAAGTATATATGGAAAGCACCATATTATATCATTTAAGGTACTTGATAAAAAAATTGCGGGCCACTCTTTATATCATCTAATAAACAACTAAATTTTATAATTACTTTTTGTAGCTTGACTCTTTGTTCTATGTACAATTTACTTTTTTGTATTTGTCCAAACTGTAGAAAACTATTGTGATTTGATATTTAGTATTTTATAACCAAAAAGCGGTAATTAGTAAAGGTCGCGTGGGTGGTTTGACGAAATAGCGACTACGCTTCGGTTGGGTCATTGTTTTGTAATAGTTGAGGTCCTAACATATTATTTAATGTCTGAATGCAACGATAAACTATTGCCATCGAAAAAACCGATTTTTAAATTAAATGGTTTTAACAGGTGGATTTTTTGAGACCTTTTTCCAGTGAAAACATTCAAATCAAAATTTTTTTTACGGATTTACTAACGTATTGTTGTCAAACTATCAAAAACTTTATTTTTATGTATCGTTGTTGTCGTAAACAATCGTTGTGGATATCAATATAATTTACTTGATAATAATACATTTAATAAAAGAAGGGCATAAGCCGATCGGCACTTTTTTATCTAAAAAAAAAATATTATTTATTTTTCATATGGTTTCCGTACGAATTTTGAGAACACTTTTTTCATATTAATAGATCGCTATTTTCAAAAAATAATGTTTTGGAAAAGAAAGTTTTTTTTTGCAAAAACATGTAGGTAGATGGGCTTTTTCCTAGAACTGTTTTAATGATAATGCCACTAAAATGTTCATTTGAAATTTTCTATAAGACTGTTGGGAGTTAAAACTACACGTTTTTTTAAACAAAGTATTGTGAGAAATCACTTTACAACCACGCAAAATGTAATAAAATATGAATATATGAATAATCTATTAATAGTTGTATGTTTGTATTTAGCTATGTGGTTATTTCTTGTTATACATATTTTATATTTTGTTGTAACTACTATTTATTTATTGTGTTGGGCTTGTCCTGTAATGTAGATAAAAAAATAAATAAATAAAATGTGTCGAAAAGCACGTTGAAATAAGCCCAGAGACACGTGTAGGCATAAAAACATAAGTTCATGCTATTTTAACCAGATAATTGTTTAACTTTCACAATAGTATAAGTACAACTTACAATTTAAATAAAAACTGGTAAGATTCTTTGTTAACAAACTATATAAGATTTGAACTTAAATTATTTTTAACACAACACTATTTCCTAGCATAGTATCTCGAAAGAATTGACGCTAAGACCAATATTTTTTGTGTAATTTCGTAATTTTTAGTTAGTAAATTTTGACTTTTTACTGCTCCAAACGGGTGGAATATGGATCGTATAGAGGGATACTTTAGAATAATGATTTTTTGTAGACGCAACTGTAACCCGTGGGGATGATTAGAAAAGACTAAAAATTTTGACATTTTCATTACGTTGAAAATCTATAACATCTGCTTGGTATCTTGAAATAACTATTTTCGATGTCGTAGCGACCAAATATAGAAAATTTTTATTATTTGAACTCGCAAATAAAAACGTTTTTATTTTTAAGTCTCCAATTTTGATTTTTATACGATGAAAACGCACGAATCGTTAAGAATAGGACCAGGATCTCAGGGATTTCATATTTAAGAATAACTCTTTTAACTATGTATAACTGGGTCCGTTCGAGCCTGGAGAGTTTTGAATAGACAAAATGTTTCTGTTTCATCGAAAATTCGTGTGTAAGTTATAAACGAATTGTAGATCAAAATTACTGAGGAAGTTCGCGTTGTATCTACTACATATAGTTTTAAATCAAAATTGTTCCCGTTTCTTCGCATATTGTCGAAAACAATGTGCGCTGCAGCGGTCTACTCTTAATATTTATTGTTCGCATCTAATATGGGTGAGGGGGTCGCTAAACGATTGGCCATGTTTAACACCTATTTTGGGATGGCGACATTAAAAATGTTGAGAAATTACTAAGGTTTGGACCAAATAAATGCGTTACGGTAACAAAAGTTGCCTATGACTCGCCGTTTAAGGGGCGTTTTAATGTTCTCTCTCTCGAAGAAGATCGATAAGTCGCCAGTTTGTTCGGATATAGAGAACGTATCATTTAAAACGACCCCTTACCGGCGGTAACCCACTGCTCTTAAAAAAAAATTTCCAAAACCCAACGAGCACCTAGGCTCGTGTTTTTAATAATAAAAAAAAAAAATATGAAACGAGACAAAACATAATTTTAGACGTGCACTGCGGGGAAAACAAGCTGGTATCCCACTGAAATTCTCTTACGTTTTAGAATAAATACGATGACGGAATGACGACGACGTAGTCGGACGTCATAAACAAAAAATTGTAACAAACACTACCATACTTTTAATCCGTATCATTTCAAAACACTCGACGCTCAAAGGTGTATTATTATTATAAAACGCACGTTCCATTACGATTTCCTTCTCTCTGTACCGGACTTGCAGACACGTTGCGAAACGCGAAACAATAATGTGTTTTAACGGGATATCAATTATATCGTATCGGCCGCTGGTTTTGAATATTTTTTTTTTCTACCGTTGTGGTCGACCGTCTTTGTGCGGTTTTTTTTTACGACTTATTTTCAAAAAATAATATTCAAATCGGACGCGCATTACAATAACGCGAGCGGTTACCGCCGGCCGCTCGATGGAAATCGAACGTGTCCATCGCGAGCGCACAGTTATTATATTATATTATATTTGTATACGCGCTCGTCGTCGCTACACAAGCCGATCGGTTTTTTTACATATTTTTTCTCCTTTTTCTTTTCCATCCGGAATACGATTTGCATGCGTTTATACGTCGCCCGTGACGGATATAATACGTTTATACATTTTTATATTATTATTATTTTTTTTTTATTGTTGTGTCGTGCGACCGCGCCGTTGGTAAAAATTCAACGTGAGCGCTTGAACTAAATATATATATACGTAACACGGCGAGGAGAGCACGACGTCGTGTGTCAAACAGTGAATCTGTTTTCGGTTTCCTATTACGCCATTTTTTACAACTATATTTTTCTTCCTTTTATTTCATATTCTCGTTTGTTCTTTCGACGTCGGTATATATGATACTACACCTCTATATAACAGCTGGACGTATATACGTATACGTTATAGCTGTTTCGTACCTACGAATAATAGTTTATATTATCTTTCCCGTTTCCGTGACGACGATCGTTCACGACGTCTGTGTAATTCGGTTTCTTCTAAAGACCGAATAATAAGATGATCGATTTTCGCCACAAAAGAATCTTTTATTATTATTAAACGACAAACACGCGATGTTACACGAATAATCGCAACGTAAGAGAAAAAAAATTCGATTTTTTATAACTTTTAGATGGATTTTTCGATAAATTATAACAATTAGTAACAATTCAATAACACGCTAATTACATTTATAAGATTAGTAACAACAGTATTACGAAACGGTTTTTCATCTATGACGATACGTATGACCCAATATCGAGGTTACCCAACAGCAGGATCGTGTTTTCGAAGGCAGTCGTTTATCGTTCTAAACTAGCGATCCACCCAAAGCGTAGTTGCTACCCCGTCGAACTACCCCCCACGTGACCTAGACTGATCTCGGCTTTTTTACATTATAAAATATACAACACCGCACACACTCGCCGCCTCCGCTTAGAACGGTCCGAAAATACGTATTTTAGCCGATTTATGTACCAGGGCCCGACGTTTCATAATTATGTGTACACGCCCGTGGCACCGTTTAGGGGTGAAAACAGGTGCTCGCCACTTGGCAACTTTCCGTGCGACTTCATGCGGACCCTGGTACCACGGGGGGCAAAAATACATTGTATATTTATTAATCAATATTAATATTGTATATACAATTGTATTTACGGCCAGTCTTTGCGTGAACGGTGGTGGCGGTGTCAGTTATAATATAACTGTAGAATAATTTTAATGTAGTTATAGAATAATTATAATTTAATCAATAAATATATAGCCCACAAATCATCGATTTTTGGTATCAGGGTCCCGTGAAGCCGACGTTCGCGTTTCAAGCCGCAGCACGTGGCAAAAACGTCGCCGCAAACACGTGTACGCGAACGTCGCGTACGTTTCGAGCCACGTCATGCAGATCATGGGTCCCACGGTGGGCTAAAATGTCCGTATTTGCTGCCAGTTTTTGCCTGAACGATTAAACAGTTATAATATAATAGATCCAATCTTTGAGTATGATGACAGGCCCGAGATGGTACGTACGTATTTGAATCATAAATGACTGAAGTTTTTTTTTATTTGATCAACGAAAAAATATTTTTATTAAATCGAAAATAGTGAATAAACGCTAACAAACGTCCAAAAGGCCGTAATTTATAAATTTATATTAACTCATATAAACGTTATATTTTTCGTTTTTTTTTTAATGATGTTTTGTCGCCATAATATATGGCTAAAACTCATAATTCTATTAGACGCGGAAGCAAAGATGACCCCGAAGTAAAGGTTCCTACGAGCAATTCAATATAATTCTGGAACTAAACGCGTTTTCTAGAAACTAATATTCGATGAGCCCTACACACATTATTGCCTCTGGGCAGAAACTGTGGTAAGATAAATCCAAATGGCGTGCAGATTATGATTAACTTTATAAAATACCAATCTCCATAAACTTGTCAAAATGGGAAGATTTACCAGGAAAATTTTTACCACAGGATACTCATCCGTTTTATGATAATTTGAGTCATTGTGCTACATACAAGTCTAGAGATAACAAAATATAAAATTTTATAACCAAATTATGTGCAAATTTTTTCTTTCATTTTTTCTAGTTATTTTAAATGTTTAATTTAAGATTTGCCCTTAATGAAATCCAAAGACTGGAATTAAAATATTGTTTTATAAAATATATCATTTTTTATTGTATTATGTAGCTACATTGCTACTAAAACTGATTTATAAGTAGATAGTTAAGATTTATGAACTAATGTTGTTTTAATTATTCTAGCTATTTTAAATACAACAATAAGTTTAGTACTTAATGTCAACCAAACGAAATCCATAGACTGGAATGATATCTTATAAAAGTTAATAATTAATTGCGTTATGTTTTTAATCGTGTATAATAATTGTATTTATTTAATGTAAATAGATGTTACATAATTTTATAATCAAGTTTAATGAATTTTTTTTTTTTATTGCTTTTTCTTTCCATTTTAAATTTAGTAATTTAATCAAAAAGATCCAGACTGGAAATATATGTTATAATTGTTTGTAATTATTTTGTTAAAACTCTCAACAAATAAACTATAAGCATTTGTTTTTAATAATAATAAAGAAACTATACTAAAATATGTTTTTTTTACAAAGTATCAACATCATAAATGAACAAAGTATATTTCAAAACTAATCGATTTAATTAACTTATTACTAATTATCTATATTATATACACTTGTACCTATTTGTTCTCTTTATTTTAGTGTTTTGAACAATTTTTTTTTCCAACTCAACATTTTTATGGCCTTAAGATGACACTGATTGTAGTTATAATTTGCACCATGAATAAATATATCTATATGTTTTTCTAATGGATTTTTGTCAATGGTGCATAGTAATACCCAACATTACATACAACTTTGCACCAACCACTAGCTGTTTATTAAAAAACTTCAAAGTAAAAGAAAAAAAAAATTTGAAATTTCTCAAAAAATGTCATTATTCTTACCTATTTAATGATATCAATAAATTGTATATTTGTATTTTGTATCACAATTTATTATGAAGTGTTGTAAAACAATACATTTTAAATGATTGGCCCATTACAAAAATTAAGAATATTCCAGATCATATAAAACCATTCTAATAACAAAAAACTCATCAAACAGTGGAACAAGATTGTGTTTTTCTTGGACACATTTCATTAGTTATTCCTTCAAATTTGCAGAATATTTCTTTAAAAGAACTGCGTGATACGGTTAAGATGAAAATGATTGTTAGAAATTATTTTTGATGGCCCATTAGCACTCATATTGAGCAGATGTTAAAGTTTTTGTATAGTACCTAATTGTGTGTAATTTGGAAAAAATCCATCAACATCACCATTACGGGTTTGGAAATAACCGAGTGAATCAAGTGACATGCTGATTTTTTAAAACTTAATAACAAATATTGGTAGTAATTAGACGGTTAAATTTTCAAAATGGCCTGAAATGATTCAAACTCATTCTATAACTTTAGTTAACATAAATTCATATAAAAATTTAACCACCCATATTGGTCATTTAAGAAAATAAACAGTACAAATTTCTAACTCTTTGGATTTATTATTTTTAAAGTTACTACTTACAATAATAAATACAATAGACACAAAGATTAATGTCTTTCGATTCTGATGTCTTTTACGGCTAGAACTTTGAGAATAAAATAATGTTTCATATTTAAATGATTCGCATCAAGCACTTAGAATTCTACACCACGATAATTGGAAAACTGTGATGTTTTCAAAGCATATCTCCGTGTGTCTATTACACAAAATAATTGAAATGTATGATCAGTTATCTGTAACTTAAACGCATTTACATAATGAAAAAATTAAAACTTTTTTAAAATTAAAACTAAAATTAAACATAGCTTAAGATGCCTTGATTTACTTGAAACTTTTATAAAAGTATTGTAAAAAGATTACATGTTCAAATTTCAAGTCGTCTCGTTCATAACCCTTAAAGTTTAAGCGCAATTAAAAATAGCAAACAAAACGTGCTTATATTAACCCATTGAACATTTTCAGAAAACGTATATTATAAATTTTACGTACTATCTATATAAAATCTATTACCAGGCATCATACTGCACAGATTGATTAACATCTACTACGCCCCAAAGAATTATTGATCGCAGACAAAAATAAAAAAATAACTATTGTATAATCAACACAGTCAGGTCATTTATTTGTTTAGAATCTAAAATATTTAAAAAACAGCAAATATGTATAATGAATAAGCTACCTATAATAATTCGGTATAATATACTTAGACTAGACTTAGAGTAACTGAGCATTGATTTCAGTGTTTTTACGAGATATACATGTTTTGTTATGCAAATATGTTAAAAATGTTCAAGTTATTAACCAGACTAGAGAGTGTTATGCATTTACACAGACTTCATCAAGTCTATGTAAACTATGTATATGGTATAAATAAACTAACATCTTCCGGAATAAACAGATTTTCATTGTAAAGACTTAATGCAAATTTGATAGTTTGAGCATTCAATTATTTTACAACTTTTAAGTTTTTCTTTCACAAAGTAAAAGTGTTAAGATATTTCACTTAAACGTTGTTAAGAATTTCACGTACTTACAAACGTCCAGTCTTTATATTAGAAAGAACAAGTCAAATTCTGATACTCATCACTGTTTGGAAAAACTAACATTTTTTGGTTTTAAGTACACTAGTACAAGCTCAAGGTACAAGTAAACACTTAGTTAATACCAAATAGACTAAAGAAAAAATGTTTTCAAATGTATTTTTACTAAAGTACACAATTTAACAATTGTTTTTGAGCAAAAATATAATATTTATTACCTAATGGCTAGATGTATTTAAAAATTTTATACAACTCACAAGTATCAAAATAACAATTATGTAGGTATTTACATTAATTATATTAAAAATTAAAAAATTCAATAAAGTTCAAATAAGTCTTTTATACTTGGGGTCAACCAATTATAGCATAGCATTCTGATGTGTATTTTGATAGTGCCTATATTATCTAAGTAAATAGTGACCCCAGTCATCAATGGCAAATTATTTTTTCAGAAGATAATACAGAATAGTCTAGGGTTACCATACGTCCCAGATTTTAAATTGTACTTGACAAAATGCCGATTTTCAATTAGTAGACAGAATATTGTGTATTGTCAAAACAATATTTTCAATTATTTATGCGATAGTCTGCATGTTTTATTTTTAGATATTCTTTTTTGCTGTAGGAAATCAACATTAAGTTCAGGACATTTTTTTCACTCAAAAACAACCTAATTTCACAGAATTCAACACAAAATGTTCAAACAATTTTTGGTTTTTGGAGTATTAATAATTAACGAAAAGTTTGAAAAACATTTCGAGTAAAGACCATCTTTGTCCAAAACAATTTTACAAAAGTTATAACTGACTTTAAAAAATAGACCACTCCTTTGGACGGACAAAATGAGCTCAGAAAAATAAAGTTCATTGTAAAAACTACACATTCATTGTTATTTGCTACGCTCAGAATCTAAAATTGTTTGCATACATTAATCCACTCTATGAAACCTAACTATAAAAAAGATGATTAATATTTATTTCAATACCATTTCCAAAAGAAATGATAAATTGGGTTATTAAGAAAAAAATGTGCCGGGTGTCAGAAAATATAATCTGGTAACCCTAGAATAGTCAGCAAAAGACGTAACTTGTACAAATTATGACCATCTAGGTTTAGTGGTACACTATTATAAGTTCATAACTATTTTATAATATAATATTCATTTTGTTTATTAAATAAACAATTTGGAATTTTACATATTCAGACTATAGTGTTAGAATGAATAATTGTACAAAAAGTAGTGTAACAAAACATAAAAAAAAAATCAATTAATATTAAAGTAGAAAATGTAAAAAATTCATCATTACTTATACAAATGTTTTGAAAGTGTTAGTAAAGTAGGTAGTAGCATTTGAAGTTCTTTTATTATCTCTATTTGCTCAATGCTCATTATGATTTTGCTCAATTACTGTTGCTGCCATTTTTCTGAAAACAAAATTAAAATGAAAGTTTCTGCAGAATTAAATTTTTCAAATACACACATTAGGTTCCCAATTGAGGTACGTGTCTTTCGTAGCTTCTATATACTCATCTACAAGATTTTGAACAACAACTCTAGAATCGTCCATTTCCAATAGATCATCTTTAAACATGTTTTGTTTACGAAATTGATCTAAAAATGCTTCGCGATGTCGCAACTTGTCATACTGATCCAAGACTCTTTGGAACAGCTGTAAAAACCATTAAATAGTTTACGTTATGCTCATAATCTATACGTACAAGAAAGTGACTCGATTTCGGAGCTGAAACAATGCCATGGTTGGTCCATAGTTAAAATAATAAAAATAATTTGCTTTTTTTGATCAAATAAAAAAAATAAAAAAAGTTTCAAAAAGGTAAGTACAGTATCGTGACAATAAGATATCTACTATTTATACTTGAATATTGGATCAATTATTATTCTAATACCCAACAAACATCAATGTAAAATCAGTACAATCTGTAGTTATGTTAAAATCTGTCAAAGACACGATAGTTTACTTAGAAGTTGTTTCTTTTTTTACTTAGAAAGTTCTAAAATAGATTGGTTTTGTGAACCAAAAACATTTTTATGAGGATCAAATTTGCCATGAGAATATTTTGGCTTTAGCTATTCCATCTAAAATAAATAATTTTTTCCGGAGGACAGCTAGTAAATGTATAATATTATATAGGTAAAATGTTTACTTGAGATATGCTCGTATGATTTGCTAACATAAGACCAGATACACGATGCGCCGTAGGAACGTAAGGAGATTTTTTGGAGAGAGCAACTTGTATACTCGATGGACCCCAATTGATGAAATTTACAGTTTTTCTCTCTCTAATCCTCTGAAGTGATTTATAAATCTGTGTAGGATCGACATCACCCTGAAAATAAGTTATCAACATAAGAATTAATTACATTTTCAACTTTGTTTTGTTAACTCAATATTATATGAAAAAAAAAATACTTGAATAATATTTAATATGGATAAGTAACAATGAGGGATAGTAGATCTTTCTTGTGCCGTTGAAACCATCATATTTTTTGGTTGCAATAACCGCCTCATTACATCAAAGACAGTTGTTTTACGAATATTAGCATCCTATAAACAAAATGATTGTACACACACTTTTTAAAATTATAGTTAAAAAAAAGTTCATCAAATTTAAATGTACCTCATGGTCAGTAGTTAACGGTGTATAACCTGTCATGAGAAAGTGCAAACGTGGAGAGGGTATCAAAGGGCCAATGAGACCGACTAAATCGTTATTCATATAAGACGGATACCTGATAAATAAATGGAAATAATTTAGAATAGAACAATAAATGGATTTTTTTTTTTTTTAAACAAATCACCTAAGTGTAGCAGTCGAAACGGACATGATAGTAGATACTAATGAATTGATTTGGGCAAATGATGGATTTTCTATATGTAGACGATCAGTAGCAATTCGATTTAACGCTGTGTTATCTAAAACTACAACGCAATCTGCACTCTGTGCAAGTCGTTTTAGAGTCAACAGAGAATTATAAGGTTGTACAACAACATCACTGTAAAAATAAAAATGGTTAACAACAATTATTATTTAGATAGTAAAAAAAAAAAATGATTACCTAATTTCATCTTGATTTGGAAATACACTGTATGTCTCAATAATTTTTTTCGGATAACGTTCGGTTAAATGTTCAAGTATGTACGAGCCCATGCCCGAACCAGTACCACCCGCGATTGAGTGACACAACACAAAACCTTGGAGATTATCGCCGCCTTCCGCTTCACGATCCAAAATATCAAACACTTCTTCTTGAAGTTTTTCGCCCTGACTGAAACCAGACGCCCAATTGTTACCAGCACCGCCACCGTGTTTTGATAAGTAGACATTTTCAGGATTGTACAGCTAAAATTCAATACAACAGGTACATTAATATGAACGTTTGAGGACATTTTAAAATGTATTCAATAAGGTTTACTTTTGAATAAGAAGATGACATAATTGAATGTATAACACGCGGTTCCAAATCCAATAGGACGGCTCTTGGTACATAATGGTTGTCGTCGGCCTGATAAAAAAAAACGTCTTTTCTGTCGCCAATCCCTTCAGTAGCAAACGGTTCCAATACTCCTTCGGGGTTTATGCCATGTTCAGCGCATAATTTTTTCCAAAATTCAAAACCAACTAAATATGCAAACATTATATGAAGTAAAATTTATTTGATAAGTCAGAGAGAGAAAAATAATATTATCACAGTTTTTGTTAATTAGGGTTATACATTTATAATTCTTTTTATTTAATAGTTCGATTTTGAACGTTGTGACCGTTAAAGCAAGTGTAAGATTAATAATTACTAATGTTTCTCTTCTCGGTCTTCTACGCGTCAAATGATTTCTGCTACCGACCTGACTTACAACCGACTTGAAACAGGTACTTAAGGTTAAATTTAGTAGAACTATTGATTTTACTGTCAATCATTATATTTCACTATTTTACTAAAGCATTACTACCAAATAAAAACGTACAAACATCTACCTATTGAAATATTTTGTGATAAACACGAGATAACTTGCAAGATAGGTGAACAAAATTGATTTTGGTTTAAAATAATTGTTTTGTGCCCGATAAAATGTTTTAAATCAATTATTTTGATTTTTGGTCAATATGTTATGTTAAGCATTAAATAGGTACGTTTCTTTGAAGAAAACAAATAATTAGTTAAGTACTTACTCGTTGTACATTAAACATTACAGTTATACATAAATTTAATACGTACTTAGAAGACAGAACTGTGCAAACTCATTGAGTGCATTTAACGGTATTAGATATTTTGAGTTGTTTGTAATTATTTAAATATGACGTAGTATAAGGTACATACCCTCAAAAGGCTTCACACATTATGCGGGTACTATGGTGGACACTGGACGCGTTAAGTACAATAACAGCGGTCGTTGCAAAGCCAAAAAGAAACTTGGTGAAATAGAGTATACAGAAAGACCAACTCTAAGGATAAGTATGAACATGGACAGACGTTCATTTTTATGCAAGGCTGTTGGGTAGGACCCCGTGTACGATTGTAGACTGAATGAGATCGGTGGATTGTGTAACATGAGAAAAAAAAGATACTCTTAAAGATACTATACGAAGAGGGAATTTAAGCAGTTGTTGATCACACGATAGACGAATACGTTGGACGTTCACATTTTACACGAGACGGATGGGCGTCACGACAGAAGGATCATAAAATACAAAAACTGTAGAGAAAAGAATCGTTGGCGAAACGGACAAGAACGAAGGAAATCAAAATAGCGTCGACGGTATAATACTTCAACAAGAGACTACGGATTTCAACGCGTCCGGGCTGGTTCGACCACGACCTACAATTTTTCAACGCGCCAAACATCCGAACGATTTTTGGAGATCGCTTTTGGTTCGACAGTACGTTGTTGATCAATCAATCCACCACGACCCGTAAAAAAGAGGCTCGACGTGTCAAATGGGTCGGAAAACAATATTTTTTGCACTACGGGTGCGATACGTTTGCCTCTGTCTTTGCGTTTTTTTGAGGGGTCGCCTAGGCCTAAGGTATATTCGAAAAACTCACTTTGGTTTCCGCACTGGCCCAGTTGGACCGTGATCATTTCACACGGCATTTCACAGATTCCGGTTTTGTTTTATCCTCCGATTTTAGAGACTATTTTTCGTATCCGATTTTTCAACGCATCGGTCCGGTTCGTCGCAACGACGGTTAAAGGCGAAAGCCTAAACGGATTTTAGTTTATCACTTATTTCTCGTTGATCGCAAAAAAAATAATAAAAAAAAACAAAACATGCGTTATCCATAGAAGAATAATGGCGCGAAATCGACGAAGGACTGTCAGCTGATAATGTACGTTTTGTATCTATTTGGCTGCTGCGAACGAAACGAGCTCTAGCGGACAGAGAGCATTGGAACACAATAGTTCACAATCAATATTAATTTAAAAATGTCTATTTTTTTTTTAACATTCTTTCAAATAAATAATTTTATTTAATCCGTGACGACGCTTTTTGAATAACAATTTTTGAATTTTAAAACTATTATTGAATTATTCAACAACGGTCGTTATCCGGATACACGACTGGCGTAAATTTATTTTTCCCATTCGTTTTACTATGATCGATTGACCGTCGGATAGTTCGCGTTGTAGAGTACGGATTTTTACGGTTTATTAACATTAGGTAATTGGGGATTTCGGTGAGATTTCTTGATGTTTTTTTTTTTCATCAACGAACATTTTTCACTTTCTTAGCGCGTGAAAGTACACATTTTTAGGGCGAAGAACATTTTGATACGTAATGACGTGTGTTTCGGGATCAGCCTATTTTGAATTACCGCTAATCGTATTGGTAAATTTTAGTTTCAAAAATTAACCGTTGTCGTACTAGAGTGAACAAAACGCGTCACAAAAAGGAGACTGCCGCTCGCCAGGTGTGAAATTTACACAGAATATGTTTCCAAATTACAACACCGTGATTACGTGTTATGGCCGCTTTTTTTTAAAATTCCAAACGTCCATTTCTACTTTTAAATGTCTCCTGAATCGATCCTTTTTAATAAATACAACGACATATTCACGTCGGATGGCTCATGTCAAGTATAGGCGTGTTCAAAACAAATGCCGTGTGAGAAACGGGGCGTTTTTTAAAAAATTTTCACCATATCTCCTCGAACCCGACCGCTTCTCTACCGAATTAATACATCGAACGGGAGTCGTGAGTACGGTTTTTTTTCCCCACATAAATCCTCATTAACAGTATGTTTGACGAACTGTCATTCATTCGTTGATAAATTTCTTCGATTAGCGCCCAAAAAACTTCGTTAGGATTATACATTTTTTGACATTTTGTGGGGAAATCACGTACGTTCGGAAAATTTCTGACATTGTTTCAGTTGTTCACGCGTTTTCGAAAACCGGTTGTGGCCGGATACTAAAAAAAACGCCCTGGTAAGAAAATAACTAAAATTTTACTACACACATCTTTGCCCACGGAAAACCTGTTATTATTATTTATTTTTCGTTCTCCTACGTAACTGTATTTAATCCATGGTGGCCCGGACGTTATCATTGACCTTATTTTATAAGTGTTGTATAAGCCATTGATTAAATGGTTTAAATTGATTAAATTGATTAAATATGTTATACAATATACTTTTACTTGTAAAAGTGGTCACACTGAAAGAATACCGTTGTCCAAGGCGGATCTATATATATATATGCATTACTTTGCCGTTGTCCTTGCACTTTTCGGTTTTCCTCACAGTGTATGGCCGCCACTCTTGTTTCTTCCCTGTCGAAAGATGAAAAAGTTGCCCCACTTGCCAAACGTTAGACAGTGAACTCTGAAGTCACAAGTGAAAGTGAAAACAGAAAAAATTTTCTTGTGTCATTCTTACTCGTTTATTGACTCGTAGCCAGTCGGTGTCGTGATAGTCGATATTTTGTTTCAACGTTCGTCTCCCGTAGTTCAATAAATTGTCTCTAACACGTTGGCTGTTTCGATCTATAAGGTAAAATGTTTACGTAGTTATACTTTTAATTGGTTTAAATTAAATAAGTTTAAGAAAGGATAGGGAGTTTGTAAATTTGAGGTTGGATGAGAAGTTGTTTGTTGTAGCAATTACACTTATACTATTACAGTGGGTCAATTAATTGTGTTTAGTATCAAGCATCAACTATATAATATCTCAGTGTTAGCAATAATTAATATTTTAACAGAAATTAATAAAGTCATATTTATGTTTGAAAGTGTTGAAGTATCAAACAATTGATCGTTTTTGCGTGATTTTTTTAGCTGTTGAAATGTTACTACCTACATGTTATTTCCATGTTAAAAATTTGAACTTGAAATGGTCATATTTTAAATTATATGAGTACTTTAATATTGCTGATATTTTTTGTTAAATTTTGTTTTTTCCCAGCCTGTAATAACTGAGTTCACTCAGAATTGTATTTTTTTATGCAATGATTTTATAATTACTTTCCGACACTAAATAATAAGATTGAACCACAACTTCCAAAACACAAAACATTGGCCTACCCAAAGATCTAACCCACTCCAATGCGTAATTGCTATGTCAAACAACTTCTTATCTACCCTTGATCTTTCCTGATTTCCAATTACCCCCTTTTATCTTTTCTATTTTTTCTTTTTTTGGAATTACATCAAAAATAATAACCAACAAACAAATTATAGGGTAGTCTATGACTAATGTTGATAAAAATGTACTTATCTATATCGTATTTTAATATTTTTTAAATTTACAATTTAATGTTTAGGTATTCTGTACATTAGCAGTTTTTTTTCTATGTTTTAGAATTCCCAAAGATTTTCTTGCTTGACATACTTAAAAACTAATGATACTTTTGCCTCCTCTAAATGTAATGTCAATAGTGACATGTGTCCCACAATTTTCCTATTGACTACCTACAGAGTTGGGCATATCATAGTTACAAGTTAAGTAACAAAGTTACGTAACTCAGTTATTTTTGTAACTTGTAACTAAGTACTCATCTTAAGGTAACTGGTAACTTAGTTAAAGTAGTTAAAAATTTACCTGTAACTTTTAATGAAAGTTACAATTAAAAGTTACAATATGCTTTGATAAATCATTATTGTGACTATATAAGAGCAACAAAAAGAAAAACATGTTACAAATTTATCTGTCTTTGATTTCACATTTAATCTGGGTGGGTTTTCTGTATTGAGTGATTTTCATGAGACTATATATGATTCACCTTTTTTTTTTTTTTATAAATCTTTATTTAAACTGAATCAACAACCTTAGAACCACCGACAACAGGTAACAAGACCCCACCACCTCCCTACAAACCCAAAATGATATTCAGTTCCATAACTATAAGGGTGGTCAGCTATTAAGCCAAATTTATCAACCTGTATAGTATACAATACATTTTTATATTTTATTATTGATAAGCATTTAACATGTTAAAAAGCAGGCATTTGTGAACTTCAAATTAAATAGATATTGTCACCTCTATATTTCTCTATGCATTTATATCTAGCATTTAAATTAGGTATGATTTTAACATAGACATATTAACTACTTAAAGTTAATATGTCTATGGATTTTAACTACTAACTTTAATAGTTTGGTATTAAATAAACTTTCATAATAAAATCTTGGAAAAAATATTAATTAGGTATATATTTTAAAATATATTTTACTTATCATACTTACCTAGTGATTAATTATTGTGTTATTGATTTCTTTGTTATTTATTAGTTTTCCATTTTTATGTCACATTTCAGAATATTATTCGATTGACTAAAATTTGTTTATGCCTATTGTTTCAGGTTGGATAGATACTTGTAACTGTACTGAAGAAGATAATGTACTAAATAAAAAGATACTGAAGAACTGTTTGTGAGAAAATAATATACCTATTAAAATGGATTCTTCCCATTCATCTTCGTTTCTCAATATAAATATGTTAGGTAACATGTCGGAGTCTGAAGATGAATATAGAAATAAAAGTAATACTACCATAAATAGTGATAAAACTTCAAATAAAACAAAGTCACCCTTCCATCAAACTTCTAACAACGCAATCAAATATTTTAAAAAGCTTAAAAGAAAAACTTGCATTCATCATACAGAACCTAAACTTAAAAACAATGTTGTTACATCACCAGACCTAGTAAGGTCCTTGAATACTAAACGCACTTTATCTGAATTAAAAAATGATTTCAATACCAAGAAAAAAAAACTCAACTCTGATTTCATTGATTTAAATAAGGAATTTGAAAATACCTTTAAATCGTCTTTTAATAATGAAAATGAACCTGATTTGGAATATTTAAAATTTGTTATAAAGAGTGAAGATGTTTGTATTTCTCCCAAAGGTAAGAAACCAAGTCCAAGGTATGAATCTTATTCAAGTTTAACTAGTAAAAGCTTGTCAACTGTTAATAGCTCTATCAGCAATAAAAAATGTAACGAACAATTTGAATCATCAATATCTTCAAATTCTTTTGACAGTTATCAAATGAACAGTATAAAAGAGTCCCTAAAGCAAAAAACTGAGTCTATATTAAATTTAACAGAAACATTTGGAGATGGTGGTCTATATCATGTGCCAATTGTTAGCAAATATATTGATGATAGTCTGTCATTGTTTTCGTCATCTAGCAATGATCAAACTCGTTCATCATGTCATTCTGTAAATACAGAATCTCCGTCTTCACAAATAGAATTCACACCTAAACAGCCACTCTTAGAATCTGATGTTAGTTCAAGGAATAGTGATGACCCAATACCTCAAATACTGTCAAATGCTATAAGTGTTTCTGATCTAATTGAAGACAACAATAGTGATCAACAAAATCAAATGGTTGGAGAACAAATTTGTACATTAAATCATAAACATTCAGAGGTTAATAATTTAAACATATTTTCAGAAAATGTTAGCTCTAATGTACAAAACGATAGATTAGAATTGAGTGTGTGTGCGTCAATTGATAATGTTCACTCTGAACCACATGTTAGTGGCCGCAAACGTACCCCATTAAAAAATAATGATATAGATACTAGTCACATCTCTAAAAAACAGAAAAATCTAAGAGATAAAACATATCATTCCAATAGTATGATTACAAATTTTAATGAACTGCAATATCGTGAAAATAAAGATGATAATAATACAAGTTTGGTAGAGTTGCCTTATAGAGCATTGGTCCCTAGCTTTTTATCAAAATTAAAACCCAAGAATTCAAGAAAACTCTGTGCTTGTGGGATTACCATTTCAGAAACTCCTGAATATTGGAGTGAATTCTTTCACAAAACTTTACACCAGAATATTAATAAATTATGTTTTGTTGGTGAACTCCCAGAAAATGATGTCGTTCATACGACACATGATAATTTATCCTATAGAATTGTAATGTCAAGTGCAAACCATTACAATGACCAAAATATACAAAAGTGCATTACAAATGTAAATGATTATGTTTGTTTAGAGTATGGTATTTCCAAATTGAATAATAATTTATTAAAAAACTCTACCTATTTAGCAGTATTACCAAATTCGCAAGTAATTGGATTCTTAGAAGTAGAGCCTATACAAAATGCCTTCATACTTACTGACGAAGAACAATTTTCAGATATTGTTCCTGCCAAATATGGTGTGTCAAAGATTTGGGTTTTGATCAGATACAAGGATAAAAACGTCGATATTAACTTGTTAGAAACATTCCGCAAAAAAGAAAAACTTCAAAAGGAAGATTTGGCATTTACTCTCGGTGCTTGTGAAGGTGTACAATTTATAAAAAAATATATTGAAAAAGGAAATGTTTTAATTTACAAATAAACTAGTACTATATGTAACTACTGTCATTCACAGTGTTATATAACTAGTTATGATTTCAATTTGAATGTATTTTAGTTAATAATTCTTTTAATAATATTTATCAAAAAAAAGAAAAAAAAAAATTAACCAATATACCTGTAATGGAATGAAGAAAATTCAGGAATTATTTATAATTTTAGAAAATTAAGTGTGTATGAGAATGTTGTATTTATTTAGGTACCTATGTACGTGAACAATTTATTTTTATTAATCTAATTCGCTATTTAATAATATAAGTTTAGCGCTTAAGCATAAAATACATAATTTTACTTCCAAGTTCTTTCAATACAAAATTAGCAATAAATAATTAGGTACCAAAAATTGTTTTTTGTATGTATGTTATTTATATGTACTAGTGTTACCTAGTGGCAGTTTTTCGACTATTTTTATACACCGTTATGTTAGCAAAAATTTAATGTATTTAGGAATAATACTACAAAGTACATTTTAATATATTACCTGTATGGAGTCCATATAATAAATATTACATTGATCTTATTGAACGTGTTCAAAAAAATGTTTTTTATGTTGTAGCTTTTATATTCGATATTAATAACCGCAATTTTTTTTCAACTAGTTACCTTTTAACATCCTCACCCTTTTCTTCTAGACGTGAGTTAACTGATATGTCACATAGATGCTCTCAATTTATTAACTGTAGTATCCTTTTTAATGATGTCTCTATTTGTGCCCATTGTTCTGTTCCTACATTTTATGTGCCGTTATACAGCACCTTAACGAATTCTCTCATGCTTACAGCGATAGCATTATGCAACAGACATTCATTTAATGTCAGTTTTTTACATTAATATATTGGTAACTGATATTATGTTGTACTGGGTAAAAATTTTTTATGTTTTATTGTTTGTGTGTGCATGTACTTATATTTAATTTCTAGTTTCTTATTTATCTCGTTTTATTCTTGTGAATAAATTATTATTATTAATGAAAATAATTTTATAAAGTATTTGCCTACGCGCATGCACATGTCAAATGATCCGACCCCCCCTCGGCACGTATAATAGTAAATTAATATCATACAATTCTATGTTCTCAATTATTTTCATAAACTTTTAATTGATTTTTTGGACTACAGTAAGACGTTATCGTAATGTTTTATGTTGTCAGTTGTGACAGCGCAGTAATAATTATGAGAAGAAAACTGCCTCCAATGTTAAACTTCAATACTACATAAAAGTTGAGATTTTGGCTTCCAAATTTATTTTGTTTGAACTTTTTTTTGAAATTTGAATGATTTTTTGATTTATCAGCAAAAACAACTAAAATTGGAATATCGTCAAAACAATTGTCACCCATACTAGACTAGATTACAGTGCATTCTCTGAATCGTTTTTTTGAAATGCAATGATTTATCAGTTGCTTTCAGGTATGAAATAATACGTGCAAATCAAAACTTTGAAACCAATGACCCACCCAAAGAATTGATCCATAGATTACAATGGTACTGTTCTTTTTAAACTTTTGGTACAATTTAACACAGTATAATACAATTTTGTAATGTTTGTTCACCCTGATTTGTATAATATTCTTGTAGCAATTCATTCGCTACAACTAAAAAAGAAAGATAAAGATGATTTATTTGGTCGGACCCCCCCAATGAAAAATTCCTGGTTGCGCCACTGGTGATTGCTCATAGTTTCAAACAGTATTTTTTTACACCAAAAATATTGTTCACGACTCATCATAACTTCATTGTAAATAAACTTCTTCTATTTATGAAAACTTATATTATATGATATTTTTCTTTATCAGGAAACTACTTTTTGATTTTTTCAAAATTTCACCTAAATGAATTACGTTTAGAATCATTAAAACTGTCTTGTTTAAAGGATTTTGCAATTAACCTTCTGGTATCTGAGTAAAAACAGAATAGTTAACAAAAAAACTATTTCCTTGAGAATTTAATGTTGAGTCAAAGTATGTTTTCAGAATGAAAATTGTACCGTTTCTGGTGTAGAAATGATACACAAGCTGTATGACATGTTTTTGATTTTAAATTCAGTTGGTATTCAAGTGGCTTAATAAAAGAGGTACTTAAAAAGAGGATACAAATTTGTGATCTTATATTAATATACATTTTTTAGTACACATTATTATTTTTTTTTTTTTCTATATTATTTGTACCTATCTAACAATAGCTGTTAAATATGTTTTGGTCGTACACAGGTTATATAAATACAATGTATGGTTTGTTTGAAGAACAATATTACCTACATTAAACACAACAAGAATAGGCACTGACTATTGAAATTGAAATTATTATTGTAAAACACCTATGTTTATGAATTAGGAATGTGATTTTAAAGCGTTTGTAATAAATTTTTAATTTAGGAGATAAGTATAGTGTACATTTTTATTTATTTAAAACACATAATTTTCAAGAATATAGCTACAACGAATTATAAGTGCCTACGATTTAGTGATAAACTCTGAATTGTATACCGAGTAGGTACCATAGAAAACATTAAAAATATTTAATTTATTTTTAACACAACATTTAAATCGAGTTCTTTCGTATGATTTCGTGCGCGGTTTCTAAATTTTAATTATTTTCGTAATAATAATATTTTTAATTTAAGTAGCTTTAAAAGATTGTACACGAGTAGGTGTTTAATATTAATTGTATTATTTTAATACCTATGTATACTCAGAGACGGGCGAAATCAATTGATTTTGAAAATCAAAATCTTTTTTTAACGATTTTTAAAAATCAATTCAATAATTTTTAGCACAAACTAAAATCAACAACTAATTTTTACATAATATATACGATGGTTTGTAGGGACCAAAGTTGGTGACGCCTATATTATATTTCCTTGTCAATACGTAACGTATGTTTTTCGGTGTTTGGAGACCTGACCGCGGTTATCACCGCAGATATCTGTGGTTACCGCTTAGCGTTATTATCACTTTTACCAAGGGTCGGGTATAAAACATTTTTCTAACCGTAATTATATTATATATTTTATATATCTATGCGTAAAATACGTGACAACAGCCAATTTTAGAAAAAAATTGCTTATAAAAATGTATGTAAAATATAAATATAAAAGTAAAATATCATCATATTAATATATTATATAATTAATATATATATATATATATATATATATATATATAATATCATTTTATTATAATAAAATTTGATGTTATCATACGTATTCGGTATTACGTTAACACAGTCGGGGAAAAGAAAAACCACAGAACAACCAGAAGGCTCACTTTTCTTGAATTACACGGGTTCTTGTGGGGGATAGATTTGCTACACCCGTTGGGATATATCAGTGTGGCCTGCACAGAGATAATAATTAATTGTACAACCACATAATATCCTGTGGTACCATATTACAACTTATCGATACAATAAATATATTGTACAATAATAATCAATTGTCACGGAAAAATATAATGATACATCAAAAATGTGTAGAATCAGTTTCAGCAGCAAAAGAGAATTTTTAACTATTTACAAATCCCGGCTACACTGATATCCAAAACATTTTTCACTATAATTTCTGAGTTCTCGTTAAAGTGAGCCTTTTGGTTGTACAGTGGTCTAATGTCATCAGTATCGTTGTACGCGTTAGGTTTCCGACTTCCGTTTGTGTAAAATAACTAAAATAATTACTTCGTTTTGGTTAAATTAATTGGTGTGAGCTGTTTTTCTCGTGACGACATAATGCCACCAACACGGAGTGGTAAACGGTTATGTAGATTTACAGAAAAATTGCTAAGTGAATTCACGTTTTTGAAAAAAGTTCGTGTGCACTGCGCGATTTGTTCATTTTCCGTCAGTCGTGGAGATCTGTCGGGCTGATATAACCGACCATTTAAAAAGAAATGAACATAAAACGGCGAAACAAGCGGCTGCGTCCAGTTCAGTCAGTAATTATTTTACACCTTTAAAAGCAGATGAGAACACATTAAAACTAGCAGCAAATGAGGTAAGTGGAAATTTTTGTATACCTTACAATATTTCGCGTTCTCAGAGTTTAATTCAACGACGTGTACATCTACCGTAATCCGTAAGCTATTTGACGATATTACGTATATTACGTAATAGTTTTACACAAGTTTCTTTTTTTCCCGCTTAGAATAATCAGTAGTATTGAGTAGTGACGTGCATATTGTGTAAATCTGATGTTATGTTTTTATAATCGTGCACGAAGTCAGTTTAAAATGTGTACTTTGTGGCGTGGTTTTCTGGTTAAAAACCGACGAAAATATATATGTATTTTGATTTGGTTTGTGTAAATTTTTATTATTTACATAATACAAGGATCAAACGTAATTTCCGCTACAAAAAAAAGGCCGATTTTTTGTATAGTAGGTAGCATAAATAGAAATAAGCTTACATTTTTAAAAATGTGTAACTCGTGTAAAATCGATAAAACGGAATGGATGACACGCCAACGGGTTTGCCTATCCACAAAACGTAACTTGTGTATGAAAATATACAATATTTTAAAGCGCATGTACATAAGATTGCCTATACACAACGTTAAAGGCAAGAGTTTGCCCCTGTCCAAGATATTTTACGGCGCAACCTATCCTTCCTTTTGAGCCGATCGGTAATGTTAATTATTGTTCCAAACCACGGAATGACATTTCAACTTATTAATTGAACTATTAGGCGTGTACATAACTTTTTATAATTTTAAAACTTATACGTATTGTAATATTTTATTTTTAATTACCGCGTGCCGGACTGACACGTATCTACAATTCAAAATACAGATGATGAATGGATTATTTCATATCGGGAATTCTAGCGTTCACATGTGGTAAAAGAGGACGCTTTCTCACTGTGATCAGAGGTACAAGTAGGGCGAAGCGGTCACTGTAAGGTAATTTATGATCTCGAAATTAGGTTTTTAGGTGTTTAGGTCAACAAAATGTCGGACGGTAGACGTAGGTTGATTCGTTAAAAATGATTGTTTGCGAAATAAATGTTATATTTTTGCTTATGCTTATTCGATCACAGTAACGGTTTTTAAGTTACGTATGAACGTGGCCACTTTGCCTACCCCCACGAATAGTGAATTCATAAAAAACTATTTTTTTTTTTTTTGTACAATACCATATTGTCCGTGGTTATAACCGAAAAACAAGAAAGATTAGACTCGTAGTGTAAAAATTTGTTTTTGGATTCTGAGCGTTACCGAGACGACGGTACGTTATTTGAAGCGTTTTTCGAAATTTTATCGGAGCCAAAAGCGAACGCGTCAAAATTTTCGAAATTGTTCTACTTGAAATTATATTTATACACGACGTCAAGAAGGGTTTTTTTTATGAGTTTACTGCCGATCGTCTTTAACGGAACGTTGAAATTTTCGAATTTACACGCATTTTCAATAAAACGACTGTTTGTGCCGTTAACCTCTCCCCCAGTCGGACACTACCGCAGCAGAGTCGCGTCCTGATTACACACGTGCACCGCTCGATTTATATAAAAAAATTTTTTTGAAACGTCGCGTAAATTAATTGAACGACGTATATTTCGTTTCGGCGAAAAACGGTGCAAAACGGTGTCGCGGGTGAGAATAATAGTCTAGTCCCCCCCGGATACGCGATATTATACTACTCTGCAGTTATTATTGTTTAAAGCCCCAAACAAACGACGACGACGACTTTTGTATGTTCTACACACAGCTGTACTACACAATACGAGAGATCGTGAAATATAGCGTTATTTCAGTATTATTTCAGCGCTTTTTCTTTTTAAACGCTCGCATTTCCCCTGCAGCAGTTCCTCTCCTCCGACGACGACGACACCCACAGTCCCGGCGTACGCGCGGCACACGCAGTACTACTATTGTAACGTACGCATCGCCGAAGAAGCTCTTGGGTGGGTGGGCCGGAGGGGACGGTTGGCTACTCGCGCCGCCGGATTTTTTTTCTTTCTTATTTTTCTTATTTTTTTTTTTTTGGCCCGTCTTCTTTACGAGCTACTACTATTACTACCATAACTCGGACCGGCCGGAGTGTAATTTTTTTTTTTTCCCCGTCCGATTATTTTATTTCGGATAATATGCATCTCGCATTGTTGTTTCCGTTCCGGTCTCCTCCAGTCGCGCTCGGCAAAAACAAAATAAATTATGTTTTCACGTACGTCGTCGTCGTCGTCGTCGTTTTGTAGCCGCGTTTTCGTTACACATAAAAGCGTGTCGTCACAAAATACGAACGGTTATTATTTACGGTATACGTGCGGCGGGACGTGCACGCAACGTTATTTTATCCGATGCATTTTACACCACGTAGATCGCGGTGGCCACAGTGCGGTCCGGCAGTGTGCGAATGGGTTTTTAAAACGCAGTCGGGAAAAAGTCTGCAAGGGGATTTTGTAATTTTTAAAAAATCAGTTTTTACTGTACGTCAATAAGAACGGTAGTAGATATAATCGACCTGGTTATCGGGTAGTGGCGAAAAATAAACCGTTACCGCGCGAGAAAACACGTTAGTTTCACGCGGCTGTCAATTTTGAAGACTTCCGAATTCGCAGACGCCCCTCAAAGCGCCATCACATATCCTTCGTTGGAGGTACTGAAAAATCGGAGCGTTCCTCGTGATGTACCCTTAAAGTTGTTCACGGGGGGTGGGGAAAAAAAAAGACAACACGATCTTCGCTGCGCTCAGAATCTAAAAATTACGAAACGGAGTTAAGTCACGTTAACTTACTATTGACGCGTTCGTTATCGGCCGCAGTCGCAGTTCTATACACGTGTTAGAAGAACAATCAATACTGCCGCGAATACGCTTTTAAGACGGTGTTTCCCAACCTGTGGTCCGCGGTCCCGAAGAATTTTTTTCTCGAAAATTATCACTTCCATCGTTGGTATCCAATGCGTTTTTCCTCTCTCTATGAGCAATATTCGTCGGAGAATCGAACGCGACCGGTCAAAGAAATGCAATCACGAAAATCACCATTAAGTAGATAATCTAGTTTGGTAAAACAATAAAAACATAACGTAAAGCAGGTAATAAAAATCCAATTTTTATCGATTTTGCGTATTCTTGTCAATGCGAGAGAGAGAAAAAAAAAAAAATCTTCCTCCACGACCTATTAAACGTTATTACCAAAGTGTTCCGGACGACCGCGGCTGGCGTGAATCTAGAAATCTGAATTCTCGATTTTCGTACAGACCGAGCCATACGATCATATTAGATCGGTGTCCAAAAAAAATTGGGTTAAATTCTTCAATCCCCTCGTTGTATCCGCTGCATGTTAGATACCTGGGATATTATACGTTTTTTCTTTCTTTCTTTAAAGCCATTACGAAAAGTATACTTGAGCACCCGGTACACCAATATGTGTACAATATGTTTTATTTATGCGATATAAAAAAAGTACGGACAGTATTCTTCGCTCCGTGTTATATCCAGAATTTAAAACGAATAATGGAACGATGAAAGCCGGCGTTTAGGTACTGCACTTGCACCGCGCGATGAAATCGATTTAATAACACATAAGTGTTATGAAATGCGACGCGATCAAAGGGTCCGAGAATAATGCGAGTACGAAAAATACGAATAATAATACCAGCAGTAACCTACCCGTGCAGTGTGTGCATTTTACAGTTCGTCATAGTACGTCGTTGTATAATTTTGTGACGGAACAATAACATTGTGTCATGTGACACCGCATCTCGTAGTGTTAAAAATCGTAATTTTATTCATTAATTCAAACGCAGCGTGTTGTTCATATTATATTATAGGGCCCGGATTTCGACGCACTGAAAATCGTTGAAAAGTGCTCTAAAAAAAAAAAAGAGCTAAAAATGCATTTTACCGGGAAAACGCCCTTAAAAAATGACGTAAATTTTTTTATTAAATTATTGATTTATCGGGTGATTTATAATGTTTTAATTTTATTAAAAAAAAAAAACTGAAAATCGAAAAATTTGACTTGCGACGATGGATTCGACTGAAGGGCTGTATTTGACTGATCGACTGGTGGCTGTATTAATCTAAACATACCAAATAATTATATAATCATTATAATATTATAATGGTACATATTATACACCAGTTAGTCATTAAATTAGTCAACAAAGATAAAATTTGAAATGAAATGCTGAAGAAAAAAAAAATATTGATAATACGAGTATTCTAATAACCTGACTTTTTTCTTTTAAGGGTTAATAACACTTATTGAATATACATGTTTTTCTTGTCATTATTGAGAAGTATAATTCTAATCAAACCTTATATAAAAAAAAAAAAATGGTCCTTGTTACGGCACTGGTACGGGTGTATTTTGCATAAAAGAATAGAGGCCGCGGTTACACCGCGAGAATCAGTGCGCTCTGTATAAGCGGCCAGCGCGATAGGATTTAAAAAATATTATAATATTGTGTACGTACAGACGGGATTTACGAAAAATAATAGCGGTTGTTCAATGTTCTTAAAAGATATAAATTAAAACGTAAAAAAAAAAAAAATAAATTATCGGGGCTAGGAATCGTTTGCGCGTCTGCCAAAGCAATCGTTATAATTCACATGGACTCCATTACCCGGTTACATATTATTATTATATATAGTATGTGCGTGCAGTGTGTGTACAGAACGTTCAAAAAGCATTTCGAACATTTTCATCATTGGCTACTCAAAAGTGCAAAAAATGAATCCGGGTCCCAGTGGAATCGTATGTATATCCTTTGAACAATCGTACCGTGGGAACTATTATAGAAAGAGAGAAAATCTCCACGCGGTGATTTCCCCGGACACATTTTAGCTCTTTTATTATTGCTATGTATTATTCTAGTCTAATAGACTTTCATAGAATAAAACTTTCCTCATTTTCCTGGGTAAATTAAAATTTTATTGCCTAAACTTTCCCAGACGAGTTCAACGAATTCAATAAAATATTCGCAGATACGTTTTATCTCCTAGGGCGTACTCATATGAAAATCCCAGGAAAATTATGAAGTGTAATATTAAACTGGCCGGTGATAATAGGATATTATAAACATATCCCCTAATTACCTCTCTTAGGAAATTAACACTCCCTACGTAAAACTCTTCTAGAAAATATTACCCACCCATACTCTAAACTGCTGCAGTCGAGAGAGGGAGAGTGAGATTTTCCTAGAAAATATAATCGCCGTAGGTACGGTAGGCGTATACGGTGTACATCTCACACCATCGATGAAATGTAAGCGACTTCTACCGTCTTCGATGGTTTTAAATAACGGTATATATATAATCACAAATAGCAAATAGGGATGATATGTTATACGATTCGTGAGGGTTTAAATTTAAATCACATAGTAATAACATATCAATAATATAATTTTGAATTTCTGAGCGTTAAAAAAAAATTTCATTTCAATCGTGTTGAGTGGAAAAATATCTGACATCCAAAACTCAATGGTAGTTTAGTTAAACGTGGTCGGCTATGTATGTATGAAATTAGTTGATGATCGCTTTGCTTTAGACGGGAGCCGCGAGTGCGATTGAGTTTCAAACCGCTGCCTCCATTAGTTATTCATGTGTTTTTGTTTTTTCAAGACTCGGAATGGGTTTATTTAGGATAATTAGACTTATTGGTCTATTCCGAAGGTTTATTATGTGGTGCGCTGGCGTCCTCTCGACATTCCTGATGTGGACAAAGGTGGATCGAGCGTATTTCTATGTAGATAAGAAGATTTCTGATGCTTTTCGGGTCTCGTGTTTTTAATTTTTATGTTGAGTGAGTCGACGAGGATGATCGATGCAAATGTGTATAGTGTTTACAGAAAACTTAGTGAGTTTACGACCGAAAATGTAAAATTAAACAGCCATTGTACGTAATAAATCTTTCATTGAAAAAATTTGTCGTTTCATCTTTGAAATTTGGATACATACACATACTATACGCATAGTACCTATTTAATTATCGAGTTTTTTTTTTTGTTTGAACCATAAACATATTTAGTGTAAGTAGTCATAGTAGATACCACCTACTGTAATATGGTCTTTGGATGCGTATTTGTAAAAGAGTTGTATCGTAATATAACCTATAAGGTTTCGACTGTTGCGCTTGTGCTTTACGAGTTTCTATGACCTTTAACAGTATCCTATAATATTATATTGCGTTTATATGCGAAAAAAATATGTTTATCATAATAATTTAATGTTTTCAGTGCATGACTTGAGGAGGGTGTTTTTTTTTTAAAATTTTTTTAGCCTACCCCTTCTAACTTGGTCCCACTATAGGTGGATATTATTAAAAAAAATTGTATTTTTATTTAGCTGTGTTCTACTATTTTTTTTCTCCAAGTCTAGCGCTGACCGTTTTAGTCGCGCAATTATTTTGAAAATACCAGCAGTACTGTGTGTAACAAGGGATCGAGGAATTAGAACGGGAAAAAAGGTGTTGAATACTTAAGTTTTATACAAAACTAAGGCAAACGTTTTACTGCTAACAGATGTTTGTTTTATTCGTCCTATACATGTATAATATAATTATTATATAATATCAGTATAATAATTTATAATACAACAATATATATATATAAATCCTACAATAATAATTAAATAATATTACAAATAAAAGCACTTATCGTATAGTAGCAAGGTAACAACGCTATAATAAAAAGAAAGAATAAAACTAAAAACTAAACACAATATTATAATACTAATTTATACCGTAAATTTTTATAATGCGTCGTGCAAATGAAAGATTCGTATATGATAAATAATACACAGATCGCACACGAGGATTTGACGATTTCACGCGGAAATCGCGTCAAATTTCCACGATATATACGTACACACCTAGTTTGTGTGTGCACATTATTTTATCGTAATTATTATATTGTCTCAAAGTAAAAAATAGTATAGTCGTAAGAAGTACAAGTAACCAAAGCTTGTATGTATAGTATCACAATGTGGGCAAAATATTTTTTTTTTTTTTTTATTTTTTTTTAACAAAATGTACACATCAGGCTAATAATAGTGTAATGTTTATATAAATATCGTTATATACAATAGGTATCATGTTCGTTTGTGTGTAGAAATATCGTTTATTACAAAAAAAAAAAAAAGAACTATACCTGTATACAATATGTATTCGTAGAAAAATGCGTGTTGAAATTAAAGAAAAAGAACTTTGCAAACGTTCGTTTTTGCTTTGTAACAATATGTAATTATAATATTATGTTGTTTGATTTGAATTAATCACGTTTACCGTTTTTCGTTTTCCCCGACATAGTCCCCATACAGTCAACACCATACGGACAGTAAAAATTCGAGAGAAAAAAAAAGATATAAAATAATAAAAAATATATAAAATAATAACACTATGCATCGGTTTCCGGACGGGAGTAGAACTAGCTGCTGGTATTAATAGGTGCGCGTGTTTTTCGAATTTAACAATAATTAATGCTATCGTTGACGCGGGTAATGAACGTGTTAATCGGTTTATCGTTTTTAAAACGTAAAATGTTCTCGTTTGTAGGTTCTTTTTTTTCGTCAAACGAAATTAACAATTTGAAATTTTTTCGTAAAAACACCCCACGTCAGCGCGACACGGATCCCCGATAAAATTATTATAAATGACAATAATAAAACAACAGCAACAGTAACGATTGTGACAATGAGTAGAGAGACCGAAATTATACGAGCTAAAAATAATGGCGCTAAATATGCAGACTACGACGGTAAAATGTATAAATTATGCGCCGATATGCTCTGCAAAAACATTCAAAGTATACACTTTTATGAAGAATATGTAATGCGTACGTCATTTATAAAAGTTTTTAACCGAATAAAAAAATCAACATTTTTTTATTTTTTTTATTGAACAAATCGTCAAAGCAAATTACATGTATATTTTGTTTTCATAAATATAAGTTCAACCCACACAAATATGGACCTACTCTACGTATAGAAACTAGAACGTAACGTTTGATTTAATCTAAAAATTTCTAAAATATTTACTTGTATAATATCGTTTTTAAACATTCAAAATATGTATTATTAATGCTCATCGAATAATACTCGGTATAATACGTACATATATTGTATAGTATTATGAATTTATTGTTGATCGAACGTCATTATTCACCGCATTTATTCTTATTCTTATTGAAAATCGTTATATTTTTCGGAACGACGAAATATGTTATATAGTTCGACCGTTTATATATTAGCCCGTATTTGCGAGTTGGTGCGAAAAGTGCGGTTTTTCTCGAAAAGGCGTTATTTTCGCCACGAACTGTTTTCTCAGTTTTTATATCGATTTGCTTTTAAAATATTTGAACAGAAACCAATTTTTGTACATTATAATCACGGTCCTTATGTGTAAGCACTTACTTTATAATATGCTAAAATAACAAAATACGTACATGCCCCCAATTCTTGAAACACGCATATTATTATGTTGAGTGTGCAAACTGTGTTTAAGTGCAACCGTGTTTAAGTATAGAATGTGGAGAATTTTACCTCGGGTCAAATTTATGAACGTCCCTTCAAATTGTTTTTTTTCTGACATGATGGTTGTGTGGGGCGCGAGGGACGCTCAAAAAGTCTACACATAAATGACGGTCCTTCATACTTTGACTTTTTTTTTTTCAAATTTAAGTATTGCGAATGAACATGCATTTGAAAATGCAATTGCAAAATATGCGTCTATATTAATCGAGTATCGTAATAAAATAAATAACTAATAATATAAATCCGGTCTCTATAAGTATACGTTCTGTAGTCGAGACGCGTCGGACATTTTGCGGTCGTTTCGCGTTTTTTGCCGTCCGCGCGCGAGGACGTGAGACTGCATCGACCAACGACGATTATCGCGAAATTTTAGAAAAACAACAAAACAAAAAAAAACAGTTCAACATTTATACGCAATAGATACCCGCAAGACCGTTAGTGAATTCGTGATTTAAAAAAAGAAAAAAAACGCGTTCAGAAAAACCGTTAAGAGCGGCACCCATCACGTATTTCGTGAACGTAACGGAATTTTATTATTATTATTTTTTTTTTTTTCCAAAAGATAACTTAATCCGTGACACGGCAATTTTAGTTCGAGCGCGTATTTTTAGTTCGTTGACGTGGATAAATTTGAACGGTTTTTGATCAGTGTTTTAATTCTGTGAAACCGCGGAGTCAAGTTTTTTTAAACGTACAATATATATATATATATCACGTACTGCAAAAGACGCTGCGTCACAGATAAAGTTGTCCACGCGCAAAAAAAACAAAAATGGCTGCTATGTTATATTTATAAACGTTTAATATCAAGGGCGGGCAAAATGAATTTTTTCCGTCTTAAGTCAACCAAATCGTTTTTAAATCGAGTGAAGCGTTGAAAGGTGTAATTGTTATTTTGATTGTTCATTAATTAGGTTACGACTTGTACATTTCAAGTTAGTATACAAATAAGGTTTTTTAGTAGATATTATTTGTTTGTTCGACGTGTTCGACGATAGGAATGATATCCAAACAAACATGTTATTATAATGTCATACACGCAATATTGAAACGAACAAAAATAAATTACGTTATCGTTTAAAGGTATAACTACGGAAAAGAGTAAACTCGAGTTGATTTACAACAATATAAGCAGAACGTTACGAGTTGAAAAGATCAATTTTTCAGCACGATTTCAAACACATTTAGGGGATTTTTTTTCGCCGTCTATTACACCCTAATCATAGGAATACACACTGACCGGTAGTTGCCGCATTGTACCGATTCATCTATACATAATTACGGACGCTGAAAACCGATTCGAATTCGTCGCACAAAGTCCACTCGAAAACGACTCGAGAAAGAAAAAACAAACATTTTGACTTTTAATTTTTGGAAAACTCGAGGCAAAAGAATGAAAATCGTTCGATACAAACGTTTTCAAGTAGACTTCGTGGCGAATTCAAATCAATTTTTAGAACCCTTATATCGTGCATCATAATGGATGTATTAGATCAATCTGTACGTTTGGCAAGGTATTCCTGTGAATCGAAAAAAAAAAAAAAAATTCGCGGCTCCCACGAGTTGATGGACGAATTTCAACGTATTTATTTGAACGCATCCGTAATATATTGATTGCGATTCACATCTAGAGCAGTAAACGTACGTATTGGTTATAAATTTGCCGATTTTTATTTTAGTACGACTTACTATCATACCTTCGGAGACGTGTGCAGTTTAAAATAATAATAATCGTAGCGGGGATAAACGACGAATTCAAATTTTATTTGGAACAAATAACAAAAAAAAAAAAAGGACCTATAGTTGTTATATGAACGTATAATATCCGTGAACTGTAAAAATACCAACGTACTCTCGACTCTTGCAGTTCATACAGCTGTCTGGTGTCACACTGCAAAACAAAACGGTGTCATATGTTGATCGCAAAAAAATGTCAAGTAAACATTAATTTCAACACTTATTATAGAAAATAAACTAATTTCGTGGATACCCACGTTGCGGTGTATTAACTAGAAACACGGCGTGCGTTGCGTTTTCAACCGAGTATACAAAAACAAAATATACTATTATTATTATCGTCAGTACAGTAAACTGCGTAACTCTCCTCGAAAACTGATAGTAATTCATCGACAAACACCGTTGAACGAGCGTGTACAATATTATTTTTCACCCGAATTCAGTTTGGGCGGGTTTGTTGTACACCGAAGCGCGAAGAAAAATGATGTTGGCGAAAACGAAATTAAGTATTTATATAATATGTATTGTGTTGTTTTGACCGTAGGAAGTGCGTTTTAGTCGACTTACGCACGTTTACTCTTATAGGTTTTATACAATAGAACTCGGAACTGTTTGTTTGCACAGCAATAATTCATAACAATAATAATAATATGTATCCATAGAGAAATCCAACGAAAAACATAAATAATAATCGGATGCAATACGGATGGATGTGTTTGGCGAGCGGCGAAAAACGGCAGCTGAGCGTATTGTTCGTGAAAGTACCGCCATGTGTGAAAACGGCGAAAACGTCGGCAAAACGCTTAAAACGCGATTCGACACTTATAAATATTGCCGCTGGGCATCAACTCGTTAAAAGTTAAAATTTAAAAGTCAAGTTAATTCATTAACTAATTTTTTTCGTCAACACAACGAGTTGATCTGTAATAATTTTAGGTTTTTTTAAAAGACTATTAGTGAGTAGATTTCAAAAGAAAATAAGAAAAAAAAATTCTTTCAAAAGGAGGAATTAATGTGTCGTACTATATACCTCCTATTATAGGTACAAAACCGCGCGAGTTAAAAACACAAAACACTATAATATTTAAGTAAAAATTTTCTTGTCAGTTAATTAGTAATTTGATAAATTGTAGAGTTCACTTTTTGTTTTTACGATTTTACTGTAGACTGTTAACGAGTTAAAAGTAAAAGTTTCACAGCATTGAGTTAATAACGACGGCCTAGTCGCGAATTATTCGCGTTTTGAACGCATTTTATCCGGCGTTTTTTTTTTTTTTTGTACAACATACGTTTGTTAAAGAATCGCCGCGGCAAAACAACGATTTTCGGGGAACACGCGGCCGAAAGCGTTTACGAGATAATTTTTTGAATACACAAGAAAAAAACGGTTTTTTTTCCCTCTCGACGCCGCCGCAAGAGTGCTTCCCGGAACGAAAATAAACGAGAATTTTCGGCGGAGAGAAAAAAGTGTAAAAATAATCCCCGTTTTTTTTTTTTTTTGCCCCCCAGGTACGGTTCGGAGAAGTCGCTTTTGAAAAGCTGCTGGCGACGAAACGCGGCGTTTGTCAGTTTTTCGATAAATGAAAAAATGAAATATGATATAGGCGTTATAGGCCGCGCGAATACTTAATCGGTAAGCGCGTTTTTTACCGCACGCTAAATACCGTGTTTTGTACCGCGGCGTTTTTCATACAATAGCGGTTGTGTGAAAAAAAAAAAAATGGAAAAATAAATAAAACGACAGTATAGAGATTAGGCCTGGGGGGTTTTCACTTGGCCGGAGAGCACATTAATCCATTGAAACGTCAAAACGACGCGAAAGATTAATTATCATCGAAACCTCGCGATATCGTCGCGTAACACCACCACCACTATCTTTATATTTTTCTCAGCGGCACGCCGGCGGTGATGTGTTTCGATAAACGAGGGTCGGATGGAACGTCACCGCGGATATTACGACGTATTTATTATCACACGCTTCCGGGTTGACGGTACAGGTTTTTCAAAACGATGGAGGAAAAATGAAAATTAAAATCCCAAAAAAAAAAAATGTCGATCCCAGCAATTACTACACGCTGCACGTCGATAAATTATGTTTAAAATCTAAAACGCGTTACGTGTGATTTCTATTTGTTAAAAACTTTCGAATTATCCGCACGCGGAGAGAGCTGGGTCCAGGGTAGAGAATTTCGACGGGGGGTTTTTTTTTTTCTTGTAATAAACGATTTCCGATAACGCAATAGTAAATAGTAATTATTGCTAAGGCTGGGCGGGCTGACGCGTGAAAAAAGTTAAATTAATTTTAATTTGGAAAGGTCAACTTATTAGATTTTCCAAAAAAAGTGTATTAGTGACGAGAAAATTTCAAAAGAAAATACGAAAAAAAAAAAAAAGTGGAGGTAAAACGTCGCGGGGTAGGTGCGAAACGACGTAAAACGAACCGTTGCAATACCTACGTTTATTTTAGAACGACGCGATCTTCGTATTTTGTTAGTTAGCTATTTAATAGGTGATGAAAATCAATTTTTCGACATGACGTATCGTCAACTAGCCCAGCCTCGATCTTAGCTTACAACATAATATTATAGGTAAATAACATCGTAACATAGGTTTTACTGCACACGCAATCTTCATACAGTATTTAAATGTATACACGTATATAAGAGATCACAGAACATTTTTTTTTTTTTTTCTCTAAAATATAAGATTGTTTTACATAATATTATAGGTCGTTCTAACGTATTACCACCGTCGTAACAATAATTAGACGTCGTATAAAAAACGGCTGTTAAATAATTTAGAATCTATATACGTGTAATAGTATATGACGTGTATAATATACATATTACATATTAATGTAGCGTATTAATATTAGTATAACATAATATAACGTATTATATAATTAATAATATATTACACAAATTATAGGTGTATAGGTGTTACAGAACAATTATTATCATTGTTGTACTACGTGTTTATACATGTACGTAAACGTATCTAATTCAGTATAAAATAAATAATAATCTTAATTTATAATTTTCAATATGTAATTATTATTGAACGCGGAATGCTGCAGCGCGCGGCGCGTATATAAACGGACCGGGTTTTGAATCGTTCATATTTTTTTAATTTCGCTAAAACTCGGTACAATGTTATTCGAATATTTTTATATAAAGCGTGCAAACGCGCGTAATTTTGGTCAAATTAATTCAGTAGTAGTTTTTTTTTATTTCCGAACGATATACGCGATTACGATACGGACCGCTACAAAAACTATACAATAATATAGTGAAAAATATATTCACGGATCCTTATTGTAAACGAACCTAATGTAACAAGTTTCGTTTCTAAAAGTGAAAAGAAAAAAAAAATCGTTTCATTTAACAGCTGATGTACACTATACGAGCGTGTTTTTTTTTTTTTTTTAACTTGCATTTAGCGTTGTACGATTGGCGTTCGAATAACTGCGGTCGGAAAATAAAAAGTGTTTTGCAAAACGTAAGCTATATGTGGTTAGTATTGTATGGTGTGTTTATTAATTTTCAAAACCAAAAATTTGACGTTCATGTAGAGCTGTCGACCGTATATCGATAGAGTACTTTGACGGATTAGAAATTGTATTTCCCGAGATCGAATTTTATGTAATTTTTTCATTACGAATTTGATAAACAAACACATATATATTATCCGATAGGTCTGACTACCCCTACATTCTCTTCATTCCCAAATGCGTCTTTGCAGCGTCGTCTCTGGCTGTCAATAATACGTTTCATTTGGCGACGTTTTGTGTACTGTGCATACAATTTGCTCTGCTCGTCAAAAAATAAGTAATTTTCGTTGAACTTGCGAACAAGTGCAACGCCGAAAGATTAATTTTCACTATGTACAAGCAAAGCGTCAAACAATTAGTACAACATTATGTTGAATCGAAGGCCGGCAATAAACGAGTTAAAAAATTGCGAATTAAGTCAATTTTTTAACTTGACGGATTACTACTTTTAGCAAAAACTAATTCCGCAACCTTAGTAACGTCTATTTTTTTTTTTTTTACAGTTTTAATCGTTTCGTTATAAAGTAAATTAGCCCGATTAGGATTCAATTTTCGCGGTCGGCACGAAAAATAATTGTAATTTTTTTTTTTTATCAAACCTAATCGAGTTGATAATGTTGATATTGTTGATCGATTTGACTTCCGTCTTTGACAACACATAACCGATCAACTCGAAACGTTTCTAACTCTCGGTTATATAAATCAAAATAACTGGGATTGACAGGCCAAGTGGGAAAACAAAATCCGTTGACTTTCCTCGATTTGATCGTGATACGTTTAGCTGGATCGAATGTCGTCGTTCCGAGCATATAACACGATAACTTTTGCGTCAGCGAGTTCGGTTTACGAGATTTCACTGGGATAAAACCATAAACGGGCCGAAAAAAAGAAATTTTAATATCGCATAGTGTAATATTATTGTGTTTCAGCAAACGGTGTATTTATTGTGCTCTATGTGGTCGATACGAATTTTGCCTAGATTCGTGTTTTCATATGGTCGTTCGGAATATCGAATATTTGTCGCTGTTTTGAGAGCAGTTCGACGGGGGTGAAGGTGATTGTCGATTGGGGTGCGAGCCCCTCAGGATCCTGGTTTAAGCCGGGTGTTTTTTTTTTTTAAAAATATGTTTCGTTGTCAAAAATTCGAAGGACTATTTCGAAGACCGCCGCTGTTGGAGATCGTACAGTAGAGTAGAACGATATAAAAAAACAGGCCGCGTTCTTGGCCTACAGTTCGCGTACCTAACAATATACTATTAACGATCCTGTACTTAAAAAAACAGAGTGAAAAATTGTAATTATTATTAGTTTTAGTTTAATATACAACATGTATATAGTGATTATAATACAGCAAGGCGTTCTCGATAATGTAGTTAAAATTATATATTATAAATTATTGTGTGTTTAAACGAACGTCGGTTATGACCGAGGTGTGTTCGTAGAGTAGAGGACTTGTAGCAGTGTAAAAAACGAATATGTAACATTTATTTGAGCACAGAAATAAGCATATTTTATCGGTTTTTATTTTTTCGTTATTTTGTACTTATTTGGATATTTTTCTAGCCTGACAAGCATAATCAACAGGGTGGTTTAATTGAAGATTTTTTTTTTTTTGCGTGTTTAGTATGTATTTTGTACAGTTGTCTCTGCTTTATAGTTTATACTGTTACGGTTTTACTCTGAATAGATAAATATGTTCATGAAAAAAACTAATCGGTCGCGATGCAACTGTGCGTTTTAATCGGAAATTGATTTGAAGACGATTCGCAAATCCATTCATATTTACTGCAGTTTTGACTCGGTTTTGCGTGACCAGAAATTTTTTTTAGAACAGTGTCCGACAATTTGGAATATTATGTATATATTTTTTTTATGATATCCGTTTGACCTAATATTCATTTGTTCTTGATTCACACACATGTTATGCAATTCAATCATTTAGTTTTACTATAGACTCGATGTTTACGAACTTTGAAGTTTTAACTGAAAACCCAACGGTTCTACGTCATTTTTAATGGAAGTATAACACAACCATATAATACGGTCGTTAAATACGTTTCAAAAAAATAAATACAGGATACGTCTTGTGGCCTATTCGGTTTTGCAGGAAATACTAGACAAATGCACAAGTTTGATCAAATTTAAACAACGAAGAATCAATTTTTGTTTCGTACACTTTTATCAGTCGCGTTCGCAACTGTTTAACTTTGTACCCAGTATAAAAATACATTTTCGGAAATCAAGTATATTTTCGCTGACATTTTATAAAAATATGTACTAAATTATAGTGTATACTTAAAGAGGGGAAGTCAATGAAATTAGCCGCGGTGTCTGGCAAACAAATCATTTTCGAATACGGAGTTATCGAAGACGGAGTTCAGAGATATAATATTTTTTTTTTTTTAAAGATTCATAATAACCAACAATGCTTCCGACCACGAACGAGATATTTTTCAAGCGATAATTTAGAAATTGCAGTAGATATTACGAAGAAAATAATATGATGTTCGTTTGCAAAGATTTTAAAACTTTGGAGCAAAATCTTTTTTTTTTTTGGGGGGAGGATTTTTATTTACTTCTGGACCGACAACAACATCGACATTCGGTGCACGAAACACACACACACACATTAAACGTATACTATTCATATTATAATTTAATGAAATTTATTCATTCAAACACGCACGTAAAAACACACACACACACATTGCAGTCACACAAAACCGCGTACTTTCACGTAAGGCTGGGCAAATCAATAGTTTTAAACTCGAGTTAACGCCGAATTTTTATCACCAAGTTAACGGAATCAAGTTTAACATTTTGTCGAATAGAAACGAAAAATCGGGTATGCAGAGTGTTCCCCCGACAACATACCTACGACAGTCTACGTTCTTTCTCGTCTTTCGCAGTTTCTCCCGCGTTCCACAAATCTTCTTGAATTCCATCTCTCGCATAGCTTTCCACATCTTCATCCGTTCTCTCATTGTTCCATAAACTTTTTCTCGTACTATACCTTTCAAGGCTCCGACAATATTAATTTCATTACGGAGTTCATATCCAATAGTCGACATAATAAGAACCTTTTGATTTTAGTGTTGTTTTGCGCCGCTTCCGAGTATAGAAACCCAAGAGTTGACGTCCCTTTCTGCAGACCGACAATTTGTTGTTCGGACGCGAAGAGTTGAGAACATTCTTCTTTTTTTTTTTTTTGTTAAATCTGGACATTTCTCCGATAAAAAAGTTTTTCGTTCTTCCTAATTTCCCACCGCTGAAACGTGGTGATTGTACCTATTGTGTTTGCATCTGACCGCGTTATTATAGTACGTGAACTGTCCCCGTAGAGTAAGCGAATACGACACAGATGAGCATTTTCGTATGTTCCTGTAGTGTAAGAAAGCGACGTCAACAAAAAGGTAGAAAATCTGTGTGTGTACCAGAGGGTGGCTACGTGGTTCAATTCACGCGAAGCAGGCAAAAGGGCGAGAGTCGTAGTAAGTAACCGTAAAAATAAAAAAAAATTCACGTAACGTTTTTTATCTCGTTATGTTTGCGACACTGCAAACCGACGCGTTTGATATCAGTTGTCATTACCGAAATACGTTGTTAGTACATGATGTTTTCTAGCCGTTTTCTACTCAAAATACTATAATACGGCACTACAGTAAAAATATTTTTAAAATAACATTGTTTTATGTGGTTCGTGCGACCAAATCTAATAGTTGTGGCAATATAAATTGTTTAAAGTTAAAAGTACCATAAGAAAACAATAACAACTTAAAAAGCTGTCACACTGCCGCTCGCCCTTTTGTCGCCCGCTTCGTATAACTGATGTCATGTTATAGGGCCTCAGCTCTACAACATATTCTCACTCCACGGTGTGTGTACGTCAGTTCAAATTATGAATACCGTTAAAGACCGTGCCGCTTACACACGTCCCGTGTACGGAATATTGATAGCAAATCAAACGATTAATTACACGGTGTTACGAGAGGGAATTCTTCAATGCGGTTACCCTGAACACTTTCTACCTTTCGCGCTTGGCTTTTTCACTTGCGGCCGCCACCCCTGCACTCATTCGCGAAGTACAGAAACTCGCGACAACAACAAAACCCGCGTTGTAACCCGCGCGGCGTACACACTTCAAAACGGGCTCGCGTAGTGTACTGCCGCGGCGCATAGAACGTTTTCTCGCAGAAAAGAAAGACACGACACGCTTTCGGAAGCGTTATCATCGACCACGTTCTCTGATATTTTCGTACGCGTTACACGAACGCCGACGACGTTTTTCGCGTACAAGAATCGTTCGAATGACGTTCAAACACAATAATATCATCGTGATACCTTGTTGTACGGTTCATCGAGCAGTATGTATTCATAATAATAATAACAGTCAGTGTTAATACGACTGTAAGTTGTAAACGTACAATAATAATAATAGTAAAGACGACGAAACCGGAGGGAAAAATAGGGCTACGGCACGTGATGACCGCGTGGACCTGACGAGGAGATGAGAACGACAAAAAAAGACGCGGGGTTGGTGGGGCGGGGGGGGGGGGGGGGGGGGAGGCCGCCGCTTAGGGACAACCGCACTCGTCGATGACCATCTTGGGCAGGTCGCGTTTGATGATGTTGCCGTCGTCGGTGAAGTAGATCAGCGACATGGACGAGAACTTGACGGGCGCGCAGCACGGCTGGAATATGGACGAGTGCTTGGCCTTCCGGTAGTCCTCGATGGCCTGCGTGTACAGGTTCAGGTACGTGTCCGGCGTGCGGTGCGCGCCGCCGCAGTCGCCGCGGCAGTAGTTCGCGTAGTAGCCGCCGGGCGCGATGATCCACGAGTCCCAGCCGATGTCCTGGAACTTGATGTAGAACCGCTGCTTGCAGCACTGGCCGCGCACCGCCAGCGAGCAGTCGAGCGCGCGGCGGCGCACGCGCCTCGTCACCGTCGGGTCGGTGTACACCATCAGGAACGGGTTCTCCCACTCGCTGGCCTGCCGGGTGTCGTGGAACAGCACCGGCGACACCAGGCCGCCGCACCCGGAACAGTCGATGTGGAACCGCAGCCGATGCCGGCCGCTGGACGCGTACCACTCGCGCACCGTGTCCGTCACGTCCACCGCTATCCAGCCCAGGTTGTTCAGCGACAGCGACAGCGACGACGCCAGCGTGGCGTGCTCGTCGAACTCCTGAAACACGACGTTAAACACGCGCACACACGCACACACACACGCACACAAACACATATTTTTATTAATAAAAAAAAAAATGAAAATGAATTTCGCGCATTTTCAAGCCGGTTATTCAGATCGCGGGGGACTTTTCCGAGGAGAATCACTTTAGGAGCGCACGTCGAGGCGCATACAAATCGAAACTCTTGACCGCGAACGCGTCCGGCAACACTGTCACTGACGGCGATATCTCGTTCTTCTCTTTCCTTAACATCCTGCCGACTACTCGGCCCTAAACATTCCACTCGTCTCGATTTTTCATATATTTTTCATATTTTTCACACACCGACAGCCCTCGTGTACCGTACTCGTGCGTCCGACCATCTCTTTTTTTGTTTAGGTCCTCTTTTCCCTCCGATTTTCGTTTCCGTAACTGCTCTTTACTGCTTTCGATTCGCCTCATCACACGGCCCCGAACCGTCTCAAGTCCGTTCTCTCTCACTATCGACGTCACACCAGCAATCACTTTTATACATATTCGTTCCTTGTTCTATCTCCTCCTGTCTGTCACTCCAAGTTCCGTCTGAGCATTCTCATTTCCGCAACACTCGTTACTGTCCACTGCCCAACACATATAACAGCATCGTTGGTCTCACTGCGCGGTATTACTTGTAACAATGTATTGTGCGCGCCGAACTTGCAGAAAAATCGTAACTGCGGGTTGAACTGAACCATTTTCTATTTCCTTTATTTTTTCGTACCTATTCGAATGGAGCTGGTTCCCGGATGACCTTAACTAATGTGTGTGTGGGGGGGAGTTAAAATTTCCCTAGTAAATTCTTACCGGTGGAAACGAGGGTTATATTATATTCCGAGGCAATTTTTTTTACCCCTCGGACAATCGATTCGTAAAAATTATTATTGGAACGGATACGTGAAACGATTCTGATCGTTTTGGAGTTGTTGTGAATTTCACGTTAGAGATGGACGTAATACATTGTAGAAGTGAAAAACGGTCGCCGAAACCGTTTTGGTGGTACCATATTGTATAAAACGAAAAATAAAAAAGCCTGGATCACTCTAGGTCGCCACGTATATAGTTTGACGGATTACCGACTACGCTTTGTGTGGGTGTCTAGTCTAGAAGTTCAAACGCATTATTTTTATCTGAAAGCAATCGTTGCCTTCGAAAATACAATTCTGAGCGAGCTCTGCAGTTTTCTAGTAAACGCGTTATGACAAAAACCAAATTCAACAATGGTCCGAAAAACGTATCGACGTGTAAAGAATCATAATTTAAATGACGCGTGGAAATTTCAAGACATTCGGACCATTATTTGAGGAGTTAATTCGATTTTAGTATCAATCGCACAGAAACAAGTAAAAATAGCCTAAAACTGAATGAAACTTTTTGAAAATTTTTTTGTAGTTCAATGGCTATTTTAGAAATCACGGAGAAATAACTGTATACGCGTTGTTGACAAAATGCGGGTTTTCGCAAGTTTTCCCCGTCGCGTTAAAAAACTATTGAGAAAATCGAAAAATTACCTCTCTAAAGTACCTAAAATCTTGATCCGATTTGCTAAATGAAAAGGTACTGTGTGTAGAAATCATCATTGTAAAACCACTAGTTCCACTCAGAATCTAAAAACAGTGTCAAGGGGTAACGTACGATGGAGTAACTATCGAATCCCGCCAGAGCTCGGTTAATTCTATAGGGAATCTCAAGAAGTATGTATAGATTCAAAGTCACAGACTTCTAATCACAATATTTAATTACTAGTACGAAATAGCGTAAAACGCTGCAACATACTCGTACTCATATTTTTTATACAGCCGTATTAACCGACTAAAAAAAAAAAAAATAGTTTAAGTAAATCGCGTAGTTTTTTATTAACTTCGTTCGAATCGTTTAACCAAAAAAACAAAAAACAAATTCCCCTCGAATTCGTCAAACTGTTTTACCCGCGGTCTCGAACGCGAGCGGTGTGACAAAGTGCTGCTGGGCACAACAAAACGATTGACTTTTAGCGTTTCTTTTTTGCAAAATAATGGCGACACCACACATAATAATAATAATAATACAACAACAATATCGCTACACACGAGTGCAGTATAAAACAATACAGTGTTCATAAAACGTTATTAATTTTCCACTAAACGGATGTAAAGCGGCGCGAGTTGCTTACGCTGCACATAACGCGCGCACATTTTATCGTTTTAGGAAACATTACGACGTATTCTTTCGACGATCGCGTCCACTGTACACGCTAAATAATTGTTTTGCCAACGATTTATTAGCGGTTATTATTTATATATATGTGTGTGTATATACACAGTAACAAACACTTTGTCAGGCTCGTTCGCGGTCGAATTATACGTGTTGTAATGTCGTACAAGGTTTAGCAGCGACCCATTTGAATCTGTTCCAAAGCGGTTGTAAATCACAAACTTGTATCGTGCGATACATTTATAGGTTTTCGCGCGCGCGCGCTGATTGATAACTCGGAAACGTCGATCGATCGATCGCAAACGCAGACCGGACGTAATACGATTGTGCACATAACATAACGTGTAAACGGACTGCGTTTTTAGACGTTACACAATAAATCGAGTGGCCGAAATAAACGGGCAATAACCGTGGATGAAAAATGATCGTTTGATTCGATTGTTCCGGGAAAATCTTGATAAAATCGTTATTCCACCATTAGTTCCAAAAAAAAAACCATAGACCCGTGGTGTCCCGAACATGGTTCGATATTATACGCCTGTGGTCGACGCTAGATGACCATGATAATTATTTTTATTTATTTTGCAATCGGTAGTTACACAACAGTTTAAAAATCGAAATTCTGCGGTTTAAGTTCTCTCCCGCCGGTTTCTTCGTTGTCTGTGACTTTTAAACGTACAATATTTACACATTTCTTGACATATATGTATATAGGTACCCGTCGATGGCCAATTTTTAAAAATCGCTTTTTTTTTTACATTATAGGGTTTATAGTTGACTTGTTGAAAATTAAATTTCACGAATATTTCTTTTGACAGTCGAAAGGCGAAAAAAAAATCGACGTCAGTATTCTGAACCGTTTTTAAGAACAAAAATTAGTAAATTACCGTTTCGTTTGTGAAGGTTTCCCCGCAACGACCCACTGCTACAGAAATACAGAACGCGCTCTCGCAGAACTCGGTTGTAACTATTTCGGAATATCGCCCTTAATACACACAATAGTGGTGCAAGGGATCAAATAATTTTTATACTTTTTTTTCCCCCGCGAAAACCAATGCGATTTTATCCCGGATGAAACAATTTCTTTTACAATCTCGAATTGAATCATCCACGGTCGTACTACGTTCATTTCGGCGATATTCGTCCGTGCAACGTACAAGCGCAGTCCGTGGGGCTATAATAGGTTATTATATTTACAACGGGCAAAATAGCACAGCAAATTTACATTATACAACAGTAACATCATTTCGCTATTTAATATTATCCATACGATAACAAAAGTAGTAGGGGAGGGTAGGAAGGGGCGTATTGGAGAAAACAGGGGCGCAATTAGGAGAAAGAAGACTCATTGGCAGTGTGCGCGTAAGACGAGTCAACGGCGAATCAGAAAGATAGTCGGATGACGAAAAAGGAATTGGCACGAAAAAGAGCAGAAGAGCGAACAGAACGAGCGGGAAACTTTGATGGAAATCGTAGTGACGACAAAGATGGACACGTCCGGATATGAGATTGGATAAAAAAAAAAAAATTGGTCGGTTCGGTCAGATAGGCTGGAAAGAGACGTTGGACGGGAGGGCGATCGTCGTGAGGGGAAATGTTTCGCTCCGGACCCCTTCAATCGTAACACGGTATTTTAATATTATGTCTACGAAAAAAAACCGTTAGTCGTAATTAATTATTCTTATCGTTCGTTGTACGTGTTACGTCGTGTATAAATACCACGATGATCGTCGTTGTTGTGAAACGTACCTTACCACTTAGGAACGTGGTGTTCCGCATCGAATTCGAACGGAAGTTTATTTTGAACAGCCACAGGGTCACGTTGTGGCTGTGACGGGGGGCGGTCCTGCGCGCGACCGACGGCACGTCCGGCCTGTACTCTAACCTGAACCACAGCTTCGCGGACTTGACCTTAACCGAATCGGTGCTACCCATGTCCTGCGACCACGGGAACTCTAACAGCGTTTGTCCGTTCAACGTTGATCCTGGAACAAAAAAAACAGACGAAAATTAACAAACGAAAATAACGAAAAAAAAGGAGTTATCGGTCTGGGTCTCGTGGTTAGTCCGCGTACGGACGGGGCAGCGACTACGCTCCGGGTGGGTCACGACGGTTGTGGTTTGAACGCCATATTTTACACATCTGAAAGCAACGATGAATCAATGGCCTCCGATACTGAGCGAGCTGTCCAGTACGTACGTCGTGGTAAAAACAAATTTCTCTTGTCGAATCTGTCCTGTTTTAGTAAAAGTTCCCGTTCGATCTTTATTTTGTATGCTACGATAGCAAAAAAAAAAATGTCGTCTAAATAGATGCGTAAAAAAACACGTTCCCCGCGTAATTATTTGTCCCTCCCGTGTGTGTGAAATACACGGCCGCCCGGAATGACGAGTTCGACGACAAAATAACAACGTGAAATCGGCTAAATCGTGAGAACCAATTTGCAACGTTTCCACAAAACTATCTTGTTTAGATTGCGTTAAAGTTTTGAGACTTAAACGTAAAAACTAGAGGTTTTATGGAGTGTTAATAACAGCGTAAGAATCAAAAATTTCCACGACTTCCTTAAAAATAATCGAAATCGATTGACTTTTAAGCAGTAAACTCGTTAAGCCCTTCCTGATGACATGTGTACGAATTTGAAGTCGACCGGGGAGCACTTTCGAAAATTCGGCCGTTTTTGTTTTTTGATAACATAACATAAAAAATAATCAAAATTTCAACAAAAAAAGCTTCGAATAAAGTACCATCTCGAATTAATTTTTTTTTCTTTTGAAATATCAAAATCGGAGCGTTCTACGCTCATAAACATGAGTACTTTGTTTTTTTTTCAAGTTGTAAAAACTAAAGAAACATCGTAATGAACGACTCTGTTTTTTCCAAACTGCGGTCGGAAAAAATCCTATTTTTTTTTTTTTTTTAATTTCCAACACAACCATAAAATACCCGAAATTATAAACTTTAAGAACGATCCTTAAAAATTAAAATTCAACCGGTCACGAAATAAAGATCACATTCTTCTCGGGTCGAATAAAAAACGATCAGGGTTTTTGTTTTGGGCGGGCTATTTTAAATTTTTTCCCCCCGCCGTTCCAGGAGTCCGGATTTTTGGGTCGGTTTAGAACCTCCCCAACGTATCTTTTGGGTTGTAATTTTTTAGTATTATTGGTATGGTAAAGAGTGTATTAATTTTTTTCACGCAGCGCTGTTATAACGACATTATTTTAATTTTTGAAACGCAGTAAAAACGAACGAAAACCGATAAAGCAGCATTAGAAAATTGGAAATATATTATATGAAATTATTCAAGATCGCTTCGTGGATTTTGTGTAAGGTATACACCTGTAATCACGTGTATTTGTATAGTCTTGCAGACTTAATTTCACTATATTGTATACGGTTGTGTAGACGTGGACTTTTAAGTCACTATATAGTAAGTTATAAAACGCAAAGACCTTGACCTCGCATAAAACGCACGTTTATTTTTACGGAAAAATTGTTGTTATAAGTACTCGTGTTGTAGTTCGACATATCGTATTATGTTTCATCCTGGTATATTGCACCTTTTTTCATTCGGGTAAGCAATTGAATAATTACAGACGTTTTAAAACTTATTGAAAAGTTTTTAAAACAATGTGTAAAGAAACATGTAGACATTTTTTGTAGAGAAAATTTAAAATTATTTACATTGATTTCGCAACGGACGTTATTTATTTTCCATTGGTCGTAAAACGTGTTATGATGAAAAATATCATAAATAAATCTTTTTTACAGGCAGCGAAAAACTTTAAAGGATATAGTTCCATATATATATATACATAATATATAGTTAGGAGACCGGGATTTCGCAATAAATAAATTAAAAGTGTATTTGTTTGCATGAGCTGTTTTTATTATGATATTTTCTTTCATTCTTAATAACTCGAATATTCTCGACCCGAGTTAACAATAAGACCGCAAGCAAACGATTTTTAAAATTGTACACGTTTAGCGAGTTTTGGTCCGAAAACACACAAATTTAGATACTAATAATAATTTAACTCCCCGATGGAGCGATGAGTGTCCTTTTTTTTTTTTGTTATGCAATACTTTATAAAACGTAACATAGTAAACGTGGTGTTACATAAAAAAAAATGAAAGGAAGAAAGAAAGATAAAGTAAATTTGAGGTCCGTGAGAAATTTTTCGGCGAATCTAAAAAAAGTAGTATTTCGGGTAGTAGGTATAGCTGTTTAGTATGGTTGATATTTTTTGTTAAATTTGGTTTTTACCAGGGTGAAAAGATTAATGTGTTAAAAAATGTTTTGTAGCCGAAAAATATTTCCGAAACTGTATAAATTATGTATACATTTTGTAATTTTCATAAAAGTACGGCAATATTTTGTTAAAATAGATGGGAATTAACTTTGCTTAATGTGAAGGCAAAACAAATTTAGCGAACGCCGTAGGAAACAAATGTAGCTAGAAACCATAAAGTCAATGATGTTTTTTATATCGTGTAAAATGATAAATGTTCGCGGAAATTATAAACAAATGTACACAGCGCGAAACATTTCGCATCCTTTTTAGGTCACGCGCGCTTCTTGGCTGTATGCCCATCGTTTGTAAATCTTTTCCTATAGTTTGAACTGAATTTTATTTTATTGAAATTAATTTATACCTACATGCACTTTTCTCATTCCTGTTGTAATAAATTGCCAAAGGAAAATGTTCAAAAGTTACACATTTTTTTTTTTTATTATTTATATTTTCCATCTTGTCTTTTTCTTTATTTTCCGTCACCTCCTCCTACTCCCGGTTTCCAAAATCTTCTCCCGCGATATTGACCAACTTTTTTCTAGCGTTCGTCCCGATGCACGGTCTCGGTGCGCCCATCGAAGCCTTTTGCTTCTTGAGTTTTCTCGAAACACGTTTTCACCGTATCCTGATCCAACATTCGCGTCCTATAGCTGGTTACTTATCTCTTCGTCTCGTTTACAGCGTCCGACCGAAATCGCGTAAACCGATTTTCCGAGCTTTTGAACCACACGCGCAAAACGGTTCGTTTGGACCGCAGTTTCGAAACGTAAAAACTAGAGGTTTTACGGAACCGCCGAAAATTTCCACGACTGATCCGTCGAAAACGATCGAAATCGATTGAAATTTCCGCGGCAAACTCGTGATAATACTTCCCTAATGAGAGACGTGTACGTGAATATTTCAAGTGGAACGGAGCTAACGTTGAAAGTCGGGACGTTTTCGGTTTTTTCGCTCAAGAGAAGAACGATGATACGCATTCCTCGAAGCCCGGGATCTAAAAAAACGATATCGCTGTAAAACAAACACCTGCAGGACACCGAATCTAATCGCAGTCCAACCGGCTGCTCCGAGCTGATCGTCGTCGTCGGCGGCGTGTACCACCCGGTACATACCTCCCCGGTCGCGCTGTTTTTCGCGGTAACGAGTCGAGTACGGCTCGCGTGCATCCTTTTCACCGGCCGTTTTTATGTGTCACGTCGATAAAGTTTTTATCGTCCGCGGGTGTATACACACAGTAACAGATATATTATATTATTACGAAATATACAACCGTTAAATTCGCCTTTCCATCGCGCCCCATGCGTTTTTCGCATAACATTATTACGCGCACACGTGCGACCCCGCTTTACGGCCGCATTAATAACGGTCGTCGTCGTCGTAGTAGTAGTAGTATCGGAGTTTCGTCGATTAAAAATCTCGCAACCACGTGCGCGCCTATAATTCATATATCGCTTTGGGCGGGTCACCGTTTTGGAAGTTTTGGAAGTGGTCTGAAAACGTATTGTTAGCGTCATCCGAAATCGAATCGTTGCCGTCGGAAAAACGGTTCCGAGCGAGCTCTGCAGACGTCGCGAGCAAACGCATCCGAACAATAAGAATCGAGTGAGACTTTGTTTTTCAGTAGATCTACGCGGCACAATGGTATAATTTTGTTTAAAAATTTCAAAACGATAGAACGGCTTATTTCCGAAATCACAAAACGCCGCGTTTTTCGGCGGTTCGTCCCCCGTCGCGTCGTAAGACCGTTGAGAAAATCGAATGAAATGACCTGCAAAGTACCGTCTCGGTCCAATTTTTATTAAAAGAAACGGGTACTGCGTTCTTTCTGGTAGAATTTTGTTAACAGTATATAAAAAAAAAAAATAAACATCATCGTAAAACCACTAGTTTCCTCGCTCCGCTGTGAATCTAAAATAATAATATTACAACGACACATGTTGTACATAGGTTACCTAGAGAGAGCTGAAATCGACCGCGTGTACGGCGGCGGTAAAACAATGCATTTCTCGCGATCACCTCCTGCCCGAATTCACGAACGGAGGGGATGTAAATAAATGTACGAGAAAAATAACTCGTTCTTCCTGTATAGTGTAAATCTCTGTTTGATCACTAGCCGCCACTGATTTTCAAGTATAATTTTCACGAAAAATGTTTAAAAAAAATAATCTCACAAGCTTCGCGGAACTCTAGTTTAGACTGCTCTAAACTCTGGCGGCTTCGAAGGTCGCGACAGACCGACGGTCCCTCAGTCGTACAGCGAAAAAAACGGTCAAAAAAACTTCCCGTTTGCGTTTGTATACGAACATTACTGTATTTGTTGTCTCGTTCGCGGTCGTAGAGAATCGAAATTCGACGAAACCGTTTCGAAACGTCGCGTATTTTCGTCGCGATGTACGCGAAAACTTTCCTCTAAAATTTTACGCCCGGGTCTTCCGTCCCCGCACCCCGGTCGCCTATAACACCTATTTTATAACCGTCCCGGTCTCCTATATATATATATTCATATATATTTATATATGTAGTCCCTTCGTGCTGCAGACTCCACCGCGGACTTATCACGAGCGCGTATATATATATTCTACTTTCTTCGTCGTCGCCACATCGTAATTCGATCGAGCGTGGAACATACTCGGCAATTCACCGCGCGCGCACCAGAATCATTGTCCGCGTCTAGACATTGTTTCGCTAATGGCTTGGCAATGGCCGGTTTTATTTAATGACCCACCCATCTTCGCGAATGAACACGAGGAGGAGGAGCAGGAGAACACTCAACACTTACAATATAAACTTTATCGCCGAGCACGCGATCAGCTCTCCGCAGATCGTGTCTATACGATGTACGATGACACTATTATTCGTCGTAAAGACACTGCGAAACCGTTATGACAAACGTAATATTAGTAGTACTATATACAGTCGTATCGAGCAATGTACATATATGTAATAAATTAACCTCGGTTGGTTTCGAGGTCAACAATTTTGCAGACTGTTTGGGACCAACCGTGTGTGTCATACGAAATTCGGTTAGAATATGATGTAAAAAAAAAAATTATCGTAATAATAAACACGAAAATAAAAAATAAAACGGAATAGTAAACGTACGGCGTTACCGTGTAACTACTTACCGCATAGAACTGTTTGTGTTTTGTGATTATGTTTAGTGTTGTGTATTATGTACAGTGATGTTTGTATTTTCCAAGTGTAGGATATAAGCAACCACTTGAGTTTTTTTTTTGCTCTTGTCTGATTTTATAATATTCAAAAACGTATTGTCGCATGGTAGTATTGACTTTAACCATTTGTTAAAGACTCGTCACGTCTCTATCTACATCGCGAGCCTAGCTTTAAGGAGATAGCGAATCGAAAATGAATATTTACAAACGCCGTTGACTTATTTTTTTTTTTTCGTTAACTTTAACTCACTTAAGTAACTTTTTTTTAAATTTAACGTGTGAACTCTAATCTGTAACGATAATAATAATATTCGTTAAAAAACGAATAAAACAGGCCACAATGTAACAAAATTAAATTTACACGTATTATAAGAATTAGAATTAGTCTATAATTGTAAACAATATTGTATGAGAACAAAGACGTACATATCCAAAAAAAAAAAAAAAAAAACGTAAAGTACGATAATTCAAATAAACAAGAGTAACATAAATGACTTAAGAAGTCCGAAATTAAACGTTTTGGTTAAACGTAGAGTAGGATTTCAAGTAGAGGAGAGAAAAAAAAAAGTCGATGTCGAGGATCTTGTTGCAAAATATCAATGCCCTTGAAAGGGAGGTAGTTATAGTGATGTAGTAAGACGGGGTATAAAATAAAGAGACCACACATGACTATTGTAAGAAGGAATATTGAAGGGGATGATATTAAGAAGAGAGGTAGAGTAAATATTCCACCATTCATCGATTTGTAAATAAAATAATGATAAATTTTTTTTTAAAACCCTTAAGAAAGGAAAAAGAAGCATTACTAAGAGAAAAACGTCAAAAAATAATAAGAGAAAAATGTTTATGTCGTATATATATTGGTACAAAACCGCATGCGAGTTAAAAAAATATGAAATATTATCTTTATTTTAGGTTGATTTTTTTTTCGTAAGTAATTAACATTTTAAATTTAATAAATTAACTTTTATCTTAATTTTTTGTTTTTTGGACCACCTCAGAAGTGTAACGTATCGAATAAAAATGATTGATGAAAATCGGTACAAATAATTGGCGGAGTCATCGATAAACATCCGTGAAAAAAAAAAAATGCCCACATTCTAACATCAAACTATAAGAAATAATTACGAAACGAATATCTATTTAGACAGAGAAAAAATGCAGGCAATGGTCTAGTAGGTGATTATAGCTTTCAGATTGGATGCGATAAAATTAAATCAATCGATTGATTCGCGCATAAATCAGCTGAAGAATTTAAGATTGCTCGTGTGAGTATAACTGCAATACTAAATCGTATATAGTAAAAATTTTCTGACCCACTGCAAAGCCGCATACCTGGTCGTCAAACTATACACACGCGACCTAGGAATTTTCCGTCTTTTTGACATACTATGTATGGCTGATTTTCATATCTTTTTTATATTTTTGTCAAATTTTTAACAATGTCATCAACCCGAGGCATTCCAGGTGACAAAGTCGATTTGTAAATAATACTATTTGAGTTCAGTTTCGATACGCGTCCGGTGGCCTCGGAAATAGCTGTCATGCAAACATTATTGTAGCGTAGGTACGGATGTTTGTTTTAAACGGAAGGGAAACACGGCGTTGCGAGTATGCAAACGCGTAACGTGGTCGCATAGAAGCCCCGGACGCGGTATTAGCCACATTATCGAGACGGTGACAAAATAAAAAACACCGGGATCAGTCTAGGTCGCGTGGGTAGTTTGACGGGGTAGAGCGACTACGCTTTGGACGGGGTCACTAGTTTTAGAAGTTGCGGTTAAAACGCATTATTTCATATCTGAAAGCAACGATAAATCACCGCCTTCGAAAATACGATTCTGAGCGAGCTCAGTTGTCTAGTATATACGTCGCCGTAATTATTTGTTCCCCCCTTAAGGCCGCTCGGAATGACGAGTTTTACGACGAAATGACAACTTAAAATCAGCTATAAACCAAAATCGTGCTATCCAATTTTCAAAATTTTTCAACCACAAACCAAAAAACTATCTTGTTTGGATTGTGTTTCGAGACTTAAACGTAAAAACTACTGGTCTTATGAAATAATAACTGCGAAAAATTCAAAAAATTTTAATTAAATCGCTTTGAAATGATCAAAATCGATTGAAATTTTAACAGTACACTCGTTAAACCCTTCTTAATGACACAGTTTCGAACGGAGCATTTTCGAATATTTGACCCTTTTTTCGTTTTTCACTCGTAGCTCCAAAAATAATTAAAGTTTCAAAAAACGCTTCAAAGAGTGCACTCTTAAAACCCGATAGGGTAAAAAAAAAAAAAAAAAGACTTTTCAACGGGATTTAACGAAAAACGTTTCGTAGCTTTTATGATGAACGTTTCGAGTCGTGAACATTGATTAAAAAATAAACCGACGAATCATAAATGAATTAAACAAATGATACCGACGTAATTATTATTTTATAATAAAATCGTACCGACTATTTTTTTTTAACCAGGTATTTTATTTATACGAGCATTGTATTTTTTTTCTGATCGTTACAAAAGATATGTTGTAATCGGACGAAACAACGTTTCATAATCTCGCTTTGAAATTGTTGTGCTATATAATTGACACAAAATCGAAAAAGTCAATGTTCCGACCGATATCCTCGTATCGACATAAGAGACAGTTTTCGATAGGGAGAGACCGTTGTTCCCGGTCAACTGCCTACCCCGATTGTGCGTACGATTGGAAACTCGTCCGGTTTTCACGCGGTATTTTTTAGAACCGGTTAGGCGGGTTATACTTTTCCCGAACACTCTTGACACACTCAAACGCGAATTTTTTTGTCGAAAATTCGACACGTCGACGGGACAGCCGTGTGACGTACGATTTTCGCACGGGTTTTCTTCCTACCGCCGACGGGTTCGCGGAACGTTTAGCCTCCGGTTATTTCGTAACTTTCGTCGTCGGCCATAAACCGGCATCATCGGCCACGTGCAGCAGCAGCAGCAGCAGCAACAACAGCAGCAGTAGTATAAAACGTATAAACGGCCGTAACAATAATAGCCGTTACTATATCGGGGGGTCGTAGTTTTTACGCGCGCGCCCGTGCGGGGGGTGCGTATAATATTGTTTTATTTACCGGCTGGGCAAAGCGCGTGGTGACACGCGGTCCCGGATTAAATCGGTTCCTGGTACACCGGTAAATAACAGCACAATAAACACTCGGTCGTCGTCGTAAACGCGAGACGCGGCCACATAGGGTGTTCCGCAAAGCCGCATCGGGGTAAGAAACGAAAACGCTCAGAAGCGATCGAACACACCCGACCGCGGTCCGTTCTGATCTCTCCTCGTGTTCGTGTACTTTTGTTTTGGTATCGCGTAACACGGAGGAACGTTCGTTTAGGACACCGTCGTCACGGTTCGGAATTTTCCCGATTCGAGAGATAGTTTGATACTACTTTTTTGCGTCGGACGTGTTTTTTCCCGCAGCGTTTCCGCGCGTGACTCGGCGCAAGGCACGGACCTCGAGAGATAATCTCCAAAGTGCCCGCTGACCGACTTTCGTAAAAACGGCGGTTACACTGTCCTGGGGCTCGCGACGTGAAGCGTTCGACAATAGGTGTTTGAAACTCCTTATCTACATCATATTCGGGCAGGAAACGGGCCAGTGTTGTAAAACTGGAGTTGAAGAATTGCTCGGTTCCGGCCCTGTGCGCGAGTCCTGGACGGCGGCAGTAGGAGCCGCGCCGCGGTCCGAAAAGTTGAAGCGTCATCTACGCGCGCGGATAGAGTAGTTAGGACTCGTGTCTGCATCCGATTCCTGCGGGTGTTCCTCGTGGCCTTGTTCAATCAAGTCGTGTAATGTTTTTGTTTTCGATCCACGCGCAGGAGTCGATCACAGGCCGGTCTGTTCTCGAGCGCAATACGAACGGCGCAGTTTATTTTAATAATATTTATAAACGATTCGGCAAACGTGAATCCGCAACAATAAACACTTTCCCCGGTGTGTGTTGTCTCAATCGTTTTGCGGCGCGTTTATTCGTAACGCGGGAACGCTCCGCCGCAACCGAACAACGCGCACTGTCCGGGCGCTACGCACAATGTTTACAAAACTTTTGAAAAGTACCAGCAAACCCGTCCGGGACGACTGCAGTTGTTAGACATTCGCGGTCGGACTTGCTTGGAAACTTAAATGTTTTGACACAGGCGCTTCAAAGTTCGTGGTAACAAGCGCGTGTTATAAGCTTACGCTAACGCTTTCAACAGCATTCACGAACGCGTTTGGAATTTTTGTCGGACACGATCGGAAAAGCGGTCAGGTTGGTTTTCGTAAGGCCTTGCGGGTCACGCAGGATGTGGCTCCATCCTGCTCCGGCTTCTTTCGACGGTACCGCTGAGCGCACGCTCTTCGAGTTCCCGTTCTGGGGCGGCGGTAGAGCTGAACCGGCGTGTAACCATGGAGAAGACAACCCGGAACATGGTTACCTCGGCTACCGGGCCTGCCGTCAAAGGGGTGGGCGACCCTGTAGCGCGTCGGGGGATTCGAGATAGCGCAGCCAGAAGTAGAAAGCTGTTTTATACCATGGCGGAGTTGGCTCATGATGGCGGACCCCGGCAGGAGTTCCACGAGCGTGGCAAGACGGAACAGCCCCGATGTCAGTAATCAAGCAAGCAGATACGTTTATACTGTTGGTCGAGTTGTTCCGTCGTTGCCCACTATAGGCCGGTTACCGACTTTGCGATTCTACGAATCCTACTATACGGCGTCTAACAGTGCGCATCGTTCATTTTATTGTTGACGACGACTCGCGGAGTGAGGCATAGCAACGGGATGTTATATTTACTCGAAATAAAAATAGTTCACGTTGACAAAGTCGAATTCGGCGCACCCTGTACGACACGTTCTACCACCAACCAAGGGTTGTTTTAAAGCCCCACGGATAATCCCGCTCCGCGATTCGGTTTTCCGTGAACAAAAAACGATGAAAAAAAAAAAAAATACGTATAAAACAAAAGCCGAAAACCCGTTCCGAGGCGTTTTACCGTCCGCCGACTGGCCGGGCGCTAAATAACGACCGTACGCGCGCAGCTATAATGCCGTATTTTTTTTTTCAAAATAAAGTCCTCCTCGGAACCGTCGGCCGCGCGACGCGATAAAACCGGTGGCGGGGTGCGGCGGTTTATGGTTTACGGTCCCGCGCACGCGGTCGCGCGTTGCGTTACCGGGAATTTTCGAGGGTCGTTACCCGGTAACCACCCTGCCCCTACGCGCGCACCCTCTCCGCGACGGCCGTGGTATATATATTTATACCGGCACAGGTGCGTTTATCGCGCGACTCCGCGCCCTATACGTTTCTCGGAAATGCACTTCGGCGAAACGCTTGTAACGCGATTTTATTCAAAAAAAGTTGTCGCTCCGCAGCAACGGCACACAACCCGTGTGTTATTACGCTTTTGACATTATTATTATTATTATTTCGGGAGACGTGACTTTGCGCAATAAAAACGCCGTTTACGCGGAAGGACCGCGAATAAATCGGCTAAAATTTACATTATTATTATTACGATATACCGCGCGGCGTATCGAAATCGTATTAATCGGTGTGTTGTATAATAACACCACGTATTATTAACGATACGAAAAAGTAATAAATTACGTTACACGAGCGCGCGTTTCCAGGTGCTTTTAGCGTTTCCTCGAAGGACCGCGTCGTGCCCCCTATGTGGGGTACTACCCGCTGCGGAGGCGGTACCGCGGCCGCTCGGTTCGCTTCGAATCGATTCCTCTAGTACGATATTTGTATATTCCACGATAAATCCCACGGTGGTTGTTGTTTTTGTTCATAGCTCCGGTCGGTGGCGTACGCCATTTTCCCCATGAACAAACACAGTCGCCATCGGCAAGACCCCGAATACGATTCAGAAGGGACGTAGCGGGTTTCTACCCGGGTGACGATCGTTGGAGCGAAATCGCGGTGACGGACGGTTATGTCGTTTGGTCGTGCGGTCGTAAAATAAATAAAATTACCTTCAAAAAATTTTGATTAGACATTTTTCAGACTGGTTATTGGAGCTGTGACCGACCGAGGACGAGGATAGACGCCACTGGTTTTGGATGTGGACGGCGGGTTTCGTCGAGATCGGCGGGTAATAGTTACCGCGGTCGAGTAACGCCGCTCAAGTTTTTCTGGTTTATCGCTTATTTTCGTCTGTGTGCGAGACCTGTGTACCAAAAGATGCGGTCGAAGGTTGTGTGACCCGCAATCACCGCACTTTTGACGATCGTTTGTATGAATTTTGGATGGATCTCATATTCATAGACTTTTAAAAAATGATCGTCGAAGTATTGATTACACGTGCTGCTTAAATCTCCAATTACTCAGCCGTAAGGTGATAATATCAGTTATTTGACACGACACCGCGTATTTCTGGTTTTCGTCACTTGTGATGCACCCATAATACACAGTGTCATCCGCGAAAAGTGACTAGTTGAATTTTGCTGTCTTGTAGACGATATAATATTATATATACTCATATAATACGGAGCTAGACACATGATCCCCGGGGAACCGAATACCACTAAAAAGTTGAGATTTCGGCTATAAACTATATCTTATTCTTTTGAGTTTTACAGATTTTGCTATTTGTAGTCCGAAAACACACAAATTCATGCTAAAAAGCCCGCTGGAGTATTTGTGATCGGTTACGTATCGAAATGTTCACACGTTATTTCCATCGTTAAATTTTGTTTTGACCAGGACGTATTACTGGATAACTGAGGTCGCTCAGAATCGTTTTTTCGAAAGCAATGATGGCGATCGTTAGATGTTAAGCAGCACGTTTGAACCACAATTTCCAAATTAACCACGTCGTGGCCTGGACTGATCCCGGTTCATTTTATTTTACGTTTGGGCAGATTAGAATTACGAAATAAAATTAAACGTTTTATTTTTTTAGCGATACGCTGTGATTACATCAAGGACCAAAAAGATTTAAGGTCCGCAGCGTCGACATAACCTATAGGATTCCTATCGTACGCGTGCGGGGCTCGTCCGGTAGACGAAGAGAACGAAAGGAAAAGACGAAAAGACGCATAGATTCAATTGTTGTCGACAGCGTTCGCTCTCAAGGAACCCGCGTAAAATATGTCAATTTAATATACAACGTGATAACACGTAATAATTTTAAAATAAAATATTCAGAACCGAGCAAACGTTATTCGCGTTATAACAATACTATTATAATGTACGCTCTCGTCCGTCTGAATTAAATTCCAAAAAATACGACCGTTCTATTGACGTCATAACAAATGTAACGAGCTAATGTCGAAAATAAGTTTTGATCGCGCGCATAAATACGCCATTTATCACTGGTTCCAATTTTTTTTTTTTAATGAAAAACAAAGCATTATTTATGGGGTAATAAATAAATATAAATCTCGTAATGTACCTAACAACAATAATAATCGTTAAATCGTTCACGCGATTTTGTAAAATATCTCGAACTCTTAGTTTTATAATATGTAATGGCTTCTGACCTTTTAAGGTTTTACTTTTACCTATACAATATACTTATCGTAACATGACCGGTATGCGCAGTATTTCACCCGTTTCGCGTCCGTGGAGATATTGTAACTATTTTCAACTTCAAATACCCACATGAGAATTTTTATAATTTATACATCGACAGTAGGTACTGTTGTTCGCGTCCATTCAAAGCATTTTTTTTTCTCTTCCAATTCACTGCTCAGAGCCATTATTACGAGACGTATCCGCACGCGAGCGGCCGCGTGTGATTTTTCTAGGCCACGGCACGCGGCTGTAATAATATTATTATTTTTAACGCAAAACGCGTGTGTGAGTTTAACGTAATATCGTATCGTTCGAAAGAGCCCGAGGTAAAAACGATAAATCAATTCGGTATAGAAAGGTTCGATTTTTTGTTGTGATTAAATCGCGATGATTACAATACAAGGGTACGCGGCCCTAAGCTCTTTGTGAAAAAAAAAAAAAATTGTCACGATCAACATAAAACAAACATAAAAAGCCGTAACCGGAAGCAGCAGGAGCGGGGATCTAGAATTTAGTTATGCGATTAATGTATTCATCATCGTAACAAAAACGTTTACAAAAACTAAAAGGGGGCCCCGTAAAGTAGAAATATGTACATCTGTTACATTTTGTTGTTGTCGTTTTACGTACCAAATGCTAGAAAAAATCCCGATTTAAACACAGTATTAAAACATTTATTTACTCGTAATATTTAAAAATATTAACGTAAAAAAAAACACACACGCATCGTTTTTATTTAGTCCAGGCTTCTAACTCCGTTTTTCTCTACCTGCCGATATCCGCAGTGCCTTCAAAATTAACAATTATATTTTTCTTATCAAACAAACAGAAAAAAAATCAACGCGTTTGCAACCTAGCGCGAATCCTCCACGTTTGGCAAGCAGCCGAGTGGTTCGAGTGGGCATCACGGTTCGGATGGATCGCTGTACAATAGTGATTCGGTCGAATAAATAAAAAATAAGCCATATAATATAGACATAGTGATAATTGTAAAACAAAAAAAAAATTACGTTTTTTACTTTTTCGTCCAGATTTTTGAGAAGGACGACGCTTTTCCGACCTCAAAATCTCTCCTCGTATCACACGCGCCTACCGAAATGGAAAAAACAGTTTGGTTTACTACGTTTCCCCTGCACCGCGACGAACATGGTACTATGTTAGAACATTTTCGTTTCGACCCTGCACACGAAAAACATATCGAGAAACTGCCACGTCTCAAAAAACTCGATTTCGAGAAAAATCAATTTGCAAATTCAAACTGCTGTCGAATGTCGAGGCACACGCGTGACGTTTGGCAATCAGTATAACCCGTTGTAGGCAGATTCAAGTTAAAATAAAACATTAAAAAAAAAAAACACGTCCCGTCCACATTTTCATTCATGGCCATTTTTGTAATTCGCTTTCGGTTTTGTTTCTTTCGTTAACCGAAATCATATACACCGTGTACGAATTAAAAATGAAAGTCTGTGATTTTGCGGTTTATCGACCTGCGTGCGGAGATCAGAAGTCGAAATACGCACAGTGTAAAAAGAAAAGGGAAAGTTTTAACACGAATACGACGACCGAATCGTTTGTAATATAATATTATTATAACGTGTGCACGGGAATTATTCACATAAAACAATATGCTGACGGCAAAAGTTTGTGCACCCTCTTAACGCAGCCGTTTTCGGACACCGTTCAACCCCCGAATCACACACTCTCCGTCCAATCATGTTCCTCCTGTAGTTTTATCCGAAATTTAGCAGATCTATTATTACACACGAATGTGTCCTCCCGTGGGAAGAGAGAGCCGATTCATTCTTCGGTTTTAAAGATTTTTTTTTGAAATTTCTATATGGTACTGAAAAAGAGCTCGTTTACGGTACGACAGTAATAAGTTATGAGTATAAGATGCAAATGCATAAAGTTCCGAGCCCTGGTAATAACATTATAGTCTTCTTTTGAACGGGATCCCCGGTAGACCGTTGACTGTAGTTGTACAGGATTTATCGTTTTTGGATCTTAAAATCAACTCGAGTCGAGTCGTGCAATTTTCGAAAAGGGAAAAAAGGCCGTGTCCTCGAACGGTGTCGAATACGATTCGGAGCGCAGTATCGATGGGAGATATGGTACAGGATCCGTGCAACAGTGAAGTGATTTGGCGACGGTGGCTAAAACTCTCGGGAGCAGTTTTACGAAGATCGGAAGAAGAAGAATACCGCGGTTTTCAACGGTTCGGTCGAAAATTAATACACTCTTGATAACGGCAAGCGATGCCAAAAGCATGACGAGGTACGATGTTTCAGCCAGAAATAATTGTAAGACGATTCGGACGAACAAATCGGACGTCTTCAATCGGCGGTCAAAACTGATAAGCAAACGATTGAAACGGCTTGCTGCTGCTGCTACAGTTCCAAACGACACCACCACGACCTCTCGGATCGACGTCGTTCCACGACGATTGCGAAACGCCGGAATATTTTTACGACCGGACGCGTTTGAAAACAGAGGGTAGGTTCGTGCGATCACCAGCTGGTGCAGCCACGCTGAAAGTATTCGAAATTTCCGCAGTAACTACCCCCCAGCACGATTTAAATGTTGCGCACACGTTTAATACGCGGCGTTAAAATCTGTAAGTTGCGCGCCAGGTTCTCTGTTTACGTCCGTATTACGCGATAAATTTATGGCGTATTTTTTTCGTTCGTGGTTTTTCGGTTTTTTTTTTTCGGCGAAAACACGCGAATTCTGAGCGTTTGTGCCGCCAAAGTCGCGTCGCGGCGGTATAACCATACACCGCGCGTGCTGGCGACAAAATCAATCGATGCGGGGAAAAAGGACGACGCATCGATAGCCGCGAATATTATGAGATGCTCCTCATGCGCATAACATTACGCGCGCCGCGGCTGCTCAAAATCGTTATCTGGACGTGGCGAATAAAAAGTTTTCTCTTATTTCTTGTACTTTTTTTTACTTCAAACAGATATAACTTTTGTTTCATAACATACCGCTGTAATATTTTGATACGTGTAAATACAAAGTCGTCATGGTTACACTCGGCGATGGGGCGAAAAAAAAAAAACCGTTTCCCGTTTGCATCTGAAATAGCAGAAAGTCTTAAGTATGCCGAGGTGTAAACGGAGTAAAAATGCTATCAGGAAATAGTCGAACGAAGCGGAAACCGGCGTTAGCATCGAAAAGTTATAAAAATCTCGAAAAGTTCGAAAACGAAAGACCGCGAAACGTGGTAAACGTTTGAAAGAATGGCTGCGAGAAATTTTTTTTTCCCCGGTGTTAATTTGTTGTACCGGTTGTACGGATCACCGACTGTACTATAACGTAGATGAGAACTGGGAAAAAAAAAAAAAAAAACTAAGAAATAACGATAATCATTCAAAAGATCTTTGCAAAAATTTTGTTTTCAACGGTTACGCTTAAAAAAAATACGTTGCCGAAACCTATACGACTCAAAACGATAAAATTTTCACTGAATGCATCTTTAAACGTACATTACCGAGAACTGAAGTGTGAAAATGTATACAATTTCGAATAGCTATTAGAGATCAACACAAAAACAATTGAGAGTTTGTATACTTTGTTTTCATGTTCCAGGTCCAGTAAAAAATGATAAATTGTTCAACTTTTGATCCGACGTTTGGTCTTTATTTAATACTCATAAAAACTGTTTCAAACCGTCGATGAACACCTTGACTTATTATTATTCGTTGGGCGAAGAATTATCCAACAAAATGTTCGTAGAACACGCTACTTTGTTGTTAGGAGCAGATGAACTCGACTCGGTCATAACTCGGTACTGTTACGCGCGACGTATGCGAAATAATTCAAGGAGACCTATTGGCAATCATATTCGTGTTCAGCATGTTATTCAGATGTCATAAGGCTAAAGTGTCTTTTGTCGTAACCTATATGATATTATAGTATATTCTAGTCGAATTACTTTTTCCCTTGACCTTATATATAAACCGGTCTTAAAAATGCTCTTTAATGATTCAAAAGACCGGTATCACGGCAAAGGTGCAGCAGTGACTACGCTTTAGGTCGGTTTCAAATTCGCGGTTTGTCCACATTATTTAATATCTGAAAGCAACGATGAATCATTCGAAAAAAAAAAAAACGATTCTGAGCGAGTTGTCTAATCAATTAAGTCCTGGGTGAAAATAAAAAAAGATCTCATAAAAATTGCAATTTTTTATAACGTATTAAATCAATTTAGTACATAAAAGTTCGAAAACGACAGTTAAAATAATTTTTTATAACGTTAGTTTGATAAAAAAAAATTATTGTCGTTCTGACGTTGGATTTGATGATTTTGCCGTTTTCGGCGTATAACTCGGAAAACAATTAAAATATCACAAATTTTTTTAATTAAAAAATCCAATTGAAAGCAAAAATCCCGAATTTCACGCAGTACCACAACGTAGTGGTAACGATCGGAGCACTCCTGCTAGTCAAAAACGTCATTACAGACCTGACAATTTATTTAATTTTTCGCGGTTAAATTCTCGATTTTTTTTTTTTGTCAAAAAGTAAGGAAAATTTCAACAAAAAAAAGCTTCAACCAAACTACCGCCGGTGTCTGTACAGACCTTTTACAAAAGTTACCGACTTTCATGATCGTTCTTCTATACAAAAAAAAGTTGTCGACAGAAAAAAAACATCATTGTAAAAACGACACATTCCTCGCTCGTCGTCGCTCGGAATCTAAAAAAAAAATTTGTTTTTCTAATTCGGGGTTATGACGTATAAAAGTTGTTAGGTTTTTTTTTTCTGCCACACAAAGTGAAATCGGACGTGTACGCCGCAAATAACGATACGACACAATATAATAGCTATATATATATATACATGTATATTATTATGAGCACCGGACGGGGTCAGAGCGTCGGGGCAGGGCGAGAGGGTAAGGGTGGAAACGCGATTCGGAGGGTAGGTGGGTGGCGGGGGCGGCGGTGGCGGCGACAAACCGAGTCGGCCGTCGTCGAACGCGCAGCGTCGTGAGGCGGGAAAGATAAGCGATTGAAATGAAAATGTTTCGCGCGCGAGCGGGAGGGACGACGTCGGCCGCGGGGTGGGACGGGGAAAGTGGGACACTCGGCGGAAAGGGATTTTCGCTGGAGCCACTTGCCATCGATCGTGTCTGAGACCTCACACACACACACAAACACACACACACTGCACACACACTGCACACACACACACACACTGGCCCGACTTAGGCCACTTGTCCGACGTCCTTTTTATTACAAAACAAACAAACACACACACACACGTACACGATGTATATAATAGGGAAGTCCATGTAAATTCTCTCAGGGCCAAACGTTGTGGGATGTGTCATGAAGTTTTCAACTGATTTTTCGCGCGGTACTTAGCTAAAATCCGAATCCCGTGGGAAGTGTTTACTTCTTCTTTTCCGTAAAATGAAAAAAAGTCGGGTTCAATCTAGGTCGCGACTGCGATTTGGGTGGGTCACTGGTTCGGAAGTTGTGGTTCAAACGCATCGTGTTCAATAACGTCCGAAAACATTGATGAATCATCGAAAATACGATCCGAGTTGTCTGTCTAGTGTACGTACGTCTCGGTAAATTTTACGAGAATTTCAAAAGTCCTATACTCGGCTTTCGAAATCGCTCCTCGAGACATCTATCAAACTTAAACCTTACCTGTTTTAACGTTACGTCAGTGTTTCAACTTGTTTTGGATGTTACGGTCGAGAAAAAATTAATTTGATATGTAAAAAACACGTTTGCCGCAATTAATGTTTTTCCGAAGTTTCGTCTCGGTTTCTAGGCGGTAACTTTTTCAGTTTTGAATATTTAAATTTGAGACTCCTCAAAGTACCATCAGAGTTTACAGACCTTTCATTAAAGCAGGTACTGATTTTAAAAATCGAAGCATTTCTTATACCCTTAAAGTTGTTCGCAGAAAAAAAACACCATCATTGTTCTGCGATTAGAATTTAAAATTGTTCAATCTCGTCTATTCATGAGAACCTTTCCCGCAAACTCAACTCCGTCCGCGTTTGAATGCGAGTGACGGACATTTTCGAAATTTATTCCACTTAAAAAATGGGCCCTCTAACGTGTCTGCGTTCGTTCGGGCTTTTTATCGCCCGAAACAAGAATAGTTTTTACGATTATTTTACAAACGTTTAAAATTGCACAACACGTATTGTTCGTAGCGTTGTCTACCTTTGTATAATATTACTATTGTACCCAGTGCGTCCTTTTTTTTTAATTTTAGCAGTTTCACATACTTCGGATTGAGACTATGAAAACTTTCAAAGACTTAAAAATTTGTTAAAAAAAAAAAAAAAAATGTTAATGAAGTCGGTATGCGTTTTGGAGCCTGCGCATAAGAACAGTGACTAATCGTAAAAAATAAAAATGACAAGTTTTTAAGTTAATCGTAGGTTATCTCGATTGTTATATTATTGTACATTAAACCGGAAAAATAAATAGCAATCGACGCATTTGCACGACTCTATCACCATATTATGAATATTATTGTGTCACCGAAGTCCGTTCGGTGTTGTGCGTAAAGGCGTTTTTTGACATGTTTTATTATTTAATCACAAGATAAAAATATTTGCAAACATATCTGCAAGTCCTTTTTCGATTTCAAATAGGTATGTTTGTATTTAATCAAAAATGTGTAGTAAAAATGATTGTACAAAAAATTATGAATTTTTTCCCCGAACGTACTATAAAAATGTCGTTTTTGACCAAAAAGTATCTTTTCTAAATTAATTTACGTGAATGTAACGGTATAATTTTTGCACCTATATTATCTATACGTATAATTGTCGTTTTACTAAATAAAAACGAACCACCGTATTAGACATTTAAAAATAATTTAAATGAGTTATTTAGTATAAGTATGAAATTTTCGACGTAGCGAAACGAGATGATTCGACTACTAATTTTGCAACTTCAAAATTTTTCTTCCGTGGTAGCAAAAGTATGTTACCCCTTGATGCCTACGATGTTCTCTCACAAAAACATTTTCCACTCGAAATAACATCTTTTAGTACTTATAAATATTGTTTTTCAAAATGTTTCGTAAACGATTTGATTACAGAAATTAGACGGTGCGTCGCGAAACACAGAAGGGCGAATGTTTATAATAATACGCTTTACAGTTAAAAATAATATCGCAGAAAGCGTTCTCGTGTACATTTTATACTGTAATCTCGACTCTTCGGATTTTTAAAGTGCATAACTTCACCACGCAAGTGTAATTAACTTTATGAAAGCAAAAGTTTGTTAGTATATATTATGACACGCGTCCACCGTGAATAGTAAATATCGTTATCTAAGAAAAGCTATTTACGTGTTGAAAGATCAAAATGAAAAAATGTAATAAATAGGTACTGGTCGTTATTTGTTATTTGTGCGTTTGATGAAAACGTTCAACTCTTCATTGTACGTTGACACTATTAATGTCAATGAGTTGAATAAATCAGTAATTTACTGTAGACTCGAGTCAGTTACACGACTTTGCAGTATATACAATATAAATGACTTATGAATATTAAATGAATGAAAACCCTTAACATGTGTATGAAGTCCGAAATATACTATAGTACACGTTGTTCAAGGTCGGTTATTTGCATTCGTGAGTAGTTCAATCTCAAACACTGCAGCTGATTTATTTGGCCATCAGTTATTCTGTGAGGGGAAGGTTTTCGAAAAAAAACGATTAGGTATGTAAAATCTGTTATTTGATTTTGAAAATTGCTTTCTTCTTTTTCCCGGTTAAAATAAACACCATTTTTATTTTAAAATTAAATGAATAAAATACAACCGTATTCAAATCGGTTCTATCAGTAATGATAATCGTTTTAAAATTATATTAACATTATCAGGTATATTATTACGTTGAATTTGGCAATCCGGCAAGAGGTACTACAATTAAGATTTCTATAACTTTAAGCTATTTTTTCGCATGTACATTACATATCACTCATCAACGTAAACTATTTTTTCGTCTGAACACTGCAAGTGCTGTATGCGAATATCTAATTGTTTCCAATGCCATGAACAAACGTCAAATTCATACTATATTACAGTATTAATAATATGAAAAATAGTTTTATTTTTATTTTGTATCGAGTATGCGGCTTTTAAGTGCGTAAAGGTTTTTCGAGCGTTCAGATCTGTCGAGTTGATACTTTCGCCAAAAGTCTGATAAATACACCGAATATACCGTTCCCTGCGTAACATTCACTTTGTATACAGCTACAAAATAAATCAAAACGACAAACTTATAAAGCGCGTCCATAAATATATACATACCATACGTATGAAGAAAACTTTGAAACCCCAAAATTTTTCTCCGAAGCATTTCGTGGAAACTTCACTTTATAGATTGTGGCAGTTCGAAATTAACTTATACTACACCATTTATATAACCACAACCTATACAGTCGCATCTCTTCTCTTGTCCTCTCGCCGGTCAGATACTACTCAGATGCTGAACTTAAACAATTAATGGTCATTTTCGTGCGTTTTTGGTCAAAATCCGTACATAGTCTAATTAGTAATCAGACAATTTTCTTCTTTCTCTTCAGTCCTTGAAGGACCTAAGCTGCCATAATAGCAAGCCTCTCCACATTTCCCCGTTAAATACTTATTCAACAGACGCGTTCACATCCACCAACTGAATGCCCTTATCCACAGTATTCTACAATCTCGTTCGTAGCCTACCCAGCGGTCGTCACTTCTGTGGCGTTGCAGTTATGACACTTTTTTTAATACATCATCTCCAAATGTGTCCAAACCACTCCATTTCACTCTACGTTCACATGAACGTTGTAGTATAATTGGTTTTCCATACGATTGGCACAAATGTTGATTTTTCCGTCTTTCGAATGTTTCTCGATCATCGCGTCAGAAACTTTCTTTCAAATATCGCCATTTTTTTGTGATTTGGTGGTCGTATAGACCAAGTCTCACACGTGTAAATACGACTATTGGTCTCACAGAGTACGTCATATGCTATATGTTTTTCGTCCTTCTAACACTCGTACACAAAATATTGCATGCATATACTATTTGGTCAGGTCTCTCTCATCTATTTCACATGTCTTGAGGATTTTTAATCCTCGTGTTTAACTCATCATAGACTGTACTACAGCTGTGCTCAATTGAAAAAAAAAATAATAGAAGAGGGACGTTTTTGAGTAAACAGTTACAAGCTTTCCGATTTCCCGATACAAGGGCAAGGAAATTTTGAGGGGTACGATCGCTTTCGTTTCGGCAAAAGTTCGGATCGTCCGTTGTATAAAATATATCTTATCCACACAACTCCGCGCATTCTACCGTTGCAGAGCCCGCCGGTAAAAAAAACTCCTCGAAGAAGAATAAAAACGTAAAAAATAACAATTGTTTAACGTTTTATTTCGATTTCGCGTTTGATCGTCGCCGCACCGAGCTGCAGTGTTTCTGCGTTACTATCTCGATGCACGCGCGATTCGACCGTAACACACACACGGTAATAACTAATAATGTATTATAATCGATCGGGTTCGGACGCGTGTTTTTATGCACGTGAAACATAAAAAACAAAATAAAATAATCAAACGCGATGATATAAAAAAACGAATGCGATCGGCCGCCGAAGTGAAAAAACGTAAGTTATATATGGGCGCGTACTTAAAAAAAAAAAAAACCGACGATGTGAATCCATTAAAATTTAAATCGTTCTCTCGGCGCATTTCGTGTGCATCGGTTCTTCGAGCTATAAAATAATATAATCAACGCACACGCGTGTGCCCGTAATATATTTTACGCATAACGTTATTATGTTAAGTGGTAAATTTTAAATTGTCCAGACATTAAGGTAGGTAACTGAAGACGATCGCTTAGAAAATCATCCGTTGGTTAGGTAAAACAATAGATTGAATAAAATCCAAAAAAATCTCAGGCCACAAATGCAAGACTTTTAAAATACGTTTTCCCCAACTCAAATTCAAGGCTTGGTAAATCTTGGTCTCAAGTAGCTTGTGTATTGAAATTACCGTCGATTTTCTTGATAAAACAACACCGATCTGAATAGTTTCAGTAAACTGTAATAACATTTGTTCGCGGTAGTTCTTTTATTTCCTCGTGTACGTTATTCTCGTTGTTTACATTCATCCATAAAAATTTAAACGCTTCTACTTTTTCTAAAACATATAAGAATCTACAATCTAAATATCTAAACAATTTCTGTCGTTCCGTGACGTATATTTCGTTTTTTCCTGGTTAACTCCATGACCTTGCCTGCTTCCAAAAGTTTTATTGTGTTTTAACTTCGTTTCTAGAATTCCCTAGGACGACCACATCATCCGCGTAGACAGGAATGGTTTCAATTTCGCTTACTTCCGTTTTTCGAGTTTCGTTAGCTGTTCTTCTCACTACCTATTCGAGAACAATGAGAACCGGCGACAATGACGGAGGCCGGATTTTAACTTCGAACTCTTCCGACGATTCCTGCTGATGATATCTCACCTTAAAATGTGTCTTCTGTAAATGTAATCTGTATATTTCTGAGGAATACTAAAACATCTTAAAACCTTCCATGACCCTTTTCTATTAACGTAGGCTTGTTTAAAGTCCACGATTACCAGGTGAAGATCCTTATTATATTCGTAGTACTTCTCCGCTAATTGTCCGATGGTATATGTATATGTCGACCTTCACTTTCTAAGCCCACACTGATGTTCCCTCACAATATCTGCTGTATTCTCCGTTTCAGTAAAAGTGTTGTAAATACTTTACGTCTCGTGTCTAATAGTAGTGATATACCCCCATAATTCGACACTAACATTAGACCTCCCTTCTTGAAAATAGGGCGTAGTATTGCCGTATTCCACTCCTCCGGCATAGTTTCTCCTTTCCATACTTCACTAATTACTCCGCGCGAGGTGTTCGTTTAGGCTTTTCCGCCTTTTTTTTTTAGTAGCTCTGCTGGTATTTGGTTTTCATCCGACAATAATTTTCAAGATTATTGTCTGCGACATTTTGGCCGTGAACGTGACAAAGACTAGTAGAGTTGATGTCAATACGTGCATATACGTGTATATACTGCAGGCAGTTTGCGATAAAATTATTTGATTTCGAAAATAAACCACAAGTTTACTTTCAAAGCGTTTTTTTCTGAGTGAAAGCGTTTCGCTTCGTGTAATATTTGAGTCTTGAGAGTGTACGCACCAACAATTTTGTGAAAATATCTCCACGGCGTACGTATGGTGGGTACACCCCTGTTCGATTCGTGTGTGTGGGGCTCGAGTGACGAAAAAAAATACGAAATTTTCAAATCATTATAACACTGCGGACACTATATCGCAAAAATGAAAAATTGCACGCGATACGGGCGCAGAGCCGTACGTTCTCGTCTGCAGTCTGCGCCCTTCGCTGCATATACGATATTATTATATTATAATTCGCTACCCTTTTGCGTGTACACACATGTATATATATATAGGTTTGTGTAATTCGAAACAGTTTTCATTGCGACGAGACTATAATAATAATAATAATTGCTTTATACTTGTATACGCGTATTGTATTGGAGAACTGCAGCGGCGGATTATTCAAATGAGCGAATGCACCACATATATTACGCGCCGAGAGGGTTGACGCGAGCAGCCCTTTTTATACACCCGCGTGTGCTCGTCAGCAGCAGGCGCGCCGGCGTTAAATACGCTTTTTAAATTACACAACATCAATCGCAGTTTTTTATTAAAACAAAAAAAAAAAAAAAAAAAATAGTACCTAGGTATTATACTGTGTCCGATGATAATACAAGTGACACTTGTAGTACGCGCGTGGTAACGACTCCGAAGGATTGATCGAAAGGCTTTTTGAAAGGCGTTTTTTCACTACGTACCGGAGACGGGCGAAACGGGTATGGATTTCAAAACGAAATAACCGATCGGAAACGCGTGTGGGTAGCGAAACGGTTCGTATAAGTAACGTTGAAAATACAATAGTTGCATACTTAGTGCGATAAAAACAAAACGGTATACGAATTACTAGATACTCTGACCTGGCATTGCCCAGGTTTTCGATGGCTTAACAAGTCTCGGTTTTTTTTTTAACTGTTGTCTCTTCCTCCTATCTATTCGACCCCTTTTAACGCTGAGTGAGAGGCTCAATTTCGGAGAACCCTGTGAAACGTTTTTCATTATTTGTACGTTTGTAGGTGTGCTAAATTTTCAAAAAAAATCCTTCGAAAAACAACAGTTTTTATTTTTACCATATTCAATCCCTGTGTACGGATTCACATTTGGAACCACGCGGTGATATCAGCTTCTTTTGTTCTAAAGTCTAAACCATTAGCCAAATGAACGATTAAAAATTAAAAAAGAAAAAATAACCTATCGAATTTTCGATTACATTTGTGTTTGAGGTCAATCTTTAGAGTGGAATTCGGCAAAAATCTCATGTTTAAAACCCACTGTACTCTTCAATCTAAAAAAACCGCATGCAAATCGTATGAGCAGTTTCGGACCCGCAACTTCAGACAAAAATTTCAATTTTCGCATTTAGGTATATATAAGTAATAACAGTATAACATTGTATAACTTATGTACGATGTAAGCATCGTAAAACAATTTTATGCAATTTAAAATTTGTTTTTATTTTATAATCAATGCGTATAATATTGATATTGATTTCCGAATTGATTACCTGCGTTTGAGATTTTTCCATTACGTGTTCGATGTTTGTTGTTGGAAGGGGCGAGTGGAGTAAAAAATTTACACTGGGAAACATGTTATATTGAAACTATCAATTATTAACTAATAAATTTTTTTTTTTGTGAATTCATTTTTATAACTTATCCAAGTCGAAAAAATTTAAAAAATCAATCTTCAACTTAAATTTTGACTTTTTTTCAATTAAAGGGTCAACAAAATTTTTTTTTACTTATGTTGTTTGCCCAGCTTTGACAGAATTACCTATCATACTATAGGTACATATTATATTGTTCAATCATTATTGAGTTATAAATCGTTGTTAATTCATTATTACCGTTGTCGTCGGCGAAGGGGGCAAGGGGGATTGAAATTTTGCCGGGGTTGCAAAATTATCATTTTGCCCCGTCCCCGCATGTATCTATTCATGAATAAAGTTTTTAAAATTTCAAAAATTTAATGAAAATATCCCCGATTTCAGCGTAAAACAAAACCAGACATAAAATTTCTTTTCCATTAATTCTATGAGTTTCATCCGTATTTTATCATATCTGAAAAATGACGATTTTATGTTTGACAATTGTACCACGGTTTTATGAATCCCACGAATTAATCTCAAATAACAGTGATGAATCCTAACAGCCGTTTTGGGTTTTAAGAAGACAGACATCAGAATTTGATGTACAATCAAAAATATTACAATAAAATGATTAACCCGGTCGTTCACACGATACAGAAACGATTTTTGCTGTAATTACTAGATGCGACCGACTACGAATTGTTTTTCATTTACCAAAAAAAAAAAATCCATTACGTTCATAGAAAAAATATTAAGAGAGTAAATACGTCGTGTTACGCCTTAAAAAACGTTTTCATTTTTGTAGGAAACGATGAATTGTATTAGAAATATGTTGATAAGGCCCAGTGGCGGACTCAACGGTGGTTTAGTCGATAAAGACCCTGCCTGTATTATAGTATGAAGCCGGCCTTGGTGTTAAAATTAAACACGGTGTGTGGGAAATGTTTGCTCAATACTCAATAATTCATGAATTATAACTTGAAACAATATCATTTCAAAGTTATTATTTTAGTTATACGAGTACAGATAACAAACTAAATGTGTAATCGAAATTTCTTGTTAAAAATTCGTTGTCTGACGTTTTCCCTCAAATACGAGTAGAAACACTTTTAAAAATATTTTTGACATCGGACTAGTGGTCTATGAGTGTATAACGAAGAGTAAGAAATCGTTTACGTTTAAAATCGTGGTTCAAAACCGTACCAGTGATTCAGCTTCGCACGGAGTTTAACGGAGCGCTTAAATCGATGGATTGGATGAAATAATCGAACACTTTTGCCGACGCAAAAGTTCGTGGAGGATCGCGATAGTCATTAAATTAACAAAAGAACAGTGTTTATTAGTTTTTTTTGTAATTTCGTCGACTTGTAAAATCGTTATTTCGTCACGATCGATTCGCAGAGAGAAAATTAAAAAAAAACGGTCGTAATTAAAACCTGAGCGTAATTAGACGACGTTTGAGAGGATGTAAAACGTTTTGAGGGTCTTTTCGTGTGGATCGTGGTCGTCTTGCAAACGAATGACAACGGGTAGTGAGCGTCCGAGCCGACGATCATCTTTTACCAGTTTGCCGACCGACACTTCGCTCTCGAATCCGCCACTGAGTCGAGGCCCTGCGCGGTGCATCGGTGAAACCACATCGCCGTTGACTTTTCCTCCGGATTTTCACCCGATAGTCACACGCCACTGGTACACACACGGTGTATTTCACCTCGGGTGCACGATATAATAAAACAGTCCAACGGCGGATTTTCGTTAAAGGAAAACTAATGGGAACCCGGCCCGGCCGACAGGACGCGCGCGGCGAACCGCAAACGTTCTGGTGATGGAAAAAAAAAAAAAAATCTTCAACTTCATAGACGGCCGTTAAAATTCCTCGCGTCACATTACACGGCCGCGTGGGCGCCGCCGCCGCCGCCGCCGCCGCCGTCATAGAAAGCGTAATGCGGCGCACACATCTGCGTCGCGTTTGTATTATAATAATGTTTATTTAAAATAAATATCTATACACCTCAAAGCGAGTCACTCCTCAACAGAATAGTAATACTTACGTAAGTTCGCGTGGGCGTACGAAAACGGGTCGTCCCGAAAAGATGGCGAGACACGACGAGAAAAGAAAAAGTTTCGGATAAAACGTGTATTAAAATAAACGCTGTTGTTGTTGTTGTTGTGTTTTTTTTCTCGACTTTTTGACTTTTCGACGAATCCGTGCGCAAACGGTTGAACACATCCCGGAACGGTTTTCGAGGTAAAGCGCAGAGAACAACATAAAATACATCACAATACGCGTAGGCAGACTGTTTTTAGCTGCGAGACGAACGAACGGCGCGAAAAACATAGCTGCGTGTCGCTGTAAAACAGTGTATTTTCTAACGGACGTGAATGTTGTGCAATAACAATCGTGTACCGGGGTACATACCGTGACCCATTCTTACACTCTTATCCTCCTCAGCCGACAAAATAGCAAACGAAATAAGGCGGACAATTGCGTATGACCAACACTCGTGTTCGAATCGGCACTGTATTCGCGATCAGTTTTCGAAATGGAAAAAATGCGTCAAAGTTGGAACAAAATAGCTCTAACCGTGCTGAAGACCGCGAGCGTGTTGCCATAACGAAAAAAAAAAACCGGGATCGCTGTAGTTTGACGGCGACTATACGCTTTGGGCGGGTCGCTAGTTTGTGGTTCAAACGATGGATCATTGCCTTCGGAAATACGATTCCGAGCGAACTCGATTGTGTAAGTCCTAGTAAAAACCAAGTTTAACTGTTAAATTAGTCCGAAAACACACGTATCTACGGATAAAGAATATTAACTTGAATAACGTGTGCGATTATCAAACCGTTTGGACCATTATTTGAGGAGATAACGCGATTTTAGTGTCAATCGCATAACAGTACGCGCAATTTCATTGGTATAACCCAAATTGCACACCGTTTTTCATGACTTTTTTTTACACGCTTTCAGAATAATCTGGACGGATTTTTTTTATCAGATAGGAAATTTTGTTTTACATACCACGTTTTAATTTAAATTCTTAAACAACGAATTTGTGCTGGTTATGAATATTTTTCTAAAAATAAGTCAAAGCTATAACCAACTTTAGACCATTTTTCAATTTCAAACGATTAAAAAAAAAAATTAACATTGGATTTTTGAAATTTTTTAAGATCACATGTATTTCTTGTTAACCTTGTGTTAAAGTTTTTGTTGAAAGTTAAATTTTTATCGAATCAAAACCACAAAGAAAACGGAAATTTTTGAAAATTATAAAGTTCTACACAAACTTTCGAAATCACTTGAAACTTGGACTAAACTTGTATTTTACCTATTTCAACATCGTGTAAAAGTTTTAGCTCGTTCCGTCTGTTATTTTGGAAGTTACCGTCAAAAAACTAAATCGATTCAATTGATCAAGAAACACGTTAGCAGTAATTTTTAACGTTTTTCCTCAAATTTGACCTAGTTTTTTGATCGTAACTTTTTCAATTTTAAATTTCGATATCAGAGCATACAAAGGCCTTTCGTTAGAGGTATTGAACGTAAAAATCGGAACATGACCCTTAAAGTTGTTTACAGAGAGAAAAAAAAACATCATTGTAAGAACAATACATTCTTCGCCAACGCTCAGAATGTAAAATGTATAAATATTACCTACATGAATATGACGCGAAATGAAAGGTTCGAATCTTTGAAAAATTCGCACAAGCATTGAATGAGCAAGAAGCTCCTTAATTCCGAGATTATCATTTCGTTTCCGAGTATATAGACCGCTCTGTATATTATAATAATACTTAAAATAATATGACGTACAAGTACATACACTGCAGCGGCGGCGGCGGCGGCGGTGGCGTTATTCGACTTATAGTAAAAATGTGAAAAATATACAATATAATAATAATAATATACATATACAAACGAAAACAGGTTCTAGAAGACCGTCTGAATTGCGAGAGAAGACTAGACAGACTTTATGGAGGATGAATCATTGTGCTTTGTATTATAAATTTATGTGTACGTAGGTATACGCTGTATATTATAATATTATTGTACACTGCACAAGTGTACCCGCACAATAATAATATGTGTACCTACTGTATATTATGTGCACGTACGCGTGTGTCTATGCTTTATTTTATTCCGAATATCGCGTTTGAATGCGTGCGCTTTTCACGCCTTTTTAAGCTTGCACGACGCTATCGTTTCAATAAAGCGATACACGGGATCGCATAAATTTCCAGAAAAACAAACGGCCGGAACGGTATAGAAATCCGGAAAACGAATTTAACAGGTATATGTATAAAATAAAACAGCAAGCGAGGTTTTATATGGGTGGTACGTATAAATGGAAACAAAACTAAGTATACACGACGGTGTCGAGGAACAATCCGGACGCAAATACGACCTTTTGGCTGGCTATATACGACATTCGGAGTGGTGGATGACTTTAAATACTCGTATGTCGACAGTAAGAATAATATGCACCAGCTGGAAGCGAATGAAAGAATTATGAGTGGAAACAGGTGTTATTATACGTAGTGCGGTCAAACTACTAAAATCAAAACTACTCTCGTAGACACCGAAAATACGCCTTTACCGTATAGCTGCTTGCGCCCAATAATTACATATGCACGCAAAACTCGGTCTATGACAACATGTTTTGAGAAAATTGATGACGTTTGAGAGAAAAATACTCCGAAACATCTATGGACCACGATCCAACATATGAAAAAAACACTTACCTACGATAGAAGAAGAAGAAACGAAGAGTTACAGAAATTGTAAGTACAACAGACCGAGTGTATCTTAGCGTTTATCAGGAACAAACGGCTGGAGTGATTCGGACACACCACTTGGAGAGCAGATGGTCAACTAATAAAGAAAGTACTCGCGGGAAAAAGTAACAAAACAAAACCCCTAGGAAGACCCAGAACCAGGTGGATTGATGTAATATCCAGAGACTTGAAAGAGATCGACGACCAGAATGTGACTTATAATAGAGATGGATGGCGAGACGTCTTAAAAGCAGCAATGGTTCTTAACGGATCGGTAAGCTGAGAAAGAAAAAGAAGAAGGAGAAAAAAAAACAGCGAAAGTATAACGTTGTCCAGAAAGTAAATCGGTAGAATGAACAAAACGTGGAAAATAATCTTCCGGAAACTAGTTAGTATTGACAGGAATCAAAATAAACAGAAAATAGAATTTGAAATCCCAGAAATAGGTTTACCAGAAAGGATAAAATACCAAAAAGTAAAACAATAAAGGAGAGTGCCACTAACTACTGCATGTTTAACTGTAAAAACTTTTCATATTTGTGCATTTAGTATTTAGGCTGTGCCGATGTTGTACCACACGGGTCGAATGCGTCGTACTTAAAGAAAAATTGATTGTAATATCAATGTAAAATTTCTAAAAATTAAACGTTATCAAAGTGAACGAAAACGTTTTAAACCTCGTATTGAAATCAATACAATACTTCTTGCTCGTCAAAATCTAATAAAAATTACGAAAAATTCGATTCAACTTATCATGAATTCCAGTTACAAATAGTTGTTACGGTAAAGCGGAGAGCACTTTTCAGGTAATCCTGTGCATACACAGGCTGTATATTCTATAATGTGTTTTTTTTCCCCGGACTTTTTCCCGTGGGAATTCATTGTGCGGGATGTTTTTGAATCAACAAATTATCCTGAACGGCAACAATATGAACGATAAAAAAAAATTATTGTATTTGATTTTAATTTAGTGTTTACCAAGAAAAAGACCATGCACAATATTATGTACGGTCAAATCAGCATTTTTTACAAGTATTTGTAATGATAGCCGATTGTTCAGTTCATAAAATCAAAACGTGTCTCCGCTTTTCAAAAAATATTATGTAATAAAAATTAGTTTTAACGAGACGATCAAGTCCGACTTTTTGCAATAAATTACGATGGTAATTTTATAACGATATAGATGATGTAACACGGTTACACGGACTATATACTAGGGGTCGACAACCTTCTTTTTTAGATATCTTATTACGAAACGTGTCATTTTTTTTTTTTATCCATCCAGTATTAAAAATTTATATCTAACGAGAACAAAATAATCGAACTTTTTGAATTAAATAACAATGATGGTAATAACGGCACGCCGTGTTATTATATCTTATTATGATCGTATATTATGGACTCGCGGGGGTCGGCAACTATGTTTCATCATATCACCGACCAAAAATGTACGAGTTATTAACTGCGTAATGTATACGTGATATTATAATATCATTATGTAGTTTTTATTACACTCAAATTGTAAAATTGTTTACTTTACGCGGACCACACACAAAATTGCAAGGGCAGCGGGTTGCCGATCCCTTATATAAATAAAATATTAATATGGTGTGTACAGCAGTGTAGTGCCCATATGATGACCATAATAAAACCGACTCTCTAGCATAAATGTAGCACGTCGTATTAAGACGGTCAAGTAGGGTATTTATGACTTTTAGCGATTTAATAATGTTACGAGAAATGTTTTTACCTCGCGTGAGATTTACACGCTCTGACGCGATTATTATTTTTGTTGAGTTGCGTGGGCAGTGCCGCAAAAAAATGTTTGGTTTTTAATTTTTTTCGATCCGATCGTGGCACAAGCGAAACCGCGTCATCTCGTCTCGCCGTCCCGATTTAACGGTTGACAAAATATACAAAACGATTAAATTATATCGTGCTATTACGGTTGGGTTTCGAAAGTTTGTAAAAAAAAAAAAAAAGACTCGTATTTTGGGTCGTTAAATAAGTCACGCCTGTGATTATTTCAATTGTTATACATTTTTTCTGAAGCAATAGTATGATAATTGTAATAAAAAAAAAAAAAAAGCGATTTTCCAGCGCGGCCAATCTATATCTGTTCATCCGACTGTGTCTATACGTAAGTTTAAACGAGAGTGTGTGAAGTTTAATATTTGGTATTGTACTAATTTAATATACAATAGAAAATAAACCGATTTTCCTCCGACAAAAATTCAAATAATAAAAAAAGATCGGTCTAGGTCGCGTGGGTAGTTCGACGCAGTAGCGGCTGTGTGTCGGTCACTGGTTTTGTACACTGTGGTTCAAACGTACCATTTAATGTCTGAAAGCTATGATAAACCGTTGTCTTCGAAAGAAGATTCCGAGCGAGCTCCGTAGTATACGTCCTGGTAATAACCATATTCGACAAAAAATACACTCGGAAAATTATTAAAAAAAAACTTTCGTCAGTCTTTTATCACGTATTTACGATTGTTTCTCTGATTGTCTATAATTTATAATGCGTTTGCACCGTTTAATGGTGTACATTAAAGTTTTCTACCGTGCAGTGTGTATGTGTTGTATTCCAATATTATAAATTATAACCATATGAAAGTCAGAAAGTATGGTATATTTAATGTGTATACACATATTGTTACACGGGTATCTGACGTATGGTGTTATTATTACAAAATGCAATCCACCAATGTGCACTAGCTTCGATCGACTAAAATCAAAGTGTACATATAATATCAATATATCAATATTGCAGTGACGGTGTAGAAATTTTATTTATTATTAATTCGTTTAATGAAACTCGCACAATACACCGTAACCATATCCGCGACAAACACTATAATATATATATATGTAACATAAGTCATCTTTAACTGCGGTACGTTATGAAAAATGAGTAATCGGAATTTTGTGCGACAAAAGTTTTTATAAATAACACAGCATACGTGCGAAATGCTGTACAACAGTTTGTTCCGCAAACGAATTTTGAAAAACCAGAATGATATCGAACGTGTCAAATCGTTTACGGTTGTTCTATAACGTTTCTCTGTTTAAATGTTCCACGCGTTCGTGTTGAGAAATAATTATAACTGTTGTGTACTACAACGCGGCATTACTGCGGGAATATATCGAATTTACGGAAATTTACTTCATGCTACAAGTCCAGTTGGTAAATTTTTCGAAAACTATTATTAGTCGTACAAGTTTCGTCGTGTAACAATGCTGAAAAAAAAACCGCCCCTCATATATCCGTGACATCCGTTCGGAATTCGTTCGGCATCGATCGCGACTGCGCTTTGAGCGGGCCATTGCAGGTTTGGAATTTGTGGTCGTAATTTAACGTCTAACGATAAGTACATTACGACATTACTGCGTGCATGATGATTTCGAAAAAAACGATTCTGAGCGAAATCTCAGCTGGACAGGACTGGATTGCAGACGTATTAAAACGTAAAAGCTTTTGTTTGAAAATTAAACTTTCTGTCGGAGAGAAGCTCACAAACATTTCTACACTCGGCTCAAAAATGTTAATGTTTTGAGATCGGTCGAACCTGCGTGTTATCTCCACGCAAGAGTTTCAGGTCTGAGTTGCCGCTGCTACCGGAGCGTTTACGACCGTCAGGAACGAAATCGATCCCCGCACGTTTGTCGCGACGAGTTTAGAGCGCAAAAATACCGCCCGAAATGCGCACACGTTTGCGATTGATACGAGCAGCGTACAGGGTAAAAAACGTCGCGTTAAAAACTCGCGCGTGAATATTTCTACCGGCTGTTTAAAAAAGAAAATAATACGAATTACGCCGACCGTCGGCGTTTTTTCATTGCTCGCGGCGAATCGACGACAAAAACCGGCGGGCGCGAATCGCGATAAGGAGAACATTGAGAAAGCCTGGTCCGTACGGTTTCTACGTAATCATCGTCGGGACAAAGGCGGAACAAAAAAAAAAGTTGGTCGTATATACACCGTATGCCGTTTTATGATAAATAAATTACCATAAAAAGCGTGGTTTATACGGGTCCATCGGGACACGCGTGCGATGCGCGTCACAATAAAATACCGGCCGCGTCGTGCGTCTATAGAAGAAGCGAGGGGACAAAAAATAACGATCTTTCGATTTTTTTTTTTCTTTTTTCATATCGTATTATAAATACAGCGCGGATTAACTACGTGGTGTATTTAACACCCCCTTTGCCTAACGAGTCGATGGAGATCGCGACGAAACTACCCGCACACATCGCCGTTGTCGCCGTGTGCGAACTCGGTGTTGTAAATTTAGGAGATTTTTTCTCCGGCGCGCGCGAAAAACCGTTGGGATTTAAAAACGTTTTCGCGGCCAAACGCACACGGAACGACGCGGTGAAGGGTAGTGAACGCTGATTTAAAAAAAAAA
>CM029357.1:53767245-53876325 GCA_017140985.1 Hormaphis cornu
ACTTGATTTGGAATAAAGTATAATTTAAAGCCACAATACTTTTAGTGGCGTTCAAACTTAAGATTTGAGCATTCGTTCTGCACGATAACGTCATCACGAACCTGAAAAATTAAAATTTTCGCAGTGATATTCTTGATTTGTTTTTGGTTTTTGGGGTATCACTCAAAAAGTGAACAACATTTACGAAATGCCAGGAAAAAAAAAAACCGCCGTCTATAACCTATCAGAAAGATCGATAGTTTTAAAAATTTGGAGCATTTCTTCCAAACGAAAGCTCCATCGAATTTCAAACTTTTCGCCTTGAAATTCTCTAAGATTTCCATTTTTTTTTTTTCGAGTTTCGGGGTATAACTCAAAAAGTGGACCAAAATTTCAAAAAAACCTTTCAATTAAAGTACCACCGGAGCCCATATACCCATCAGTAGAGGTACTGGCTTTAAAAATCTGAGCATTTACCCGTAAAGTTGTTGACGGAAAAAAAAAAAAAATCATCATTGTAGATACAAAACATCCCTCGCTCGTTGCTAGAATCTAAAAATTTTATTATGTCGTTTCGGTCAAACGCTGACAACGGTCAACAGTATTAAATATAATGGTTTGAATTACACATAACACTGCAAAGATGGATATTACGTGTTTATTTGAGTCGGGCACTGCAGAATTTCAAGAATATTCCGATATATAGCGCATCCGTTCACCGTGATTTATGTTTACGAACGAATAAATAATAATAATAATACTGGTACATTATAAGAACGTGCACGTTGACGAGATATTGTTGTTGTTGTTCGATATGACTAGAATTTTTTTCTTTTAAATCGATATCAATGTGACTGATACAAGTTTTATCGCAAACGTACGTAGTTCTGCTTGAAATTCAAATAAGCTCAAAAACTATTCGCACTTAACATTAATAGTCATGACATTAAAAAGTGGGTAATCAAAAATATTTGTTTTGAAATAAAGATGCGCGTTCGTCTTCTACTTTTTATAGTTTTAATAGCTGCACATAACGGTACATTAAAACAAAATTTAAAAAACCGCGTACAAACGAAAATAGATGTAATTATGACTCGTTCTCGTATAATGTTATATTCTACTCCGTCCATACTTGAAAATTATCATGGAAAAAATTTACGATTCTCTGTTTTAATTATTACTATTATGCGGTATGATTACTGGCTATGAAAAAGTTTTTAACGATGTTTCTTATATACGTTCACTGTTACAATAATACTTATAAGTTGTAGATGACATAAACATTTTAAATTTTTTCGAAAACAATAATACCTCTGTTTTCTTCTTCTGAACGCGTGTAGATCGTACAGTTTTAAATATTTCATTCGGAGTCGATAACTCTCGTGTCGAATTGCACATTGTAAACGCGAATCGAAAACGAAATATATAATTATATGAAAAAAAATATAAGGTACTTCGTGAAAAGATTACTACGCGTATACCTACAGACTACATGGGGGGAAAACAAAGTGTATTATACCTAGCAAAAACTTTTTTCCAATCTTTTATAACGTATCTAGTTGATTTCTTCTTCTTCCTCCTCAGCTTATCGGCCCATTAAGCGCCATCGCTGCCATCACATTAAGTTAGTTTAGCACATAAAAGTTTGAAAACGACATGGAATTTTTCATAACGGTATAGTTTACAATAGGTATGTAATATAGCCGTTGTACGCGGCGATTTCGCAATTGCTTTTGGCACATAACTCAGAAAATAATCAATATCGAAATATGATAACAATAAATAATTTAGAAATTATTAGATACATTTAAATACAATTTAAAGCCGACGTTCCAACTTTTATGTGGTGTTCGCCGTAACGATCGGAGCGCTCCTTCTGACCAAAAACGTAATTACAAAACTGAAAATTTCAAAATTTAAAATTCTCGATGTAAAAAATACTCGAGAAACGGGCGAAATTTCAAAAAAAGCTTCAATCCAAGTACCACCGGTGTCCATAAATATTTTATAGACCAGTTACTTACTTCGGATCATTCCTAACCGTACGAAAAGTCGTAGACAGAAAAAAAATGTAAACGCATTACGTTTCTCGTTTGCCGAAACTAAACGAGACAGCAGGAATCAGTTGAGTCCGCGTGGGCAGATTGACGGACTATACGGTTTGGGCTGGTCACCGGTTCGTAAATTGTGGTTTTAACGTACGTAATTTAATATCCGAAAGCAATGATTGCCCGAAAAAACGATTCCGAGCAAGTTCAGTATAATTGAACAACCCCAGGAAAACCCATCCGACCGATTTTGAAAATTCTTTCACCAATAGAAAGAAGCTACGTTATATACCCGAGTGAAAAAGACCGCTTCTTTTATTCGAAAACTCCACCCGGAAGGGTTGTCTCAAACACAGATCTCGTCGTATATTCGATTATTTTTTTGTACATTTGTGTCAAATTTCGGTTGTTTTTTTTGCCGGTTTTTCGGGAATAACAAATTGAAAAAAAAAAAAACCCGTGCGTAATGCATCAAGAATATAATAATGAGTCGGGCTCCCAGAAAACCGTCAAGATCGGAGCAACATCCCGGGCGCTATCGTGAAAATCCTATTATTTTTTTTTTTCTTTATGGTCCGTGTCAAATTTTAGTTGTACTTTTATTCGCCGTACTTTTTACCGGTTTTTTTTTTTTCTAAATTTTTTTTTTTTGGTTTTTCGGGCGCAACCTTTTTGGAATCGTCGTCGAAAACTCGGCAAAACACGTTGAGCATACACTGCAGCAAGCATACGAGTTGGGAAAACGTTTCGAGATCGGAGCAACGTCCTTATAGCTGCTCCGCGCACGTTACAACAGACACAATTAAAAAAAAAACCATCACACATCCTTGTAAAATCAATAAGCTATTATCGATTACTACAGCTCGGAATCTATAAAAAAAAAAAAACTGTTTTTTACGCTCGTTTAGGCCGAACGGGATTTTCGGTCCAACCTGCCGCGATCCTATGGCGTTATAATACCGTGTTATACCGCGGTGAATTCAATACGACGACGATAGCTGATGGCGGTCGCGTTAAGTGTAAAAAAAAAAAAAACGGACGTTTAAAAAACGATATTTCAAAATGTGATTGAAGCTACGAGTTGCTGCTGCTTCGTACAGCCACGGACACGAGAATCATCGTTATTATTCGTATTATTAATTTCAAAGCGATTGTGGATACACGCGTCCAGACAACCGGCTGCAGTAGTAGTTAATAGACGTTCGTGTTAATAGACGTTCGTTTATGTTCGTGTTGTTCGATTACATAATTTTTTTATTTTTTTTATAATATACGCAATGTGCACGACTCAAAAACCGTACGAATGTGCCAGGAGGTGTTCCGCAACGACTCGTTTTGCCGCCGCGGGGTTTAGATTACACGGCGTTTCAATTAATAAATCAAATTTGAAATAAAAAAAATTTAAAAATCCCAGCACAGTAAATTGATGTATCGTTATATCGTTACCGATGTCGGTTATTAATAATACGTGTTATACTCGCGGTACCCACCTATAATAATAATGTTATTAATCATCGTTATAATTTTTGAATTAGTCTCCTACGTTTAGTATACGATTTTAATACTAAAAACATTATATCGTTTTATGTGCTCGCGGACGCAAATTAAAAAAAAAAAAAACGTTTTTATTAAATTCGTTATAAAACACAGAAGTTAAAATACGCCGATACGAAACCGTCCGGACCGTTCTACATCGTATGCCTAAACAAATATATAATATTACGCGCAATAAGGGTCAAAACACCTACTATACCTCTTCCACAGTATTTTATCACGGTTTTCTTTGACGTTTTGTACAAAATTTTATACTTTCACCGCGTGTGACTTTGGTGATAGTTGTTTACTGAAATCTAATTTAAATAACGAGTAAAAAAAAAAAAAATCGTTCTCGATAACGTGAGATCTCTCCGTTGCGAAAACGTCGGTGCGACGGACAAACTGAAATGACGCTACAAATTTGGTGGAGACACGGATAGCACCGAGAACGGTTTTAAAATAAATATAATTGAAAGTTTGCTCGCGGGGGGTGTGCGATATTTTCTCGATCGAGTCGAAAATTAAAAGTCAAAAAATATGTATATTTTTTATTTTTTGTAACTTTGTAATTCGACCGTTATTGCGTCTCGGTATCGTACGTTCTTCCACGTGTTTTTGGGAGATAACGAGTTGTTCCGGGGGGTTTTTTACCGCGGTGACCCGCGAGTGACCGTGTGACGACAAAAACTTTACGAGAACCTTTCTCGGGAAATCGGTCGGAAAGAATAAAAATCGTGTTCACCCCCAAAAATGTTCAAAAAAAAAAAAAAATTCAAACAATTTTGTTTACTCGATCGTTAATAACTGTACTGTCTTTTATACAATCATTAGGTGTTTTTAACGGTTATTCAGTTCGGTTCGACGCGTAGGCATTTTGATTATTCTTAGTTCGTCTACGTATTCTTCAACCGGGGGGTTAAATAACCCGAACCAGGATATTTTTTACCACATCACACAGATTATAATATCGTAGCATACTGGTAACTCACCTGGTTCCGCGAACCCGATGATCTCTTTGGTGCGGCCGTAGAAATCGTCCGGCTCGGAGTCGGCCGCGTCTCTGGCCACCGGCAGCCGCGTGCTGGGCGGCAGCTGCGTGTTGCCGGTGACCGCGACCGCGTCGTCGCCGTCCGGGTCGGCCGCGGTCAGCCCGGACAGCGGTTCGACGGACAGCGCCTCCGCCAGGAACCGGGTGGACCGCGCCTTGGTGATGTTCGGCTTGGCCGTCATGCCCAGCTTGGACAGTATCTGCTCCTTGATCGCCTCGATGCGCTGCTTGTCCAGGCTGGTGCGCGCGGCGCTGTCGTAGTGCCTGCGGCCGCGGCGCGGCTTGCGCTTTCGCCGGTGGTGGTGGTGATGGTGGTGTTGGTGTTGGTGTTGGTGTTGGTGGTGGTGCCGGTTGGTCCCGTCGGGGCTGGTCGGCGAAGACGAGACGGACGAGGAAAACGACGGCGGCGGCGGCGCGGACGGAAGCGTTCTGGACGCCGCCTCTCTCTTGCACCACGGACAACGGTGCCGTCTGCCGTCCGCTGACGTACCTGCCGGAGGGAAGAAGATTTTTTTTTTAGATTCAGCGAGTTTCACGACACCTCGGAAAGATGGATAACTGACCGGAGACGGTACTTTATTCGAAACGTTTTATGAAACTTTGATTATTTTTTAAGCAAAAAAAAACAAAAAAAAAACGTCCCAACTTTCGAAATCGCTCCGTTCGACTTGAAACGTATGTGTATATTATGTCATTAAGAAGATTTATTATGAGTTTACTGCTGAAATTTCAATCAGTTTTGATCATTTTTAAGATAGTTTTACACGGGTGGTTAAAAAATTTAGATAATTGTTTCACAGCCGATTTCACGTTGTTATTTTGTCGTTAAACTTCGGCGTCGTTCCGGGCGGCCGTGTATTTCTTACGGGGGAGGAGACCAATAATTACGGGGAACGTGTTTTTTACACATCGATTTCGATTTTTTTTTTTTTTTTTATTACAGCGTCCAAAATAAAGATAGGAACAAACTGAAACTTTTACACGATACTAAAATAGGATCGATAGAAGTTTTTATTGTTAAATTGGTTTTTACCGCGACGTATACTAGACAACTGAAATAATTAAATAAAGTGACACTTTATTTCAAATTTCAAGATAAACAATAATATGATAAAACGGTATCGGAACGTATGCTCAATAATATGTTTCACCCCATTTTAACATACGTACTTAAGGGCTAAATTTTGGAAAATCGCTTTTTATTGCACGCTCTCTATGTTTTTTGAACTCTTTATTTATTTCATTAATATTTATTTCATTCTCCGTTCTATAACGTACGTTTCATTTGATATTTTCAAATTTCTAACTGTAACGAAAGCCGTTTATCTCTGCGCAGCGGCCACCTGCATATCATGTTTTTATTGTAACGCGAAATGTGTTTTGCCGAAAGTAATAGACTAAAACGGTTTTTAGAAAAGAATTATACTCGATACTCGTATTATAATACTGTACAAATGATTAGTAAAATATAGTTAATACGCGTTTGTTTATACTATCCGTCGTTTTGAATTAAAGTTAATCATTGTAATCACTAACGCGATCACAATGTGTTATAATAATAAACGATTGAAATAGATTTGAATTATTTTGGACGTATAGTAAAGTATAATAATATCTTATAGATTGTATTTACTGTTCTTACGCGTAATAGTATTTGTTTTTTGTTTTTTCTGCGGGGCGGCGAAATTACTCCGATCCAGTGGGCTCGATTTGAAAAAATTATAAAAGTTGCGCGCTGTTGAGCAAATACAGAGTTACAAACTTTCTAATTTCCAAACCTAGAGGGCAAGTAGATTTGAAGGGGTACCGAAGCTAAAACATTTTGTTCAAATTATGGGGTACTCCAAATCGCGCCAATTTATAATCATTTACATGGTATATTATGGTATAAGACGGGTGAGTTATGATACAAGTAGTCAGAAGAAGCGAATGGAATATATTAAAAGGGGACAAATGATCGTGTACGGGGGACATTACAAGAGACTCGAGATTGTGAAGCAAGGCTGTCAATTTTAGAGGAAAGTACACCTATGTAAGAATGATATGTTAGCCGACTGTCGACGAGAACTCGTGAGGATAAGTTGGTCCGGTGGGTAGTCGTGAGGTGACTAACAGGGACAATGTTTGGCTTACAGGCGACTTGACGGAGGACATTTCTTTGGGTCATTTCGGTCGAATAACAAGCAGAGGCGGGTCCCAAGGAACAATCCGAGGAGATACTTTTAAAATATACGCTAAACTGAGGTAAAACTGCAGGAATACGAATAATTCAAACCGTATGGTTGTATACTTCCATTGATTCGCTGGTTTCCGTAATGAATAGTAATAGTAGTTACCTGAGCAGGCTCATATACACACATCCAAGGGCACCCGCAGGGAAAACGTTCAGAGGGTGGGACGAACTTAACTTTGTTTGATAACAAAGTATACTTATTCTGTATAATAATAACATTCTTTTCACCTAAAACCTAAAGGGAGAGCTAGGGAGAGGAGTTGTCCCTTGCCTGCCGCCGCCCGTCTTGTGGGCACACGTCTAAAACGATTCGAATGCGTGTATTAATAATTCTATAATTTTTTTTTTAAACATTTCTTCGTGTTTTTCCCGTGAATTAATATGTTATATCGCGCTTCGAGACGAATCGTAAACTTGTTTGGTCGGTGTCTAGTATTTTTTTGCGAGACCTGCACTGCAGGCCAAGTCGGTGGGCCGACAACACTCGAGTCTTGTAAAAATAATTTACTAAAATCCATATCGACTACTCGAATTTTATAACGCATTAAATTTCGTTCGTACGTCTCGGCGGAGCTCGTAATGAGATTTAAAAACCGGATTTTTTTTTCTTACAGAATGGTCTTTTTACACAGCCGTAACACGTTTCGATGCATTGACGTTACTTACAGTAACTACCTACCTATTTTTTTTTTAAGACACAATTACGATTAATAAATAAAATATACGTCTGTGTACAAATTCAAACTGAAAAGTCATTAAACGTGATTGCTGTTACGATATTATGACGTTACACAATGACGAGGAATAGAATTTAAAATTAAAATCTGGAAAAAGAGATGTTCCGCGATTTCAGAGGAAAATACGAGAATTTTATGAGTGTATAATAAATTATTTAAAGGATACAATCGCGTGCACAGTCAAAATCAATGGCACACAAATCATTCTTTAAATCTGAGATCAAACTGGAACTTTCGTTCAAAAAAAATATACAATATAAAATTCTTTGCTCGAAATCACAATGTACGTTGTGCGATACTAGTCACAGTGTAATGTGTCCATATAAACACTGTATTATATTTTTGAGCGCGCGATATATGTTTTAATTTAAAATATGAACGTATTATATTCATTGAGTCCATAGAAAATGTTAGAGGCAATGACCATCAAGGAGAGGACGAGAGACAATTCAAAAACGTGATGCAGATATACAATTGACGATATATTTATATATGTATATTATAATTCACACAATTATCGTCCTCAATAGTTGCGAAAGATGAACATTTGAAAATCGGTGAACATTGCAGAACACAATTTCGGTTCATGAATGTTTTAACATCGTTATTTTTTGTATTTTTCGTTATGTTATATGCTGTTGGCAACAAGTCCCCAAAAAATCGTTTACATTTACTGTCATTTTTATATACGTTACATTGCGGAACGGATGAAATTGATACGTAATAAAAATTTCAAATGATTTCAATCGTTTTTGAGCAGAACACAGACAAGTTTTTCAAATTCTTGACGTTTTGTAGGATAGTGTACTAGGTTAAACATAATATAATAGTTTATACATATTATTTAGGACTCGAAAATTTAACACAAACTCCACAACATATTGTAACCGTTACGACGTTAAAAAATACTGAAAATAATTATTTTTTCATCTTTTTCTTTTGTTATTTTCTTCTTTTATTTAACTACTGATGTTCTAAAAATTATTCAAATTTATTTGGAATTTCCGTCCGTAATTAGAATTGGGTGAATTACAAACGTTGTTAAAACATACAATTTTGGCGTCTTTGGAGCTACGTATGAAATTCTGAAATTTAAAATTTCTCGAGCGTTTGACTCGCTGATGAGTTTGCTCAGGATCATATTAGAATGTTCAACATTAATACGTCAAGACTAAAACCCGGTGACCCACCCAAAGTAGAAACCTACTTCACTCGTAGTTTGTCAGTGTTACTACCATTTATATTCTGAGTGGAATGAGGAACGTTTTTGGTACTTTAAAACAGGCGTTTTGTGAGATTTTCATTTAGATACTATACAACAAAAAAAAAATTAATATTATATTTTGTAAAAACGCTATGGATAACCAGAAATTTGTGCACGCTGTCGAGATGGCCAACAAACATACGAGATTTAAACCGGTATTGATCATTTTCGTAGAGCGATTTCCGTAAAGACTTTGAAATACGTTAAATTTTGCATACCGTTTTATAAAACCTTCAATCTTACTCTTGGAATAAAATCCAAACAGTATAGTTTTTGTAATCGTGGTTGAAAAATTTTGAAAATCTTTTTTTACACGCGCAGACGTTATCTTCGGTATTGTGTCAATTTTAGAAATTTGTTAAATTATTGACATTTTCAAACATTATTGCGGAAACAGGCGAAGATTATAAAACGCCAAAAGATTTAAAACAGTTTCGGTCATTTTTAATCGATTTTCAAAAAAAAATGAGGTTTTATGTTCAACTTTGGGTATTTTTAGTTTTTTTATGTATGTTCATCAGCTCTCCGCCAACCGTTTTTAATGATTCTTTTTTCGTTTGATACATTCAGAAAACGGTTCCATATAAATTTTAACGAAAATTTTACAGTGCTTAGCGAACTAATTACCCAAAAGCCAAAAAAATTATACAGAAAAAACGCGATACCGTTATGGTTAATATAAACAACTATTTTGAGTGGCAAATGACAAGGCGAACGCATAAAGTAATTTACACGTTTCACTAAAAATTATGAAATAAAACAAAATTTAAAAACAAAAATAGTACCAAGAAGTATTTAAATGAAAGATGTGTAATCACTTTTTTTCTAGTCGGTGCCCCGTAACTGTATCGTCTGTATCATACGCGACGAATAGACCACATTTTTAATGAAACAATATATATTGGACGACACGGATTCCAAAAACCATTAAAACTTTTTTTTTTTTTTTTTAATTTAATTATTTTATACTTTTTGGCGCTGTTTTTTCAAGTCTTTTTTTTTCGTTAAAATTGTTTTGAGCTAAACATAGGACTTGGGTATAATTTATATATATTTACTTTTCAAAATTTTTTACTCATTCTTTATTCTTTTTCAACCATCGCGTTCTACACGCATCGCAGTATAAATCGCGTTCGAATCGACCACGTCCTGCAAGCAGCTTGACCGCACTTACGTGTTCTCCTCAAAAAAAAAATTAAAAGCCTCCCCCGACGATATCTGTTCGCTCTTCAGACTAATCGCTATTTTATTATAGAAAAAAATTTAACCAAACCTTCCTGCCTTTGTTCTCTACAATGTGGTGTACCTTCTTCTTCTCCGGGTCGCCGAGTCTTCCGACCGGCATTGCTTTCCTACGCGTTGCTCCTCCGGTTAGGTTAGGTTCTGTCTTCTGTTTTCCTATCGATGTCTACACACTTCAGTTCTCTACACGCCCGCGGTATAAAAAATTTTCTAGGTCTTATTTTTTTCCCAGGGATAGTTCCTGCTCATAGGAGAACACTTGTACGGGACTATAATCACGCGCCTCAGAGTATGGCCAATGCAATTTTCTCACTTTTACGGTAATAGTATATAGTTCTTTTTTCATATTTTACCCGTTGTAGCTATACTTCATCGTTTTTATTATACTCCATCTACCCAGTTCGCGCACACGTCGGTAGCACCACATCTCCGAACGCTTTTTAATCGACTCTTCATTTCTGTTGCATGTTCCACCGAGTATAACGCTACTGGATGCTACACGTACGTGTCTTCTTCAGTATCCGTTTTCTTAGCGTAGTGTTCATCATCTCGGACGAACGTTCGCCGTAACAATTATTCTTCTCTTGATTTACACCTCGCATCATCCGCACCGTGACCGTATCCGCACTGAGATTTTCGCCTTTATTTTTGTTTTCGCCGTAAACGCTCGTTCTCACTTCAACTCTCTTAATTCGTAGCCATTTTAAAACAGATACACGTTGAATCAAACGTCTACGCGTTTCGTCCTCTACAATGTACCTGCTACAAAATGGATTCAGCAACATCGCAAAACCATAAAATCAAACGTAACGGACTGTCCTACACGTACGTACGCACAGTAATAAAAATGACGTGGCGCATTAGCCGCGTGTGCGGCGGCGGCGTTTAGTTCGGCCGTAAACAAACCATTCGTCTCATTTTACACGCACTTTATAATAACACTCTCATCGCGTCGTTTTTAAGTACTCGAACGATTCCGTGGAAACGATATTATCATTACGTTCGTATAACGAGGTGACTTGTATAGTAGTAGGTAGTTCAACTGCTCCTCTACCACGGACTGTTTCTCACGGCGATATCGGTTTTTCTGTTTTTTATTAACGCGTTATTTCGGAACCGTCGTGTTTTCCGACGCAAACCGGCTCCGGAGACACGCTCGCGACAACAATATTCTAAATGTCTTCTCGTCGCGCGATATATTCGTAATACATTATGACGAACACTATTATCACACTGTCGTTAATATTGTAGTATTAAGCAATAATATTAAATTCGTAGTTGTGTCATTTTGTAATTGGAGCACAGGAAGTGTTAACCACGGACACATACTACGTAGGCATTTTCGGATAGAGACTAAATAGTCTAGAGTCATCATTTTTTCGGACACGCGCGAGCACCTTTTAGCATGTAAGCAATAAGTATTATATTATATTTTAAGATAGGATATAAAAGAGAGATGTACGAATAATAAAGGGGGCACTTAGGCAGTAGTCGTGTGACTCGACTACTGCTGAAGGCTTATATTTTCCAAAGTGAATAATTGTATTTTGTTGTGTGTTCATGTCTATACGTACGATTTGATCGGCGTATACGACAATATCATAACATAATTGACAACAACAACACCGTGTGGATTCATCACACGGGGGTTTTTTATCCGACGCGATTACGGAAAACTGTTTCGATTGAAAAAAACTGCCGCCGGGAACGCGTAATAATACACAATAAAAAAAACCTAATATATTGTTATAATACACGTGATCGCGCGAATGTGACTTATTGATTTCTGTGTGCGGTTTTACTCAGAATTCGTCGCTTTATACACACGCGGAAAACGTTCGATCCGAGCGCGTTCGTTTTTTATAAAACGTTTGTTGTATTCGTCGAGGCTGATTTATTCATTTGAGAAATCATCGCACTCGTCGTACACGCGCGACGTCGTATTTGAATAATACGCGTCGAACTATATAAAACCGATATAAATCAAGTGTGTAGAAGCACCCATAAATCCCGTCGTTTAACAGAAATCCACCGCTGTTATCGATCTGATCGTCGGTCGATAAAACATAAATACGTACGTTATATATTTTGTATAAAACAATTCACCGTTGTACGACGTATTGTGAGGTGTATTACACGATAATATAATCGTTGTATTCCACGAAATCGATAGTTTTCAGGATTCGATAAAACATAGCTGTGATTGCGATGTTTACATTACGCGTTCGTTTTGTAGTGAAAGATGTACACATTCGTTTATGTGTTTATAGGACACGTTAGTTACATCAAAAAACGATTGGGTATTTTTTGGTTCACTCGATAGTGGATGTACTACCTTTACCGTAAAGTTTGAAAACTCTAAACGAAGCGTTCGATTTTGAAAACGTGGCGAATATTTTGAAAGCCGACGTGCCGCAGGAGATATTCACAAGTGCGGTGGTGATTTTCGGTCGGTTTTCAAAAAGAAATTTCGCAGTCCACCGGCGTTCTCCCGACGCGTTTACGCTATTCGCTTTCGCGGGATTCAGTGTTCGCGGTCGGAACCAGAGAAATCTCGAAGGACGCCGCCGCCGACGTTCTTCGAATTGGAAAAAAGATCCGCGATCCTTCTGGGCGTCGCCCGCGTCCGGCTGGCTATACCGGAAACGTGTTGAACTTTACAGATTTTCGGAGATTTTCTATAACGCACGTGCCGTAATCGCGAAATTATTAATTTTTTTATACCCGCGACTTTTGGGCTTTTCGGACCGTTTCTCGATTGTTCGGAGCGAGCGCGACCGGGGTATACGCCGGACACACCGACTCCGAGAACCGTTTTCTCCGAGCCAGCGAGCGATTCATCACGTCGCGTCGCTTTCAGCAACTGGACGTCCCCGCGAACCAGCCAGTAGTCGTCGCCGACCCACGACGCGGAGCGATGTCCCGGCTCTTTTTTTTTTTGCCGCTAAAAGTGCGGCGGAGCCGAACGACGCAGACGGAACGAGCGACGAGGGGTTGTATTTTTTTCGCTCGCAAAGGGCGCGCTTTTTTTCCTTTTTTATTTTTCCTACAGACACACACGGGGGCTTATTACGCACGGTGTTCGGTGCACGGCGAGTGCGTGCGTCGCGTGTTCGCCGCTACACTCGCGGCAGCCGCCGGCCAACATCGATCCGGAGACGCATCCGATAGGCGTATTTGGCCGCGCGTGCGAAACCGATCAATACGCCTAACCCACGCGGCGTTTGTGCGATGCACCGGCCGGCATCTCGCGCGTACGTGCGCTGCACCACCGCTCCGCGCGTAAAACGGCTTTTGAATTCCGGTATGGCTAAAGGCGGCGGGGTTTCGCGAAGTTTTTTTTTTGAAATAAAAGAATAGAAGCTTATAATATAGCTTAATAGAAGTTTCTCTCGCCGCGAAAAGACGGCGAGCGCCGATTTCCGACGCACGCGCAGTGTTGTTTCTCTCGGCGAACCGGCGGCGGAGGTCCTGGTGGTTTTTCGATCTTCTCAGCGGTTCGCGATTTGACGCGCCCGGGGGGTGGGAAAAAAACACCCGCGGAAAAACGTCGACGAACGCGATTAGGTTTCGAAAACGTTCGTCGAGGAGTTTTAATGCATCCGACACAGTACGAGATGTTACACTGCGCGACCACGTCGGGGATGTTTTTTTCCACCGCGAACGCTCTTGAGCGTGCGAGTAACGAGTTCCAGGAGGTGTGCTTTGGGAACCTAACCTAACCTAACCGGACGTGAGCGGTTCGGCTTTTGTTCGCCATTCGAAACAGTCGACGGCGGGACCGGCTGAGACGTATATTGAGAAACGAGCAAGTTTCGAATGGTTTTGAAAATGTTTCGGCAAAGCGTACACACACGGACTCGTAACATTTTCGGACGTTACTCCATTTTGTTCGTCGCGACAAAAAGTATTTTAATACTTTAACGAAAATGCGTTTAAAGTGTGTTTAAAATCGTCGGGAAAGTCGGTAACACGCACGACATAATTTTAGAAAAAAAATTTGTCGTTTGACAATCGAAGTGAAAATACGTTAGGTAAAACGAAATTTATCATGCGATAACAAAAAAAAAATTCCAAAAGAACCTGCCAAACGGATCCGAACGAAAAAAAGTGTTGAAAAACGGTGCGATCAATGAAATTTCGCGCGCAATACTATTTTGATACTAAAATCGTAATAACTCCTCGAGCCCAAACGATTTGAAATGTTCACGCGTTAAATTTAAATCGATATTCTGTCGTACGCGGGCATACGTTTTTCGGAATTTCGGACCGTTTTCAAATTTGTTTTTACCACTACTAATAGACAATCGAACTCGCTCGGAACCGTGTTTTCGAAGAGCAATAGATTTCCATTCTAAAACTACAGCTGTTACTATACATAAATACGAATCAGAAATTCGAGCTTTTTTTTTTTTTTAAACATAACGTACATATCTTTACGAGTATTTGTGACAGTTTTTTGTTGTTCGGAAACACCTTTATGAAAAAAAAAAAAAATTAAAATACCGTAATGTTTTCATTTTAAACTGTTAAACAAGGTAAATTTACTTAATCCGACGATTATAATAATAATAACGTATCGTACAACTTTTCGACTAGTTTTGTACGTAATTTGTTTATGCGTCGCAAGATGACGTTAACAAAATGTGCGTGACTCTTAGCGATTCTCGCCGAATACGTAATTGTTCGTCATTATTTCTAATAGCGTAAACGAAAAATTATCTTTGATTCAGTAGCCATGTTAAAAGGTAAATCGAAAAAAAAAAACCTTACCCTCGTCACTCCGTAGGATTTAGAATTTACGTCTCTGTGTTGACAATACACATTTACCGTTCAAAAGTATACATCATATCTTCATACCTTAACAATTGCACATCAAGTTTCGTGAAATAACACATAAAATATTCGAATTTCGAGACTTTCCTATCTTTTTCCTAGTATATAATACAGTCTCTAATTCGTACATCTCATTATCGAGAGCACGTTGCAGCAACTGGAGTGCTAAATCCTTTTTTGGCGAATGTAATTTACACGGTAATTTTTCCAAAACGAAAAAAAGTTTTTGGGCAAAACGTATAATAGGTTAGTTTGCCGGTTTTCAAACACTCTAAACCAAGCTTTCACATACTACGACGCAAACAAAAACAATAATTATTTATCGGGTGGTGTTTATTTTTGTGTTCGGTGGTTGTGTTTTGACCCATCAATTAACAGAAAGGAACATTATATGTTTCGGGAAGATACGAACAGGTACATTTTATTCCTTTTTTTTCTGTTGACTATCTTTCACTCTACCTTCTAGTAAATTAGTTCTTGATTTTTGAATTTTTGTTTTGTATCAGGGGTTTCATATTACGACAAAACCACGATTCGATTATAAATTACAGCTGTCGACGTATTTTATTTTAAGACGATTCTTTTTTTAAAATTTTTTTTTACATATACTCGTACAAAAAAGAAAAAATCCGGGATCACTCTAAGTCTAGTTTATCGGAGTGACGACTACGCTTCGGGCGGGTCGGAAGTTGTGGTTCAAACGTAATATTTAATATCAAAAAGCAGTGACGCCCTCAAAAAACGATTCTGAGCGAGTTCAGTTGTCTAGTACACGTCCCGGTAAATTTTTTGAGAATTTCAAAGTTCTCTTCACATGGCACAAAAATTTTCAAAATCACTTGAAACTCTTATCGAACCCGTATCTCTCCTATTTCAATAGTACGTAAAAGTTTTAGCTTGTTCCGATCGTTGTTTTGGATGTAATTATGATAAAAAAACAAAATCGATAAGCCAAAAACATACGTTTTGCCGTAATCAATGTTTCTCCTTCTTGATTGTAACTTTTGCGATTTTCAAATTTAAGATTCCTCAAAGTACCAGCTCTCGGAAGGGGAATTACATTATAAAAAACAACTAAGAAACCAACCGACCTGTATGATACGTATAATGTTATACGACTCGTACTACAATAATTCGTATTACTCGACTGTATCGACGAGTTACGCAAAAAAAAAAAAAAAGTCGGGATCACTCGTGGGTAGTTTATCGGAGTGACGACTACGCTTTGGGTGGGTCAATGGTTTAGAAGTTGTGCTTTAAACGCGTCATTTTTATACCTGGAAGAAACGACGAAGCGTCGCCTTCGAAAATACGATTCTGAGCGCGCTCAGTTGTCTAGTATAGATCGTGGTAAAATCAGTCGAACGGAGCGAAAATTCGGCCGTTTTCGTTTTTCGCTCATGGCTCCAAAATATAATGCGAAATTTTAAACAACGCTTCGAACCGTCTCGGATCGGTTGTGTCCATCTTTCGTCAGTATCGGAGCATAATATTGTTTCCGCTAGAAAAATTGTCGACAGAAAAAATATAAAAAAACAATACGTTCTTCGCCGAATCTAAAAATCGTTTTTCCTGCAACGTTCGAACTGTTTACACCGACTGCCAGAGGCGGCGGCGGCGTCGCGGTGGACGCGGGCGCGGGAGGGCGGCCGATGCAGGGGCACGTCGCGCGAACTGCAGTGGCGGGCAGTGGCGGCGGTGGCGGCGGCGTGGTGCAGTCGGCGGCGGCGGCGGCGGCGCGTAAGTGCGTGCGTAAAACGACTGACCTCGCGTAACGACGCTCGTCGCGGGCCCCAGACGCGGGACACTGACCTGCGTCAACTGGAAAACCACCCCTCCGGGGGGAAAAAAAACGCTGCTTCTGTCGCCACTGCTGCGAAGCGCCCCGCACGCCGCGAAAATAAATAACATCTCGCGTTTCATCATAATCGTACACCTACACTGCTATAATAACAACAGTAATACGATTTACGTCGGTGTTACGGCTATTTTTATTATTTATTATTGTTATAGAGGCGTTTTACGACTTTTGCGTTCTCTCGCGTATTGTTTTTACAGCGATGTTTTTTTTAAACGCTTTTCGGTGTACAATCGATCGTTCCCGTTACGGAAGTTTCCCGGGGGTGAGGGGGGCTGTGGCTTCCCAAAGGACGATTATAGCCCGGCCCACACCAAAGGCCGTAATTGTTTTGTTTTTTACACAGCCCTCGACGATAATCGTACGAAACGTGACAAACAATATCGTTATAATTCAAATATTTTTCTCGTGTAAAACCTTACTCGAAAAGTTATTGAACATTTCGCCGTCTAAATGTACGTTTCGACAACTCCGCAATAACTGATAGTGACAATTTATACGCGAGTACTGATAACGTCGGTTAAAAGTACAATACAAACCGCGAATATACAATTTGATGTGACGTGATGATTGTTACTTTAATATGGTAAGCGCATCAATAAGTTTCGTTTGATCGACAGAACTAAAAAAAATTGTTCAATGAAAAAGACCTCCGCGGGTCCGAATTGTTCGAGTACCTCACACCCAAAGAAAAAGTCGGTATCGCGCCCATGAATGTTCCGATTTTTGAATTCGGTACCTATTATTGTAAGGTACACTATGAACGCCGATCGAGAGGAGTGTCAAAATTGAAAAATCGAAAAACTAAGCGAGTGTTTAAGAGAATACGATAAAAATAACGTGGTTTTTGACGACATGACAAATTCGATTTAGTTTTTTTTTGGCCGTAGCCTCCAAAATATATATGGACGATCGGAACTGTATATACCTACGCGATATCGATTGCGGCGGTCACGACGTAACGCACAAACTTGGAATTGTCTTCACCTACCGGACTATATTGTTCGATTGCGCCGTAACGATTGAGGAACGTACAAAACGTATAAAATGTAATATAGTTGTACGCAATCGGTATTCGGACGACATAACTCGCGTACTTGGCTGTTGATATAAATTTGAATTTGTTCGGTTCGCGATTGTCTGTAGACGGTCGAAAAGCAATCCACCTTTTTGACTCCTAGAGGCCCTGTTTTCAGAGCCGGAACCACCGCGAACCTGTGATGGAGCTCGGTCGGTATAGCTCCGTTTTGTGATGCACAGAAGAAGGTATTTTACGAAATAATTAAACTGCTAAGGGTGTTAAAAATACGTAGGGCGATATCGGAATCGAAGGGTACACAGTATTTAACGGGTGTCGTACATTTTCGTTGAATTAAATTACAGATTTTAATTAAAAACAGGTCAACAGTTGTTGCCATTAAAATATGCGTCACCCGCGTTTTGAGTTTAGTCGAGTAAACGCGTTAAGATGACGGTTTGATTTTTCTTCTTTTTTTTGAACATGATACGTCAGACGGCAAATTTTTTTAATAATAAAAACCGTTTGGTCGTCGTCATGAAAACGTATCGTATGTATTTCTTTTATAACGTACGGTTATATCGCGATAACTTATATTTATACGAAGGGATCGTTCGAGGTGTTCGATCCCCCATTTACCGGGCATAGCCTTTTGTTATAATTTTTCCTGCACCATACGTTTTACATTACAGTACTTACATAATAACATATAAATAATGTTTCAATTATTTAATCCTCTGTACGCGTTTCATGAAAACTTCTAAGTATACGCGTGTATATATTTCAAATAATCCACATAATAATATATATACAACTACCTACGTATACTATCGGTATGACGTGAAAATACGAATTCGAACGTTCTGATAGTTCAATAAGGAGCACCAGTTTTTCATTGTTCACGAGTCGGTTTTTCAATAAACAACCATAAAACCATTGATGTAGAGTACGAGTTATTTCTAATATTCGTATATTTCTACCGTAAAAACATCAAAACGTTTTCCGTGAGTGGTTAGCATAGGTACTACATGGGAATACTGAACGTACAGCGAACCGCGTGATGATTAATTTGATTAATTTATTTAACGCGTTAACGTGCGTGTTTAATACATTTTCACCGTTTGCTCCGCTTTGCTGCGTCTTGGGAAAAAAAGTTGAAACGATCTATATAGGTTCACCACTCTACCGAAAATCAGTGACTTTTGCAGTCGAATCAATCGTGCTTATTTCATATTTGATTTTCGATATTAAAGTTTTTGAGTTTAAAAAAACTATCGTCCGTAATTCAATCGTACGCTTTTTGTCATCCGAAAACGTGATTCTTTTCATCTCGTCTGATATGATTTTTTTCAGGCTAAACTTTTGCTGCCCGTTTTACGTTTAATTTTTTAGACAAACTCTTGGCGTCTCGTTTTGAGATTGTAAGTAGGTAGGTTTACTCTTTAGGTTTACGCTTTTACTCTTCCGCAACGACCCGTACAGCTCTGAAAACTTAATACACGCTTTTCCATATTGTAAGTTTCGTCTAGTGATTTGTCGGCGCTAAATGCATTCTGCCTGTTTTATTGGGTTGTGTATCACGCACACAAACATATATACGAGTACATAATGAATAGAAGAAGCAAGGTCATATTATTGTACCAGCAACGAACACAATATGTATAATTTTATACGCGGTTTTGCGAATTTTTTTTTGCGTGCGTCGTCGTCGAACGGGACGCGCGCGTGTACACACAACAGACAGCGTCGTTGTAATATTTAGTACAAAAACAGTTTTTTCAAAAAGCCGGAATCACTCTGATTCATAGTAGTGATAAATCATCGCCTTCGAAGAAACGATTCTGAGAGAGCTCAGTTGTCGAGTAAACGTCTTGGTAAAACCAAATTTAACAACAAAAATGGTCCGAATATTCCGAAAGTCGTATCTAAATAATATGAAGAATGCTAGTTTAAACAACGTGTAAATATTTCAGGCTTTTTGGACCATTATTCGAGGAGTTGATTGATATCCGTTTTAGACGGATTAGCTCTATTCTCACGGGCGCGACTCGGTAGGTCTAGAGAAGGCTAGTCTCGAGCCGACACCCAACTTTTCGTTGAACAGAATAACCAATCTCATTAGGAAAAACGGTACCCAAAAAATAAATATCTAAGATATAAGTACCACAATATGACGATAAACGAATAAATTTTGATCCTTTGTTATTTAAAAAATTTTCCGCTATGTTAATACTTTGGTGGGTGGTAAGTTTGTAATATGGAAATTCCTACATCAACACAGGAGATAATTACAATCTGTCCACGTCCGTTTTACGTAACACTAATAAAAAATAGAAATTGAAGCGTTACCTACGAGCATTTTTTTCTAGATCGCAAAATTTTTGACGGTATTTTCGCAAAAGCACTTCGACCACCAAGAAACTAGTGGGAAAGTACCAGAAAATACCGCTCAAAAATTTTGATTTCTGCTCTTTCAATTGCGCCTGTACACGGCTCTAAGTGTCCAACGATCCAGGTATGCAGAATGCGTACCCGACATCTATCTAGGTCATCCGGGTGCCTATATTAAACAGGTGTAAAAAGTGCATCCTACATTGTTCGGTATGGTGAAAAGGACTTAAAATGTTATAATTTATATATCCCCCCGGTGTACGGTGGTGACGTACAACGATTTCTTACCATAACCCTGCTGCTGCACGTTCCGCGAATTACGAAAAAGCGATCAATGACGTACTCATTGTGTGTTGGTCAACGCGGTCGGACTCGAACGGGCTACACGTGTCGACAACGCGTTGATGGATGCGGGGACGCGATACAAAAGCCTCGCGCGGATGAATAATTCCCACGCATTTTGAATTTTTAACGTTTTTTAATCCATCATTGTATTGTAAAAAAAAAAAAAAATAATTAATTCGGTGTCATGGCCGAGGAGAGACCGATTTTTTATTGCGCTTTTTTCAGTTTCCAACAGATTCTATTGAGAAAAAAAAACTGCGCATAACGAACCGCGTCCCAGAAAAATGACCTACGCGAATCCATCAAAAAAATTTTAAAAAAAAATGGTTTACACGATATTCCATCATTTTTTTTTTTTTAATCGTTTTTTCGAGCATACCTATGGTTAATTCTAGGCTCACGGTAGCCCTGAAAAATATTTAAAAAAATTTCATTTATTTTTCAGTCAGTTTAGAACAGTTTAGAAATCGAAATTTTTCTGTTTTTCACTAGTTTAAGTTTTGTAGTCCGTAACTTTTAAATGTACATTCTATACATATTGCTTGATATACTGTCATTGACCAATTTTAAATGTCTTAAGAGTTTAAAATTGGTTCGTAGTATAGGTACCTAATACTAATTCCCAACCAATTGTTTGAAAATCATAGGTTTTCTCAACATTATAAAAATGTCTTGAGTTTAAATTTACAATGAAAATAGTCGTCGGTTTAATGAAAAAAACTAAAGGTAAAAAATGTTTCGAATACAGCTGTTGCCAAAAGCAAATTTAAATTAAGTTAAAAATTATGACGCGAATGATTTTCCTATCAGGTTATTCAGAACCGACTGTTTTTAGCGTTAAATGTATGTATTTCACATGAAACAGACGTTTAAATATTTACTATCGCTCCTGACGTAAATATTACTAATGGGCTATTTAAAATTTTAATTTTAGAACGCATCTTTTTCGATAAAAATCATGCTATTTTAGGCAAAATGACTAAATTAAGATATTAAAAATTTGTTTGCTTTTATAACGTTTACACCTCTGTTTTAGTTTTAGTATGATGAAAATGTCAAAAAACATAAAAAAAAATAATATTTTAGTAAACATACGTATTGGCTATACACAACGTATAATAATAGTACGGATATTACAAACCAGAAGTTTTTAAACAAAACATTAACTGTTAAACGTTTTTTTACACTTAAACTATTTCAAAATTAGGACAAAAAGTTGTTTGTATTATTGTTGTACAAACGTTTCACTATCGTCGTATTAAATAAATGTTTTTTTTTATAGAACAAAACTAAACCTGTCAAGTAGAAACTAAAAATATATGCTTACTACTATCAAGTAGCTACTAACCAGGCACCTATATAGTTTACTTCGTTTTGTTTTTCTCGTGTTATGTTTTGCATGTTAAAAGTTGTCGCTTAATGCACAGGTACAAGAAACATAAAGAAACAATTAACAATAAGAATATAAGCCAAAACGTTTCACAAAAATACCAAAATAATCGCATTTAAGTATATTTTATTATGTTGTTGAATTTACAATACGTACCTACGCAAACGAGCTCGATTTACTCGTTTTACGATGTGTGCATGCTGTTAATGCCTATAAGAGACAAACCTTGAGACGAATAATAAAATAATTATGATATAGAGACGCGAAAGGGTTTCGTTTCTGTTTATTTTTTTTCACTTATTTTATACAGATCTTGTAAACTATATATATAGTAATCATCAAACGAGGGAAGACGTAAAGTAGGTACAACGCGCGATTAATGTTACGCGAAATCGCGCTTATAGTATACGTCGAAAACGCGTGTGACGTAGAAGAAATGAGACTGAACTCATTTAATATCATCTAACAGACTTCAAAAACGGAGCAGATTCTATGTTCGACGACTTGGGGTATACTTTATGCGTGGTCATCGACAACTCTGCCAATCATGAACCGATTGTTATGATTGTTTTGTTTGATCGCTTTAGAGAACGATCCTATATAAATCATATCCAAATCGTTTCGGCGCTTTTCGAAAAAAATTAACAAAAACCAAAAAAAAAAAATATTACGGTAACAAACGACCATTTTGAGTTGCAAATGACACGGTGTGAACTATTCGAACACAGAAAGTCTTCACGCGGCCACATTGCACTAAAAATCATGAAATAAAAAAAAATTGCCACAAAAACCGACTTCAGAAACAAAAAAAGCGCTTAAAAGTGTAAGATAGTAAAATAAAATTTAAAAAATTTTATCACTTTCTCTTGGATTCGGTGCGGTCCAACATAATACATAGAGACACTAATAAGCAATTTAAAAATGTAGGACGACTCGAAAAAAAGCGATAACATTTGTTTTTTCGTTTAAATAATATTTATACTTTTTACTGCTCTTGTTGTTTTCAGTCGGTTTTATTTTTTGTTAAAATTTCTTTTTTTTTTTAAACGAAACCCACGAGGGGCCACGGGAGCCTTGGTTCCTCCCAAACCTTCAAAAAAAAAAAAGAAAGAAAGGAAAGAAGGAAAGGGAGTAAATTTGAGTTCGGGTGAGAAGTTGTTTGGGGTGACGATTACGTTTGGGTCACTTCTTTGGATGGGTCAATGTTTCAAAAGTTGTGGTTCAAACTTTTAATTTAATATCTAAAAACAATGATAAATCATTGCGTTCCAAAAAACGATTCTGAGTAAGCTCGGTTATCTATACGTACTGGTAAAATCCAAATTTAACAAAAAATATCATGTAAATAAAACCACCTATACCTACTACTTAAAATACGACCTCAAATGTACTCCCTTTCTTTCCTTCCGTCCTTTCTTTTATTTTTACGTTATAAAACGTTTACTACGTTACATCGCATTAGGTACATTTTTTTTTTTTTTGGTCGCTTTTGCCAGATACTATTAACTCAAAAAATAGTCAAATTTTCAAATAAAATATGTAGTGTAAAAACCGTAATCTAAATTGTTTTCAACGTGGAAAATTGGAGCCACTTGATACCCGTAAAACTTGGTTAGAATTTACAAATGACGTAGCCGTTTTCCGAAAATGATAAAACTCTATTTGGTTTTCGTAACTCGACAAACAAAATAGAAAATTTCAAAAAAAAATATCCAATTAAGGTTACAGTCTGCTTTCCGAACTTTTTAGCGCTATGACATTTTCTCGACTGCACGCACTCTCCGACCGTCATCTCGTTTTACAGAAAAAAAAAAAGTATTCATTGTAAAAACAAAAGATATTATTCGGCGGCGCGGTCTCGGAATCTGTACAGGTTACGAAACTTCTCTACGAAAATACTCTAGATGTACGAGAACGCAGATTTTCTAGAACATTTTCGGTTGGTACGTGAGCATTCGGCACTCTTTTGGGGTGTCCAATTTGAAACCCCGCGAACCCGTGGATGCCCCGCTCTGCAAAAAACAAAAAAAATGTTCCGCGACTGATACATACGAGACGGCTCGTTAAAAAAAACTTTTTATACCTCGTAACATACCTACCCAACCTGTGCGTGATTGTCCGAACCGTGCGTCGTGTACATCTTAAACAAGACGTATAATTGGTACGATTGAGACGGTTATTACTTATTGAATTTTTCCATTCCAGACCGATTCTTGGCGCGTTCGAATTTATTATACATACGCTTGACGCGAGAAGAAAAATAGTACACCGCCGATAAGCGATGTCCATATTTATTTCCATATGTTTTTTAAATTTTTTTTTTGTCTTGTGCAGTACAGTATGTGCACGATTATAAATTACGAGTGTGAGTGAGTACGTGTTGCGCCTATGGGCCGTGTGTAGGCAGTGCGATGCTGCAGCGCGAAAACCGTATCGAAAAATCCGAACATTTAAAAAACTTAAAAACTCACAAACACACGATTACAACGGTCGTTCGACAATGTACGCGCAACGACGGGTTCGTTTTATTTTTCGAAATTTTCAAATCGAATCGAGTGTCGACGTGAGTCGGTAGTTGAACATTTCGATTTTAATTGATTTTGGTTTCTTATCTTAATTTATTATTAGTATTCTTATTCTTAAAAAAACGGTAGAACAATTACCGTCGGACGCCCGTCGTCGTGTCGTGGCGAAAAAAATGACTGCGAAAATGAATGCGCAGAAAAACGGATAGCGTAGTTTTTTAAAAATTTAACCGAAAAACGTTTGGGAGTACTTAAAATTTTCCTCGTCCGTCTCCGCGCGTTAATCATCCGTCCGGTCGAAACGTTTCCGCGAAATTCGCGACTCACCGACGTACTTGACGAGATTTCGAAAACTAAAAATACGCGTTATTAATCGACGCGTTCCGGGAACAACCTACGACGTATACGGTGTTTCGTTCGTCATTGTGTACCCGTCGTCGGCGCGTACAACCGCGAACGCATTTTGGCGAATAACTCGCCGTCGTGAAAATTAAATATCTAAAAAATACCCGTTCGGTATGATCGTCCTAAAAAAACACCGCCAGGGTTTCAAAGTCTTATCCAAATTATTTATGATGTCTTAAAAAAGCAACGATAAACCGTTGCAATCGGAAAAAAAAAAAAACGATTCCGAGCGAATCGTCTAGTCCACTAGGGCGAAAACAAAAATTATCGCGAATTATACGTTACGTAAGTGAAAAAAAAAAATAGTGTGTACTATACCTGGCGAAAACAATTATCATTCTTTTAAAACGTGTTCAATTAATTTAGTAATAGTTTGACAGCCGTTCCGACGCCGCAATTTTGCCGTTTTCGGCGCACGACTCAGAAAACAATGAAAATATCAAAAAGCGCTTCGAATTGAATAAAATTTAAAGCCGAAATCCCGGCTTTTATGCGGGGTATCGCACGAAAACGTCATTACGAACATGATAATTTCAAAATTTTTGGCCGTAAAATTATTGATTTTTCGGGGCGAAAGCAAAATTTCAAAAAACGCTTCGATCAAAGTACCACCTTATTTTACGAAAAGTCAGAAACAAAAACATTCGTCGCTCAGAATCTAAAAAATCAACGCGAATCGTGTAAAGTCCGCACCAAACATATTAAATACATGTAACATACAACTATTTCGTTGAGAAAATCTTAATTTCGTCCGCCAGTTTTTTGTCAATCGATATATTTTCAATTTCCGGTTTAATTTAAAAAATTTTTTTTTTTTTTTCCTATTGGTCACCGACCGACCGACAACGAATGTGCGCACTATTTTCGTTTTCCGAACGTTTATCATTCGTTTTTTTTTTTTTACTCCTCTACAGGTCGATTATAATGATATCAATCGTATAATTTTGACTCGATCGATCGTCGTTTTTCTTTATGGATCCGCCGTCCGTTTTGTTCGCAAAACGTTTATATATACGTACCAATAATGTTTATGATCAAACTGTTTTTACTGCGTGTACGTTTCGCAGAAGAAGCAATACAGAATAGGTACTTAAAATAAATTAAAAACGTTTTATGACCGCCGTTATAACATATTTGATGAACGGTTAAAACAGAGGCCTTGGATGATGAATCAGAACAAAATGTATAAAAATTTTAATTTCCACGCGACCCATTTATATAAAATAATACGCGTTTTAATCGATATACGAATATATAACATAATATTATGCGTATATTCCACGATAACATTACATACGAGGAACGCCGTGTCGACAGAACCGAACGGTTTACGATGTCATTTATACGCGTCGATTCTATATAGCAAACTGTTGGATCGCTGAAAATTGTATCTCGGTACTTTTTACAAGTTATGTGACGATGATATTTAAAATAAGAACACAATCACCAGTGTTTAATTGAGCATATTATTAAGTATGTACAGGCGCAGTTAGTAACGTCGCGATTTTCGTAGATTTCTGTTTCGAATCAACATAATATTTATACGAAACGCGGAAGTTTTCGAGTTTCGGAAACCACTTAGTACGAACGCGGGGGAGGAGAGTGAGAAATCACGAAAATTTTAAAGTTTTTAACTGCAGTTTTAATCACAGTCCTCAAAACTTGTAAATTATTATTACCGCGGTTATTATTAACACTCCACTTCGTAGCCCATTATACGAAACGTAATAACATCGTAGTTACTATATATGCTCACGTCACGACTGTATATAGTATTGACTGTATAGTATGTATACATAAACCCAAAAATGTTAGACGAAATACTATACAGCCGTGTTTTTATTTCATAAAATTTTACTGTGCGTTTAATGTATGCGTATTGTAAAAATTTTATTTAAACATATCTGTATATAGAAGCAATTATCTACAGTCTTGGTGAATTTTCATGATAGTAGGAAGTTCCGAATCGTTGACATTAGTGAAAATCCTAATATAAATATTATATGCATTGATTCCTACACAACAGTATAATGAGTATCCAAAATCGCAGTTTTCATTGCGTGTAAAGGCACGTGTTTTCATTTAAACTATCTTATAATAAATATAATGTTATACACGAACCATCGTCCTTTTAAGCCCTCGTTACAAGGGCGCTAAACCGAACATACTGAACGATTCATCGTTAATCCAAAAAGAATACTAAAAATCACGAAACAAAATCAATAATTTATTCGGAAAATTGTTTCACATTTTTTATACATTCTGATTGTATTTTTGCAGCTTCCGCGTTCTTGCAGAACTACTGCAGCAGTGCGGGACGACAATATTATTCTTTCCTTTTCAACTAATAAATAATTTATAATCCCATTAGTCTAACAACGTCAACATATTTTTTAACATTTACAATGTTTAGTTTATGATACACTATCGAATACCTAGTTATTATAATATGGTCCAAGAGTATAGTCGTTACGACACTGTCGCTATAATATTATACAAACTATTATCTATATTCTATACATATTACTACATCACTACCATATCATCACGATGACGATACATTCGGACGTATTATTTAATATCTGAAAGCAGTGATAAACCATTGCCTTTGAAAAAACGATTCTGAGCCAGCTCAGTTATCTAGTATAAATACGTCCTAGTAAAAACGATATTTAACAAAAAATATATACTTTGAAAATTATTAGAAAATTTGATAAAACCTAGCAACTACTTTTTTAAATCTTTATAACGTATTATAAATTCTCGTTTTCTTTTTGATTTTCGGGGTAGGACTCAAAAAGTGAGCGAAATTTCAAAAAATCGCTGACTTTAAAATTCGTAGTGTACAGAAACTTCATCACAAATCTTAAAATTTCAAACTTTTTGCCGTAAAATCCTCCAAAATTCCGAATTTTCTTTTCTTTTCTTTTCTTTTTTTTTTTTGGTTACTGGGGTTAAACTTAGAAAGTAGGCAAAACTTAAAAAAAAAGCTTCATTTAAAGTACCACCGGAGTACATGTGCCTATCATTAGAAATACAGACTATCTGATTAAATCTGAGCATTCCTTCTACCCCAAAAGTTGTTGACAGGTAAAAAAAAAAAAGAACAATACATTCCTGGCTGACGCTCAGAATTTAGAAGCAATATTTATTATTTGTTTTGTTTTCCATCAAAAGTATGTATAGGTACGGCAAATCGTCGTGCACGAACAAGTTAGAGATTAGAAGAATTCGTTATACACGAATTAGATTTATGACAAACATTTCACTCGATCGTGTAGGACGACGGACATTATATAATTTAGGCATAGGTAAATTTCGTTTGATTATTTTTATGTATTAACACACGATACTTGGCGGCGCGAATCCGGGATAAAACAGGCCGCCGAAAATGCGTTTTCTCTTTTAACTAAAATGTTATTTCTAAAAATAACAGTTCTTTTATTTTCTACACGCACCACACGGTTCTCGCGGAATCCACTTTGAATGCCCATCGGTATTTTATGATTTATTTAATACACGACAACAAAACGCGCATAATGGCGCGTTAAAGTATTTATAGGTTGGGCCTACTCAAAATAAAGCCTACAGGACACACAAATACGACTATGTTTAGAATATCGGTCACTATAAATTATACGGTTTAAGAAAATATTCAAAAACACTCATGTCGCGGTTAAAACACATCGAGTTGAATGTTTACTTGGCTTCCGCGTGTAACGAGTGTAAGCCTATTTTGCCACGATACAACATATGCTTACAACGTATGCTTTCCGCTCTATAACGATTTCGTCATACGAATTTCGCTCTGAATTGGCCAAACAAATTTTTTGAAATATTTTGAGATCGGAAAACTAGTCTCCGAATCTTGAAGATGTCTCGCAATCGACGACGACGTACATTTACCATCGGGTCACAAAAAAATTTAACGAATACGAATTTCAAGAACTAATACCGTCGTTCGGATCTAGTGGAAAATTTTGAAGAAAAAAAAAAAACGTTGGCAGCCTGATCGTTAAATACCTTCATTTTAATCATACATAGTTGTATAACAGACTAACGGGTGTACGTTCACTTGAGTATAGTAGGTATGCAGTACTTAAAGCGAATGCCCTACCCATATGTATTATGGAATGACTTGCACTTCTGCAACACTGTTCACTGCAACACCCGTTGTTATGGTTTTCTTTTTTTTTTTTCTGTTCACTCGTATCCGAGCACGAGTAATATACTTAAGCGATACAAACACTATAGGATAAAACACGATTCGAAAACTTGGCCACGCCATTTTTTTCTCGAAAATATGGTAAAAACGGTCTCACGTCGGTACTGTACGGCAGAAGAAAAAAAAGAAATGGTTAAGCGAATATGCCAAGCTAAGATAGCATTTAACAAAGAGAGAGGACATTTTTAGTTCAAAAAATATTAGCATACGCACCAGAATAAATCTTCTGAAGACGTTTCGTACGGAGTATAATGCTGTATGGCAGCGAACGGTGGACGATTGCCGAAGAAGAGCGGAGAAGAATAGAAGCATCTTGAGATGTGGTGTTTCAGAAGAATGCTCAAAATAAGTTGGACGGATATGGTAACAAACGAGGAAGTATTAGAAAGAATATCCGAGAGAAGAACTCTATGTAGTAGTATCAATAGAAGGAGAAATGTGAACGGATTGGACACGTATTGAGACATGGCGTGTAGCTAGTATTAATTATAGAAGGCTGTGAAAAATGCTAGACCACGAATGGAATATACGCAACAAATAATAGAGGACCGAGGGTGTGTCAAAGAGTCAAAGAGGAAGGCAAGTAACAGGGAAGAGTGGAGAATCGCTACAAACCAATCTCAGGATTGAATACTAAAGAAGAAGTTGGTACTGTAAACACGTTCAAAATTAGCGTTTAGATCCGTTTCCTGCAGATCCAAACCGATCGGGTTACCCATGTAAACGTGTGGACATTTTAAAATGGTCGAAAAATATTTCGGGATATACGTACGTCAAAAAAAGAAAAAAACGTGCTTATCAACAGTAAATTTAGAATATCGTAAGATGAGTTTAAAAAAAAACTTATCACTAATCGTAAAACGTATAAACTGCAGAGACGGCTACGCTCTAGTCCACCCGCGAAACCGTGTAACGAATAGCATCCCGAAAATGTGTAAAATGTCGTAGGCTCATGACTACGATGATCTTGAAACAAACAGTTCTCGAATCTAGACGCGACCAGGCCCTGGGTCCGTTGTAATCAATAAAATTTGCTCCAAACGCTTCGAAATTTCCCCACTGTTATCCGCACATTTTCGTAATTTCGGTTTTTGTTGGCGTTTGTACACTTTTTGTTTTTTTTATATACTTTGTACGAAACGTTTTACGAATTTTTGATTGTTTCTTCGGGTTCGCCGTACCGAAAATAGCGAATTTTTCGTATAAACGCTTCGCACGACGGGCAACTTAGACGCGCGTCGATAGGATGGCCGCGGGTAAAACTAACAAACGTTTCGGAGAATGCGCGATAATTGCGCGGCGCGCACGCACCAGTTTAACACGCCCAAGTCTTTTTTTTTTCATGGACCACCTTTCACGAGGGACATTTAAACCCGCAATCAGTACCATAATAAAATAATCAAATTAAAAAAAAAATCAACACAAATATTATTGCACACAAAAGCAAAATATGTTTGTGTGTGTTCAAATTTCTCCACAACCGTTCACCGTCCGTTCACTCACTCGGCTTTGCCGTGGTAAAAAACTAACTAGGATGGCTCTCGGACAACCATTGACGATACAGGATAGTTTGTTAGGGCTGAAAATCAGTTTGAGAGTTTTCTTAAAAACTTCGACAATGTTCGAGAATACGGCGAGTGCAACGCACGTGGGCGCGACTCAGCCGTCGCCCATAAACATCACACCAGGGGTACCGCGAATTTCAAAAACCCATGTTGCTTCTAAAAGTCTTCGTAAATATGTTTGCGAATTTAACTAGGACGTATTAATGTTATTGATTTTATTTGAATCCGACGTTTATTTTAATATTACTTTAAACAACATACGAATAACAAGATGAATTTCAGTAATTTTACTGTTCAGTGCGATTTTTATACGTTTTTATTTAACTGACTTGAAAACGTGTTGTTTATTATAAAAAAAAAAAAAAACTGTTTACTATATTATTGTATACCACAATTGAACTTTTATGTCAAACCGTAGAAAATGATTGAAAATTTAAATCAGGGGCGTTTTTTTAAATCTACAACACATGTATTAATTGTTTTAAAATAATTTTATAAGTTTTACATAAATTATAGATCGAAGTGTAATATGGATGGAAAAAAAAAAAAAGATCCATATTTATCATTGATAAATGTTCGATTGAAATGTTGCACGAAAAAATAAAACTTAAAAAGAGTAAAATACGGATTATTTAAGTATATAAAGTTTTATGTTTTAAGTGACGTTAATCCTCGTAATATTAAAATATTTATTTGAGTAAAAAAGGTTTTTTTTTTAAAAAAAAAATCCGTTTGATCAATAATCACGACTCGTGATAATGATGTACATAAAATAACCAAATAATATCGCCGTATTATACAGGACACTTTTATGGGCTAGTTTCGGTGAAAAGATGGTGTTTTTTTGGGAGTAGCTATTTTTTTGTCCCGTTTCAAAAATCCTCCGTCGTATTAAAGTTTGATTTATTTTAGCTTTAAAAATTAAATTTTTTTCATTAAAAAAATAGTACCAGTGTATTATAAACAATCATTCTCACACGGGTATGTACCACTTCTTTCTAGACTGAAATTTCGTAAATCCTTTTGCCCCTTTCACACGTACACGAAACGAAATTTCGACTACGCATATTTGCGCTCGTAGACCCGACCAAAAACAAAAATATTCCTGGACCCGCGCCTGTCCAGTCCTGTCGGTGCACGCAAATGATCCCGAAACGATTTGCCGCACTTTCAAAATATAACCTAGTTACTAACCTGCACGGCGAGAGTCTCACCCACAACAGCGAGCACACCCGCGGCTCGTAATAATAGCGACGACAGTGATTATTACCGTTATTGTTATATTAATTATATTAAAATATAGCGTTTTATAATAGTGCGTCGATGACGAAACGTTCGACAACATCGTTCTTACGAGAGTTCTTATTATTTACTAGCGTTTACTAGCGGAGTCTCGCGAGCACACGCCGACGCAGTGGGAGGCGACAGCGGCCAAAAAACGCTTTTCGGTACACGCTCGAAAAACGTTTGAAAGTATTTTGATTTTTCGATCCGGAGATAACAGTTATATAGTATTATAACATTCGGATGCCATTAGTCATTACACAGATGTAATTCGTATGATTCTCTTTCCACAAACACGCGATAAGAGTACGAATGCTGGCAAGGACGGGGCTCGTGAAACATTTTTTTCCAACTTATTCCTTAACAATATTGGTTTATCGTAACGAAATCGACTCAACGGGGCGATACCGTTTTTCGCAACCATAACACGCGGGAAAAGTTCTCCTCTGCTGCCTCATATTATACACCATTAAAATATTTGAATGGTTTTTTTAAAAGTTAAAAACGTTTCCCGATTCGCATTCGTTTTTTAACACTTGGATTTTAATTAAAACTTCGGTTTCGTATATCGATATTAAGATTAGGTTCCACACACGATTTTGTCGTAATACAGTTTTAAATGAAATCAATGTGCGAGTTTAAATCTGAGATACGAACAATTTTAAACATTCTACGAGTTAAAAAAAAATAAATCATTCGAACGTTCTATACGAGACCGTAAGGTAAATGTTGTCGATTTTATTGCACGTAATGTGCACATACGATTGCTCGTATTTTGTTGCTTAATAAACAGCCGACACGATTTATACCATTATCAATTCAACTGGTTTTGTCTTATGAGATTTCTTCCCCCGTCCCCAAAAAAAATACGTTTAAAGTAAGAAACAACCGTAACTATTTATAACCGTACAAGGTTTATAGTATTGTTTAATCGGTGTAATAATTTTATTAGTAGTAGTAATAATAATAATGTTTCTTAATTATTACGACTTATAGGACTTCAGTGATTTTTCACTACAAAGTCTCCCGTTAAAAACTTTAACCGTCAGCTGGAGTGGTCTTTGTTTGCGTCTTGTTAAATTTTGATAATCTTATGAGAAGATAATCTGTAGAAACCTAAAAAAAGCCATCTGCGTCTACTATATAATAATATGTATATCATAACTTTGAACGATTATAAATAAAAAACAAGTAAATTTAATGATTGAAACTGTTATTGTTTTTAGAGTACTCTGAAAAACCATTTTCTTCGTAGACCCGTTTGAAATTTGACTTTTTCCGTAAAAACGACGCTTCGACGGTAAAGTATTTACATAGTTGAACTTGTATAAGAGTTATGAGTTGAGAGCGTTATGTGTTAAATCTAATCGGTAAAATAAATATAAAACGTAAGACATCATAGAACTAAAAAAATTTTAAAAAGTGAGTTGTAATTGTGTTGTATAAAAATTACGATATTATTTAAGATGCGGTAGTTCAAAATTTTAGACCGAATAAACTTAAGAATGGGTAAAAAAATGAACAAAATTTGATGAAAAGAATTAAATTTTCGTGCAACCACAATACAAGACGATTTCGAACGAATTGATCGGTCATACATCGAATAAAAATTAAACGTAGGGGAGAGTGGGGCAAGTAAGGTTAACCACTCTTGGAGTGTCGGATTAAAATTGTTGAAATTTTTTACGGACGTTTTTAAAAGTAATATTATAAACATTTTGTATTATTTTAAACATTTCGTTCTTAGTCAGTATAAAATTATGTAAGTTCAAATTTTTTTTTTTTAAGAAATCGGTCAACATACCACGGGACAAGTGTGCGACCAGCTGTAAGTTAACAACAACTATGAATTGTTCTTTTAAACTATCATAAAACGTTTTGCGTGACTTTAGAGGATTTCTGCGCACAATTTTCGTGATTGTGGACTTGGAGAGTTATGGGCAGTCAAATATTAATGACGTCAACCTGCCCCCAGTCCGCTATATAAACTTAAAGTTAATGATTTTTATCATAAAAAGCAGGAAGAACACCTCGAAACATCAAAAAAAATTGTACAATCATATGTTCAGTGATGTAACTAGTTGGTTTAGCAACCCATAAACACCATTATTGACTTTTAAATTTACATTCGTCATGTTGTCCTACGCGTCAACTTACTCCACTCACCCCTATATATCTATATTCTATTAACACGTCTGTATGATATAAATGTAAAATAACACAATAATTAATGTTTGGTAAATATTACAAGTCGTATTACATCGAAATCACACGGTGCACGCTCCGGAATCCGACCAAACTTACAAGCGGCAATCGATACAGCCGATAATTCGAGCAACCAGAAACGTTTTGGTTTTGACGCAAGTTATATATACAAGCGGAGGAGATCCATATTTTATTGGACGGACAAACCTGTTTTTAATCAAAAAAAAAATATTATTTATGATATCACAAACCGTTTTTTTTTTCTTTTTTTTTCACGTATTATTATTATTATACGGTTGCAGTGATTTACAACTCAATATTATATGTGCATTAATAAAATGTTTAATCTCAAATTTCATTTCATCCCGATACTTTCTATACTCGCTCCTCTTGTTATAATAATTTTAATATATACAACAGGCATATTTTACGTGCACATAACTTATGCGTTTTTTAAAATGTTCTCGGATCTTTACGCTGTACAGGGTGTTCGCGATAAGTGTGAAATTTTCACAAAAGTAATTTAAAAGACGCACGCGATAACCGAATTCGTGTAATTTCTGTGAGGGATGATCTATGCGTACTCTCTCACTACCTATAGCGGCTATAAGTGAAATAAAAAATTCCATATTCGTCGTGAAAATATTGCTAATTGCATTTATTACGCGCGTATAATGTTATCCGTGTACGATCAATATAATATATGGGAGAGTCAATAGTAGGTTTAACGATTTCGACAATATTAACTCGTTTCTTCTTTAATCAAAAAAAAATTAACGTAATTTCGTTTGAACTCATTCGCGGAATGCGGGTCAAACGATAAAAAAAAAAAACACATATCATTACAATTAACGTGCACGAATCGGTCGTTTTTTATATTTTTTTTTGTAAACTCGACTTTCAACTTTACCGAACACCTCAAAACGTTGATCAACTCGGTCGGGAAAATGTGTTTAAAAAAAAAAAAAATTATAGGTACACCAGCCCAGCCGGTAGACTTTCACAATAATTTAAAATGAATTTCGGCCTCCGAGTGAGTTTTAAAATTTTTTTCATTCTCTTTCTGATATTTTCGGTGTTAAATGCCTGCAGTAAAACGCCTCGCGCCCGATCCACGCTTTTTTTTTTTACCACGTGTGTTCCAAACGATTCCACTCTACAACGCTCGTAACGATATATCATACGTGTTTTTTTTTTTTTTTTTTAAATTAAATTAATTTTTTTTTTTCACCAAACTTTGTGCCTTCAGCTGTGCGCGACGTAATACTTTCGGTGAATAATTATTATCCGTGTCGAATAAAATACTGCAGTTCGACTCCTAATTACAAGTTTTTTGATTGAGAACAAACATTAATTGTCCACAACTCGAGTTTATGGATAGCTCGAAGAGCCAACAGAAAGAGAATGTACGTCATATTATGATAATATACAAAACGAGTTTTTAATAATATCGTAAATCATAATAACATCTTGCACTATACGCGCGATACGATAATATTATAAAATGCGGTGAAATAAATTCGTAATATTATCATCCAGAAGGGAAAGGGACGTAAAACAGAAAAATTCTAGTTAAACCGCACTACGAATTATTAAAATTAAAATGAGATAATATAATTGTTGTCACGTCGAAAACACGGCCGCTATCGTCATTATTATTTTCACGGAAATCCGTTTCTCGTCTACAAGACGACATTTTTACCGGAGAAGGTGTTTTTTAATTTATAATATTACACTCCGCGGATGTGCATTTTGTATAAACGGTTCACTTGCGGTACACCACGTATGTGATGAATACCGGTTTATTCTAATTGAAATTCTGAGAAGTATGAGAAAAAAAACACAAAAATTATCCTAAAATATTATCCTAAACGTCGTACACAACAGCTGTGCGTGCCCGTGCATAGGTGCGATACGAATGTCACACAGATGTTAAATTTGAATACGAACGTAAATTTCAATCATTGAAATTCACCGGGGGAGAGAGAGGAAAAAAAAAAAGGGAAAAACGTTATCGGTCCCGTACTCATCGGTGTACACCTACTCGTACAATATACACAAATGTTTTCTCCGCATTTTCATCGCGTCCGACAAGCCGTTCGAGGTATACCGTTCGTATCATGTACGTATATATATGGGTGTTTGGAAAAGCGATCACATTTTACACGAAACCTGCCGTCGTTTGTGGCTGAACAATAGTTGTTATATTTTTTCTTTTTTAACGAAGGTTTGAATGAAAAATTAGTGTAGGTCGCGTGGGTAGTTTTTCGGAGTACCGACAAACTGCGCTGTGGGTGCGCAGGGCCACTGGAATTTGTGGTTCGACCGTGTTGTTGTTTAATATCTGATTAGACGCATTCTGAGCCTGCTCGACCGTCTATAGTACCCATATACGTCCCGGTAGGTTTTTCGAACGAGTTCTGTACTTGGGTAGCTCAAAAACGTTCGAAATCGCTTAAAATTTTTCATCAAACTTGTATCATGACAACTATATTGATATTGAGTAACGATTTGGATGTAATGGCCATTATAAAGCTCAATCAATGTGTAAAAAACACGAGGTATCGAGACTCTTTTTCAAACATTCGACTTTGAGAACCCTCAGAGTACAACAAGAGTTCAGGGAGATTTTATTAGAAAATAATGACCATAAAAATCGGAGCGTTCCTTGTAATATCCTCAAAGTTGTTCACAGGGGATCATCGTAAAAACAATTCATTCTGAGCGTCAGCGAAAAAAATTGTTAAAAAAAACTTGTTTTATCTTTAACTCTGTACAGGCAGTTCAAATACAAAATCGTAACACGCATATTTGTTGATTAGAGCATGTAAATACATTATGGTTTCATGATATTTTTCGTACCGTCGACGTTTTTTTCTTAGTATTTCTTTTCGGTCTAAATGTTTTGTTTGCAATATATCCTTTTAATGTGTATTCCGTTAAATTCCATTTTTATTAGGCGCGCGTGCCATTTACCGGGTATTTTGAGTGCCTAGGTGTAGAGACAATACGGTTTGTTCGATATTTCCTTTTTTCAGGTGGCAAAAAACGATTGTCAAAGTAGAAGATAGTGAAAAAAATTGAGAATATTTTTCAAACCCACCGCATTATTATGTGGATCTATTTCTTTGGCCCAACAGCTTCGGCGGGTGGACATAACAAATGAGGTGCCGTTCGATTCGTCTCGATCGTAGGAGTGACATTATATACCTACGTTTTCGATTGGAACAAAGTAAAAAGCAAAACGTTTCCCTTTTCTATCCGTAGCTCTTGGATTTTTCGTCCGTGGCTTCAATAATAAATAATCATATCGATCGAACTTTACCGTGATTCAACAACGTGTCAATTAACCGGACGACTCTTTTTTTTTATATTGATAAAACTAAAAAGTGTAAAATAAAAAAACCAATAATTACAAAAGAGAAAATAAAACGCCGACTGCGTTACCTAAATAATAATATCGACACGCGGAACAGCTAAAAACAATCTTATAGTATCTTATCCAATAGAAATCATGTTTTAAAATCATTAAACTGAATGTTGGAAATTTGAGATATCGTTGTTACAGGCGGGGGGACAAGTTCTTATTTCGAGTGTGGATCTTTGTGAAAATATTTGCATTCTTCCAACAATAGAATGATTAAATGTGTGTATTATTGTATAATATTATAGTTTAATGCATTTCAACTACGAATATTCTGACGAACATGATGTTTTATTGCTTGCCTGCAACAATATCTTTTCTAACGTTCGGTCTTTTTATTTTATAACAATTTTAAACTATTCCTATAGACAGGCGGCACTAAACTTGTTTTTGGCTCTGCAGTTGATATATTATTTAACGCGACCGGGGTTCGATTTTAATAGTTTTTTTTTCGATAAAGACTTTTTTATAGAAATTTTTTTTCCGGTACATTTTGGAATTTTTAGTCCATATTTTTCGACGGATGAGCATATTTTATCGCGTGATTCGCCCGTTTTCGGTGCAATGAATACACGCGTATTTATCACTTGTCACAACAAGTGCATCAAGTTCATTTCTCTAAAAAAAACCGGCAAACTGCAGTGACGAAAAATAGAAGTTCGTACAGTCTCCCATGGACCGCGTACATTGATTGACCGTTATTCTCTTCGCGGTCCGGTCGCGTCAATCTTTAATCTCGGTCGATCGTCTGAAGCGTCGGATTTTTTCTCCCGTCTACGCGCAAACCACAGGACGGTTTTAATTTCAAACCACCTATATATATCATTATTGACGCGACACGACGGATTCTGAAAACTGATTTGGTTTTTCGTCACTTTGGATCGGCGTGTGTTCTACGTACAATATCCGAAATGTGAGATTTTTTTCAATCTAACTTTTTTTGTCAAACGCCCCGAGCACGACAGCGGCGTGTCTGAGCGAAGCGATGGATCCACCCCTCAATAAATTGCTTGTTTGTTTCCGTTGTACATACTTTTTTTTACACCGGGACGAAGTTACAAAATCACGATTTTCTTTTTTTTTCCTTCGAGCGAATTACGGTTCTCGACTCAAAATGTTCCCGGTCGCGATACCTAACCGTGGTTTCGCGAGAATTTTAAATTGTACAGTGTTCAGTAATGATAACCTAAGTATTATTGTAGCTAGTACTTGGGCATCGAGTACATACCCATAGTTTTTAGATTCTGAGCGCGGAGAAGAACGTATTGTTTTTTTTCTGTGAACAACCCTAAGGGTGTGTAACATAGAAGAGGCTCCGATTTTTAATGAGTCGTGAAAACAACAGAGAGAGAGACGTTGATTACGGCGAACGCGTTTTTTACGCATCGATATTAATCGATATTCGTTACGGTCATAACGTCCAAAACGACGTGTCGGAACGAGCTGAAAGATTTACGCGATATCAAAACGCGTTCGACAACGTAGTTTCGAGTAAGACACTTCGGAAAAGTTTCGACCCAGGTAATAGAACTGGGATGCTCTCGAAAAGTTTTTCCGGGACGCGCTGTGTGGACAGACTAACTCGCTCGTTTTTTCCCGATGTTATTGAACGAACGAACCGCGGTGACCACCACCCTAGCACACAGCACGCTCCGTAAAACCGCCCGAGTCGTCCAGGCTCTTCCCGAGGCACAGGGGGTGTCGTCTTGGGGGTCGAACCCCTCGCGGCCGAGGGCACTTTTTTTTCGGCCACGCCACCGTCTGGACACGTTATTGTGTCCGCACGAATGGGCCAGGGGGGATTTATGGGTGAACTTGATGGGGGGCACTTACCGGTGGTTTGCTGTTCTGTGCCGCCGTCGGGGCCGAACGGCGCCCTTTCCAGTTGCGACGTTACGGCGGCGGCGGCGGACGACGTGGACGGCGGCGGACGCGGGTTAGAGGACGGCGAGCGAGAAACGGACGGCCGAGGTGAGCCGCCGTCGTAGTCGGCGGGTTCGCGGGGTTCGGCGGCGGCGGCGGCGGCGGACATGGCGAGCGTTACGGCTGCGGCGGCTGCGACAACGACGACGACGACGACGATACGTACAGACCACGACCAATTGTATCGTGTCTTCTTCCACGTCATACTTCCCGCGGGGGAACGCTCAGGTCGGCTGCGTCGTTACGTGCGCGACTGTCGGCCTGCGACGGCTGCTGTTCCTCATCGGGCGGCCGACGGCGTCCACGGCTGCGACTGCTTCTGCTGCTGCTGCTCCTGCTCCTGCTCCTGCTGCTGCTGCTGCTCGTGCTGCTGCTTGTGCTTGTGCTGCCACCGCTGATGATGATGCACCGGCATGATACTATTGTGTTCGTCCGTCGCGTCGAGTGCCGTTTTTTACGAGGTGGTTTTTTTTTTTTTAACCGCTAAATTACAACTGTTCTTCCTGCTGCTGCTGCTGCGCCGTCCCGAACGGTCGGGCGATGAACGACGGGTCTGCGGCCGCGGACTGCGGCGACATGGCCGCGCGGCCCACCGGGTAGTAGAGAAAGTCCGCCGGCGGACACGTTTCCCGCGCGCCCGAAAAAAACCGTTTCCGCTTTTTTCGACGACGGGCGAGCGATCGCGGGCAGGGTCGATGAAAACTACGTCGTCGTACGTTTTTTCGCACCGGTGAGACGAGATGTGGAACGCGTGCGGAACGTCCGACGTCGGCGGACACTGTACGGAAGACACGCGCGCGCCGATGTAGCACACCGATGTGCCGGCCGGTCGCCGCCGCCGCGGCCGCCGCCGCCGCCGACTAATGTGGCCGGCGCGCCGCCGCCGTCGCGCATGCGCAACCGGCGCGCACCACGTGTCTACGCCGGCACGACGAGCGCGCGCGAGCTGGTTCCAGCGCGGCCGGTGGTCCCCCGGTGGTCCTTCGGCGGCACACGTCCCGGGGGGGTCTGTCGCAAGTTGCAGCACCTGCGCTTTGCAAGACTTCGTGTGCGACTTCGGACGATACGTGTTCCCCCCGAACACGAGGGGAAGCTTCTTCCTCCCCACGATAAAAAACACGAATTTTACCGCGCTTGAAATTTGTAAAACGACGAAAAAAAAGTGCTCGATGTGTGTGACGGACTTGTAACGCGGCCAGGGAAATTGTTCGGCATTTTGAGTATTAAAACTTTACTAACCCGGTAATTCATCAGCCCGTAAACGTCAGGTGCTAATACATAAGTGTTGAAACATAATTGAACCGCTTGGGACGTCGTGTATTAAACGCTTTTTTCTAAGCCGCACGAGTCTCGAGAGTTCCGTCCGGCCCCGGAGAAAACGCTTGTGTTCGAAAAATGTGTTCGGTGCTGAGAAAAACGCCAGTGATCAGCGAGAAACGAACTGATTGGGGACCGACTCGGAGGCACTGTAGACAGTATATACGTAGTATTTTTAATGTTTTTTTAAAAGAAAATCCAAGCTACTGTGCCGTTTTGTCATGACGTATCGCGGGGAGCGTTTTGTGTCGAAATACGCACTCATAAATAAACCAACGGCAGGCGAACTTCAGAGGAAGCAAGATTGAAAGAAGATTGAAAGATCGATAGGCGGAACGTCAAACATGGAGGCCGCGATAAATGACCAATTTGTGGGACTTAACAGGCCTTATTCGTTAGTTCGGTGAAGTACAATAAGAAGAAAATTAAAAAACGGTTTACGGTGTTGTAACGACTACGCTTTGGGTATCCGAAAGCAACGATGAGTCATTGCGTCTGAAAAAAAAAAACGATTCTGAGCGAGCCATCTTATCTAATAAGTCCTGGGTGAAAAGATACTCCTATTAAACTTGCGTAAAAAAAAAAAAGTAGTGTGTTTTACCTAATACGCTATTTGAAATATTAAAACGTATTAAATCAATTGCGCACATTAAAGTTTGGAAACGACGTGGAATAATTTTTTATGACGATTTTTCAATAGGTTCTGTAACCGGCGATTTCGCCGTTTTTGTCGTTTTCGGCGCATATATCTCAGAAAATGATCAAAACACCAAAAAATTGCTTAAACCAAAATAAAACTTAAAGCTGAAATCCCAATTTTAATGTGGTATTCAACGGAACGGTTTTGCTCTTTCTACGCAAAAACGTCATTACAAAGCTGAAAATTTCAAATTTTTCGCCGTAAAATTCTCGAATTTTTCGGTTTTTGGGGATTACTCAAAAAGTAAGCGAAATCTCAAAAACAGCATGAACCACCGGAGTTCATAAGCCTTGTTCAAGCGTTACTGACTACTACTGAAATCGGAACATTCTATTCTATTACGAAAAGTTGTAGACGGAAAAACAAAAAAATACCATCATTGTAAAAACAACACATTCCTCGCTCGTCGTTCAGAATCTACAACTGTACTTACATAAAAAGTTTTGGTCATCGACTTTTTGTAAAATCGTGATCGGACGACGGTAGTGGTGACGAATCGCATACAAATTTTGAAATTTTCAAAAGTTCCACAATGTTTTCCGATCGCGTCAGCGTTTGAAATAGGACACCTCGCTCTCAAGTTGAGCTCGTCGTCTGGTGTACACGTAGACTTATATATGGACTGTGCGCATCTCACTGCTCACACACAAGTACTACTTGCGTCCAATATTTATCAATGAAACATTTTTTTATACTTTTTTTTTCCATCAACGATTTTACCCGGAAAGTAATAATTCGTGTACTTTTTTCCCATGAAAAATGATGATTTTTTCAAGATTATCCTCAGACATGATAACTATACATGGACTGAACATACCAACACGTGTTGCGATCGAGATCATTCAGACCCCAGAAGTGTTTGGAAGAAGTGAAATGTCACGGAAAAATCAATTTATTTACGTTTGTGTAAATAATTTAAAATTAATTTATTAATTTTTACGAGAAACAATTACATCCGATCATTTTTTTTTTTTTCGATTGGTTTTCACTTCCAGTCTAGATCGAATGACGACTCCGCTTGTAACATATTATTACAATGAGCGTGTGTCCGTGTATTATCATGTCTTATTGTGGAACAATCAATTTTCGCTCATGCGATCGCCCCATTTGGGCGACTCGATTTCATATCAAAGCGCGAGGTTTATAACAAGTCTATACGAGCGTGTACTGCGAGATTTTGCAATTCGTTACGGAAAAAATTATGGATGGGACGGAAAATTGCGTACACCGAATGATATAGTTGATCGGTCAAACAATAATTGGCGATGATAGATTGTTGTACGATTTTTGCGGATCAGACGCCTGATCTACGACCGATATAATACGCGCGGTTTATTTGTAACGCGTTGTTTTTGGCAACCACGCGCGTTAAAAAGTGGCACCTTCGCTGAAATTTCCACTCTAAACGTATATATATAAGAGGATTTCGGTAAGTCAAAGCGATCGAATATTGATTAAAACGGGTTTGTCGCCGACGTAATATTATTCCTTGTGCTTAGGTATTCACAACTCGTGTGTGTGTGTGTATATAGGTATAATGTGTCAAACCTACCTTCAACAACATTATAAAATTACGCGAACAAACAAATTTTTATTAATTCTGTTTTTACGTACCAATAATATATAATATATATATATATATATTGGAGATTTTAGTTTATAAAAACGTTGTTCGTTAAGTTTATTAAGTGTAATATTGTCATTATTTACAATAAACTGGAATACGTTTCCATTGGGTTACACAATTGGGCTTTAACAATATTCAGACATACTCATACTAACTCGTCAGTCGCATCGATATCATCTGCTTTACTGACATCACCGTTTTCCGAAAATAGTAACATTGAAGATCCATAAAATTGTTCATAATATCATCGTATATTTTTTAACTACCGGTGTCGCACGAAAACTTGAAACCATCGCAGTGGTTTTGTTGAAACATTTTATCAAAAGAATTTGCGTAAAAGTATAACTCGACTTCAAATATAGTTTAAAACACCGTTTTCAGATGTATACTGGATACAGTGATTAAATCAATCTGGTTCGTTCGAAATGTGTCGCCCCTAAACTAGCGCCACCCTGGGTGGCTGCCTATTTCGCTATGGCATTTGGCCGATGATCCAACGTGATTATACCTTAACCCCCCCGGTAAGATTATCCTAGGATATATTTTGTATCCACCAGTACGGTTGCCCTATAGGTTATTTATACCCTCGGTACGATTATCTTAGGATAATTTTAACCCCTTAGGTTATTTTTTATACACCCTTAGATAAGTTCTCCTTGAGGGAGGGGGTTGCATACCCACAGGTATCAATATAAAGCTGTTATTTTACCAGTGTGTACGATTATCCTAGGAAATTGTAACACGGGGTTATCCCAGAGTACGTGTACGCCCTAAACATCCCGAGATAATTATACCCCTCGTCGAAAATATTCATACCTCCTCAGGTAACAATTTCCTAAAATATCTATAGGTTACCCCCGAGATTTTTCGGGGCTATAAATCTCCTACAAAATGGTTACCGTGAGAGGGGTTATGATTGTTCTAGTGCGTTTATACCCCCCGGTAAGATTATCCTAGGATATTTGTACCCCCTAGAGTACATCTTACCGGGGGCGCTAATATCCTAGGATAATCATGCTGCCGGAATGGAGGGCGTACGATGGGTTTGTTTATTATAGCGTATTACGGTCATATTTCACTATGATAGTTGGCTTCTACCGGGAATTTAGAAATGTGGTTTTTATACGCAGATACTATCAAACTTTACTCAAAATTTACTTATTTCCAAGTGGACTGCAGCTCGGTCAAAATTACATTGTTGTAATACCATATTACACCTAACTGTAGCGCATATTACGATCACGATTCCTAGAGTTCCGATGCCCGGTTATTTACCCGCAAAATCGCCAAAATGTAACCGTTCAACAGCAGTTACTGGGAAAAGTATAATATAATGCCGAAACTTCTATTTGAAATTTAGATTTTATTGTGCTTTTAAACGCGTAACGAAAGCAATTTAACAATTCCGCGAAAAACATCGCCTGGTTCGATGAAAATAGCCAAGTGGAGCCATATTATTTACGTGAAATGTACGTAGCAGATGGCTAATTCTAAGGATTTTTACTTACTGCCCAAAAATTGTTTTCATTATAACCCCCTTATTTTACTTATATTTTTCTTAAAACAAATTATATTGTGTTATTTTTGAACTTAGATCATTGATGGCAAAAAATAAAAACAAAAATTTACTTTTGATTGCAAACATTACGTAACGCATGTTATATATATATTACTAATATGTTAACATGTTAACATTATTAACATACGTGAATATTTTACTGTTATACTTGTTATACTTATGAGTTAATATTAAAAAAATAATACCTAAAATCAATTACTATTGCTTAAAACAATTAAACATAATCAATTCCAAATAAGTACGTGTAATCAATTAAGTTTGAAAGTTTGAAAACTTGGATAATCTGGTAGGTATATATGAATTACACAAATACCGAGTGAGAATTGAAAAAGTATCGTTATGACAAAAATCAAAGTGTTTTTCATTCAATTATAACGTGATTATAATATTACCACAAAATTAAATTTTTAACACAGAACGTTCGTTAAAATTAATTAACGATAAAAGGTTCCCACTTTCCCGAAGCCAACGCACATTTTCACTTTCCAACTACCCACTTTGGGTTCTAACTTCTATTTCGCGTCAAAATAAGGCCTGGAATGTATTTTAGAAAACATAATCCAAACCGAATCGAAAAAAAGCAGACTTACTCAAAATGTTTATCAGTATCGTATTTGATCAGAGTTGACTCTAGATTATTATAAACGTATTTAAGTATAGATAAAAGATAATTTCCCAAAAATTCTCTTTTTTTTCCCCGAGACTGAGCGCAGTGACGAGTATTTTTTTTACAATGATGTTATTTTTCTTTTTTTTCTGATTTTTAAAGCCACTATTTTTTCTGAAAAGTCTTTGGACTTTGATGGGACTTTGTGGGGTCTCAAATTCTAAAGTTTAAAATTGAAAAAGTTACAAGCAAAAAACCAAGCAAAAATTATAGAAAAAAGTTAAAAATTATGACTAACGGATTTTTTGAAGTAATCGATTTAGTTTTTGGCCATAACATTGAAAATAACAATCGGAACAATAGCTAAAACTTGTACACGATATTAAAATAAGACGTATGATACAGCTTCGGTAAGTTTCAAGTGATTTTGAAAATTTTTCAGCTAAGTATAAAACTTTAAAATTTTCAATAAATTTCCATATTTTTTGTAATTTTTGATTGTTAAAAATTTAATGTTCCACAAAAAGTTTTGAATCTTTAATATAAGATTGGTAAGGTATAATAATAAATACACATACTACTAAACAGTTTTGGAAATCCGTTGAATTCTGACAAAAGTCACAATTATTTTTTTATCGATTTAAGTTGGAAATTTGTCGAAAATTGGTCATACTTTTGGCTTATTTTTGGAAAAAATTTTGTAACCCACACAAATTTGATATTTATGATTCGAATAATAATTATAGTTATGCAAAACAAAATTTGGTATCTGAATAAAAAAATTTCAAAAACGTTTATGTTAACTTTTTTTCTTTTGAAATTTTATAACCTAGTATAAAACAATATAATGTATTCATATTAAACTATGAATTCTATTAATAAACTTTAAATAAAATTGAAAATTACAAATTTTACAAAATTATAGTCTCTGCGATAATTTGGATTTTTAGATCATTATTTTATCATAAATAATAAAAAAAAATGCTTGAAATAAAGTATCATCTCGGGTCACAAACATTTTTATATAAAACTTTTATACTTCAAGTTTATTTTTATGGAAAAATAAATTAAAAAATAGACAAATATGACAAAAAAAACCATTATTATAATGCTAACAGGTACTAATAATAAAATTTGATTTAAAGTTAGTTGAACAAGTAAAAAGTAACTATTATTACAAATTTAAAACAATTTTAATGAACAAATTTTTTAAATAATAATGTATAATTTAAAGTATAAATTTTATTTTAATATGGGGAAAACGCATCCGATGCATTTAAACGCTTGCACATCGGCCGTAACTAAAACAAATTTAATACTTCACGGTTTCGTGAAATAATTCTAAATGACTTCAAACACTATAATTGTATAAGCCTAGTTCCCCTAGACGACGTATTCTTCTCGTATTTAAGGGCAACAATTTCAAATTTTACAGGTTTATTATTTTTATTTTTTTATTTTTTTTTTTGGACATAAATAACTGCGCATACTTATATCATATTATAATATAGAAAACTGTGTTCGAATAGTGATGTGCGTATTTACCTAGGTACTTGACACGTCTGACGAATGTGTACAGCTCATTAATCGTTTATAATAACAATATAATAATATTATATTTGCACTAGGAACACCGGTTATTAGTCATTTTTGTCAATACGTTTTTACACGTCATGGTGGGTATATTTTACTATTTTATTCCCCATGTTTGTATTTTCATTTTTAGTGCATTGAAGTGCGTTTCGAGTTTACCAAACCAATCGAGTTTAACAATGACGTGTCAACGGACAAGGTAAATATAGATAAAGCAAATATTATCTGGTCTATATATATATATATATAGAAGTAATAAAAGAATTTGCACAATGGTTCATAATAGTTTGCAGACTTTACTTTATGCATTTTAATTTTTTTTTTCATATATTATTTACTCTGTACTCGATGGACGCACTTTAGTTTATTGAAGAATCGAATATAGACGTCATTTGTATAGTAGTGTAGTTATCAAAATTAGCAAAAGGTTTTGTCAAAACGCGTAAACGTCGTTTCGCACATAACGACAAAGCAAATAAATTATTTTTCTACGAAAAACCGAAAACAATGCACGTGCTTCATATTATGTTTGTTCGATTGGTGAAGAGTGTCGAGTGTATAGATAATAATACATTATTAAATTACTAATATGAGTAGATACCAATTTGAGTGTCAAAATTATAAAGACTGAAGAATAATTGTCGTTTGGTTGTTGACGCGCAAAAGTAACTGGGTACAAAACGTTACGCATTTGTGTTGTAGGATATTTGAGCGATTGAGTATAATATTAAAAACACGATTTAAAAGAACGGTACCGTATATCAAACTTGTACTCGTTCAACGCACAATTAGGGAGACTTAAAACAGATAGTTTAACCTCATTAAGACCAAGAACGGCCCCAAAATTTTGTTTTTAACGCCTAAAAATCGCTTTTTGACGTACGATTTTCGGCTGTAATCCCTTGCCCTCGTCCTAAATGTTTGACTCGAGCTGTGCCGATAACTTTCAGACTTATTTTTGAGGAGCATCGAGAGCTAGCAGGGAGGAAACACCTATTAAACAAAAAAATAAAAACAATACCACGGCAAAGGTGCAGTAGGCTTTGGACGGGTTTTATAGTTGCGGTTTATCCGTATTATTGAATATCTGAAAGCAACGATAGACCATTGCATTTGAAAAAAACGATTCTGATCTATCGTATCTAATCTAATTAGTCTTGGTTGAAAATAAAAAAGATCGCGAATGGCTCCTATTAAACATACGTAGAAAAAAAAATAAAATGGTGTATTATTATTTCCAATCTTTAATCTGATAGTTAATAATTTTACGATTATAAAAAACATTCAAAATATTTTGAAAACTGTATTAGACTTTTGTACCCTTTAATACATATTTTTTTAGAAGTCACGACCAAATAACGATGTTGATTTTGTAAAAAAAACACACGTTTCCCTTACATTTTATCGTTTATTTCTTTGTTTTTTTTTTTACTTAACTGCGTAAAGCTTTTTAAGTATTAAAAATTTTAAATAAAACGAGGTTACAAGTTGGGTTACCGGAAAATGAGTCTACACACTACACGTCAAGAACAGATCGTTTCCCTTGGAACTTATATAAATAGGTACTTGACAAAAAAAAAAAAAAAAACACACCGCTTTATAAAAACCTATAGGAAATATTACTCGCTCCACTCATAATCGAAAAATTTCATAACTTTTATACGGCAAACGATTTTTTTTTTTGTTACATTTATTGCCGATAAAGTTTAGCCGCACAAAGACCGAAACGAGTTTCACCCCTAACGGTCAATTCCAGATTTACCTTTATGAACGTTTGCCCGACTCAAAATACAACTCGTTGTCTTGGAAATAAAAAAATATATATACATATATATTATGTAGATTTTACCGGTTAACATTACGTAAATTTCACCCTACAAACGGCGCGAATTGTTTTTAGATACTTTGTGAAGCCTTTGACCGTTAATTCTATAGTTTAAATATTGCTGAAACACAACATATAAATGCCACGCAGATTCTTATACATTTATTGCATTTCGGTTGTAGTCTATTTCAAAACTACTACTCTGACGATTTTTTTTATTTTGCCACTTGCCGTCACCCAAAACAATTATGTCGCATCGTAATCAAATGTTGTTGTACGCAAAAAACCATCTAAAATGAGGGTCACTGAAGGATTTTTAAAATGATAAAAATAAGCTTTGGGGTAAAATTTACTCTTATAACGGAAACCGGGCTGCAAATTTACTGAGCTCCTCACGTCGGAGCTGTGTGCCGCCAACGATTTATTTTTAATATTATTATATGAAATTCGTGTAGTTATAATGCACAATTGGGGAGCCTTACGACAGTATAGTTTAACCCCATAAAACCAAGAACAGTGCCAAAAATTTTTATTTTTAACGCCCTACCCGATAATTGCTTTTTTTCGTACGATTTTTTTGGCTTAAACCCCTCGCCCTCGCCCTGAATGTTTGACTCGAGTTGTGCCAATAACCTTCAGACGTGTTTTCGAGGAGTGTTGAGTGCTAGAACACTGCAGGGAGGAAGTATTAACGTTTTAAGTTTAAGTTAGGTCATTTGGTTTCAAAGCCGCGGTTTATCCGCGTTATTTAATGTGTGAAAGCGACGATAAATAAAAAACGATTCCGAGTAAACTGTCTAATCTAACAAGATCCTGAGTGAAAATAAAACCACGCGGAATAATTTGTCATAACGTAATTTGTTTAATATAGGTGCCCATAACCGTTCTCGTGCCGGATTTGACGATTTTACCGTTTTCGGCACACAGAAAATAATCAAAACGCCAAGAAATGCTTTAAATAAAAATTTAAACCCGAAATCTCAACTTTTACGTGGCGTTCGACGTAACGATCGTTACCTTTTACCCAAAAACGTCTCATTAAAAACCTGTAACCCGTCAATTTTTTCCACGTAAAATTTACAATTTTTTTTGGGGGGTGAAACTCAAACAGTAAACGAACTTCGGCCAAAGTACCGCGCATAAACGTTTTAGAAGAATCACCGACTTTCGAAAAATCGGAGCGTTTCTCCTACACCTATACGAAAAGTTGTCGACAGAATAAAAAAAACATCATCGTCGTAGAAACAATACATTCCTCGGTCTGAATGTAAAAAACAGAAATTTTCAGACACAATTACAACAGTATGTAACCGGTAACCACGTCGTGACTCGCGATGACGGTTAATTGTTATGATAACAATCGTAAACATAAAGCCTAAACCATTGTGTTATTACGTTTCAAGCACGATACTGCGGCACTATAATAATAACGCGATGCCCTTGAAACAAATGGCGAAATTATAATGGTTTTCGGTCAGATGAACTTTTTGATAAAGTTCGCGAGTTACAACCGATCGCGAATGCAAAAACGCTTCGCAACTTCAGTTGTAAATCGAGACGAAGCGATCCGCGCTCAACCGCCTACGACGGCGACGAGTTATTATAGTTTTATTACAATGATGTTGTTATGATACGCGCGAGTCGTCGAAGCGATCGGACGGTTTTCTCCGCGATCTCGTGAACAACGGCCGACTTTTTAATTTATTTTTCGAGTTATGTGCAATGTCGAAAGATCGTTTTTGATTCTCTCGTTTTTAGATATTTTTCTGTAAACACTGTTTTTCGAGCAGTAGAGAGTATTTATATCGCTCCGATTTTTAAATCCACGTAAAGATGTTAATTTTGGCGTCGCAGTGGCGGTCGAACGGGAATCCTATCAGAACGTGTAGTGAAAAATACTATGCGTTGATTTTACAAAGATATCATTTTTTTATTTTTTCCAAACATTCAAGGATACATAAAAAGAGTTATTAAAGCGATACTGAGAGATACTGACGTTTGAGCATCGGATGACACTTTTTACGAGAACGTTTTCAAGATTCGCTCGGTTTCAATGTGATAATCGAAAAATCAAAAATACTTTTAAAAAAAAAAAACAGAAAATCTCGTGATGTTTTTTTGTCACAATAACTTCTCTTTTAGTTTTTTTGTAATACCTTTCAATATTGTTTTTTTTTTTTTATTCGCGTATTGCTATAGAATAATTAAAAGAAAAATCACGTATGAGGTCATAAAATTCAAACGGTTTTGATGCCGGATACAAAATATTCGAAACGAAACATTTTTTAAAAGTTTACGAAACGCTGTCGCTGTTTTTTTGATAAAAACTTCAGTTTTCAGACTTAAAACCAAAACGCATTCATAAAAAATTAATTTTGTTGTGCATAGTTAAACAGAAATCTAGGGAATTCGTCGTCGCGGTTTATGGACATTACCTGTTGAAAATAAGCGAAGAATGATTTATGAAAATGCTTTACGGTTCAGTGTTCTTTGATTTACTACCTGATCAGAACTATTCTATCCGCAAGCAACGGTTTTTCATCGTTTTCAAACGTAACAGTGCGCGACCCGTTTCGTCTTAGTAAACACTGCCACCGTACTGCGCGCAAAGTGCAGTCCACAACACTGTTTAACTCATTTATTTCGATTTTATTAATGTTTTCGGGATACAAAATCTGAGAAATCAACACGTTTGAATACAAAAACCGTGTAAATTCTAAAAAGTCCACCTCATCTCCACTCATGACAGATTCATTTTACCGCGTTGTAACGATACTTACTTAACTGAACGGTACGCCTGTATACATTTTGTTTGTGCGTGTCGTTGATTTTGCTGTTCAAACTATTTAAAATTTACTCATTTTGTTTTCTGATTTTCTTGTCGTAGTCGTTACGTACTAACGAAACTCTGGGCATTACAAATTTGAGTTTGACGGAGTAGCGACTACGCTTCGAGTGGGTCGCCGATTCGAATGTTGCGTAAACGTATTGTCGCCTTCGGAAAAACGATTCTGAGCGAGCTGTGCGATCTAATACTGCCAGGGAAGTGTGTACGGTGTAGTATAACTTAAGGTATAACTAAAGCATTGTATGATTATAGTACATAGAACTATGTAACTATGTAACTATGTAACTATACATGTATGATGTATGTAGGGGATACATACGCGAATCGTCTCTACCTACATCCGAGCGTTGAAACCACCCGACGAGCTGCGTTATTCCTGTGCGACACGACGCAGACTGTACTTGAAAATTCCGCCCCTAAGGTCGAACACAAATCTCGTCGAAAGTCTCGTTGTTTTTCGTTTGCTTGTGGTTTGCTACGTGTCGAACTGCGTTTGTTCCGTGTTTTTATAAGTTTTTTTTTTTTGGGCGTAAATTTTTTGTACGCGCGCACCAACGACGTGATTTTGATGATGTCCTAACCGGACAAAAACGTTTTCAAGGTCGGAACGTTATCCACGGTCGCAATGAAAATAGATACAAAACACACACACCTTTTGTAAGACCGTCGCTCGGAATCCAAAACATAAAATCGACCGCTCACCACCCCCGTCGGCGACTCGTCACTACTACTCTTAATAATTTATCGTCGCAGCGGCGCGCTGGAGGGACCTGGTGGCGGTGGGACAAAGCGATTTGTCACTCCCGTTCGGAACAGCGGTCCGCGCGGATTATTAATGACGACGACCGACGATGACGACGGCGGTGATGCGTCGATACTTGGCGCTGCATCGGGATGCGTAAAAACGGCGCGTGCGGGGGGTCGTGAACGGGGGTGAAGCACCCCCGTGTGCTGGACGGGGATGGTGAAAACGTGGGGCACGACGACGATATGTCATCATAATATTACGGATGCTCGTTTCAGAAACTATGTCGTGCAGCGGACGGCCATCGACGGTGCAGACGTACGGTGTTTTTTTTAACAGCGTTTTTTCAGAGACGAAAGTCGCGAAATAGCGCCAGAGACACGCGTCCGGGTGCGTTCACTTTCAGTCTCTTAGGTGAAAATAAAAACACCATCGGTTCCCAATTAATCGTGGTTAGAAAGTACCTAACCAGTGCGTATAACCATGCACCGCAGACGTTTTATGCGAGGTTTTTACCTATGACGAAAAATCGTTTTTCGCGTACAGTTCCGTCTGTTGTTTTTTCTTTTTTTTGGTCCGGGGACGGGGGGGGCGGAACGCAGCCAGTGGCCCTTCTGGAGCCGCTCCTGCGAAAAGGCCCCCGAACGTTTTCGCGACGATATTACGCCGTATTAATCGGGGGGAAAAAGGCTTGTTTCAAACCGTTACGCGAAGCGTCGGTGTACAAAACTAACCGAAAGAGTTGGTTCGAGTTAAATGTGAAATTTTGAGACGTTCGTCTGACGTTCAGTTGACAACAAAAATCTTAACACGAACAAGTTTGATACGAAAAAAAATGCTAAAAATATTTCATGCTCTACGATTGTTTGTACCGTGCTCGACTATGAAATCCTATCCGACTTGATTATCGAACGATCGAAAAACAAATTACAGTTAAATATTTACACCAGAAGTAGTCCGTCAAGTTGAAAATTCAAAATCGACATTACGGTGTTGGGGACGACCAACATTTTTCCCTGTCCATCACACACAAACCATACAGAAATATTACGTGTTTTCCTTGTACAATCGCATGATGTGATAAGGAGTCTGATTTTAATTCGCCGCACGAAGTCTACTTGTAAAACTATTTTTCAACCGTTCGTTATTGTTCGTCTTAAGTTGTCGAAAACATTTTCACCATTTTTTTTTTTTCTTCAAATTTGAATTTTGAAAAAAATAAAAGTAGGAAAAATTGTAGTAATGTCGTTTTCGATAATGTTTCCAATCAGAATATTCCGATCGCATCATTACGTCAGCCGATACATTTGGCAAGGAAAACATCTAAATTCCTACGGATCGCGCGTAATTGACGGAGAATAGAGTCCCTCAACTGTATTTACTTGACTGTTTGACTCGCTGATGCCCAGCCTTATAATTAAACATTAAATTTAAGAAGAAAAAGTAAGTTGTGTTGATTTAAAATTACAAGCATTCGGCAAAATTAAAAGATCAATAACGAGTTTTTATTTTTCACACTCGTTATTACACTTGTTTATTTGTAAACGATTCCTGAAAAAAAAATTTACGAGGTCCAATATTTTTATGCACACTTGATGTGTTCCATTTTTTTAAAATTTTTTTTTTTTTTTGAAATTAAACCGCAGCGTGACTGCTGACGTTTTTTCCGATTCCAAGTAAGTCGATGAGTAGAACTTTTTTTAAATAATATTTCCGATGACTGCGTTAAGAAATTACGACTGTTAGTTGCATTTAAAAAACAAATCGTTTGATTATTTTTTACTGCGTTGCATTTGTATAATATGCAAAATGTATTTTATCTCCCTCTGCACATCACAACAAGACGAGGCGCAAAAAAATAAGAAGTTAGTTAAACAGCTGAAATAATTTATTGCTTTTTTCTTTAAATGTACGCGTGCTTAATAGCCGAATTTTATTCAAACTAATCTACGAAAGTAATAGAAAATAAAATAACACGTCGGGTCAGTGAACGTCAAATAGAAATAATTGACCCACGTGTTCACACTTTTCTAATTTTATTTCGTTTTAAACTTTGCTACGATTCAATTTGAACTCTCAAATAATCATAAGACCGTAAAGTCGTACTTTTAAGTGTTGCAAATCATCGTCCATAAAAACATAGATTCGAAGAAAAAAAAATCGAAAACAAATTATAGTACGTGTGACCGGAAGATTATCGCAGTATTGCGTAAAGAGAAAAACTTAAAATCGTTAACACTTATCGAACTATATTAAGTATACACCAAATTTTTATATAAATTTATTGATGATAAATATGTGAAATATTTGACGACTGGAAAAAAAAAAAAAACTCTTGGGAGTTTTTGTTAAATCGCCAATGGCTACATGAAAAAAGTAATTCAAGATTAAATATTGGTACATATTATGTTTATATTGGCGGCACACTGGTGAATTTTCGATAAATTTTGTTTTACGACGTTGAAGAAGGATATTTTCTGTTGCATTTTTACTCTTCACATTTTTGCCGTGGATAGAATCTTCTCGCAAAAACCTGTTTGAGAATTTTCTTTTCATTTTGTGATAATATCTATTTACAATAATCTAAATAAGCAGTACCTTTGCACTACTCAGATAAAATGACAATATAGTAATGTGATTGGTTTCCTTATTACAGCCGCGCGATCATCAGGAGGGTAAAAATTTTAGATACCTTATATCGAACCTGTAATATAGATACGATATCAGCTCATAAATTTTACTAAAACAAACAAAAAAAAACCGTTTAAAACTCGAATAAAAAAAAACTGAATCTACAAATCGAAAACGTATGAAATATCAAATGATAAACAGCGACGCCTGTTAGTGTTGTCGAGTTTTCACAAAAACACAAAATTTGACCTAAGGCTGGGCGATAGTAAATTTTATCATACGAAATTCTTTTAAACAAGTTAAAAATAAATGCACATTTTGAGTTCATCAGTAAATAAATTAACTTAACACAAGTCGATTTAATTTTGTCAAACAAAAAAAAATTATCAAAACCGTACGTTTGTACACTATTTTTTAATGTTACGAACGTTCATAAATAATCTTAACTGAAACGATTCGAAAACCAATCACGTTAATTGTAAGTCAATTAAAACGTAGAAAGAAGTTAAGTCACTTTAAAAGTTTGAGTGGTCCGCCAAGTATAAAAGTCAGGATTTTACTTTTTGTTAAAGCCCAGCACTGAATTGTAGTAAAATTTGTGTACTTGGTTTTTTGTTTCGTTTTTCATCCGAATCAGACGTTCCTAGACAGTGTTGAACTAATAGCGCTATTTCTAAAAAAAAAAATGTCTTTTGTTCGTATCACTCTCGAAATCCTTTATTTTCAACTCGTAGTTTTAGCTCCACGATGGCAACATAGTAACTGCCCGTATACGTATTATAATGTAATATTCATGTGGGCACTCGTCCATTGCGATTGTTTTGACACCTTAATTCTTCCTACGCTAAAAGTCCGAATAAATAGATCTTGCGTGTACACATATAACTAGTTATAAAACTCACAGTAACCTTGATTGTGTTTATGTTTAGTTCTCGCGCAGGTTCCTAGAAATCGGTCAATAGGCCAGTAGTCAGTCGGGCATCATCGTGACTTTGAAGAATGTTCAAACACGTTCATTGTTTTTATTTCGTTCTGTTTTTCCAACGGACCCCGTCGGGATGATTAATAACTTTCGGTTTTCTCGGAGGTACCCTTTGTTGTTGTCAGGGACCGTGGTGAATCCGGGGCGCGTACAGAAATAACGGAGTCTCTCTAAAACAAAACGTTTCCTGGAAGGCTTGAGTGGTTTCGTAACGACTAACTTACAGCGGCCGTCTGCCTTTTCGCGGTGTAAAACGAGTGTTACTCGGAACGGTTGCGGAGTCCGCGCGCATGGGACGTCGTGCAAAACGAAAGCGGGGCGAAATATAGATTGTCCCTGGGGAGTGTTTATGCGATTCTGAACGGAGAATGTTTTTTTTTTTTTACATCATCACTTTGTAAATTTATACGATTAGTTGTTCCAAGTTTAAAAGTAACTGAATAAACGTGTAAAAAATTTGATACGAACGCAGAACGAACCGATACGTAACGGTTTTGTTTTCGAGCGATAAATAACGATATGACGTATCAGTGTAATATCAATATTTGTGAACACGGAAAAAATGTACGATTAAATGTTTTTAAACGTCGCTATGAAATATGATTTCGCGAGACGTAAATATTTTCATGAGCCGCGTGGGAGATTTGAATAATCCAAGGTGTTTGGGTTTGCAATATAACGTTTGACCTTGATAATATTTTTCGTAAATGCCAATTATTACGTGTTCGCACGATTTTAGAAACGGTTGTTTCCTGTTTACGTTGGACGGCGAAGAAGCGTTCGTTTAGCATTCGGGTGAAAAACGATTTTCCAACAAACGTTGATTTTCATCGTCGACGACAGGTTTGTTCGGTAATTTTTTTTTTCGCTCGGATTTTTGTCGTTTTTTCGCATTTTTATCTTTCCAGAGGTTTTACGCCCCGAAAATTGAAATTCGGTTCGTACCGCCTGTGTGCGGGCGCTGAATAATAAAAATCTAGGGAAACAAACTATTTCGATTCAAACGTGCTGAAAGTTAATAATCCGTTTCAGAGTTTAAGTCGCGCGTTCGATTACGCTCAGAATCAAAGTTCTTTACACGCGTACACATAGAGACCATCATCATACTATGTATATAACTTTTAAGTCTAATATAAATGGCGGACTGTATTGTACCTCTCGGGAGGGGTGAGCCATTTGGGGCGGGTGGGCAGGCGATTGCCACATTTTACATTACATTTTACGATTAACGAATCGATGAAAAACCCGGGTGACGACGGTTATGTTGTTCTATTATTGGGGGATTTTAATTTTCCATCCATCCGATTTTTTTTTTAAAAACAAGGAAAAATCGTAACGGAATCGCCGGCGAGCGTGGAAATTCGATTGTCTCCGAGCATTTTCGAGTACGCGCCACGCCGCTGTTTTATGTGTGTTGATTCCAGGAAAAGGAAATCGTTATGCGCTCCGCTGAACGGCCGACGGAGGAAACGTAAACACCACAGCGTAGTAATGCTGATCGGAAAAAGCACTTTGCAAAATCGTCTTTGTGCGGTGAGAGCGGCCTGCCCCGAGGACAGGATATCGCGTGTGTATGTGTAAAGAAAGCGGCGAATCATAGATAAAGCAAAGTCAGCCATGCCGTGGACGCGACATAGAACTCGCGGGGTACTTCCTGGAAGGGTGGAATGTTTACGATTTTAAAAACTTTTATTTTTTTTCCATGTTGTACGTATAATATACGTTACGACGAGAGATAAAAACGCCCGCAACGAATGTACGAACGAAAACGTAGAATACGTACGTCCTTACTTTGGGTAAAAATTTCGAGAAAAAAAAATCAATATTATACGACGTACCTGATACGTATTAACCGAACAACAAACTGTGTCTGTAAACTTTGCCTCGAAAAACGTCTCGGAGGTTTTCGTCCAACAACCAATTTCACGCGGAGAGGTTTATACGATGCGGGAAATTCATTGGTCCGGGAAAACGTTTTTCAATGTTGTACAGCCCACACCTATTTTTTTTTAGAAATCCTGTCGGTTTTAAATGAAGGCGTCGAAATGTCATGCGTGGGGCTCTTTTGAATTTTGACGCGAGCATTTGATCTCACGAATTGTTTACTTGTGTGCATAACCAGAACTTTTTTTTTTAAAAAGGCGAAGTTATTCCATTTTTTTTTTTGATCCTACATAAAATCGAAACGTGAAATAGGAGAAACGCCAAACTACCGTATTTTGGATTTTTTATTGTGGCTCCCCCAACTTTTCTAGTATCCTGGCAACGACTGTCGAGCGACGTGCGCGGGTGAACGGAGGTAAGGGGTTGTATCCCCCTTTCCCCCCAATCGTGATTTATTTTAAAACATTTTTATAATTATAGCGAGCCCATAAGAATACTAAAACGTATAGCGTAAAAAGTATAAACGATGAATAATTTTAACGTCCCGGATCGTACGCAAATGACGTAACGTCTCAAGTATTCTTTTAATTTCTTTTCTAGCTTTTGGGTACCTTAAGAATACGCCTGGAGGCTATGTCGGCACGATTCGAGTCTAACACTTAGGTTGGGGGAGGAATGGAATCCAAACAACCAAAGCTTTTGGTATGACCATAAGCCGTTTTCGGAAAGGACGTAACAAAAAAAAAACATTAGGTAGATTTTTATAGAAAAAATCTGTCTTCGATTGTATTCGATTCAACGACGGGGCTTTCGGACAATTTTTCGTGTTTTCACCCAACCTAACCGATCACGATTTCCAGACCCGAAAATCATCCCACCGTTGAAATGTTTATATATACCAACGTGTATGCATGGAAATTTTTTGTGGTCACACGATTTCTCAAGAACTGTTTGTATTTGATTTCTGTCTACTGAAAAATAAATCTGTCTGTTCGAAATTTTACGTAGTCTAATCTGTTCGAAATCGATCGGGTAAGTTTTTTAGGAAATCTGTGGCGGCGGTGAACCCAATTCTGTTTACCCGGCACAGCAACATTGCGGTTGAACCGATTCGACATCGGATCGAAAGCTACGTACTATTCGGAGTTGTTTGTTTATTTTTTTAAACTAGTAGAGTGTATTTTTTTTTTTTTAGATAAGTCGGAATCGTCGTATCGTGTCGCTCTGCCGAAGGTCGTTTTTTCGGGCTATCAGTGGTTTTTCGGAGATGTTAATTTTCCGTACTCATTTGCCGAGTCCGAACTGAAGCCTACTAGAGCCCGGCTGGAAGCGGGATCGGGACGGTTCGGTTAGGAGAGTTTACCGCCAGAGGGTTTGTCGGACCGTTTCGAAATGAACGAAATCGTGCGGGCCTCCTCAACCGGATCCGTCGTGAATCGGATCGGTTTCGGGCCTCCGTAAAATGTTTTCGGACTGCGTTGGCCGACCCCCTGGCGCGCTAGTCTCACCGCAGATCTTCCGGATCGGGTCAACTCCGGATTTTCGTATCGGATCGAACCGTAAAAACTTTTTCCGGTCAGATTGGACCAGTTTTTTTTTCAAACGAATTATTTTTCACACATGACCCGTAGTGTAAAATAGTGCGCAGTCAGCGAGTGTGGTCGGACACCGGGTCTCCCAACGGGCGGGCGGGCAACAACGCAGATCGGTATCGGCTCACCGTATTTTCTGTTGCGATCGTACAATATCGTAACAGTACTGTCGATCCGCTCGCTCTTTCGGACGTGACGATCGCCGCGCACGTGAATCGCATAGGCGGTGTATTAAGTGTTATAACATTGTACATACGTGTATAGCGTACGAGAACATTACCGTAATGAGAGAATAATGATAATAGTGAAAAACGAGAGGTTATCTGTTTGTCGATCATTATTATGTTATATCGTCACGACGACATTTTTACGGGCCAACATCATTCAGTCCGGAGAAAAGTGACCGCGCGATACATACGATATGTTAATAATAATTTCCAGTCGGATTACACAATAGGAGGTACCTACGGACACGATACGGTTGCTTTGTGTATACCGAAAAACCAAAAAATATATACTACTTACTACTATCGGGACAAGGCCCGTACTTTCACTTTGCTCTGTACGTCCCTGTTGTACATGAGCTCATTCCAGGTGGATCGATGTAGAAACCCGGTGCCCGCTTAGTTGGTTAGTTTGGTCTCAGCTTTCTAGATGTATTTTACTAATGTTTTGAACATACACGTTCACATACGGAGAGACGACATTTGGGTATGATTTCGGCCTTGTCGATCGGCCGGGTTGCCGACGGACCGTTCGACGCCAGCAACTTGGTCTCAGCGCACCAGATCGAAACGATTTCTGGAAACGTTTGATGGCCGAGCCGGGATAGCGTAGTTATGATCGGGACGGATTCATGTTCTGTTGACGTACGTAGATTCGATTGAAAGCGGACTCAATCAGCGGTTATGAAGAACGTTCCGCAGGTCTGGCCATTGTTTGCGATTCGACGTGATTTGAAATTTAGAGTTTTTTAATTTCGATAATTTACTCCGAGAAAATGAGTAGGACCAGTTGAGGAGGGCATGGCACTAAGCTACTAGTGTCTAATGGTATTCATTAATTTCGAGCATGTGTTCAAGCTGCGTGTTTGCGAGCCCGTGCTGTTCGGGCAACGTTTGTACGATCTCGAGAAATGCGAGTAAAATCTCAACGTAAAACCGCACATTTTTCCACAAAAACGAAATTTTCACACGCTGTGTGTGTACGAGTAAGTACCGTCATCGTTCGAAAGTCATCATACTCGATAGAAATCATTTGAAATGGCTGGAGAAACCTCCCTCCGTGAATTTCGTCATCTGCTGAAAAACGAACACATTTTGAACATTTTCGTACGGATAACGTACTAATTTTGTATGCAAAAAAAACCTGAATTCGTCATGGGGGTGTTGCTGGTTTAACGTACTATTGATTATTATTATTATACTGCGTGTAAGGCTGGACGAGTTATCGACCTCTTTCAACTCGTCAATAGTTAGGCAGTTGAAAAGTCAAAAATACATTTTTATATTTTAAAAGTTAACTAACAAAAAGAAATGAACTCTACAAAGATATCGGTTCATATTTTTGATTAGCACACACCTCGTACGACTTTTCCACAGCTTCGAAATATTTTTATATTTTCTTATGAAAGTTAATGTAAAAAAAAAAAAAGTAATCTTATGATGAAACAATGTCGTTTTTTCGCAGTTTAGACTATATTATCGTAACGACACGCGTAGCAATAGGAATTTGATTTCGGCTCGTGTCGGCACGTGTTTTATTCGCAGAACTTGACGATTACACCGTGCTAAATCGTGATTTACGGCTGTTGAGCCGAACAAGAATAGCTCTTAATAATACTTTCCAATACGCGTTTCGTTACTTTTACCAAAATATAAAAACTATGTTTCGTCGGAAAATTTGTAAAATTTTCATACTAAAAAAATGCAAAAACATGCGCCACCGCACCATGTATATACGTTTATTTTATACGCTCATTATTTTACGTTATATAATGCGTTTTATACACACGCGTATATAAATATTATGTAAATGCGAATAAATTTCAGTGGACGTATAATAATATAGATACGCTGTACGTACGTACACAGTGCTCTAATATTAAGAGACAAATCTTTATAATTCTATCTCCGTTTTATTATTCATCGGGTCGAAAATAATTTCAACAAACCGTTTTTACATTTCGCAACGAATGTATTTCGAATCCGTTATTGACTTGTTTTTAAAAACGATACAACACTACGCGTGTAACGTTAAAAACTTAAACTTAATAAAAAGTGCAATAGCTGAATAATTCGTTTGATTACAAGCGAATGGTGTCGCGCAACTACTGTGCACACACACACACTGTTTTAGATGATAATATAAATAAAGTATTGGTAAAACTTAGTTTGCGAACGAGTAAACATTGTAATAATACTATAATGATATATTATATGATAAACGTTATATCGACATGCATCTTACTGCACATCTGCACTGTTATTTTTTTACTGTCGTATATTTTTACATATATATATATTTAAGTTAAGAACACTTAAACTTAGAATGCGTAAAATAGCGAAATCAATCGCGAAATAAAAATAAAACGTGCAGAGTTTACAATAAGCGTGGTGAGCTCACTAAATTGCAGTCCGTCAACCATAAAAAAAAAAGCTGTAATTGCAAAGCTTTCAGAAACGGTGCATCGTTCGCTGAACTGAAAACGAGTTATATCATCTATGTACGTGTTATAATGTGCTTTACTGAATAAGTCTAATGCATTTTTATCTAGAGAAAATGTTTTCTCATACCGTTGTTTTCAATATGAAAATGTACATTTTATAATAATTAATTAGTTTTAAAAATGCCTGAAAATCATACGATTGACAATGTATGTACAATAACTGTACTATGGTATCGTCATATTTACATAGTGACAAACAACGAACATTTTATAACGCAGCTAACAGTTGTGTTTATAATTTTCTTGTTTGTAGTTATGTTTATGTATTTCGTTCAACGAGTTATGGAAATATTACAAAAGAATTTTAAAAACCTATAAATAATTCAAATTTCTCGTGAACCACACTCACCATTTTGTGTCCATCAAAAGCTAGAAAAACTTAAATTCAAAACGATTTATAGACTTGTATTTTTATGTCTATAGTTTACCATATATACACCTAAAACAGTAACATTAATTTAGCATGTCATCGGTTATTAATGAATTTTGTTTTTACTGCATGTCCACGCACGTCGTCATCTGTTATAGTATCAATAATAATAATACATTAGGTACGTGTGTTTCAAGCTCTTATAGTAGGTATACTTATTAACGAGATGGCACATTAAGTGTTTTTTTTTTTCCTCTTCATTTCACGGAAAATACAATTTTAATAAACCGCATATCGAATAAAGATTAATACTGCTTTTAGTAAATGTATACGCGAACTGTATAGATTTGTGACTTTACCGATTTACTTTTATAACGTATTGCTTCGGATTTGTAGAATAAACGCAAACGAATTTATTCGTAACGTCAAAACGTAATAAAATCGGTTATTCTTCGAAATCGATCGTCAGTCAACATTAAAGTTATTCAATCCAATTGATTTATAACGAGAAATGTTTTTCTGATTTACAGTTTACCTGCACGTTTCACGTACATAAAACGGTCTGAACAAAAAAACAACAACAACAACAACCACTTATCTTCTTCGGTCACCCCGTAAACGTGTTGAATAAACGTACACGGTTTTATTCAAATCACCACGAATGCTATGAATAATAAATACTATACACATTTTCAACAATAATGAATAAACATGACGAACAAACACAAAAATGGTATAGCGACTACCGATCGGCTTGCCGGAGTTCCAGTTTCGCGTAACCGGTGTCGGGCGAGTCGCCGCGGTTCGATGGTAAATTTATTGTACGAAAATTACGATCGAGCTCAACCAGTTCTAAATTTTTAAGTACTAGGCTCAAATCGTTTGGAATCCTGTAACGATCATGAACGTGTTAAATTTTTACCCATTCTAACGGTGTGTGTGAAAGTTTCAAAGCGTATTCGGAGCGAATCGTTTTTGGATCGTAACTCGAAAAAAAAAAATCGAAAATTCATAAAACGCTTCGGTCGATAAAGTTCCGGTCAAATAAAAAAAAAACCCCCTCGTTGTATAAAACGGTCTAACTGCGCCGAGACACTAAAACACAAACTGTTAAGTGTTCCTCCGTGATATAGTTGTTATTTTTCGGAACCTGTGTTCGCCGGCGGACGGGAAAGAAAGAGAGAGCTTTTTTTTCAAACTTTGAAATTTACAGCGTATCGTAACGTTGTATTATGCACGTTTCTCGTGTTGTGAACGTATTACACAATCGTTAATTTAAAAAAAAAAAAGAAAACTGCTCTACGGCAGCGTTCGTTTACGACGCTTTTGTATCAAACAAAAAAAAGTGAAAATCTCGTCCGACTGTTTTTCTCGCGTACGTTCTCCGCCGACGTACGTTCTGTTTTCGATACGCGGACGTTCCCGGACCCGACACATTATTAATTCTCTGTTCCCGTTTTTCACAGAACATTAAAATATCACATATGAGACGTTCCGTCGCAGCTGCTCGCGCGACAGACGTTATACACAAAACCGCGTAATAATAACATCGTTCGTAATTTTATTCGTGTGAAGCGTACGCGGAGAAGTACCTACCTACCTACCTGCCTGCCTGCCTGCCTGCCTGTGGAATAAGTGGGAAATAAAAAAAAAAATGAATTTAATCGCGCCTCGCCCGTGGTGTATTATGGTTCTAATTTATGCGAACCAGAATGTTGGCGCCTCCGCGGTTTGATTTACGGCCGATTCGTATTTCAGGGCGACCGGCCGATCTCATTTCGAGTCGTGGGCGAACCACTCCTGCTGAGGTGCACCGCGGCGCGACCACGTCAAGCAGCGGTTGCAATAATAGCGTTTAAATCATTCCGTTCCTTTTACACGTTATTATTATTTTTTTTTTTATTTATTTTTTTTTAAATCGCCAGACACTGTTCGAGGACGTGTTCGTTTTTCTCCGATGTTCGAAAATGTTCCTCCGTGGACCTTGAACGGTTACATACAAACAACACGATGCGAACATTACAGCTGGTTAGCGCCGTGACGACGACGACGGTTATCGTAATATTTCGCGAACGGGGCCGATTCCGCCCCAAACGGGCACGGAAAAGGTACGCGCGAATCGCCAGCCGGTTCGCTACGAGTTCATGGGCTCGAAAAATGTGTACAGAAACTTTTTCCGTGCTCGAAACATCGGTCTCGTTCGATTTTAATTCGATCTCGTTCGTACCGGCGTGACACCACGTAAAACATCGACATTTATTTGTCATTAATTATTTCGAGTGAGATGATATCAGTAAATAGATAAATACGTTAGTAAAATACGAATCGATTTGTGTATTGATAAATAGAAATATATGATAAAAAAAACATAAAATGAAACATGTACAACACATTCGAGTCGATTACACCTTTCGTCAGTAAAGTTTAGTAGTACTTACTTTACTTCAAGAGCGTATAAAAATTTTCAAGACAATTTAAAAAAAAAAATAAACGAAACACATTCACACCGTTAATCAGTTTACTTTTTTTTTTGGCTAAACACCCCAAAACAATGTCGGTATTTTCACCAAAAGGTTTTTACACCGCCATTCAATCAAACCAGTAGCCAGGGGTAGGCTTTAGATAATTTACGATTATTTGTTTGTGATTATTTTTCCGAATTTACATGTAGGTACCCATTCCATATCTGTAAATTTTTGAGGTGGAACTCACCTTTTTCGGGCAGAATTTACATACGGCCGTTTAAACGATACGACTCGATAACAGTATCGATAGTTCGAGTCAGTGGCGGTTTTCGGCAGGGGCCAAAACTTTTGTTTCTCGGGGGGCGAGAAGGGCTTCGAATGAAAACGATTTAAGAATACCGTGAAACTTCACATTTTGTGGTGCGCCCTTTGCCCCCACAAAAGGGGGGCGGCTCCTGCAGAACACGCCCCTGGTTCAAGCCGTACAGACGTGTATATAATAAACCTATAAGGACCGCGCTTTGATGCTATAAAATTGAATCGCCCGAGGGCAATCGTAGCTGATGAAAAACGATTTGATCCGATTCGATACTGTTCCGTGAAAAGCACGTAACGATAAGCACGAATTTTGATAAAATCGTTATTTTTTACGGGGAAAAAAGTATGAAAACATATTTCATCCGTGCGACCCCCTTCACGTTAATACATTAGGGAACAAACACTCGTCGAGCGTTAACGTGTGAGATACGCGCGGGCCGCATAGGTTTATAATATTGGTTCAAATTCGTAAACGATCGCGAATCATCGATTCTCGCGCGATATCGTAGCTGCGTAATGTTGTATAGGCTGAAATGAATATTCGTTTTTAGACAAGCTATTCTGTAAAAGTTTTTTGAAAAGTTACGATTATAGCTGCCGACGCTTGTCAGATCGTACTCTACAGTCATTACGTACGTGTGCACCGTAAAATTCTAGACGGCAAAACTATAGAAAAAAGTTGTATGGAAAGTTGTATAAAACAATAATAACACTGCGACCGCTGACCGGTAGAGCATTGAACACCATGGGTTTTTATTTATAATTTCTGTACCGATTACGAAACGAGAATGGTCGTGACCGAGAAACGCTCGAAAAACTAACAATTTTAAAGTTTCGTATAAATCCACTTGGAAATGTTCAAAACCAATTCGGATGATGACGAAAACGCATATCCATCATGCTGACGCGATGTGTTTTAAATTCTCGAACGAAACTCATTATTGATTGAAACGAAACTCGCTAAAAACGTCGAAGTTTAGCTTAAGAATTATCAAAGCTGTTGGAAATTCAATAATTTTATCACGTTTGCGTAATTTTTGAAGGAGTTGTATAGGTACGGTGAAAAAGAAAAATTAAGTGCAAAACGATCTACTGTAAAATATTGAACGGCAAAACTGTAGAAAAAGATGTTTGAAAAGTACCATTACACGTCATATTATACGTCTTCGTATTGAAAACTCCAACTAAAAAGACGTTTATGGCTGCTGTCGATTTCAAAAAACGGTAAAATGCGTAAAGTCCGGTGTATAACCGCACAAACGAAATGTACGAATCGGTACGAAATCATAGTAAATTTTACCCAAACAAAATATTTTCCCCGTACAAAGTGCTAAATGACCCACGAAATTTTAAAATATTTGATATCAAACACTTTATGTGGCAAAAATTTTATAATTAAATAATATACAATATATAAATAAAAGAAATAAATTTGACGTCGGTCGAGAAGTCGTTTGGCGTAGCGATTACGCTTTGGAGTGAGTCACTCCTTTGGGTAGGCCAATGTTTCGGAAGTCGTGGTTTATACTTATTATTAATCAATATTATTCAATCATTGAATTCGAAAAAAACGATTCTGTGCGAGCTCAGTTGTCTATACGTTCTGATAAAACTAAATTTAACAAGAAATATCAGCTTTATTGAACTACATGTAGGTACTATCTGAAATGCAACTTTTTTAGCTTCACCAAACAACTTCTCACCCGACTTCAAATATACTGCCTATCTTTCGTTCCTTCCTTTCTTTCTTTCTTTTTTTTCTTTTTTTCACGTAATACTATGTTATATTATATACAGCACTGCGTGAAAAATTTGGAACACTCCTAATGGATTTGTTATTTACAAAATTTTCTTGGTATATTGTATAAATGAGTGAAATGACCAATTATTGCCAATGTTTCAAACAATTAGGAACTCGGAGAAATAGCATAGTATTGGTTTCGCAAACCAATATTCGCCTCTTCATCGGCGTTTTTAGTCCGAATTTGTGTGTTTTCACTGGTCTGTACAATCTGTGCATCTAAATATTGCTGTTCCGAAAATGAACTGAAAGACGTCTTGAGCGGACAATTTATTATACAAATAAAATGATACAAAGATTAAGAAAAACCTATACTGAATATATCGTCGGAAAAAAATTTGAAAAATTAATGTTTCTACAAACTATACCCATCACAAAACAAAAAAAAATAATCCGTTCGGTACACTCACAATACGATACACGATCAATCGATAGTTGTTTATTGTCAGTGATTGCAGGGCTGCAAAACCGCGTTCTGCTCACCACACTGAGATAGTTTCAAAATTTCACATGAATCGATAATATTAATAATATTTACGTAACTCGTGCATACACGGGTGGATTCAATGTAATCAGTAAAAGCTACGATGTCATATGCAGAATAAAAAATTTCGTTATTGAAATTCGACCAGCTTTTTATATTGTATATATTACAAAAACGCGCTGCACAACAAACAACCAAAATAGTCTGTAAATTCGTTAAAGTATTCTATTTATTCTTAAATCGAGTATGAAAATTTTACGTACCGTAAAACACTATAAGCAACAACATTGGATTATTGGCTACGCGCAATGGTCATAAAAAATATACAAAACCATAGCGATTTTTTTAAACATCGACGGTTTGGCACAACGTACGCAAATATTTGTCGTTTTAAATCTCGACTCGCGGTTTATTAGCTACGATGTTATTTTTCTATAGGTATCGAACGTTTTGATAAAACGAAAGAAATCGAATGCGTTTATAGGTACCTAGGTATATATGCTTATTTATATTTGGATTATAGATTCTGAGCGTCAGCGAAAAAATTTAAATGTATGTCATTGAGAAAAATTTTACGAGTGTACCGCTGAAATTTCAATCGATTTGGATCGTTTTTGAGGGAGTTATGGATCTTTGAAATTTTTGTTATTTTGGGCGGCCGTGTATAGGCAGGAAAAATAATTATGGGAAACGTGTTTTTTACTCGTCGATTTAAATTTTTTTTTCTTTTTATTGTCATCACTATTTCTAGTAGAAAGAATGCTCCGTTTTTAACGTCCTCAAAAGATAAGTAATTGGTCCGAGATGGTACTTTGCTTAAAGCGTTTTTGAAATTTCGATTATTTTTGGAGTTATCAGCAAAAAACAAAAACGGTCAAATTTTCAAAAGTGTTACGTTCGACTTGAAATTTATATATATGTCATTGAGAAGGGTTTATCGAGTTTACTGTTGAAATATTAATCGATTTTAATCGTTTTTCAAGGAGTTATGGAAGTGTTTTGAATTTTTGAATTTTTCGCAGTTATTATTCCATGAAACCTCTGGATTTTATGTTTAAGTCTCCAAACTTTAATACAATCTAAACAAGATAGTTTAACATATGTGGTCAAAAAATTTAGAAAATTGATTCACATAATTTTGAATAGCCGATTTTAAGTAGTTATTTTGTCGTAAAACTTGTCATTCCGGGCGGCCGTGTATTTCTTACGGGGGAGAACAAATTATCACCAGAAACGTGTTTTTTACACATCGATTCGGATCTTTTTTGACCGTAACATCCAAAATAAAGATCGGACCAGGCTGAAACTTTTACACAATACTAAAACAGGAAAGATACTGCAGATTTGATAAAAGTTTGTACCGTTAAACTAGTGTTTTTACGTATACCAGAGCAAAAAAAGCTCGCACGGAATCGTATTCTCGAAGGCAATGATCTATCGTCGCTTTCGGATGGAAAACAACGCGTTTAAACCACAACTTCCAAACCCACCCAAAGCGTAGTCGCTACACCGTCAAACTTCTCACGCGACCTATAAAGTGATTCCGGCTTTTTTTTTTTATTGTAATCGGTAATTCAACTAGTATAGAAAACGAAACAAAAGTTATCGAAAACGAGTGAACGCGTACGTAGGCGTTACAAATATTAGAATCCGAGTGAAAAAAAAAAAACGATACATTTGTTTTTATGGCTTTTTTTTTTTCTTCGTCAATAATAATAATAATTACATTTCGAGCAAACGCGCGTGGCGGATTCAACGTCAAAGCGCAAACGCCCGAAAGGTTGGTATTTCACCCGCAGTGTCTAATAAATGCGCGCACATGAATGATGATCAAAGCTGTGTGTGTACGAAACATTATTCGTTGTTAATTTTAATATTTATAAGCCCATGGTTTGTTGTATTATTTATCGATTGTTATGAAAATTACGGGCAATGCAGTAAATGTGTTTTACACGTATAGGTATAGTAGTAATAGTAGTGTCCTGCACGCTGCAAGGTACCATTAAATATTAAACATAATTTCATCTCGATGACCTTGAACTGAAATACGATTTTCAAAGGAGCCCGTAGGGCGCTAAAGACCGTATTTTAAATAAATAATTATTCCTTTTCGTGTGATCATTATTAATAGGATTACGCGCTCGTTTTTAAACGATACAACAATATATATATATATACTGACGAAATTTGTAAATCTTTTGACTAATCAACATTGCCGTCGAGTTCTCGTCGATATCATCCCGATAATGCGCTCCTATGGTTCGTTCGAACAATTTATAGTTTTATTGAATTTATACAAAAAGCGATAAAATACAATTGAAAAACTACACGACAATTAATTGAAACGTTTTGCCGTGTACTGCACGGTTGTAAATAACAACTTTAGAATTTAACGATGAGAAAATTGCGAATCGAAATTTAATTCTATAGAATTTATACGACCACGATTTTTCGGTATTTACGATTTTGGAGTAAATCGAACCGAAATTGGTTTAAAATGTTTATTGGTATGCAACGGAACCTTTTTTTTTTTTTCGTTGAGGATGATTACATTTGTTATCTCGACTTGGAAAGTCGTGGACCTCAGTTAAAACACGTTTTATTTATTTACAATATTCCTAAACCAATTATGAATCACACACAGCTCACAAAACAAACGATTGTGAGAACGAGTTCTCGATAAAAACTTAAAAATTTAACGTTCTACATGTTTATCTTGGAAGTTTTCAAAAACCAATTTAAACTTAAACGAAAAGGCTCTTTAAACCGTTTTAACAATGTGTTTATGTTTTGAATCTGAATTCTGAAAATCACATGTTCGATTGAATGAAAAATCGTGAAAAACTTAAGATTTCAAATTGTTTTGTTTGGCTGAAAAATCAACAAAGCTGTTGGATATTTCAAATTTTTATCACATTCGCACAATTTTATGAGGAGTTATGGCAAAAAAAAAATTGAGTGTTAAAACATCCATAAAAAAAACTGTTTTGGTTTATAGTTAATCGAAATTGTTTTACTACATGGATTGGAAAAAGGACACTATTGAATTATTCCAATCACCAAATTTAGGATAAATTAAGTATTCACAATGTAAAATGAAAAATATGTGCGCAACGATGTCGATCGGGTCACAATTTTGAGTTGATCATTGTTTTTAATGATTCTAACGTATAACGTGAAATTTTAAAGCAGCATGATAAATCATCAAAAATAACAACTATCAATGAGCAAATCAAAATCCTTTTTGAATTTTTAAGTTCTGTATGATAAATTGAAAAATTATTTATCAAAATGTTTGGCAAATTGTGACTCTTTAATTTACTATACGTCAACTGTACAAAAGTGTTGACTAGTTTAATCATTTTTAGAAAGACACATTATAACATTACATGTTTGCGCAAAAGTTTCGAGTCTTTGTCGTACAAATTCAAAGCAGATGAAATGCAAAAATTAACAATCATTCAGAAATTTCAGACGTTTAATACATTTTTTGTTTCAAAACCGATTGCAATAATTCAAAATTACAAACGCATTTTATCTTATACTCTAACGATTTTTGAAAATTTTTCAGCAACTTGGTTGAATTTCGAAACATTTTTCAACTTTGGAACATAACTCGTAAAATTAAATTTTACATTTTTTTTTTTTTTTTATAAAGAAGATCTTTCGCACTGCGATCGGATTTCCCGTGCACAACGATTTTCATACAACACAGTACACTCTCGTGTGTTTATGTCATCTATCACGCGCCCCTTGCTGTTAAAACGGTTTGTTTGTTAATATGCACTGTAGTATAATGCACTGAATATTATAACGGTTATGATTAAGTTTTTAAGGGTTCACGAAAAGCGCGAGTATATTTTTGATTCAAAACAGCACTAGTTTTTTAACGAAAAAAATGTCATTTAAGGGTCTAAGTAGGTAAAATTGAGACGAAACGTTTATGTAAATCGTTACTAACGTTTATTTTGTCGATTTTCATCTTACAAACTTTAAGGAGTTCGGTACAATTAACATTGAATGCATGGTCGTGCGACCCATTACAGTATGTCCATAGTTTTAAGCGTGTACGTCTTCTGAAAAATACTGTAACGGTGCCGGCTAAAATTTTATTAACGCGCCAAATTCGGCAAAATATAGGTTTTTAGAATCGAAGAAAATAAATAATCGACGATTTTTTGAGTCACGCTCAAAATTGATTTCAATAACTGAATTCTATTGAAAATATTTAATATGTACCAAATAGTTATTTACTTTTCCGCCTTGAAAACGCCATCTGCGCTACACCAAAATCCATGTAAAAATGTGACGCGTGCAAAGCGATTGTATGAAGAATTCAATTTTCGAGCTAACCAATTTTTTTTTTTTTTTGTAAGAGGGATAAAAAATATTCTGCAGGACGCTCGTTTTTCCAATTTTGAATGTTAGAAAAATTTTGTTTTCATTTTCAACTTTGATTTTTGAGTATTTTTTTTTTTTTTTAATTCAAAACCCGGCTAGAAGAAAATTATTCTTTACTGAAATTGTTGAAATCCGTTCGTTTGTCACTCGAAACCAAAGCTTCACCGCGTTTTGGTGTTTTATCGCATAATTTCAAGCCGGCGCCGTAAACCTATTTTCACGCATTTGGACGGATAAGCGGGAAAAAATTTCACATACTTTTCGCGTTCCGATTTTAATATTGAAAGTGGTCACAGATTCGAATACTTTTCGACTTCAACTTTTCGACTTCTACTTTTCGACAGGCCCAACGGGTCTGATTCATTCCAAATGAATACGATCAATAACATCACGATTTTTCTGCATATAAAATCACAATTTTAGGAGGTTTTTTATTTAATTTCAAAATTTACGCGGACCGTATTTTTTATTACTAAAGACTGTCGATATCACTACCGCACGAAACCACAAAACAAAGATATCGTATAATATATTTTTATATTTTAATTTAACGGAAACACATTTCTATATATTAGACAAAATACATTTTATATTAACAATATTAAAGATAAACCATTTAAAATAATATATTAAATATTAATGATATTTTATTAAAATATTAACCACAAAATAAAAACTGCTGTTGATACAAATGCTCTAGGGTTTGTGTAACGTGTAGAAGCGTACGGTTTATGTACTCGTCCGACTATATCGATCGAAAACTATTTATTTACAGTGTAATCCATTTACGAGTTGAAAGTTTCTTAAAAAGTAGTCGTAACATACTCCGATTGAATTAAAACCGCATCAAAACATATTTCGGTAGACTTGAAAAATGCATTGTAAAAACGTAACCAAACGTTTAGATACATATATATGTATTAGGCGTACGTCTAACAATTTATTTATATAAATTTGTGTAATTTTTTTATAATAACATTTTTACGTACACGTATCGTATAGGATTTTTCGTACCCGACTGTGTTGAATAGACACGATTATAACGTTATATAATAATAAAATTTGTGATTAGTAATTTGGTTCGTAGTAAAACGTGCAATTGAAATACAATAATAAAAAGAAAAACGTTTCATCAGACCTTAAGTTTTAACAGTACAAAAAAAAAAAAAAAAAAAAAAAAAAAAATAAAACACAAAAATAATCACTCGTCTGAAATGATTATCGATATTTTTCAAACCGAAAAGGAACTCAAAACAAAATATATATGTATATAATTTATCAAAATGATACAAAATATTTGAATGTTTAATATTACGGTAGTATATAATACTGGCCACTCAAAGATAAATGTCTAGTTTGTGTATAATCTCATTTAAAAGTCTTAACACGATATTTGTTATAATACATTTTACAGAATAAAATCAAGTACAAGGCATGATAACTATAATGTAGAAAAATAAAAAAAAAAAAAAAAAAAATACACATAGCTAAAACGTAAAATATATATACTTAATGCATAACAAAATGGAATGAGTGAGATTCTAAAGAAAATAATAAAATAATGGTGTACTTATTTTGATTTAGGCGTACAATAATATGTAATTTACTTATATCAAAGCCAGTAGTAACTTGGATAATGTGAATTGTGGGCACACGTAGACATACAATAACATATAATTATAATAATAGGTAATACGCATTTTTAAAATTTTTTTTTTTTTTTCTTACAGTTTAGATAGTAGGTAGGTAATATCAAAAATTATTTGGTAAATTATTATGTATAATATATTCGGCCAATGATCAAAAAAAAAATGGAACATAACAGTACACGTATTATGAAAACGTGAAATTTTTTATGTATATACGCAAAAACAAACACCCGGTGCTTATCACACAATTATTTATTTCCGATATAGTTTTCACCGAGGCATTAACTCGCTCGACGAAATTACATTAAAAAGTCGATTGACTCATTTTTTTATGACTAAAAAAAAAAAATCGACTCTTTTGTAATTTTAACATTATTTTATGTTATTTTGTAAAAACATTTTTTTTAAACTCTTTCCAAAATAAAAAGTGATGGAAAATAAAACTGCGATTTCGGAAACAGAAAAACAATTTTTCGAAGCGGACGGAACGCGTCATGCACATACGGGTATGTCAATTGAAAATATCTTTATTTTATGTCCGTTTGTTTTTGATACTCTTTATTAAACAATAAATTTTGACTTGGCTTTTCGTTTTTTTTTTTCAAAATTTACTCGAAAAAAAAAAAGTCGTAAACTCACCCAACCTTGGTTTTCGCGTTTGAAAATAATGCTGTACGAAAACGAGGCGTTTCGAGGACTGTGTAACAAGTGAAACAAGACGAACGTGTCAAACGCGAATAGTCAAACTACGTGTTTAATCGGCGTTATTGTGCCTAACGATTTCTTTTCGTTTTTGACAACGAGCCTATATCCGCTTTTTTATACACACGAAAACCCGTGACCTCTCTCTGTTTGGAAAATATCGAGAAATCCCATAATATCATACGGATATCGCTTCGACGAACGGACGGGTAATACGAGTTCGGTCTTGACGAGAAAAAAATATATCCTTAAAATACCGTTGTAAAACTACGATTATTATAATAACATAACGTAAATGAAACGTGGTATCGACCTACTACGTTGATCGACACGATTCGCGCAACACACGTCCGTATGGTTCCCGTAAATTGTTTTCGCTCGATTATTGTACTTTACGAGTTTCGAGTTGTTGTGAATTTTTTTTTTTTAGAAAACGTTGAATTAATATAATAGATTTCAACGAAAGTGCATCGGAACGTTGCGAACTATTGTGATATTGTAATTATCGTTAACATCGACACCCTCCAAAAAAAAAAGGTCGTGTGGGTGGCTGACTGTATGTTATACCGGACGTTTTTGAAAATCGCGTCGACGACGAGGTGGATTTCGTCGCTGCTCGGGACGAAATCGGACTGTTCGGGAAGAATGTGTCGAGGGATTTTCGATAAGCGTCTCGTTGAAAACAAACAAACAAAAATACAGTTTTCGTTTCGGTTTTTCTCGCGATGACAGCGTTTCGAAACGTGACCGGGGGTGTGGGGGCGACCATTACGGCGACCAATCCGACGAACAGTAGTGACCAACGCGTGTCACACGAGACGTCGCAAAAGTACCGTAGTAATGGCGTGACGGCGGTGTAAAATTTCGGTGGTGACATTCTCGAGAATTCTTATCCGGCCGGTGGAACGAAAAACGTGCGACTCGTTATCGCGGTACTACGTATGTGTGTGTGTACAATAATAATATCGGGTGTAAAAACAGAACGTTTGTGTGTAAAGCGTAAGACGCGTTAAAAACCGGTAGGGCTAAACCTGCAGCGAAAACCGACCTACTTTAGAAAAATCGCTTTGATATCGTTCACTGGGGGACCACCACACGCGGTCCATGCGTTCCTTCCTCCTTCGGCGGTGTCCGTAAAAGACGCTTTTTTTTGTTGTCGAAAAACGACACAGGCAGCCGTTCGAAAATCCGAGAACGCGAGTAGTTCGCGACGCGCGGTTCCGTGTGCGGCGGTTTAGACGAAATTTATAAACGACAGCCCCGCTCACTCCGGGGTTGAAAAAAGACCGAAACGAGAAGAGGGAAGGAAAACGAATTGGCCTCCCCACACCCCGCTCGAAACCCCGAAACGGTGTTGCCCGATAATGTACAATAAACGGATATATAATTATGATATTACGCGCCGCACGGGGAGGGTGAGCACTCCGTTCAAGATAAGACCGCACCTCGGCTGCTTCCGCGCGGCTCGCGGGGGGATGACGGGGGTGACGGGGAGGGCGCGACGAGAACCGGTCGCGACCGATGAGGCAGGTACGGTCTTACGTTGAACAGAGCGCCGCCGCCGCCGAGTGCGATGACGAGTACGGCCTGTCTAACTGCACCCGCACTTGTTCACCACCATGCCGGGCAGCAGGCCGTAGATGATGTTCGAGTCCTCGTCGAAGTACAGCATGGATATGGCGGACAGCTTGCGGGGCGCGCAGCACGGCCCGGTGCCCGGGTACCCGCCCGTCTTGTTGGTGAGCTGCGCCAGGTGCGTGTGCGGGTACTTCTGCAGGAACTCCAGCGGACACTCGCCGGAACAGTAGTTCGCCTCGTACTTCTTGGGCGCGATGATCCAGTCCCAGCCGAACTCCTCAAAGTCCACCGTCAGCGGGTACCGGCAGCACAGCGGCTCGTCCGACGTCTCGTCGCAGTCCATGCCGAGCACGCCGCTCCGCTTGGACCGGGACCGGCGCCCGTCCGCCGTGTGCACCTCCAGGTACGGGATCTGAGGAGCGTGAAAAGAGAAACAGTTTTTTAACAAAATTTTTTTTTTATTTTTTTAGATCACGAGCGGAGCCGGCGGTTTTTTTATACGCGTTTTTGACGAAATTTCTACCAACAGTGGGTTTTTTTTAACGCCGAGAAATCTGACAACCGTCGAGGGAGTTAGGACGATAACTTCAATAAATCTCATTCAATTTTGGGCTATTGTTACAGCCGTTTTTTTTTTGGTTTTCTATCCGTAAACGGGTAGGTTTTCGGTTTTTTGACGCGACGACGTCAATCGTACGTACGTTCGTCGATCCAACTACTAAAAAGACTAATCGCACGGTTTTTTTTTCCACCGATGTTGGTTTTTAACGACGTTTCGTTAAGATCACTTGTCTCTCCGCGGTTTCGAGACCAATCGCGTCCTACTGTCTGTACGACAAAAATTGTACTGTAAAATTACGAAAAAATTTTCAAAAAATTTCACTCGATCGTTAAATTTCGGTTTTACCACCGACGTTTACTTGATAACTGAGCTCGCTCAGTTTTTTCGAAGGTTGCTCTTTCGCACATGAAATACATTACACGCTTGTACCACGATTTCACTTATCCACCCTACAGTGATCTTGGCTTTTTTTTTTTTTGGATTTATGTTTTAGACACGCTATAAAATTTGTGAAAAATCGAAACGCGAAAAATGTAACTTTCATTAATTTACTACGCCCTGCACATGGGGTTCCTATTGACATAGTAGTAGTAGTAGTGTATGACATGCAGAATCTTGAAAAAGTATCAATTGGTAAACGTGTACACGAGCTATTGGTTTTCCGTGAAACGGAGAAAAAGACGTATAATACGATTACCGGACACCATTTATTTAACGCGATTCGATTATAATACATACGTAGCGGTGGTATTTGAAAAATCTCCAAAAGACGTTCGTGCATAGTATTGTACGGCGGCGAAACGAGTGGACCATTTCCAAATAATGAAAGCATTTAAGACATTGTGGTGTTGTAGAAGAATACGCTTAAAACAAGTACGAAAACGTACTGGACAAACTCTCACACCTCGTAACATTTTTTTCGAAATTGTTCTTTTGTCGGAAACATAAAGTTTCTCCTTACAGGGTACATCGGATTTCGAATTTTTGGAATTCTATACCTTTTTTTTATTCCATTACAATAGTATAATAATATTTTGAATTAGGCCTAATAGGTTTTTCACTAATCCTTCGAGCGGGGTTCTTAGCGATAAAATCTAAAGTCGAAATCACGCGCGTCTTCATGTTATAAGTTTTTAAATTATTCAATCAAGTTGATTCTACGAGACAGCGGAACTTTTTCCGTCAATTCTGTCCGTTTAAATGCATTTGAAAGTAGTAGAATCGCCTACATTTTGTCCCTTAATATATATTTATACATCCAATTATAATTTCTATACGGATAAAACACACTTTGGTAATGCTGCGGTCAAATATAAGAGTATAGCAGTTATACACGATTTTATATTTTTTTTTTTTTTTTGAACGACAAGTTAGACGCGTCTCCACAATATATCGCGTCTTTTTTTTTATTTAACGGTTTGGTTGATTAAACTCTATAAGGCTTACGATGACCTTAAAAGATTTTTATTTATTTACAACGGTTTAAAAATCAAAATTTTGCATTTTAAGTTGATTTACAACTAGTTTAAGTTTTTTAGTTAGAAGTCTGCAACTTTTAAATGTACAATCTATATACATATCGTTTGATACAGGTACTGTGGTAAATTATTAAAAACCAATTTTTTTTTTTTATTATTATTATGCAGTTTAAAATAATTGATTGCGTTGTTGAAAGTTAAATTTTCATAAATATTATTTTTAACGTTTGGTATAGATACCGAACGCGTACGAAAGTGTATTGAAAAATGGTGTCATTACGTTATAACAATGAAGTTACGCTGTGCAATCGATGCTAAAATCGAATCAACTCTTCAAATAATGGTCCGAACGGTTTGAAATGTTCACACGTTATTTAAATTAATATTCTTTACACGTAGATACGTTTTTCGGAATATCTGGACCATTCTTATTGTTGAATTTGGTTTTTACGTATACTAGACACCCGAGCTCGCTGAGAATCGTATTTCCGATGGCAATGCTTTCGGATATTAAATAAATCGTTTGAACCACGACTTCTAAACCCACCCAGAGCGCAGTCGCTACTCCGACAAACTACCCGCGCGACCCAGAGTGGTCCCGGCTTTTTTTTCGTACGGAATTCCGCATAGTTATTTTATTGACAAGTATTTGTGTTATCGTACTGAACATCCGCGATTTCCACAAGAAATTCGTATCCCGGTTGGTATGCGATTGCGTTTCTGGACGAAGATTCAGGCGACTCATCCAGGTGAGATGTCAAACACAATTCTACGGGGATATTTCAGTCCAGTTTATTCACACGGTTTATTCTCACGGTAAATACGTTTACAGCATACGTGTGTGTGTTGTTAAAAGTTGAATACAACGAAGTGTACAAGTTTCAAAATCGATTTATGTTTAAATTTTCACAAAAACTAAAAACGTAGTTCTGAACCTCAGTGAGACGTCCAGTGACCACGAATAATAATAATAATTATCTTAACGTTACTAGGCGCGAGACATCACTTACAGTATTAATTACACAGTGTATCGTCGTGAAAAATTATTTTTTATTTATATTACAAGTTCAAAATAATGCAATGCTATAATTCAAAGAACCTCAAATCGAGCCATATTCTTATTATTATTTTTGTTTCTCTTATTATTTAAGTCTTAATATGTTTTAAAATCTAATATCCGAACAAACATTCCGTATTTAATAATAATATAGTAAACAGTATTATATACAACTTAATAAGGGTAGAAAAAAAAATCAGACCTTTTGTTCGTAAACCACTTTCATAATCCGTGCGAACGTGATTTATTTTCTTTCGTGAAAAATCTCTAATTTACTTTACAGACACGATTATTCAACTAATGACGTATTATCGATAATAATAAATAATTGTGCGTATTACCCGCCGTCTCGTCTGCATAAAATCGTTAAATTAAAAACAAAACGGATCGTATGAATCATACTTTACGAATAAATAAGATAATGGATAATATGAAAGCTAAATACTGAAACTAACTTGTGTGCGACAAATTTAATTCATTACTCGCACAGCGGCAAACCCGCGAAATACTGTGTCGGTATGACATTAAAACGGATTCGATAGATAAAAGAGAGAATGAAATAAAAAAACAAAATAATAAGAACGTATTTACAGTGGATAATAATATTATAATACTTACGTTAATACTGTATTTAAATACAGGATACATGGACGGTAATAAAGTAAAGGTACTTAATGAAAAACAATAACTTAATTAATTTTTTTAAACTATTTTCAGGTATTTATTATGTATTAGATAGAATTTTTTGAAAAAAGCAAACGATAAGAATGCATCATGGAATTTTATTCCAAAATTTCAAGGAATTCATACGAGACTAGATAACGTCACACAGTTAGCTATTCCTCTTCCTCAGTCGAATAAAAATAATTTTGCTCGGTCTTTCCGCGAAATTTTAAGAATTATTTATAAGAAACGCATAAAATGGTTTTTTTTCAATAAGGTCAAGATGTTAATTTTTCTAATTGTTTTTGGCTCAAAGTGTTCATAGTTTTTTTTTTTCTTTACACACGTTACAATATTAATCATAAGTACATACGGTAAAATAATAATTTACAGAATTAAGTACATGTTACACTAATAGCCTTAGTCTATAATATAATACAATAATAATAATGTCAGTAAAACGTGATTCGTATTTACACCTACGGAACTAAAAAAATTAAAGTACCAGGTAATAAGTAGGTACTATTTTGTTAAATTTTTCTAAAAAAAAAAGTGTTTTTTCTAATTGGACGCTATCCTACGAGCGTGTTAAAGTTATTTTTGTGTTCAGCCACCCTTCATTCGAAATCACATTATCATTTGAGAGAGATAACTTTTGAGTAAAAAAAAAAACATTTGCTTTTAAAAAACGTAAAGAGTTACTGATGTTTCCGTGTACATTCCTCTATAAAGACCAAACGAGAACTGAATCAAACCAGAATGTTATTACATTTAGGGTCGATTGATACAGGGCGTTCATGCCAGGTAGTCTGGGCGGAAAAATATGTGCCTTATTTTTATGGACACTCTTTCTGGCCGTTTTCGACACGTAGTTCGAGGCGTTCTCTCCGACGTTCAACGCAAGAATCCTTAGGGAATTTTCGTTATTTAAGAACGACTGAAAACAACAACAATCGAAATTTCGGGTAAAGTACGCCGTCTTCGTGTCTTTTCGTGGGAGTCGCCGACTTAAAAAATCGGACAAAGTCAGTGCCACTAACGAAACGTCTGTGACACGGTACTCGATTGAGATGGGTCTCGAATAATTCGAAATCGCCATAGTAAACGCGTTTTCGGCATCAATTGTTTCTCGGCCATAACAAGAGATTTCGAAAACGTTTGACCCGAGAAACGTAAGAACGTACAAAGTTCTCGAAAAATTTACCAGAACGTATACGTATGCAACTAGACAACCGAGCTTGGCCAGAACGGTTTTTCGACACCGAATAGAACATACACAGAGCACTCTTTGTCCGAGTAAGTCGTATCGCGACAATATTATGGTGCGTCTCTTCTGCCGTCCTCGGCCGCCTACTACTTCGCGACGCGATTTCGACCGGTGGTTCGACGGGGATGAGGAGGGTCGAATCCGACTGCTCCGAATGCTGTTCGTTGGAAAACGCCGCGCGTTAGCTGCATCCGCACCGGTCCACCACCATGCCGGGAAGCACGCCGTACACGATGTTGAAGTTGAAGTCGTAGTACAGCATGGTGATGGCGGACATCTTTCGCGGCGCGCAGCACGACGAGGCGGCGGCGTGCCGCGTCATCTGCACCAGATGCGTGTGCGGGTACTTGTGGAAGAGCATCGGATCGCACGCGCCCGAACAGTAGTTGGCCTCGTACTTCTTGGGCGCGATCACCCAGTGCCAGCCGAACTCCTCAAAGTCCACGGTCAACGGGTACCGGCAGCACCGCGGCTCCGCGGACGTCGCGTTGCACGTCAGCCCGGACGCCGCCGCCGCCGCCGCCGCCGCGTTCCTCCTGGCCCGCCGCCGCCGCCGCTGCCGCCGCCTCCACCGCAGGTCCTCCAGGGCGTGCACCTCCAACTTCGGGATCTACAGTACAGGACCACGGACAACCAAATCATCGGAATTAGAGAGATCAGCAACAGCAGCACACGGTTACGGGCGATACGGGCGAGGAGTTTAAACACACACAACATTACAACTACGATTACAAACACCCGCGAGAACCGCCGCGACCGATCATTTTTCGTTCGAGATACGCGTTTCGAAGCCGACGGTTGCGACGTTTACGGCGGAAGAAAATTGAAGTGAAAAGAACAAAAAAAAAATGGAATCGATTCGCGTTCCCATACGTACGTTACACGATATTCCTTCCGTTCCTAATTCTTTCGTACCCTCTAAGCGATTTGCCAGCGTTTATCGTTGACCGTTTTCAAACGGATCATCACGGACAAACTCGGAACGTGTACGGTTCGTTGTTCCGTTGTTTTTCTTTCAAACGTTGGAGGCGGCGGCGTATCCGAGACGGAGTTCTTTCTGTCGATGCGGAGTGATGAGAGAGCGCCACGTCGGAGATAGCCCGAGTACACCGACACGAAGTTTTCTGTCGGTTTGTTTTCTATATTGCGACAGCCGCGGTAAAACGTTACGAATATCGGATTTCTTTCGGACTTCTGTCGACGGGCTGCTTTCGATTCGTTCCGACCGATCCGGAGAGAGGTTTCTTGGTTTCGTGCAGTTCGGCGATATATTCGGCGTCATTCGCAAAACGATTTCGCACGTGGAAAGAAAATCATCGGTTTTTACGAAACGCTTCTGTGTTCACCGCGAATACCTTTTCAGAAGGACGGTGTTGCGCGTAGGTACGTGTATTATTTATTTGTTTATAATGCCCGAGGCGGTTCTAAGGCCGATAGTGTCTGGACGGTTTCCGAAAAACCGGATGCATACGACGTATGAAAGGGTGGCGCCCGCGATAAACAGTACGGTTCGGCCGGTCAGAGGCGCTGTTTTCGGTAAATTATTCCTGTTGTTGTGGCTTTACCGATAACCTCGTGTGAGATTTTGAGACACTCTCGAAGATCACCACTGTGGACACTTAGAGGTCCAGGTGTGTTGGTGGTCAGTATTAATCCTAGGATTTAGCGAACATTTTCGATCCTCGCACGCTTTTGGGCCGGTAAAATTATAAAACTCGAACTCCTCGGGTGCTTCGCATCGGACACGTCGTCGTGACTAAGTAGTGTTCGTTTGATGACAAACTCGATAGCATGATGCCGCGATGTCTGCGTACCACCAGTTCGGTGTACTGGGGTGGTATTACCTATGACCATGTGGATAACTCGATGCGGTGCGTCCAAACACGACGGTTACTGACGGATTTAACTCTTAGTTTCCATTTACGCCTACAGCCTGTTTTCGGAGCCGAATTTTCGCTATGTTTTCGTACATTTTACTCTCGGTGTATGTACGTAGTCAAACGCCCAAATTATACAGGTAGTAAGTACAGCATCCTACTCCGGCTGTACTCGTATGCAAAACTACAACTACGTTTTTCACTTCGTAGAGGTTCATTATTTACCTGACGAGTAGGTAAACAATTACAGCCCCGATTAGCAGACTGCAGCAGTTCAAGGGGTTTTACATAGGCAATAACACGCGGTTCGTGCTGCCCACGAGTGTACACATTTCATCGTTTTAAACGCATCAACGTCTCATCTCGACGATAATAATTTGCTCTCAGGGTCCAAGGCGATGAAACATCGCGACGTAATATTTCATCTCTGATGACGAGCCTTTCTAAAATTCACAGCTGCGGGCGCGATGATGCGTTTTTCGTGCGACCGATGGCGGAAATTCAGCGGCAGAACGCTTTTTGCGGTCCAATTTTCGTTTTCGCGCAAAACGAATACGTATTTTCGATTAGGTGCGTTACTACGGTTCGCACTTTTCCGATCACGGGAATCTCGTTTGTCCAATAGAAGAGAAACGTCAAACACGAAGAGTGAGAACGAACAATCGACGGATTCGCTAAGTATAAAATATATTCAGGAGGTTTATCAAATGTTAAATCGAAAAGTTGACTTTCTAAATAAGACTCGCGAATTCACGCGTATTTTCAAAACTGAAATCGGACCGCGAAAAGTACGTTCGTTCACTTATCGGTCCAAACGCATAATAATAATATCATACACGTAAGTGTCTGCGGCCAATGGATTCTAGGCCGGGTGGATTATTATTACTGCGGTGGCAACTCCGCTTTGGACAGGGTTGAGGGAAAATGGGGTGGTCGCCGGTTCGGAATTGAACTGTACTAATCGAGCGTGCGCCATTAGAAAATGTCACCTGTTACGCGTTGTTTATTGTACAACTCGCGTAATTTTTTAAAAAATCCAAACTGTTTTTTAAAAAGTTACGTGGACATCATTGAAACGTCCAAAAAGTCCAGCGTTATTTTTTTACGTACATTTTTACTATAGTGTTTCGCAATAACGTGTAATCATCATCGAGGCGTGTTTTCCTCTATTTTTTTTTCATACAGATTAGCGTCGTTGGCGTACTATAATGATGATTACGGTGGCGCAACGACGAAAGCGATTATTTCGGGGTGTGTTGCGGCGAAATACACGTGTAGGCGGCAGCCGCCAAAACTCGAAAAAAAATAAAAAAACCGCAAGCGACCAAACATAATATATATATTACGATGATAACAATCGTGACCAGGGTGAATTGCGACGATATCGCCGCCGTGGTGGATACACGGTGATCGAATATAATAATCAGCGACGCGATCGGCCCGACAATTCTACTGTTTTAGGGGGTACAAACAAAAGTCTAAACGGGATCTCCAATTACCATGGCAATAGGGAAAAAATAATGTAACGCGTGTTACACTTCAGCTGAGGTAACACCGTTGTGCTGCGTCTTTTTTTTTTTTCTACCCCCGACAACACGTTTTCCGGTGCGTTTTCCTACGCACATATTGTAACATAATTAAATTTTACCAATATTTTACCGTTGACGTACGAGAAACACGTTTGGTCGATTTTCAGTCTTTCTCTCACACACACGCCCCCGTGGGTGGTTTGTCGCTATAAAAAGGTCGCGCGCATCAAAACTGACGTCGTATTATTATTAGAACGATTTTGTTCATTCAAAATATATCGTCGTCGTGCTTATATATACCGTAAATACTGTTATTATTAAGCGTAGGTTTACGCTCTAGGTTTAGAACAGCGCAAAAAATCACGATTCGTGTACGATATTATTATTATTGTGTAAAAATATCGAAAATATTGAAAGACTTTTTTCCATTCACTGTACCCCGTCTATTTCTCGTTCGGTTCGCGTAGTCTTTCTCTCTTTCTCTCGCCTACGCTGTGAAACGTATCGTTATTTTTGACGGATAACTCTAACCGCCATAACTCCACCGTAGCTTTCACCGTAACTGCGCGTATCCGGGAGTTAGCTAATCACAGCGATATCTTTACAAAAAAAAAAACCAGACCCGAAACTTTTTCACGAATCGTAATTTAAAAAATTGTTACACACGAAATGTTCACGACTTTTTGAAGCGGGTTAGAAACCAGGTTATTCCTGCACACCGTAGTAAAGTATTTACGCACCTCGGTCATATCGTCTCTCTTTCTGGCGTCCGTGACGAACGGCATTTTGGCGTGCGTCATGTTCTTCGTCGTGTAGTACGCGTTCACCAAAAGCGTGAGATTTTTGGCCCCGTCCGACGTCCTGAACCAGTCGGACATGCGTCTCTGCAGGTCGATGGGCACCCAGCCGGCCTCGGTGGTGTTGAGAACGCGCTGTGAAAAAAAAAAAATAGAAATAAATAAATAAACCCCCGAAATACCGGTTGTATAAACGTACGGAGGGCTTAATAATTGGTTTTGATTTTGTTGGTTAAAAGATGATGTCGGGTATTTCGAGAAAAACGTCACGGATATTGCCGTTTTTTTTTTTGTCAAAATCGCATTCGTCGTACTTTTTACACGGTTTTTCCTGGTACAACTCTTTTGGAATCGAGGAGAATGTTTAAAAAAAAACGGGTGCATCGCAATGGTGTAAGTTGGGCGGCTTTCAAAAAACGTTAACACACCCCAGGCAATGTCACAGACGCAAACAAAAATACGTTGTAAAATCAAAAGCATCTTCGCTTCACCCAGAGTCTAAAACGCGTACCGTTTCAGTAAGATTACGAGTCTAACATCCCTTCAGTCTCGGAACCTAAATCGTGCGTTGCGGCGAAAATGTTATGCGAAAAATGTAATCGGCTTCATACTCGGTCACAAAAAAACAAATCATAAAGTAATACCCGCGTTGCCGCGTTAAGATCAAATGAAGAAAACGGTTTTTTACCGTTTGCTAAACGCAGAGAAAATTGAAAATCGAGAATTTCACGGCGAACCGTATGAAATTTTTAGATTCTTACGTTTTCTACGCAGGAGTGACGACGTTACGACGTTGAATACCGCAAAAAAAAGTCGAGCTTTAAATACGAGGTACACACTTTGTTTAAATCAATCTTTGTGTTCAATGAAAAAAATCAAAAAGTACTCTGTACAACGTATAGCATACGGTAAACGCAGTATCGCGTGTGCGGATGGAAGGAAAAGTTCGGCTAGAAGTCGTTTGGCGTTACCTGAAAAAAAATAAAATCGTCGTATTTCAAACAGTCTGGGTTCGATCGAACTGTGATGTATTTTGTTGAATTTTGTTATCGACAACTAAGCTCGCTCAGAATAGTTTTTCCAAAGGCATCGTGGCTTTCAGATACATTGCGCGTTTGAACCGCGTCGACTCTTCCGAACCCACGCAAAGCGCGTAGTCGCTAACCCCGAGCGATTTTCTACCCCGTTTAGTGGCAACCGAGTCTTATAAATTCACCCTTAACCGCCGTACCGCGTATTATTTGCACCACTCACCTTTATGCTGGACACGAACGACTGGTGGTTGGTGTTCGGGTGGATCCGGTGCACGTCGATCATTATCACCGCGTCCTCGGCCACGAGATCGGACCGTTTTTTGTACAGCCACAGGATCGCCTCGGTGATCCGGTGCTGGCCCGTTTGCTCGGAAAACGTGAAGTACAGCAAATGGTGGCCCTTCAGTTTCGGCGTTGTCGGATCTGCGCGTGTGGACAAAAAAGAAAAAAAAGATGGGGTTGTACATTTTTATCGTGCTGTCGTCATTATAAACAATATTGATGGTACCTATTACAACCGTTATTATCGTGTGTTTATATCGTATAATACGAATTGTAAAATAAAATGGCGGTTTTTTTTATATTTTATATTTTAGTAAAATATTGTTGTTGTTTGTGCCGTCGAAACGCCGTCATTATAACCGCGTTAAGCCGTCAAGGGACGGAGAATAATATCGTACCGACCCCGACGGCAATTTCCCACGTTCTCTCGCATCGGCTAACGCAATATTATCACCACGACCCTTATAATATTTTCGGGTCCGAACTTTTTACCCGGACGTCGTTTTTCCATCTGTCCACAGGTAGGTGGTACCCCAGTGTGATTAGGCACGGTGATTAGGAGGAACCCCGCGCGCGTATACGGTTTTATAATGGAACGTAATATACGAGGATGATTTTACAGGGTGATTCGAACGACTGATCGGCTGACATCGAAAGACGAACGGGCGGGTTTCTCGAAAGATCGGGTTTCGGTACAACGGACTAGGTGGTAATGACTTAAACAGTGGAGAACAACGGTTTTGAATTGTTCGTGGGGAGCCGTCGTAGTTCAGTTTTTCCGACTTTCCGTTCCGGCCGTGACGTAACGACGGCGGAGCGCTGTGCGGTTCGACGAATGTGGCCGGAAAGGCTGTTCTTGTGTAGAATTGGTTTGAGTGGTTTGGAGTGGAGTGATTGAAAGGGTCGCTCGATTTTCGACGTGTTTATAGGGAGGCACCTGGAACGATTCTGGCCCCGATCGTCAGAACTGATTCTAGGCGCGATTCCAGGTCGGAGACCGGATTTTAATGTATGAAAAAAAGTCGTCGTTACGACGGGCGGTCGATTTGGACGACTATCGCAAAAAGTTCAAAACGTTATTAAACCGGAGATGATAATATTCTCGTAATCCCTCGAAACGTGTGTGGCAGTATAATGTAATATTTTTACAATAATTAACCACAGGGCGCTCAATTCAGCTTACTGGTGCGTGCGCTGGGGAGCACCACGAAATTTGATAGAAATTCGGCAGAATTTTTCCACGTCAAATTATCAAGCAATCGTCCCGTGTTAGAATTATTTTAAATAGCGTTTGGGTCGATATGGCCTCTTTAACAAGCATTTCGCCCCTGCGAGCACCGTTTTTGCGCCAAAAGCTAGTCTATGATAACAATATTATTTTGTATCGAAGCGTTTTACTATCGTTTTTGTTTCTCTCTCTATACGCGCGCCCGGCACAGTGTATGATTTTCTAGATTTTTTTAATCGTGGGGACAGACGTTTAAGGCGAGGTAGAACATCTTTCTTTTCGGTAATACATTCTGAATTTTGAAATTCCCGCTATATTTTTTACTACTATACTGCAGTTCTTGTCGGCTTTTCTCTCGCTGACATATTCTTCGTCATCGCGAATCTCGCGGAAAAATGGGTCCGTAACGCGGACGTGTTTCAAGCACCAGCCGGAAAAAAACTCGAGGACTTTTACTTTTGAACGGTCGGAACCGCCGCTCGTCATCGACGCAGGTCCGTTCACTATTATTATAATAGTAACTATACCTTTCAAAATTTGACAAAGACTTTCGAATCACTCTGTATCTCGTTATAGTACTATAACGAAAACGTAATAAATAATAATTATGAAATAATTCGCCGCCGTCATCATCATCATCGTCGTCGTCGTCGTCGTTCTGCGTTCATATAATAATGTATATATAACAAACGGCTATGTATATAGGTGTACGCGGCGGCGTTTGACCTAAATTCTCCGATTAGTAAATTTTAACGGCGGCCAGACGACAGTAATAATAATTATTGATACGTATACATAATAAAATATTGCGTGATAAATAATAATAATAACGATAATTTTGTTTCGTTTTAGACGACGGACGCGAAATTGAAAAAAAAAAACCGCGTGCGAGGCAAACGATCGGTCGGCAAACTCTCCGCGACGATTACGACGACGACGACGACGACGACGTGCTCGACGAGATGATGGGGTCCGTCCCCGTCTCGGATATTGCTCATTGTGTTTTTTATTTATTTTGTAACATTATAATGATTACATTTTACGCTCGATTGTCACAACGTACGACCGGCTCGATGTTTCACTATCTATCTCCGAGCGTATATAGGTACTCTGCGGTTTTCGCACGTTTTCGCTTCGAGTTCTTCGAACCGGTAATTTTAATTATTTTTATGCGGAAAAAGAAAAAAAAACGTTTCGGTTTTACGTGGCTATAAACGACATTATTGTCGATAATATATTGCTGGACGAAACGTGGCGCGAGGGACGCGTCGACGATGGTATACGATGACGAGCGTTATTTTTAATACGCGAAACGTACGGACTGCAAGAGTTTATAATAAATCAACAGTTTATAGTATGTTTACTGTATGCGAAAACAATTCGAGAAAGTCACAAAAGTAACGTAGTTTCCATCGTTAGATTGCATTGCGTTCTTCTTAACGAAATGTGTATTGAACGATTTTTTTTTTTCTATCCAAAACTGTTTTAAACATTATCATACGCTGCAATCGTATAATTATTATACCGGGAACAGTGTTTTAATAACAGCGTTCAAATGGTTCAAATATTATTCAATAGCAGAGTACATTATATTATATTATACAGGTGTAGCTGGTTCTCTTTGAACACAGTACAAGTTAATAATCGTATAAAAAATTTTAAGTAACGGTATTTAGATAAAAATTATTATCGTATTAAAAATTTTCGAAAACACGCGAGTTGTATACGAACGAAAACACGTCTCGTCAAAAACGTAGCGAATCAAAGGAGAATGTGTCATTCGCGTAATAAATTTACAATTTTATATTGTGGTAAGGGCGAACACGGTTTTTCATTCTTTTAATACGTTTTCACTTTATTACAAACAAACATTGTATACGCACCTGTTTATACAAACGCATGCAAATGGAGCTTTATAGAGTAGGAAAAAAAAACACGTAAAAGTCAACCTAAAGATAGAACGAGGTCGATATAGGACGAAAAAAAAGAATATGCTTAAAAATCAAATCACGTGAGCGAAGTGTACGGGACGCGAATCCATTAGGAGCTTGTTTTAGATTCTGGGCGCAACGATTGTTTTTACAATGATTTTTTCTGCGACCAAAAACACGCACAAAGGCGGTAAAAATGTTCCGATTTTTAAAGTCAGTAGGTACCCTCTTTTGAGAGGACATTGACGGTACGTTGAAAGGTCTACAGTTTGATAAATGTATACAATCTGAGGAAAAACATTAATTACCTACGGCAAACCGTGTATTCGACACATCGATTTGGTTTTTTGTTTTTGGCCACGACAACCAGAATAATGGTCGGAATAAGTTGTGACTTTTACGCGACGATAAAACATAGATACGGTACAAGTTTCGCGATAAATTTTTGAGCCGAGTATAGAACTTTGAAACTGTCGAAAAATTTACCAGGACTAGACAACTGAGCACCGCTCAAAAGTCGTTTTTTCGAAGGCAATGATGTCGGGTGTGCGCGAAAGAGTACAATAACGTTCGGACCCGGCCGAAGCGCAGCCGATTTCTAGGTTTTGCGCGCGGACAGGAGAACGGGAAAAATGTTTGTCATTGACGATCCGCGGGAAAAAAACACGAACGTCCGGAAAAAAAACGTCTCTGTCTGCGCGTTCGTGGTGAAGAGGAGGAGGTAACCGTGCTACAGGACTATAAAAAACGAACAAAAAATATATATTGTAAAATTAATCGTCCTGTCATTATTATTGTTTTATAACGGCGCTATCGGTTTGACCGGAGCCGACGACGGTCACTGAACGAACGCGCACACGTCCCTGCAGCGGTCGTCGGCGGCGGCGCTTCGGTGCGACGACGATATTATTACGACGGACGAGAAAAAAATAAAACCGATAGAATAACGCGCGATATGAAAAATGAGAACGAAAAAAAAAATGAAAAAATTATAGTAAAAAGAAAGAAAAAAACCGTACGGAAAAACAGGTTAAACTCGTCGTCGCCAGGAACAGTAATTACGTCCCGTGTACAGTTAGTTGATAATTGTTATTATTATTCTCGGAAATATCTACTACTGTTCTCCGCGAATCCGGCGAACGAGCTCGGGGGAAATCGCCTCTCCCCGCGTCCGTTTTACACGTCACGTTTTCCCCTGCGCAGGGATATCGCATCAGGGATAAATGTTTAGGGCCACGACGTTTGTTCACCGAATAAAACAGCAGTTAGTTTGTGATTATTTTTCGGTTTTTCGTCTAGAAGTTTAGATATTCATAAGCTATGTGGGGACGTGGATGCCGGGGAGACGGGAAAAATATGTGCCGAGATGCATTTCGAATAAAAAATAAAATGCTTTGTGCGCTAGTTCTGAAGTTGTCGTTCAAACTTATCAATATCGGAAAAACGATTCCGGGCGAGCTCAGTTGTCTAGTACGCGTCCTGGTAAATTTTTCGAGAATTTCAAAGTTCTATAAGCACTTAGGTTAAAAATTTTCGTTAATCCCTTGAAACCCTCCTATGAAACCTGTATGCTACTCAATATATGATTATTATGTAAAGCTTGTCCCGATCATTGGTTATCGACAAAAAGCCAAGTCGATATGCCTGATATTTGGCGGTTTTGCCATTTTCGTCGTTTACAAAAAACCGGAGCATTCCTTCTGTACGAAAAGTTTTCGAGAGAAAAAAAGAAAATTCCTCGCTGAGCTCAGAATCTAAGAATGTAAAACAAATAACGAAACGGCGAATGCATTTGAAACGTGTGTTGAAAGATGGTTTAAGTATCGTTTAAAATACCGAAATTATTACATTATAGTTTTAAATAGAAAAGTACAAAATTTACTAGGCAAAACAACTTACGTCTAACGTAAAACGTGAGTAAACATAAGAGAAACGGTTCTGTCTACCACCTACCAAGCTGCCTTATATAAATACTTCAATCAACTTCGCATTTTTTTAAACGTTCTACATTACATTAGTACCGAATTTCGGGATATCCCGCGTAGTATCCGCTATTATTCTTCTAAAGGCTACACTTCTCCGAACCATTGAAAAATTGAAGAATACCTATTTCAATTTTAATTTTTTAATTGAAGCTGTTTCGAAGTTAATTTTAAAGATTATCGATGGTGGAAAATAAAATAAAAAGCCTATGAGACACATCCGTTTGTTATATTACTCCGTCCTCGGAACTTCTACACACGCGTATTGTCCGCGTGTGTAGCACGTAAAAAATATTTAAAAAAATACATTTCACTCATGAATTATTTGTAGGTATAAGGTACTAATATCGATGTGTCATGAGTTTCGATGATATCATTAGATATTAAATTCCTTTCAGTTTTTTTTTAAGCTCATACCGTATATAACAAGACTATGGCGTGTGTAGGGTGGGTACATTTTTTTACTGTCACCCAGTGACAAATTCTTAAAATATCCACTGGACCACACGTTTCGACGCTATGGACACAGAGCGGTTTTATAGATTAAAATATGCGCTGTTTATTCAAATGATTTTATGCGGCTATAGAAAAAAATTTATGTTTTTTACGAGTATTATACTGGTTGATGGACGTAAAAAAAAAAAAAAATATGCGTTTTTTAGATTGTATTAAAATCTCGTGACTAAAAAACGGAGATACGTACAACAATAATCGTGGAATATCGGCGTGTCCCATAATTTCAACGTGTACTATATGAATCGCTAAAGAAAACTGTGATCAGATCCTCAACAGTCGTCTGGAGGAATATTCTCGGATCATAGTTATTTTCAAACAAATATTAAATCAAAAATATTAGTGCCGTTTCGAAGCAGTTTTACTACCCGAAAAAGCGGTGTTAAAATTGCACCGTAAAACGTCCTATTCGTTCGTGTACGGATCTAAAGAATAGCGATTGGTATGCTCTCCAAGATCGTATCCAGAGATTTTTTTTCTGGGAGGGTTGATAAAAAAATCTTCTAAAAAGTAACAATACAATGATGGAATAAAAAATGGATAGTTTAACGGAGTCGCTTTAGAATGGGTTTTGGAAATAATAGTTCGGACGTATACCGAAAGCAATCATTGCGTTCGAAAAAACGGTTCTGAGCGAGCTCAGTTATCTAGTGTACGTCCCGGTAAAAACTAAACAATATGAAATGTCCGAAAACTCCAAAAATCCACGTTTAAAAAAATTATTTATCGGAACAACGTGTAAAATTTTAATACGATAGCGGACCGATCATAACGGTATCTGTTTCAGTTTGATCGGACAAATACTCCAGTGGGCTTTTTAGTATACACACTTGTTTGTGTGTTTTCGGTCTATCGCTCGCAAAACGTGTTTGGAACGAAATACACGATTTAAAGCCAAAATATCAACTTTTTTGTCGCGTTCAAAGTTAAGATCGGAGCGTTGTTTTACACGAAAACGTCATCACAAACCCGAACACGTTTCAAATTTTCGCAATCATTAATTTGTTTTCGGTTTATAGGGTATTACTCGAGCAGAATTCAAGAAATTCTAGGACCGAGTCCTATCAGAAGATTACTGATTTTAAACAATTTTCCTTCCTTCATCAAAAACCTTAAAACTTGTCGCCGTAAAACTCTCAATTTTTTTTTTTTTCGGCTTTCGGCGTCTCGAACAAAGTAGGCGAGATTTAAAAAAAAAAAAAGCAAGCTTCGACCAAAGTACTATCGCCGGAGTACACGTGTAGACGTTTCGTTAAGTGAACACTGAAGCAGAATCTAAAACAAAATATTGAAAATATAAACGGTTTTCTCCATACCGTGTGTCGTTGTAACATAGTTTCGATTGAAACGCCAAAATCTCGCTCTGGTCCTTCTTTTCCCGTTTGTTCCGTTCCACGTGCGGTCTATTTTGCACACACAACTATTGTTATGACGCGGGGTGTACAGAGGGTAGCGATTATTTTACTCGTCGTAACCGCTTTTTCGGACGACTCGCGCGCGACACCGGTGCTTTCATAACCAAATTTGACACACACGGGCGCATACCGACCGACGGCCTACACGTCGTTAACGTAAGAAAAAACAGAAGAGAAAAAAATATAGGAAATAAAATTGAATAAAAAAATACGTAAAAAAAATTTGAGAAACTCGATCTCTGGCGTTTTTATCACGTGGGTTTTACACGTACGCGACCCACGCGCATCGTACGACAAGGACACGTGTCGTTTTATCGGTTTTTCGTACGAGTGAAAATTTCTCGTTGAAACGATTTTTTTTCCACCCCGAACTCTACCCGATCATACACGTTCCCGGGGTGGTTGTAATAATTATCATCGGTGGCGTCCGAACGGGGCAGGATCAGGGGGACGGATTGAGTAGAAAAACACTTTTTCTCTGACGACGACTCTTCGTTTTTTTCCCCGAACTCCCCCGATTTTCAAAGTCGGTTGACCTATCTCTGAAAGGTCTGCGGCGGCATACTTTGGTCGAAGATTTTTTTGGAAATTTCGCTTACTCTTCGAGATTTACGCAGAAAACACAAAAAAAAAAAAATCGTGATTGTAAATTTCACGACGAAAAATCTGAAATCTCCACGTTCGTTATGACGTTTTCGGGAGTGCTCCGATCGTTACCACGTTGAATACCACATAAAAGTTGAAATTTCGATTATTTTTTGCCGAAAACGGCGAGACCGTCAGAACGGCGGAACGCCTATTAAACTGACGTTACAAAAAATTACTCCGTGTCGCTTTTAAACTTTAATGTACTAATAAAACAGATACGTTTTAAAAATTTTATAAAGTTTTTCAAACTATTTCTTTTAATTTTTCGTTAGGTACGTCGTAATTACGTATGATGAGAGTGATTCGCGATCCTTTTCACTCGGGACTTATTGGATTAGCGCGCTCGGAATCGTTTTTTTCACCGAACGCGGTGATCCATCGTTGCTTTCAGATATTAAATTATACGGATAAATCGCGACTATGATAAACCTGCAATTACCCGCCCAAAGCGTAGTCTTTACCGTGGTGCCGTTCTTTTTTTCTTTTTTGCCCTAACAAGTATCGAAATCACGCCCGCGATTATCAGAACGTATATTATCAATTTACGTGTAATATTTGTAGTGTGTATATACACACACGTATTACCAACACTCGAGAATCGAAAATACGTGAAAAGAAGCAAAGGTAAAATAACCATATAAAAATACGAGTATTAGTATACGATGTGGTTCAAACTAAAAAAGATTTGGAACAGAAAATGTACAGCTAAAGTATTTGCAATATAGAAAACCTTCGACGATGCCCGAGACTCCAAATGTACCTTCCAATACACTCAATTTTTTCATAACTTACGTGTTTATGAAACCCTGATAGTATAGAGTTACGATTAAAACACGATTATTCTAATGTCAAGCCGAATTTCGTAATTTTTGACCATTGCATTTTTTTTTTATATTTTTGCTGATCAATATGTTTTTTTACTGTCACACATATATTGTACATAACCGTTACAAATTATTACTATAACTGTGATACGATTATTATATTTATATAAAATTTTGATACTATATATATATTATAATGTAAATGAAAATATTTTAGCTGGAATATTATCATAGTACGTAGTCATTTTATTACAAAACATTTTGCTAAACACTTTTTAATAAACGACTTGTATTTTATATTCGATTCTAAGTATAGAGGAGGATGTGTTGATTTTGACAATAATGTTTTCGCAATCAATACACTACGTGGGTGCAATAGATCTCTGCTTATAGCTGCCTGAATCCTCCAAAGATTGGTATACTTCATCGGAAGCATTTTTTTGAAATTTGTATGATTTTTAGAGTTGTGGTGCGAGTTGGAAAAAAATCAAAATTTCTAAAAATGCTTCAAACCACTAGAAATTTTCATATACTATTCAAAAGGGAATGTAATAATTAACCATTAAAAGAATTTCGGTCCGTGTCGACCATTTTCGAGCAAAATATAAAACGTTGATAGTGTTGAATTTGTCAAATTTTGCAGTTCCCTAGTAAATTTTAATTTAAAGACTAGAATTTTTAATACGAACTTCACGAAATATTTTTAAATTGCAGTTCACATAGACACACAGTTGTTTTACGTTGTCGATTTATTATTAACTCCTGAGCACACAAAGGAAAGTTATAATTTTTTTTCACCGTGAACATTTTTTCAAGTAAAAACAGTATCTTCTAGTAATATGATCAAAAACTAAAAAGTTTTCAAAAAAATTGTACCGAACAACTCGAAATTTTCTTGCCTATGATAACTTTTTTCGGTAGGACTTACACGCGTTAAATACTACACAATTATTCGAAACTTGGCTTGAAATTGTACTTCACTTGAGTTTTTGACTATTTTGACGTAATGATTCAAAAACAACAACAAAAATAGCTCCGAACGACTTGAAATTTTTACAAGTTGCTGAAATGTGTAAAACTAACACAAAGACGTAATTAGAATCATAATTACGTATCTCTTGAAATGTTCAGCCCCTATTGGAATGAATAAATCTAAAATATCGTATAAAAGATTTGAGCTAAATATAAATTTACAACTCGTTGAGTATTCGACTCACTCAGCTCGCTCATAATTGTAATTTTTGTAAGCTATCAATAGTATAAAATGTTTACAGATTTAATATAAACATAAAACTGTAACTTCTAAACAATGAATCCACCAAAAACGCTACCATGTTTCCCACCCAAACCAGAATTTACTCAGTTTATTTTTATTTGTTTATTTTATTTTATTTATTTTTTTTTTTTTTCGCAATAACTCTTTCAATACGTAAAAAATCAATCGAAAATTTTAGACATTATTATAGTGTAGTAAATGTATCTAAATTTCAATAGTAAAACAAGTTTCAATCTATTTTTTTTTGGCCAAACGTTGAATACTAATGTTCGGTTTTTTTAAATGATTGTCTCGCTGCAGAGCTAGCTCAGAATCGTTTTATCGTAAGAAATGACATTTTACTAGTGCTTTAAAATTTAACATAAAACATTAAACGTTCAATACATCGAACCACCCAAAAAGTGAACTACTTTTTATCATTTTTAAATTAAATTTTTTTTAAGAATAAAAAACCTGCGTAGTTTGTTAAAATAAATATTTTCAATTCATATATTTTTAAACTATTATTCACAGATAAAAAAGTACAGGAGAAATTTGGTGCTCAGGTGATTATAATTTATGTACCACGTACAATTTTTACGTGTAATAACAATATTGAATTGCATGTCTTCTTCTTCTTCACCCAACTATTTTGGGCCGACCACCCTTGCCCTATACGGCTAAACTTCCCACTTGTGGCGATCATTCACATTCCTTACACAAACGATTAACAACCCTTATATAATTTTTAACTGTTTTCATCCATCTCTTCTTCGGTCTTCTTCCACTTCTTTTTCTTCTATCCATTTTAACCCTCAAAAATTAATCTTTTATTTCACATCCATCATAAAGCACCCGCCCCTTCGTACAAAGGATCCTAAAAACTCCCTGCATCTTCTATTCGTCACTGCTGATTGTCTAGTGCCGATGAACAGAAAACGACTGCAATCAGACATTGTCATTTTCTGTTCATCGACACATAATCTTGACACTGTATCAAATTAATATAAATTTTTCGGCAAACGTACTTTGTAAAAATTTCAACATTATATTTTAATGTGTGTGTGTGTGTTAATCCGATTTATATGCATCTTAAAAGTTCGTGCTCTACTTAAAATTAAGTCGAGGGGGAATCATCGATAAACCGACCCCATAACGACGACAAATGACGAATCGTAAAAATATTCACTTCAACTCGTCATAACGTTATGGTTATGGCACTTAGATCCTCGACTTGAATGGTGATCCGAAGTGTAATTAACTGCAATGGATTTGAAATCGAAAAGCATTTAATTTTATTGTCGTTTACTTTCAAACTTTTAATACGTAAATTATGCTCGACTGGTGGAAGAACGTTTTGTACGCGCTTTGTATTAATATCTTTTTTCGGTGATGCTTACAAAGAGTAATGAGCAGCAATGGCAGAGTCGTTTTACGAATTAATCAGTTTTAATTGTTTTACAAACAACACGATGCGACCGCGTAAAATAACGTCGAGAAAAGTTTTTACGATTTTATATTCATTTCAAACGGTGACATACTTTTTTGCGATAAATTACGAGAACGGTTAAAAAAATGGTTTACGTAAAAGTTATACGTGTATAATTTATTTGTATAATTTGTGTGTATACTACCTCTAGATCGGTATCGAAACGTTATATTTTCATTTTGGGTACTGTATAATTTTGCGTAAAAAAGTCAAAAAGTTACGCACGCAAAAGCGATTAAATTTGAACCGAAATAAATCGATAAATTCGAAATAGATTTGAACCGTGTCTCGAATGACGGTAGTCGAATACCGGTTTTAAATAAATTGACTCGAATGGATTTAACTTATTGAGCGATTTCAAAAATATTAGTATTCATTTGATCCGTGAACTTTTAATCCTTCAGATTTTTACTACGTCTCACAATATGTCTCATGAAACGAACAAAGTTGACATTTTAAAGTCGCCCAACGCGTTACTTAGACAAAATAACATAATTAGTTACGTTATCGATGGAGATCGTGTAATCGAACAGTTGAAACGAACTAAGCTCCTTTTTTTTTCTTTTTTTAAGGAACCAGTATTTTGGCAGTCAATCCGACCGCGCGCGTGCCTTTTAACGTCCGGAATTCGCGCCTGACGGGGAAAATTCTCCTGGCGGATCTCTTCGAGGCGAATCGAAGAGATATTTTTTCAACCGATAAGCTACACAGTAATCAAAAACAGTGGCGACAAATTTAGTTCGATTGACTTTAACAATCGCGCAAAATTTAGTTAGCATGTTGTTAAAACGATAGTTTCTCAATAGTTACGCGACCCCGTTACGTGTCGCGTCGAATATACTGCGTTTTTGGATTGAAAAATAAAAAACTCATCCCTTGAAAAACGCGTGTTTCGGTGAAAAACTACCCCTCGTTACTGCAGCCCAAATCCCGTTCTTACATCAGCTGCTGCCGTTACCCCTAAATGATGATGTCGCGTCGACGGCATGATTACCCCGTGAATTTAAAAAGTGAAAAACAAAGTTTGTACCGTACGCGCGTATGAAAACACACATGGACTTAGGTTAAGAGTTGAGCCGCCAAAATGAACGCAGGGCAGTCGTGGATGATTTAATTTGATTGTCCCTTGAATAGTGACGATGAGCATCGAATCTCGTTAAAATCGTGAAAAAAAAAAGACTAATTTCATCCACGTTCATTTTGTTTTTAAACGTTGTATTGGCGACGAGTACTTGTGGGTTGAAAGCTAGGTCCACAGGGTAGTAGTAATACAGGTTTATGCGTCTACGGTTTAGACAACCCTACTCACCCGCGCCGCCACCCCATCCGTTACAAAACGCCGCTCGGGTGCGCCACCAAAACGATAATAAAACTTAAATAAAATATTTCGACTCGTTTGGCGAAAAAACGAACCTTCCCCAAAAAAAAAACTTTCGACTCGTGGAAAGACACGCGAAAGTCTGGGGCACGCGGCCGTTATTATATTAATGACAGCGTTATACGCTCAGGTATTATGTGTTGTGTGTGTATATGCGTGCAGACGACAGACGTAATAATAATAGCCGTTATAAAACGTGCGTACATTATTCGAAGTTGCGATTCACACAAGCAACGCCGTCTACGGAACCCGCCTCGTTTTTGCAAAAAAATTTTAAAAAAAATACCCGCAGTAGTCAGTGGCTGGCGCGCGCAAACGCATCTCGAATTCGTTTGGCATTTTTGAATTTTTTGTATTTAATAGCAGGGCGAACGAGCAGGAAAAAACCACAAAAAAAAAAAAAGCGCTTGAGAGTCGTTTTGAATAAACGACAGTGAAAATTGTTTTAAAAACCGAAAATCGGTCCATACTGCAGGAACACCACTACGTGTTGTGACTTCGTGGAAGACCCGTTGTCCAACTCGAATTCACTGCGGTCCTATCGGCCGATTATTTTCATTGCGGACCATCCGTCGCGTCGCCTAACACGTATCACGTAAACGAGCGTAAAATGTTGTTGACGTTCTTTCTCCCGAATCGAAACAACACTAATGAACTAAATTCAGTACCTCCTATTAAAAAAATGCACAAAAAAATTGAAAGTCGCATCGGAAAATCAAAAAAACTTAAAAAAAAAAACTATACCACCTGCTTTATGTTATTCGGAACGTGTTGTAAGAAAACAGACGTTTTTTTTTATTTTAAACAATCCGAAAAATACAATTCATTGTGCATTAGGGTACTTTTTAAAGACGCTCGTGGATGACTTTATATTTTTCTAGATTAATAACATAAAGGGCTAATTATTTTTTTCTTTAAGTGGCTCAAATCTTCCTGTCGGATGGGGGGAGATTCCGAGGACCAAGGAGTTGCGAGGTACGAACCTACAGAAGAATTTCATAAACATGTGTAATAAAAAACAAATTTTGAATATTTTATTTATAAACACTCGTAAGTTCTAGCGTTAGGCACAATGACTACAATTTTCAAAATAATATACGGAACTGGCCGAAATATTTACAAAGTATTTGAACAGATAAATTACAAGCGTGAACCACGTTTCAAGTGATTTTGAAAATTCTTGAGCTAAGTATAGAAATTTACGAAAAGTTTTGTTTGTGTACAAAATTATTCCTCCACAAAAAGTTTTGAAACTCTGACACAAGGTTGGAAACGTGTACTGATAAATTTCGAAAATCCACAGTGACAGTTTTTTTTAGTCCTTAAAAGTTGGAAAATTGTCGAAAATCGGTCATATCTTAGACTCGTGTTTGGAAAAAAAAATTCAAACAAATTTGTTACCTAATTCAAAAATTTAATAATTTGTGTAAAACTAAATGTGCTATCTGGTAAAAGAAAAAATTCGAAAACCAATCCGCCGTCCAGCATATTCTGAAAGAGTATTGAAAAATTGTGTAATTTCGATTATATAACAATGAGATGATCACATGAGATGGACACTAAAATCGTATCGACTCCACAAACAACGATCCAAATGGTTCGAAATGTTCGCACGTCACATGAACTAACGTTCCTCATACGACTTTCGGGCCGTTGTTGAATTCGATTTTTACCAGCTCGCTCAGAACGGGTTTTTTTTGGAAAGCGACGAAAAATTTATCCGTTGCTTTCAATATACACGTTTGAACCGTGATTTCCGAAATTTCGGTTTTTTTTTCTTTTTTAACCGCTTCGACGACGTCAAAACACCGGTACGCGCAGCTGTTTCCGTCGCTGGAGAATCGGGTGCGGAATATTGCGACCGTTTGTCGGCCGTCGTGGTTCCGACAACGCAAAATTTGAAAAAGATACTGGCGGAAATCCACCCCGTTCGAGTTTCCCGGTGGCACCACCCCTCATCCTGTACGTACACGATTCGTAAAAATGTTGTCGTATTCCCGTCTGTTACGCAACACTGTACAAGTTGTTCGATCCACGTGCAATATATAAAATAAATTCTGTTTCATAATAATTATTATGTTACTTGCCGGGTGTACGTTACTCGAGCCACCCCGCGGCGCGAAATTTGCGAATTAATAGTGCTTCTGCGCTCGGCCTCCACCCTCGCCCGCGTATTAGTTTACGACAGACGAGACCTGCAGTTTGGACGATTTTTCACTTCCTTCTTCCGCCCGCGTCCTCCCGAGGATATAGCCTCCGGGTGTTACACCGAACTCGGGAAGTAAAGTGTATTTCGATCGTAATTACACAACCGCCTAGCAGTTACCGACCGAAAGAGGAAAATAGTCTCGGATGGGGAGCTAAAATAAAAAACCGAGGTCGAACCGAGTACCTGCGTGGAAGGACTCGTAGGCTAGTAGGCTCTGACCGCAGTATACGAAGTCACCCTTCAGTAGTATGCCAAAACGACCGTTACTTATTCACCATTCCGTTTAAACAATTATTTTTCTAAATTACATTGGACACGACGGATGTTCGTCGTTTAAGAACGATCGGATTGGAAATCATTCAGTTGTGCACAAAAGAATAACGCGAGTACGTTATTAAACCGACTTTTAGTGGACAAAAACCACATAATGACTGTGGCAAAAAAACGTGACAATGTGTAACCAGTTTTACCGATTTCCAAAAATGTTTAACCATACATATTTCTTTAGAAAACTGTGATAAACGCGTAAATCCATTCAAAACCATTGTAAATCGTTGAAAATTTGTCGCGATTGATTCTAATTTCACACAACAGTTCATTTGATTCTCCGTAATGATTTGCGAAGATTTCAGGTGATTTGAAGCGTTTTCAAAACGTTTGATTTTCCCATTTGCCTCGACAATTTACAAAAAAAACTTCCGAGTAATTTATGCCCAGAATTCGATCATATGAGATAGTGAAAAGATCGAAGCCGCGTTCAGGTATCGAAGACGAAACAAAGAACGTGTTGTATGCTTAATCACGGGTCGCATAGAACGTTCAAAAATTTTTCGATGTAAGGGTCTCCCTGCGAATTTTAAACTTTGCCTAAAAAAATATACGAATTTTGTACGTTTGTTAGTGAGTATGATAAATTCGCAAACACTTCAAACTTCAAAGTACGAATATTGCAATTGTTAATCATAACTTGAAATCGACATACTCAATAAACGCAAGTGATAAAAAACTAAAAATAAAGGGACTTGTCATAGTTTATAGTTGTATAATTCAAGTAATTAAATTAAGCGAATCAGCTGATTGTTTTAAACTGTAAATGCTTGGTACTTCAGAGCTTGGATGAGAGATTTTATAAATGTATTTTGAGTCATGCCGACACATTGTATTTTTAAAAACGTCATTTTGTATTTTCGTGTTTGTGATTTTTTCCCCGTAGTTTTAGAGCAAACACTGATATGAGTTGCATTAAAAACATGAACCTAAACACTGTTTTTACAAGACGATGGCCATTTTTATGGCCATTTAAAATTGGTTAAATATCGTCACGATTTCAATCATTATCGATTTCTTTAATAATAAATATTTTCTTAACTTATCCGGTAAAACCGAATGAAAATCGAACAACCCTATTAATTTATGGAACGGCAGCCAAATTCGCATCATAAATTTCAACGCGACCTTATCGTTAATGCCGGTCTTTTTAACGTCGAATTTAATTTTTTTTTTTTAAGCTGGCGGAAATGCGTTGAATAATTTTATGTTATTTTCGTGGTGCGGGCTAAGGAAGAAATTTTCAATTTGTGAAAACGACGTTCGTGCGATAGTAGTGCTAAAATTTTTTCAAAAAAGACAAACGTTTTACTAGAATATATTATTTAATTTGACGCACTCTCCGCACGTCTCGGATTATTCGACGCGCGTAGGCGCTTCGTTAAAATCGTTTTCTGGAGTAGGTACTCGATTATCCTAGAGATCTTTCACTACGATGTGTCGATACCTGTATATGTTTCAATAAAAAGTTTTCATGAAATTTTACCGGTACGTACAAGTTTAGATAGATAATTACACGAGTGTAGTACGATTATTATAATTATTATTGATGATTTAAAGGCACGGAAAATAGCACTTGAAACGCGTACATACTTGATTATTTTCACTATCGAATCTATAGAAACACGTAACATACATAATATACACGCGCCACAGACGTAAAATGAAAAGCTCGTGGATGTAATCATTAGAATTCGATCGTTCGGGAAAACGGGCGTGAACGTGTGTAAACAGTGCGGTATTTTTTAAAACATCGAATTAATAGAATAACGTTAAAACTAAGTGACTGTATAGGTAATATTATAACGTGTTGCGTCCCGGCAGCGTTGATAAAACACAAATAATTACTAGGCGTATACATGACGTGATGTAGATATGAGTTTCGTTTGATATTCGGTTACTTATACTATATATATACCCGTGACTATAGATTCCGCTTTTTTACAACTTCGTAATTTACAAGTCGTTCGAATGTACCCGTGGCGCTTTAGAAAATTCTTATCTTTTAACGTAAACACACCGGTACGTTCGCGTAAATATTGGCTTTTATTTTCGCACGACGTACGGTAAACAGAAAATAAATCGATTAACGACACGTATTTTAATGTGCGATTATAGTGTAATTTTAATCGTGACACCTCGTCACGCCCACCGTACTGCGAACGGGACCTGTATAGTATAACGTATAATATCGTACTCGAGATCAACAAAACCTATGCGAATTATTGACGTTAACTGTTCGCAAAGTGTATAATAATATCCATTACGAAGAAATAAAATTTAAAAATCTAAAAACGCTTCGCGTCAAAACAAAACGTCTGTTCGGGCGAACAATCCAAACGCAGTAACGGGATCGCGAGAAATAACTGTGGATTTTCTCAGTTTCCGTATAGTCCCAACTCTGCGCAACGACCGAAACTGCGACTACCGGACATTATCATTGTGTTGCTGGAAGACAAGGAAAAAGTGTCGGAAAAAAAACTCGTCACGCGAAAATTCGGTGTAGCCGAATTATATATTATAATAACACGGTCGCCGTTCAACCGAATCGGTTCCCGTTTTAAACGATAAATTAACGTTTTCGGAGCTCGATCGAATTTCATCCCGAATCCAATCGATTCGCGCGGACGAGTCGACTCATCATCGGGTCACAGTCGTTTTACGCGAAACAGTACTATACGATAAGCGTGTACGGCTTTAGCGTGTAAAAGGAATATTGTTTATGTTAATAAATTCTTAAAAGGGACGACAAACCCGGCGCGTACGCGAATAAATAGCGTTCAAAACGTGATGGACACGAGTGGATACAAGAAATTTCGTTTTTTGATTTGAGTAAGTTCAATAATTCGTTGGCTCGATCGAACCAGTCGCGCGTGAGCCGCGGGTGCGCACCACGCGTTTGTGCGTGTGATGGTTTTAAAAATGTTAATTATTGGCGACCCCCCAAAGAAATTGTGACGAATTGCGATTTTTTTTTGAAGTCTACAATATGCAGCGGCGTCGAGTGGCAGGATTTTTAAAAAAAATCAATTCCGTAAGATTGTTATAATTACGTCGGGGAATCCGCGCGGAGATCTCGCCGGAAACGTAGGTAGGTAACGAAAAGCTTGAAAAAAAGAACCAGGAAATCGGGTCAGAAACCAATTTGGTATCAGCAACTTGTAGTCGTCGAAAACCCGCATCTACGGAACGCTGACGCAATACAATACAGACAAAATATTATATTATCACCGCCGACACAAACAAAAACATTTTTTTTTTTTATTACATACTACACGCACTCGGTGGTTCTAGCTGTAGCAAAGTTTGGAGAAAAAGTAGTGAAAATCACGGTACGGTTGCTGCTAGAGAGAGGCGAGGCAATCGGAATACGAGTTGATTAAATTTACTTAATTAACGAACGCGCGCTTGTATCAACAGTAGGTAATGTCTATTCTTTACGTTATACTATTATGTACAATGCGCGTTATCGGTCATTACCGTACATAATATCGATAGTCGTTTTATGTTGAACGGCAGTGATCTGCAAACACGCCCGAGATCGTCAAACCGTTTGGTGGAAACGAAAATGTAATAAAAAAAATGTCCGGAGGGCCGATTCAGCCGCGGCGTCCGAAATTTTTCAGAAATACAAGCGCGTTTTGTCCAAAGTCATAAAAATCTCGTCGGTTTTCATCGTAAAACTCGTGAGACGACTCGTGTTGTTTGGTCGTCGGTTGTGTTTGAATTTTGTTTACGTATTGATTTCAAAAATACTGTTCAACCCTGTGCCCTGTCGTTGGGCGTATTTCGAAGACAATTGTTGCTAAGTTCACGTCAAACAGAACTTTTGCGAGACTTAAACGTACCTGTAATTCTCGAAATGCCATTAAAATCGCTTACGGTTATTCAAGTATATATGTTTATATGCGAATTCTACAACGCGCGTATTATATTAAGAGACTTATTTTGGTGAAAAAGCTTATTTTGAGGGGAACAGTGTTGTTCGAACAGTGACGTACGTTACAAGACGAACTGGACAGTGCTGAACTAATCGTACGAGCTTGTTTCGGTGGTGTTTATGGAAATGTCCGGTTTAAAGAATTTAAACGATCCAAAACCGTATATCTAGTTTGAATTAAAAATTATACTTCGAAAAAATGCTACCAGCATTGCACACATTTTACTCTCATTTCTCTTCTAGACAAACCGATCTATCTTTGGAAATAGCTCGTTTTTCCTTTCCGATTTTCACGTGCGATGTGAAACCCGCAAGTGTTTTTATCCGGAATATTTGTGCTCATCATAGGCTCGCCCAAAAAAAAATATTTCTGGATCCGCTACTTGCACAACTGTTTAATATTGTATTTCGTACGTCACAAAATATCGTGCGTCGAGGACCCACCGTTTGTTTTGAAAACTTTTTCTGCAGAGAGACGACGTCGGGTTTTATTATCGGCGTAAATCGACGACAGATGTTCGTGGAAAACTACGCCGATATTTTTACGATCGGTCCGAAACGTCGTTTCCGTCAGACCTGTTAAACGTCTCCTCTTTTTGCTGCCGAGCAGTGTCAAATTATTGACGCGAGTACGACGCTAAACGGCACACTGTTCTCTTCTCTTTTGACATACCATAAACACCTTTGCGTATCTCACTACGGTGACACACACGGGTAGCCAATAAAAAATGAATGCGAATGGGGGAAGGCAGTCGGAAATATTATAAATATGGGTACTACTAAATTACTTCCGTGAAAAACAACGCGGTGCTTGGAAAAAAATTACGATTGAACACATTTTGTGTTGGTGTACTGTACCGGATCGGGTAGGAGGGCTGCGCTAACGATTTTTTTTTTTTCCAAAAGAGCAAATCAAAAACACAAAAAACGCTCGTGTTTTTGATCGCGACGGGTCGCGCGAAACTCTACTGATTTCCGGTGAATTTTCGACAAATACGTGTATCGTTGAATATTTTGAAGACATACCAAGGAACATCCGATTTCTAGAATAAACTCAACCGTTTTGTTCTCGTGGGCGTTACGGATTCGAAATTTTCAATACATAACCTACACGTTTTCCTATTTGTAGCTAAACAAATTTACAGAAGTACAAGTTTAGTTTATAGCTAGTTTACACAAGTTGTTTCTATTCGATTTTCGTCAACATACCTACGCAGGTCTATAATACGTGGTTTCGGTCGTAATCATCATACTCCTCCAAAACTGTTCAGATTGTTTTGATCTCGTACGGAATGGTAATTTTCGGAGGATAACATTTAAAAGCGTTTTCGAAACTAGAATTTAAGCGAGACGCCCAAAGTGATTCGCTACACTTTATTATATTAAACATTTTGAAATTCATATTTGTATGACGATACGTGAATTTTTAGATAATTATTTAGATGATTTTATCATTATCGTTTCAGGCTGGCCCACCACGAAACGCCGACACACAGATTCGGAGGCTTCGGACGGACAGGGGACGACGGGTGGTGCGCGACTCTCATTGCCGTAGGTCGTCGAACGCATATTATTTGGCATTTTTTTTTGTTTCTCAGCTATTTGATATGCTCCGATTAAAAAAAGCGGGCGTACCGTCTAACGAAAGGTCGGTGAACTCCGGTGGCACTTTGATATAATGTTTTCACCCCAAAAACAAACCGAGAATTTCACGGCAAACGATTTTGAAACTTTCGGGTTCGTAGCGACGTTTTCGGGTAGGAGTGCTCCGATCGTTGAACGCGCCCCGTGATAACTGGCTAAAAAATTTCGTTTATAGTTTCAAACGATGATTATTTTCTGACGATTTCTATCGCCGAATCAGTCAGACTAACCGGGTTCGACGAACGACGTTTCGCTTGAAACTTTTTGTGCCGAGCACGTACGGAACAACATTGGGAAAACATTTACCAGCGCTTACTACAACGATGCTACGTGCTGCTGGACGACCATGTGAGCTCGCTCAGAATCGTTTTTTTCCAAAACCACCCCATTCCCGGACCCACCCAAAGCGTAGCCGCCGCCATTCCGAGCGACATCATGACGGTTTTTATGCGATCCCGGCTTGCTTTTTTCCCCGTTTCGTTCAACCAGAAACGTGACGAATTCGCGAGGCGAGATGCGGCCAACTGGCAGCCGTACAACAACAGTAGTAAGTACCGTTGACATTGACACGGCCGTAGTATATGGTAATAATAATATTATGGTACCAACAGTGTCGAGTACACGCCGTCCGAGTTCAATGTAACCGCAGTGTACAACACCATTCGCAGCTGAGTTTAACATCATTTTACCACAACGCTGGATCGTTGTCGCTTTCGCTGCATTTCATTTCGTCCGAGTTGGAAAAGATGTGCCGACGCGAGCACCGGAGACGGAATGAAAGCACCGAAAGCTTTGCCCCGAAGAACAGAAAACAGTTTGTGTGCGGAACAATCGCGATAAACGTATCATTGTTATTATGCACTTTGACGGATCCCGGTTTAGCGACGACACAAACAGTTGGCACAATACTAAACTCGACGAAAACGCTCCGGCGAATTTTCACCCCGGAATAATGTACTGTACGGATTCGGTTTTAAATCAAACGGGATTCGTAGTTGGCTAATTTTCTAGCGATTGAGTGCCGGAGACGACGGTTAGTTTTCGGGAAAAACGTAAAAGTCGTCTCCGGTGGTCACCTCCGCAGGCCGCGGGCTTGAGTCCCGGGCGAGGGGTGGCCAAAAAGTACTAATTACTACGACGCAGACCCGAAAGGTCCGCGGGGGGGGCAAACCTCCCCTGCTCCCCCTCGAACTACGCCTGCCTGTCCCCTAACAATCATGGTCGCGTGCAGGTACTCACGTGGCTGTGCGAAAGCTATCAGTTTGTGCGTCTTCACGTGATAGTCGTCGTCCTCTTCGTCGCCGCCGACGCTCAATCCTCCGCCGTCCGCGGCCGCCGCGTAACTGCTGGCCGCCTCGTCGCTTTGCATGTCCGAGGCGAAGCCGCCGCCGCCGCCGCCGTCACCGGACGACTCGTAGTGATGCGACTTGTGTCGGATGTGCGGCATGACCATGACGGAGCTGCCGCGGTCGCCGTTGTACTTGCGCATCAGGTCCTGGAGCGGCGGCAGGTCGGTGGGCACCTTGGGCGGCCGCCGACCGCCGAACTGGGGCGGCCGCTGCATGCCCAGTTTGTTCAGTATGGACAGTTTGATCAGCTCCAGGCTCAGCGTGCGGATGCTCTCGTGGGCCAGACAGCTGGAGCACGGGACGGCGGCCGGCGTCTGCGTGGACGGCGACGACACCGTCGGCGGCCTGCCGTCGGCGGCCGGCTGCGTCTGCGGGGACTTGTCGCCGCCGCCGCCGCCGCTGCTTCCGGCGGCCACGGCGCCCGGCTGGCGGTCGGCAGCGGCGGTGGCGGCGGCCGCGCCGCGTTGTCGTCCGCCGCCGCCGCCGCCGCCACCG
>CM029357.1:53876725-53926787 GCA_017140985.1 Hormaphis cornu
GCTGCGCTTTTTTTCCCCGCTCTCGCCGATCGTCGCTACATACGTATATTGACAACGATTAATACGTATATTAATACGTGTTTTGTTTTTGTACGGACGTGTCCGGCTATTTCGTCACTATTATCGTCGCGCTGTCGCGAGATACGTTATTTTCTGGCGATCGGTCTCGAAAGTTCTGCGCCCGTAAACCAAGTGCGTGTCGAGTCGAGCTGCGGCGGCGGCGGCGGCGGCGGCGGCGGCGTCGTCGTCGTCGTCGTCGGCGGCGGCGGCGGCCGCTACGTCGGTGGAGGTGGCGGTGGCGGCGGCGGCGGCGGCGGCAGCGACAGCCGACGTCGTGCGACCGCGGCGGAGGAGGAACGCGCGCATTATACATTACTATTTCATAAAGTCGGGGACGTTCACGCGGCAGCCGGCAGACCGTTACTGGTGTTTTCCCGTCCGCGCCGCCGCCGCCGCCGCCGCCGCCGCGGTCACGTCTGGCCCACCGCCTCCGCCGTCGCCGTCGCGTCGACACGGCCGATGGCCATTCAAGCGTTGCGGCGGGTACGCTTGCTCCGCGGGACGCGACCCCGCGTGCAGGGGGGCACCTGTGTGTAACGCACACGTCAACTCACTCGCGAAACACCGACGATATTATTACTGTGTAAATAGGGCGCGTCCACGTTTATTTTTCTTCGAAACAAAAAAAAGGCCGCGTCTCACGCTTTGGGACGCGCGGTTTGTTGGACGGGCGCTTTGGGTGGGTCACCGTTTCGGGTGTTGCGAACGTAACGCCGTATCATATCGTGTGTTCGACGTCCTGAAAGCCGGCGATCGCATTCGAAAAAACGATTCTTCGTCTCATTCCACAGCACGGAGATGCGCGCGTTTTTGTCGAGAACGTCACTGGAGACGACAGAATGTTCGCGGAGAAAAAACTAAAAGTTTTAACGAAATTTACTTAAGAATTCTTTTGAAGTTGCACACTACGTCATTGTTTTGTCTAAAATTTCAATACTCCTCGACGGCTCGTAATTTTCGAAAATACGGAAATAAACTCGCGCTGTCGACAAAACGTGCCGTTTTTCGCAATGTTTCCCGTCGCGTTAATTGAGAAAATCGACCTCTCTAAAGTACCGCCTCGATCCGATTCGCTAAAAGAAAAGGTTCTGTATCGGCCGTAATCTTTGTAAAACCACTATACTCGCTCCGCTCAGAATCTAAAAGCGAACATTTCACAAAGTAGGAGGTATAAAAATTCAGAGGTGGTGTTTTTTTTGAGAGTATACCGTAGCTAAACCGTATTCTAATGCAAAACGCGATACTTGTGATCCACGTATATTACGGACTGCACGAAAAAAATTTTAATCAAACTTTTAAAATATTTCCACCGCATTACTACGCTTCCACGCGAAAACTGTAAAATTTAATTAATAAATCCAGCACATCGACACATCATCTCAGCGGTAGCTGACGAGTATTGTCTGAGATTTTAGCTATAAAGACAGAACTGACGACGATGTGCGCGAATAATTTCGCGTTGCCGAAATGTAATTGTTTCGTTTAGTTTCGAAAATAAACTAAATGCAAATACTTTCAAGGCGTTTTTCGAGTGACCACAAAGTATTTCCCTTTGTGTAACATTTTAATCTTTATGGAGTATATACGCAGTATATATTGTAAAATATAGTATAGTTTTGTAAAATTAACTCGTTAAAAGTTAAAATTATGTATACATATTAAATAGTCGAGTAAATTTCAATTAAGTTGATTGACTGATTTTTTTTTTTTTAACACGCCTAACGAGTTAATTCTTTTTCAATCTAACGCGCGTTAATAACTTGAAGTTTGCAGTTTGTATAAAAATGATTTTTTAAAAAAAATTGGGTAGAAAACAATTTCTAAAAAAAAAAATACAAAAACAATTTTGCGAAGTGGAGGAAATGTCACACACTATAAGGGTACAAACAAAACCATGCGAATTAAAAACTATAATACGTATTTAAAGTAAATTTTATTTTATTGTTAACTTTTATTTTAATTAATAAAAACAACATTTTAAAATTAACTTTTTGTTGCAAAAGGCTCGGCGTAATGAGATCGCTGTTTTGGGGTGGATCACTGCGGGTTTTGATGGTGTGGTTTATTTTTTTTTTTTTTCCGAAATTACCGAAAAATAATTGAAAACCGCTATTTTCAAGCACCCGTGTTGAAAAAATTAAGTAAAGTATTATAGTTCCAAAATTGTATCAACCTGTATAAACTCGTTATGACTTTTGATTCCTTTGTCAATGTCTAACGGCCTTTAAAATTCAATACGATCTCAGTAAATTATCTCACTCTCATAAAAAAATTATAAAATACTGTGTTTCGCCAATAAACGCACCTTAAATGCACGCACTTTGTTTTTACTGCGTCACAAATTTAACCATGGTCAAATGATTTGATTGCAAAAAAAAAAATAATAATGAAATGTTCGCCAAACAATTTCGAGACAACAGCGAAAGTATTTTAAACATCGTTACACATATTTTGAAGTTGAGTGGAAGTCACTTTTGAAACATTTTATTATTGGTCTGTTTAAAAAAAAACAAATTTAGAGGGTAAAAATTACATTCGTCCTCCCCTTGCCCTCGAGAAGAAAATGATTTAGTCCCTAGGGGCTTACGAAAAATAACGATTCTGAGCGAGCCCGTCAGTTCTCGTCGACTGATTTAGTTAGTTTCTGAGTTTTACACTGAAAATTGACGAAATTTGTTGTGATTGTTTTAAAAAAAACTTAAAAATATGAAATAATAGTGAAAACGTCTATCGTACTATATACCTATTCACCGAACAGTTTTGCTACAGTTCAAAACAAATCAATACTTTACGATTTTGTAACTTCAAACACTGTTGAATAATATCCATACAACGTTGTATTCACTAAACCTTAACAATGAAATTCATCAATCACCATAGTTCTGACTTGAAAACGGTCCGGTTCGTTAAACGGTGTTCGTTATAAAGATACGTACACAAGTTACTCCTCCAAACATGAGATAATGGATAAGTGTAACTTGGTAACTTTAAAATTGTTTTTATTTCAATTATGGTTTGTACGGCCACATTGTATTTTAAACCTAAAATACGTCTGGCAAGTTCCAACAGTACGTCCGAACGTGTCGTGGACCGAAATAAATCGCGCGAAAACAGATTTGCAGAATCCAAATTCAGTCTTCTTTGTACTTCACATCGGCATTTTTTCGATTTTTTTTTTATCACCTAATTTATAAATATTACTTGTCAAAAATGTGTGAAAAAAAAATAATAAAACGATAAAAACTGCGCTCGAGAAAAGTATTTTGAAGAATCTTTCGTCGTTATACTTCTGACGGAACTAGCAAAAATCCTTACAGTGCGTCGAGTATTAATTATCGATTAATTAAATCGAGTATTAGATTTAATTTAAGGGGCTTAAACAGGCAGCTCGCGTGTGACAAAAGCGCGGTATGATAACTTTTTTACAATTTATTTAACCACTTTTTTTTTTTTCCCCAATAAAACGACTTTTCTGCTACGTGGTCGCCTAATTTATTGCCCCTTAATAATCGCCGAAACCCCTTATAATAAATTTCATTTTTTATTCACATCGCACGTTACACGATCGGTAAGTTACCGGATTCGTGCTGATTTTCGCGTTGATCGTAAAAAGTTGTAAAATTGTGCAATCGCCTGCAGCTATTACGTAGACAGAGTCTATATTATGGGTTATTCGATAACCGTTCCCCAAAACCAAGGACGTCGTTATACTCTACATTTATTTTAACTGCTTTACATATTTTCGTCGTCCGTTGCTCGCGTTACAAAATCTAGGTGTTTTCATCACTTGTACAGAGATAAAACGAATTGTATAAGACGTGAAAAACCTTTGATGTGGAATTTACCGGCAAACGTCCGTCGGCAATTTTACGGGTGAAATTCGGCAAGATGGTAAATTTTTTTTCATCGTGTACCACTAGCCTACAAACGCCTAACGAAAATAACACGTTCTGCGCTAACAAGAGCACGCTTAAAATGAGACGTCGCTCGATCGTTACAAAAGTAAAAGAGTTTGTTATGAAAATCGACGATCATCTACTTAGCCCGAGAGTAACTACTTTATATTTAAACTTAAGTACTGACTTACAAGAATTTCACTCGGTTGTACACAGAACCGTGCGACCGTGACTTCTGCTGTCGGTATTACCGAAAATCGCTACACAATACCTTATAGTATAAGGCTTATACAGTTTCGATCCGTACGCGAGTGATGAAGGTTAATTTTCATAATAAAATATAAACGTTTCTGGTTTGATCTTTGAAAGTATACACGCTACCTACGAAAACAGAGTCAATTCCCAGCGGAATGATACGTTCGTCCTAACGTGACATAAATACAAGCGCTTAAAAAATTATACCGTAGGCGTGAATAATATCCACACAGACTTCATCGATTATTCTGGCGAAAATGTAAATTAGTCTCCCCTTGGCATTTAGACCCCGTCTCGAAGGCCGAAAACGATACCTAAAGTAAAACCTTTGAAACGCACACTTAATAATTCATAAAACAACGTTATACACAGGTATACCGTGTTCCTTAAAGGTTTGTGAACTCAAAAAAAAAAAAAAAATTTAAAGAAACTTGGACGAAAATAATACACGAACGTGGCTTTAAATTCTCAATATTTATGTGTGTACGAAAGTATAAACGTCCAAACTTCTATAACAATCAACATTGATCGTGATGTTAAAATAAAATTGTTGTGCGATTAACGCCAAAAGTCTAGTAGCGGTTTCTACAGCTCGTCATAAAAATACGAAAACCGTCGAGTAAATTATGTATTAAAAATCGATTTTCACCAACACATTTTAACACTGTTATAGATATTGTACAAAGAGAACGCTATGAACTAATAGGGGTTCCGCGTCGGAAGTACAACAACTGAAATGACAATTTTTAGTCGCGTTGTCGAAAAATGCGTTCAAAAACTACTGCAGAGTGTTGTACAAAAGTCATTGGGGAAAAAAAAAAAGAAGAAGAATATTCCGAAAAAAAATACGACCAATACTGTCGTCAATGATAGACCTACCTATGCAGTAGGTAATTTCTTTCAACATCGTTCTACTGTTTTCGAACAGATACGATGTATTGTAATATAACTGTCCGATAATATCGTTTAGATAACCGACTTGTTAACTGTCCTCCGGTAATGTTTACTTTCGATTATTATTATCATTATGATATGCTTGTGTCCATGAACCTCGGTAAAATGTGTCGTCACACGTTCGGTATTCCGTGCAGTGTCAGTCGGGGTATATAAACACAAACCTATCATTACTGGACACAACTGGTCCTTGACCATTCGGCGATATACGCGCCCTCGAGCCAGAGCACGTGAATAATAACATTATTTTGGAACAATTTTTTTTTTCTTTTAATACCCCAGTCTCGCACCGTCAAAGAGGTGTAGAACTGTTGTCCACGAATGGTTAAAAATTGTTTTATAGAAATTATTTTTTGTTTATAATACCTTATGAAAACCTTACGAGTGTTCAAAGTGCTCTCCGAAAGACAAACGTACCACCAACCTATCACGTGTTGTATTCGACTCAAGTTTGTTTAATATTTTTTTGTTTTTTGTAGTCAAGTGTCACAGGCGGCTAACCTACCTAACCAACCGTCCGTCTCTATACGTGCAATAATCGAGCAATATTTCTAGCCCTCACAGATTTACCGTCCGTATATTTACGCGCCTGTGACCTTCGTATAATACTGAATAATAGTTCTTTAATTTCGAGCGAGTTTTTAACGCCCCTGCCCGTTGTGCGCGAGCGAAAAAAAATACCAAAACGAAATTGCGACCCGATAATTTGCATAAAAATAATGTACCCGTAGTATATTGTGTAGGTGCCTAATATTGTCACAGCTCGGTCACATTGTGCTCTTCGTCTTTTTTTTTGACGCACGTCTACTACAGAAAGGCTTTCGAGAGTCTTCTTAACCCTACTTCCTCCTATTCACTGTCGTCACATAGTAAAATATAGAAATATGAAATATACGTGGTAAAAAAAAAGGAATAATTATTATTATTGCCAAACACGCGGTGTGCTCGATTCTGAGCAACGATACGTATTGCATTGTAGCGCAGTTCGATTTGTTCGGTCGCGAAAATTCGTCTGGAAAATTTAGACGCCGAAACGGCGCACGGAATTGTGAATTTCCGCTAGAAACGAATTTCGCAAACGCGACGCCGTCAATCGACGTTTTAAAACGATGGTTTTTTTTCTGAATTTTGACTTTTTTAAGTGCAAAGTTGTGTGTGACGTTATCGGATTTGCACCATTGACAAAAATCCATTGGAACCGTGTAGATATATTTTAATCACGGTGCGAAGTATACTACTGTCATTTTAAAGCCGTAAAAATTTTGCGTTTAAAAAAAAAAGAAAACTAAATAAAAAGAACTAATACGAGTTGTAAAAAAAAAAAAAAATGTTTAAGCAAATTTTTTTGACGTTTTTTTTATAACCAGGTAAACTAAAGCATAATACGAAACAAAATCGTGTAAAAAAAATAATTTGAACCCTGGATAATTTTGTCAGGAACAAGAAGATGGTTTAGAAAACGTTGACGTTCAATATGAGGTTTGCGAGTTAAAAAATAAAAACATTTTTGACGCGAATTTACCCCCCGAGGTGCAAAGTAGTATTCTTATCTCACGAGAACCGAAATTTCAAACAACAAAATATCCAAACATGAGATAAAAGAAATAATTTCTCGCGCTTTTTTGCGCACAATTCAAGTTAATTTTTCAAATCAAACGCGCCGTTCTAAAACGTTCAATCCTCATGCGTGTGTGCGATATTTTTTTATATTTTTTACACATTAGCGATTGTACTTACGCGCCCGTTTCTGCGTTCGATGAAAAAAAAAAAAAATGAAATTAGACACTCGTGCTGTAAAAACGTGCCGGTAAGGTTCGACACCATAACACTGAACGTTTATGAGAAGAAAAAAATAAAAAACGATAAATCTATCGAGTCGACAAAGATGGAAAAATATCTATAGATATCAAATTGTATTTATTTGAACCGGAGAACGCGCCAAAACGTTTCGCAATCATCACTTTTTAACAGAAGCACAGCGATCGTTTTTGAGCCGATTGAAAAATTATAAAATTTAAAATAATTCAATTTAGTTATAAAATGTGCATTGATTGCGAGAAACGACGGTACGCGTACATTTACATATTTTGTTTTCATACGAGCATACCCATACGAGTATAGTTATCAAATTATTATAGTTCACAAAATTATTTTGATTCATTTGATTTTAAATTTAGCAGGACGACGCGAACGGTCGATGGACTACTATGTGTCTTAAGAGATATCTGTACAAGCGTAAAATTAAATTCCACGATTTCCTGTAGTATTTTTTTTCCAACGCTCTTGAAAACAAATCCAAAATAAGAAAATTTAACCGACCAAAAGCACAATTTGACTACTCGTTCTAAATAATGGTTCGTACAGATGGTTGAAATCGATATCCATTACGAATTTGCACCCGTCCCGACACTATTATACTTTCAATCACCTACGATGGTCAATAATAATCATGATAATGTACAGTCAGTTGGTATTTTGTTTTACGAACAACGCATACCGCAATAAAAACGATACGACAGAAAAACACTGAATAACAATTGCTACTAGTTTCGTTCGTTTTGTTTGCAATTTCTTTTCTCGAGCGCATGACCATTATTGGTATCACTATCTTTTTTATTTTCTAAGAAGATACGATTTTTCATCAGTTTCTCCCTTCATTTTTCATCTAGTCGTTTGATAATATACAAATTTATAACGTAACATGATAATGTTAAAGTTATGACGATACGCGACGGATCACAAATAAACGATTGCGTTTGTTGATTATTTATCAGTTTGATATTAAGATACAGGCGCACTGAAAACCTAAACTCATCGACGGTGTACCACGTAACGATAATATACGAATAATTTTTTTTTTATGTTTTTTTCAAAATGAATTCTTTGATCAACTATAGTTGAGTAGGTAGTTAGTTTAAAATGTAACGACTTTTATGACGTGTTGTTTGTTAATGTGTTTACAACGATCAATTTGTGTTGACGTTTGTTTAGTAAACGATCATCAAAATCAATTTATATGAGATAAATGCTGCAGCAGTGTTCTTAAGTACATTATAAATAGAATAAACGTGACGATTAAAGAAATAGTAGTTACATTATCAATTACGGCAGTGTTGCGACGTTTATTCGATAATTTTGGTGTCGTTCACATATTGGAGATTTCACGCCTCGTTCACCTCGTTTCATCCACTTAAACTTGCTTTTGCTTTTTTTTTTTTTTGATCTGTATTCATTTTTTCGGGTAGTAAGAAAATATGAAAAAAAATGAAAGCGATGGGGAATATAAGAACAAAATGGTACTTTTTTTAAAAACTTTTTTTGAATTTTTTATTAATTTTCGAGTTACGATCCAAAAATAACAAAAATGGTTGGAAATTGTTCAGTATGACGGAAGTTTTTACACGCAGGTAAAACTAACAAACGCAAACAAAATTATATTCTTTGAAATTTTCACACATTATTGGAGTGGACAAATCGTCGTAAATGTTTTAAAAAACTTCGAGCCAAATATAATACTTAAAAATTTGGAACTCGTTGAGTATTTGAGCGTCTGAACCCGTTCATAATCGTTACCCTCATATCCCATTGCTTACAGATGTGAACAAAAAACTTCGAGTTTTCAAATCTGATACCAAAGTTTTTTGAGTTTTCCACCCGAACTCGAAATACTCCATTATTTTTTTTTTTTTAGCTCTTAATGGGAAAAAAACCCGTATAAATAACGTATAATAATTATGGAATACAGTTATATGTTTTTAATTTTAAACAAACTATAAGTTAAAAACACATAAAAATTAGGTGATAAGTATGAAGTTGTTTGGAACTTAACAGAAATTTAATCGATACCTTTATAGCACCCGAGAAATATTTAGTTTTGCAAGTGCAAAACTCAAATTAAACTATTGTACTAGCCACGATTACCAAATTGTCGATGCGTATTCTATAGTAAATGCGTTTAATTACACTGGTTCGTTTCAGTGCTAAGTATAGGCAACTTAATTAATAGTACTTAACACTTGACAACATCCCGCGATACAAGTGTGATCAAGAAGTAAAATAAGGTAGGTACAGATATAATTCAAAGAAAAAAAAATTATTATGTACTCAGAAATTCTGTTTGATTTACTCTCGTACATATTACGATTTCTCAATAAACATTATTAATAAAAAAAAAGTCAATTTACAATAATCCTTAGATAAGCAGGATAGGTACACAAGTAAGTACAAGTTCAACATAACTTATTGTCGGGCAACCGTTCATTTGATTCGCTTGTCTAATCGTTCGTCGCGAAAACGAAATTTAACAAGTATCATAAAAACTAAAATGTTTTCTATTATACAGTCAACCTCCGATTTAACGGCGCACTTATTTTTCCACGCTTTTAATATACGACGGACGGCTTCACGCGATGAACACAATTTTCGATTAACGTTTAAACATAAATCATTATACGCTTTCAGTTTCTACTTGTTTTAGATTCTACATTCCTGAGACAATTTTCACAAGTAAGTGAGTGTAATGAAATTAATTTTTTTTTAAATATATCGAACTGATTTTGCCGGTACGTACGGTATAAACCGTGGGTGAGCACAATATATTTAGATACCAAATACTTGTTGCATTTTTAAAACGTCCCCAAACTTTGACACACTGTATACTTTTAACGTATTATTATAATGTAGAACTAACACAAATTGTTTAGAAAAAAACACGTTTGTACTAGAGAAAATATACAAATTAATTATAAGTGATATCAAATTTAATTTATCCAATCATAATATTATACGGATAAAAATTGTATATATACGAGAAACATACGTTTATAACATCGTAAACTAGTATTGATATTTTAAAATTTGTTTGATTAACCTACGGCTATTTTTTGTTGTCCGTAAATCTATTTAGCTTCCATACCCGTTTGTGAATAATTAGGTATCAAAATAAATATCGAAAATATTTTTAATCACGATAACCTTTACCTAAACTCATCTCGGTTGTCTAAACGTTCACTTTTCATTTTAATTATTACTTAGTAGGTAGGTACGGCACAGGTTTTACAAACATAACTCTTTTTACACCTATTTGAGTGTTTTATTACTGACGGTAGATTTGTTTGAATTGTAATGCATTTGTGACCGTAAAATTATTTATTTTTTATAGCTATACACTAGCAGGTATCTACTTGCGTTTTAATAAAATTACTATGACCTGACTGATGGTTTCGTAATTTTCGATACAAAACGAACTTGACGTAATTAATTAGATATCGTATACATACTAATTTAGTGTGTGTGCAATGCTTTTTGGCTTAGCACGCTGTTAAGTAAATCGGTATAATAGCGTATAACGAAATAGCAATTTAGAGGTCATCATCGAACAAACTGATCCAAGTTCAATAAACAGGCATCTTGAATTTTGGGCGTGAACAAATTATACGAATAATCTTGTCGTGCAAGGTATTACCTATTCGAATTTTACTAGATGATTTTAATCAGTTTTTCGTCGATGGACTCGATTCGTCAAACATAATCTGTACACGTCATCTCCAATCCACGCGCATAATAACCGTTTATACATTTCAAACTTTTTCCGAAATTTTTTCCGTCATTTGTGTGTACTGCGTGTTGTACACATATCATCTATATTATTACGACTTGTCGGTTGAATAATTTCGTAAAAATAATTCGATGAATCCATTACAAAAAGTACACCGTAATATGCACATTTTCTCTGTAGGCTCTACGTGGATGTTTATGACACGACCACTAGCGTGGTACAGGTAAGTCGTTGCTTGACGATATTATATTAAAATTTATTTAAATTTCGTAAGACGGACAATATGTGACCGTTGATCTACTAAAACCAAAAATAATTGATTGGAACTACGCGCATAGTATAATATGTTGTTTTCCTATTTTATTTGTTTCGTGTTTTCAAACGGAGTGAGCGCACCCAAATGTATTCATCAGTGATACGCAAAGCGTTTTCTCCCTCGACAAATCAAAAAAAAATCAACATATTTTCATAATAACATTCACGCGATGTTTCAAAAACGTATTACTAGGTATTATCGCCTATTTTTTCTGAATAACATCAAATACACACGATATTGTATTATTTTAACGAAAATCGTGTTTTGTTTTTCTTTTTAAATTTTCACTACACGTGAAACAAAGAAACAAATAACGAAAATGTGTGTGTGTGTGGTGTGTGTGTGTATGTGTGTGGTGTGTGTGTGTATGTGTGTGGTGTGTACAACTTCACTCCTTTCTTTGAGGACATTCCTGTGAAGTTTTTATGTAAATCGAAAGCAATTATCATTATAATTGATTCGATTACTATTTTACTTTTATCTCAAAAAACTACTGGACCGTTTGAAATAGTGAGAATTATTTTTATCGCGCGAAAATAGCTGACTTAGGTTGCGCACGTTTTATGAAAATGTGAAATCTGCTGAAATTTTTAAACCGAATGGTTACGATTTTAACGCCGAGTACCTACGCGTAATAGTGTATAATATTTTACTATATGGGTATTATTTGTTTTTTTAGTTTTATTAAGTATAATTAAGTTTCTTAAGGATCTCCTAGCCAATTTTTTTCTTATTCCCATGCACAGCCAAAGAAATTATGAAGACATATAGAGTCTGTAGAGTGGACAATTTGGTTTGGTATGAATTTTTTCTAGTAAAAAAAACTATTTTTCTATTTTTTAAGATTCAAACATTAAACAAAACCTTATTGTGACTAACAATTTTTGTTTTTGTTTTTTTTTTCAGGTGCATATTAAAAGGAGAAATTTTACTCATTTATCATATTAACGCCAATAGATATAGATACTCAAAATTCAAAATAAGTTTAATAAAAACAAAAAAAAAAAATGTAACGAAATGCACCAAACATAATAATAGTATTATATTATAAAATATAGCGTATAGTAAACGTAGTACTACCTTCAAAAATATTTTCAAGTTTTTTAAAGCGACATAAATTTGCGGATGAATAAATTGATTTGTACCTAAAGCAGATGATGCTTCAGAATGGTTGTTTTTTCTTGAACTTTTGGCTACACTGGTGAAATAAAACTGCTGTTGAAAACTAATGAAAAATTGATAAAAATATACAAATGTCAAACTACATGGAGTTAATTAAGAATCTTTTCTCAGTTATTTGCGACGTTTCAAAATGGTTTTTGGGTGAACCGAGTTCCGATCGGAATATTTGTTTTCAAATATTTTCTCTTGTGGCTTAGAAAAATCCAAATTGACAATATCGTAAACTAAAAGAAAGAAAAATAACAAATATTGGCGTGATATGGATTGCCGCAACAAAAAAACTTAGCTATTCCCCAGCTGTTCCTTTGAACAAACAAAACACTTTTTTTTGAGGAACACACACAAGTTAGTTACAACACTAACTATTTAATTCAACATTATTTGAGTGCAGTTTAATAAACTGCTGAAACATAGTAGACAGGATTATATTTTAAAAACATTTTTAGTATAACACTATTTCATAGTAAGTATTTGAATTAGACTCAGTCCAATATTCAAAACTATCAATTAACAACTGTACAATATATGGAAGTAATTTGTAATATGAATTAGTCAAGCGTAATTTAATAGTTCCGCTTTTTAATTATAAACTAATTGTGTAATATACAGCTAGGCTAAGCTAAAAATGTGCACATCGGCTTCACGTGCATCCTAAACAATGCTGTGCTCATAGTTTGGGTTATCATTAAAAAAACGACCATACTACCGTTAAATAATTAAGCTAGACAATTATTCGGCGTATGAATCTCTCTATTTATAATTTATATTTTCCAAATCATCAAAACCTTTAGTTGGTAATTAGTTTAATAATAATAGGCGAATGGCGATCCCATTTTGACTTTGTTGTATACATTTTATGAGTTAAATCCACTATTCTTTTTATCATGGTCAAAATATAATCCGTAAAGACGAAGATGGTAAATGTTATAAATAACTCTTTTTATTTTCGTCTGACTGATGAAATAATATTATAACTGTTATTACTGTATTGATTGTACATAACAAGCTCCATAGAACTCGCATCAAATCAACTCTATAAATCAAAAAAAACTATAAATCACCGTTTTGGGTAGTTGATAGATACAATAGTTACGAACAAAAATACATTATTTTCAATAAAAAAAAAAAAATACTATTTATTAATTTTCAGCTTCCAAGGGTGAACTGATTCGTAATAGTTCTTTTCAGTTAATTTTAACGATGAAAGTTGTAAAAAGCTGTAAATATTACCGTAAGAGTTATTTAGATACGTATTATTTGCATTGCGATGCGTACTGAAACTTAATTTTTGATTAAGTGAATGATTTCGAAAGAGTCATAAATATCCCAAATGCTAACGTAAACAACTTAGGTACAGTGTGGGTATACTCCGCATTTTTAATAAGTACCTAATAAAATATTCGAAATCTATAAAACCTAATTAGGTTTTTTTTTTTTTTTTGGCAAATATTTAACGTCAAATCCCTGCGAGGTTTAAATTTGTTAAACATTTCTAAGGGTATTCATTTAAGACTCTAAATATTAAAAAAATTTTTTTTTTTTTTGCTCAAATTAAAAACCATGTTATAACTTTAAGCTGTTAATGTGTTGACTTCGATAACTTTATGATGTACACTAGAAACTATAAAACTCGATATAATTTTAATAAAATTGTATGGTTTCGTGATGTCTGATATAATGTATAGAACAGTTAAAAATTGCGACCAAATCATTAAGACGCGCTCGCAGAATGATTACACCAATAACTAATTGTGTAATCTTGGGATGGCGGGTGGTTGCATTTTTTTTTTTTTTTATGTTCCAGAGAAGTTTTTAATCAAATAATTATAATACATTATAACTACGAGCTATAAACCAATAGACAAACAGAATATTCCGTTTCAGTCAAATTACACACGTAGCTATAAATAATATCAAAAACTAATACCCATTTTATGTGTCAAATGCAAATGACTCGGCGAGACACTGTGTATATAGTATAACTCTGTAAATTGTGTGTTTTAATTGTAAATTTTATGGTTCTACGGTATATAACTCAAAAATGGTCAAAATCTTTTGAAACAACACTATATACGACGTATGAAAACTTTACATCTATTCCAATAATTAGCGTTAAAGTGATTTGTAGAAAAGTTTCGCATAAAAAGAACGCATAGAACGAAACAATGACGATACATGAGAATAAAAAACAAAATACGATCCAATAATTATTAAAATTATTTCACAGCATTTAAAAATAATATACAAAAAATATGTTTTCATGTTTTTGTAAAATTTTCGATCTCTTAAGCATGAAAAATACTTGTTTTTTACGACAAAACCTTGTCGGTCAAAACGTATTATTTAATATCTAAAAGCAATGATAAATCATTGCATTCGAAAAAACGATTCTGAGTGAGTCTATATAGATGTCTAGTCCTGGTAAATTTTTCGAGAATAATTTCAACGTTCTATACTTAGCTAAAAAAAATTCGAAATCACTCGATGTGTGTATCTCACCTAGTTTATTGTCGCGTAAGATTTTCAGCAAGTTTTGATCATCATTTCGGATGTTTTGGCCAAAAAAACTAAATCGATATGTCAAAAACACGTGTGCCGTAATCAATGTTTCTCCTTAGTTTCATGACAATTTTCAATTTTGAACTTAAAAATTTGAAGACCCTCAAAGTAGGCGCCATCAGAGTTCATAGACCTTTCATTAAAGGTACTGACTTTAATCGTACCACTATAGCATCCAATCCTTACACCAGAAAAATGTACAATATTGTTATTTGTTAACTCAAACTACGCTATAGCTATGGCTAACTGATCGGTTTTCAGTGTCTCACGGTCACACCGTCAAATCTGATTAATATATTTTATGAACAATGTTATATGCTATCGTGATCATAATAAAATCGTGTTAGGTATGCATATTTAACGTGTGTATAATATCTAAGTATTAATTAAAAGTATTGTTTTTCTGTACAATGTATTCCACTGTGGAATTTTATACTGCTTAAATGCAATCATAGTTTTTTTTTTTTTTTTTTAATAATAATCTACATAGAAAGCCGTTTCATTTTAAAAACCAACTTCGTTATTTGGCGCGAACGTAATATTATAATTCTACATACAAAAGTCCCACATTGATTTTAACTTCAGCCCGACGTCGTTGATACTACGTCGTATCAAAACTTGTTAGAGAAATTCGAAAATTTGCACCAACAAAATCGCTTAGCAATTTTTGTATACATCTTCAGCTTTCAGTAGATATAAACGATGTTGTATGTACGGTTTAGTTTAACTACTATGTTTTAAAATAATATAAGCCCAAAACATATTTAGGTACTGAGTTGAATTGTATTCGAGGTACCTAGTTAGTTAAAAACTAAGGTAAAAACAACGCAAGTAGGCACTACACAAAATGGACGGTAAAAATTTCAAAAGATTTATTTTAAAAATATAGTCAAAATTCGCCGAAAAATGCCAAAATCGTATACGATTCGTGTTAAAACATCTATACAAAATTACGAGAATCATTTTAAAACCTCTTACTTAGATATTATACTGCGCCTTTATTACCCATATAAGCCGACGATTAAATGAGATGTTTCGGGCGGTTTCAAAAAAATTTTAAGGAATCATATTGTACACACAAGAAATAAAAAATAAATAATACACGATATAAATCGATTTCGTCGTAAATCGTATGGTAATTTGTGTTTCTTCGCAAAGCTTTATAGTTATAATTCAGAAATCAAATTAATTTTTGATTTCAAACTGCCTCAAATTGTTGATAAAAATCGAATAAATACGTTTACATTTCGTTCACACACAAAAGCAAAAAAAAGAAAAACATACCGCACAAAATGTATGGACAAAACTTGTTTTAACAGATATTATATATTGATATTTATTATTTAAATTAGTATACTAATTTGGAAAAATAACGGAAGGCGGTAATCACGTAGAAACGTTTCGATGTCCAAACATCAGGGGCGAAAAAATACTGAAATATTAAAATAAAATACAAGTTTTCTGTATCCCCCGCCACAAGTCAGCTGGTCAAGTACTTGATGAATAATCACTATGAAAAATAGTAGGTACCTCTTTAACTGAAATTATTATCACTAACGATTAGACGTGATAAAAGGTACGTCCTCGGTTGATGATCAAGTTATTATTTAATGTATGGTAAAAATATTAATATAATAATCATTACGCAATTATACTTATCATCCGCAAGTACATTTTTATGTTAAACAAGCACAAAATATAACAGTAAAAAAATCATTGTTTGATTATTGTATATTATAATAAACTTGTACCTACGACGTGGATACCCAAAACTCTAAAAAGTTTGAATATGACTCGACCCCGTAATTGACTTGACAAACATTTATGGTCCAAATATTACAAAACTACGCGATTTCGTATTTTCACGCTCTAAATAGACTTCGAGCGACAGCAAAAAATATATATTGTTTTTACAATGCTTTTTTTTCCTACTGTCAACAACTTTTCGGGTAGAAAAATATGCTCAGACTTCCATATAAATATTGGGAATTTTGAAGAACTTTACGGCGAAAATTCTTTTTCACGTACAAAAGGAATGCTACGATTTTAGTACTTCTAATGAAAGGTCTGTGGACTCAGATGGTACTTTGATCAAAGCTTTTTTTGAAATTTCGCTTACTTTTTGAGTTTTACCCCCCCCAAAAAAAAAGAAAAAGAAAATGTGAGAATTTGGCAGTAAAAAAATATGAAATTTTCATATTCTTAATGACGTTTTCGGGTAGAAGGAGTGTTCCAATCGTTACGTTGAACCGACATAAAAATTGGGATTTCGGCTTTGTTTTCTATTTCTTTTTAAGCATTTTTATGATTGTTTTCTGAGTTTAGTTCGAAAATGATTAAAACGGCGAAATCGCCAAATCCGGCGCCAGAACGTATTGAACTATCGTTAAAAAAAATCAATCCGTGTCGTTTTCACACGTTAATGTGCACTGAATTAATTTAACGCGTTATAAAAGAATAGAAAAAGTTTCGACCGGTATTTTTTTATTTTATTTTTTTGCAAAGAACGGTTTTTACCGGAACTTATACTGGATAACTAAGGTGGCTCAGAATCGTTCTTTCGAAGGCGACGATTCATCGTTTTTTTCACTCGACCCGTAGCCACGACACTGTGACAGTAGTGAACAACAATAACGAGTGCAAAATAAATAGGTAAAACTTTAAAGTTTTCGGGGTAGGTACATACGATAACGGGTAGATCCAGTGGACTGTAGGAACTTCTCTGAGCCGTTCGTAGCGCATTCGGCGGCAGCGCTCAAGTCGGAAAAATGATAGTAACATTATTGGGACACGCCGCTGTTAAGTAAAGAAAACAAAGATTCCCTATAGGCTACTTATACTATACCGTACAAAAACTATGGTATTATTATCGTGTGTGAACGAAAAGATTTTGAAAATAATAGAGGAGATTACTCGCACCGTCTCCACACGATTCTTCAATGCTGGTGGTTGATTCTCACCAATCTGGTAAAAAGTGGGCAACGACAAACAAGCACAACAGTATTCGGCGAACTCGATTATTTTTTTTTTCAATACAGAAACAAGTGAAATGAACGTGCGGGTGGGTGTTTGAATTTGATTAATACTGAGCGTATCTACCAAGTTCGCATCTACCAAAAGTGAACATTCGTCCCGGGGGCCATTGTACACGTTCATATGGGTGCTCTACCAGCACAAAATTAAAAAAGCCGCAAACGCTCTAGGTCACGTGGGCAGTTTGACGGGTTAGTGTAGTGACTACGCTTTCACCGGTTTTAAAGTTGTGTTTCAAACGTATTATTTAATATCCGAAAGCAACGGTGGACGAAATTTCCTTCGAAAAAACGATTTCGATCGAGCTCAGTTATCTAGTGTACTACGTAAAACCAGATTTAACGAAAGATCTTAAACTACTCACACTGCCTTGACTATAGAAAATCGCAACCCGATCTCGCCAAACAAGACTCGCCAACATTCATGGGCGTTTTTAGTGTCGTTTTTGTGTCCGCTAAAGCGATCGACGAAATCCCCTCGAAAACACAAACGATCGGAGTTCCAATTTTCGGCAGACAACGATCGAAAGATATTGAAAGAATATTTTTTTCGATACGTTTAAAAAAACTTTTTCAAACCTTCGCCGCGAATCGTTTTCGTTTTTTAACCCAAAAAGTGAACCCCCGAAGTGCCACCGCCCGTCGGAAAAGTTGCCGGTTTTCAAATATCCGTCTCTTCTCGCGGCCGAAAAGTAGTCGACGGAAAAATAAACCGTTGTAAAAACAAATACATTCTCGATCCAAAACAACACCGATCGAAAAAACGTTATCTCCGACACGGGGGGTACGATTCTTTTCGTTTGTATCGTGTTATACGAATACAGACGAACACGAAGCGTAAATAACAATATACGGATTACTATCGACACGAAAACCCATTAGTCGGACGGTGTTTTTAAGGTGTTCCCCGCGAACGTGCGTACCCCTTTTTGACACCGCCACCACCGACACCACCACCGTCACCACCACCGCCACCAACACCGTCACTAATTACGTACCATTTTTTTTTCTTTCTCCGCTCACACGATCGGCGCAGACACGCCGCGTCCGTGGGCAACTGCTGTGGGTAAGCGCGCGGAACGGTGTTAAATTCGTTGTTGGCGCACACACACGCGCGTATATATTACCGATATACGGCGATATCGTACCCTCCTACGCCACGGTTCGATTGAAAAAAAAGAGTTAAAAAAATTTATACCTGATGATAATTACGTTTAATACACCGCGACGTCTTGTGAGCACGGCGCAAGTCTGACGGAACGAGTCGGAACATCGCATAATAATATACTCGACATGTTCGAACGAAACGCTGTGGCAGGTACTTCTTCTTATTGAAAATCGTAACGTATTATAACGCGACAACGTGTGTATTATCGTCTAGTCGGGGGAATAATAATAATAATAATATTATAAAATGCGTGTACGGATAAAAAATAAAAATCACGCGCGATAAAAAAAAGTGTAAAAAAAAAACAAACCAGCAGCGGCTTGGTGGGGCGTAACGTATACGCGCGCGTGTGTGTGTGTGTACACTGACGCGAATTTACGGTATAAATATTTCAACGGGTGGGGAACGTGAGGAAGACAAATTATGTGTAAAGAAAAAAAAAATCGAATTACTGCAATATTATTTGTGTTCTTCGCTGCCGCCACACGGTACATTGTACCTACGCAGTCGTGTATCGACGCACACCGAATAACAATAATAATAATAATAATAATAATAATAATAATAATAATAATAATAACAATAATAATAGTAATACGCGCGATTTGGGGTGGCTAGTTTTACCCCGTCCGAGCGAGTTGAGCCCCAAAGGAAAATTGGGAACTATAAAGGTACGTACACACGTAGAGAAAATCCTCAAGGCTTGGACTGCGCAGTCCAAACCTTGAGGATTTCCTCTACGTGTATAGGGTCAGCCTTGAGGCCCATGTCGGCCCGCACAGTCCAAAAATCCTTTTCGAAAAGGAAAAACTGCGCGGGCCGGACTGTACAGTTAAAAGTAATTCGATAACATCAAAACAAATAAAATCCTCGATTAATTCCCGCGCGTGTGGCTGCGAGGCATTTCCTTGAGGAATGGCATTGAGGATTTGTACTCGAGGATTTCCTCTACGTGTGTACCTACCTTAATACGGGCCGCTGTTGCACGGCCGAGAGGGGTTTTTTTTCGTAAAAGGCCCTTTTCCGCCCGTGCTGAGAGTGAAAAAAATTTGAAACGTACATTATTGTTTACGCGAAAGTTTGGCGGAAAAAGTGAAGGCAAAACACGGTTGTGCCTTTTTTCACACCTTTTTCCGCGGTACGATCGAAGTATAACGGCCAACTAGTTGTTAAAACGGCTCGAAAACCCGTCGAGCGTACAGCGTAAATAATACAACGTACAGGTGGTCTTCTTTTTTTTTCGTCTTCTAAATTTCGTCAAAACCGAGGCGAAATCTACTGAAAACGAACATTTTACGATCGCTCTCGAAGGAACACGTCGTACTACTACTATAACCTGTTATCGAGCTGCACCAACAACTTTTTAAGAATTGACACACCGTCATCTTAGGGGGGCGCAAACCGGACCCCAATTTTGATTTCGGCTGGTCCCCCGAAGACACGCTTACCGCGAAGACGGCTCGACGGTCGCGCGAAACCGCCGCAAACATTTTTCGGTTTTCGCTCGTCGCGCACACGATCGCGTCCTGGTCACCCGCCGAATGAGCACGACGAACGAATATAATAAAATGTGTGAAAACACACGCTACGTATATATACTTTTATTGTTACGTTATTATTTATATACATACATTAGCTCGCCGACGAGTTTCCGCGTGCCTATAGGGTTTTTGTGGAAATAAAGTGATTGGTCTTACACGAAAATAATAATAACGCACATTCGTGGATCGAGCGGCGGTCAATAAACCCCGTTACTCGTGTTGATATTGTTGTTTGTTTTTTCTAAACTAAAAAACTCGTTCGGCCGACTAATCTACGTACAGCAATAAAAACGGCGTTAAGAGTTTATAATTGCAGACTATCGCGAAAATTATTTGCGATTTTTTTTCTCGCGCCGCGTCCTAGCCGAGTAACTTCTTGCGCGAGTACATCCGACGCATAACAATCGCGAGATTTCACGCGCGTCTAAGTCCTAAATCGAGTAAAACGTTAATTTAATAAAACGCATTTTACTTATCAAAGTAAGTCGATTCATAACGCTTAATACGTTCACGAAACATTTTTCTACGACCCGAAATGTCGCGTGCGCTCGATATAGGTAGTAGTTGTTATTCGCGTACGCTAGCCGTCGAAATTATTGTTTTCCAGTGAAAAAAACGATTGTAAAACTTGTGTCGGCCCCGCTCACACGTACACAAATAATTGTTTTTATTACGTTCTTAAAAAGACGCGGCAAACATAAGCGATTGTCATTGTTCTATCGGAGTTATTTATAATTTGTGTGTGTACCTACTTGCTGCAGTAATACCGAAACGAAACAAACGACATGCTTTCAACGCTACCTGTATAATATAATAGATTTAACTGTGAGAAAGGCAAATCTTTCCCCTGCCGGTTGGATTCGAGCCAGTTTTGCCCTTGAAAAAATGTCAAAATAATACCGATCGTGACGGTTAAAAACTACGCGAAAAATATTATAAAAACGCGAGAGAAAAAAACATTCAAACGTCTAGTGATCATTCGATACGAATCCATCTTAATATCTCCAGTCGTGTCGGGTATCAGTAGATAGGTGTACATTGATAAATAAATAACTCGATTTATTTCATTGAGCGTAAAAAAAAAAAAAATGTTTAAATTGTATACAAACTAGGTCTATAAATTGAGTTCACTATGGCGTTTAACATAATATATCAACCCTCGAGGTTTAATCATAATTTTAGCAATCACTACTACGATAACACACGCTTAAATAATGGTCAAAGGACGTCAAACAGTATTGGTAGTTTAAATCTCCCGAATTATTACGATTTTGAAACGTGTATAATACGTGTATACAGGAGTTTTCTCTACAGACAACTTTTGTGAGACCTCAATAATTGTGCTGACCTCGGTCTCGAAATAGACATTTCCATTGTAAAAATATAAGTGTAAATTTTTAAGTCGGTAAATACTTCTTAGAAATCAAAATACACATGGATCTTAGGACTTCGGTAATCATATTAGTAATATCGTGGCAAAATTTAATTTTTTTGGGACATGATTTTTTTTCTGTCCCTGTACAACGTTAATTTGCCAAACAAATTGTAATGGATATCATTGAAAACCGAAATGTCACAGTTGATTGTACTTGACGAGTCCTAAGATAAAAAATTTCGGTTTCGATAAAAATAAATTAGGATTTAACAATTAATATTGCAATATAATTTGCCACATAATTTTACGTCAAATCGAGAATTTGCCTCACCCGATCGTAATTTACCGAGACTCGCTTTCTTCATAATATGATTTGAAGCCACGCATCATGATTCCAATAGTATTTTATAATAAATGATTAGGTAAGGTTTACGAAAAAATAACAAAATGATGTGTTTATATTATGATTTTTTTTTTTTTTTTTACTATAAATAATAATTGTCGTAAGATGTATGAACACGTTACAAAAGTCGGGTGTATGTATATAGGTACTATCGTATTGATTAGAATAATATATTTTATATAAAAGAAAAAAAAAATACCTCAAACGTAATAAAACACTGTACGAATGATTTTTCAATTAAAACAATTTTCTTCAAACGTTATGGTGTACGCTTTATTGACGATTGAACTACGTAGGTATTTTATCAATCGTATGTACTCGCGGAAGTTCTCGATAAATATGCAACTCTACAATATTTATAATAATCTGTTAAAAGATTAAAAAAATAAAAAAAATAAAACACTGTAAAAACCACTCTACGTGAAAATCTGCACTTCAAACGTTCTATAATAATTAATATAATACGAGTACCACATTGAAACCTGCTTATAGTAATACCCATGAAAACACGCCTTCGGTATTTATTATATTATGCACTCGCCTGCACAGCAATCCACCCAAAACAGTCACCTACCCACGCGTGCCAATGTCCGTCATTTTGTTAATTATTATTGTTATTGTATTTTACAGCAGAACACACAACTGTACTATAAAACGTGTAAAGGTGTTATTACTTACAATAATGTAAGATAATTATTTTAAAATTTAGTGGCATAGCAATTAAATAGCGTGTATTGTAATTAACAATTTAACCTGTACATATATTATTATCAGACTAAATCATGTGCTTCCGAACAGAGGTTATTTTGTGTACCTACTTATTATGTTATATGCAGTTGACTGGTGTAATGTGTTACTGGTATGTGTTATATGTTGTCGGTATATTATACTTAAATTATAAAATATAAAAACGTCGGTGTATATTATAATATTTATCAAACTCTAGTTTGTATTTTAAAAACCTCAGTTTTTTACGTACATGTGTATAAATTAGACACGACACTCGAATCCTTTAAAATATCAACTTTACGGTCGTACGATTTATTATTATTATTAAATTATAATGAGTAACAAAACTATAAAAAATTATTCTTTACCGACAGGAGCAAATTTTAACGTCGTAATATAGTATGATAATTACTGTGACTAACTCATGTGTTCTACTGATTTTAAACAAACTATTTTACCTTTTTAATAACAATATTATAACTGATACGTTTCAAATCGCCAATGAACTGCGATGAGTAATACAACTTATTGTTCTATAGTATGTTCAATATCAATTGTAATTAAGAGTAATATGTTCACTGTTATTAAAATACCTGCACTAATTACTTATGAATCGATTATTATTATAAACATAAATCGAAAATACCTACATGTATCATGACGCTTAATAATTAATTATTCTGAATTTGTATAAACGTCTTTCTAGTCTTTTGATCCGTAATAACATGTAAAATATATGCAACGTGAGATTTCAGAAGCAATGTATGGAATAAATCAATTTATAGAACGTGCGTCTGTTTTTGCAGGAGAAAAGTAAGAGAAACGAATTTATCATTATTTTTAATAAAAACGATCGATACATCGACATTTAAATTATACGCTAATAATGCTGAAAATGTCTCTGAATCAGCCTATACCCATAAAAAACTTTCAATGTCACGTTCTCTGAACATGATATTTTTTTCATGTATACGGATGGATTCGCAACTTTTTTTCTCCATATTCTCGATGCTTAAAAGTTTGATTATTATACGGAAAAATACAACGTAATACGATCAATTTTTAAAAATTTTGAAAATTACGTACGAGCTTACAAAAAAATGATGTTAAATTAAAATTACAATATACCAGTGAATATTGTTGTCTTCTCAAGTCTATGATAAACGCTTGTGTGGTTTGTTTTCGATAGTAAAAAGATTGAACTTTATTTGTATAAGCAACCACTGACCGATTTATAAGTTAAAATCGTATAACTGTATAGGCACATTAGTAGTACTACAAGTACTTGAGCGAGTAAAAGGAATGATCGTGCGTAATTGAACTTTTTCAGAACGTAAAAAAAGACTGTTTGAATGTTATATTCAATGTGTTATGTCATTTTCATGACAACTGAATCGTACAAACACTTGCCAAATACAGTGTATAGTGAGTACAGAAACCCAGATAAAATCAACAGGTGAATTTTTTAGTCGTATGCAACGTTACTTGTTATTCAGAGTATAACGATTATAGAGAATCGACGTTTTCACCGAATTTTTATTCAAATAAAACATACGTGATATTAGAATAGTTATGGAAATATCGATTTTTTTTTTTTGTCCTCGGTAAAATTCATTGACATTTTAAGCTTGACACTATTGTACGTATAGTGACTATTCAATAGTAGTAACAAGGACAATCAAAAAACTGTACAGCTGATTCAACTGATATAACAATAAATATCGACAAAACCAAACAAATTACACACACAGGCCATTACCACAGAAGACTTTTTCAATAGCTCTCTTAATAAACGCCGCCAAAATACGTACCACCACCAAAGTCCGTATATCTGTATATCGGTAGCCGATCCTTTCTACGCGAAAAGTTGTTGACAGAAGAACAAAAACATCATTGTAAAAACAATACTAAAAAAAAAATAAATAAACTGTACGAGCAAAAACTGCAATAATTTTCCGGCATAGTTCGTCCAACACCCCCTCGTCGTCGTCGTCGCCGCCGTCTTGGAGAGCAGCAGCAGCAGTTGTCCCCGCCGAATGTACGAATAATAATAATATGCGGTGCGTGCGAGTGCAAACTCGGACGACTTATTAGCGAACAAAATATAATGTTATTTTCCCCAAAGAAACGTACCTACGTGTGTGTACGGCCAGTAGACATAAGAGGTATTTGTATGATTTAAAACGAAATCGTTTTCGAATTTCGGAAACCCGAAACCCCTGGCATCTGTCCGTTAACCGCGACCAGATGTGTGCTGCGAGCGGCAGCTCGTATTATACCGGCGACACGTTATATAAATGTAACAACCGAAATCGTAATATATTACTATATTTTAATAGCGCTCAAAGGCAGCACGACTACGCGGTGGTGTCGTTATCTGCACAAAATAATTACGGGCCGAATCGGACACAAATTTTACGAACGGCAGAAAAGCTGAATTTTGGTTATTGTGCTCAGAAAACGATCAGCCTAAGTAAGAAAGTCCACCTAAGTTCGGGCTAATGCTCCGTGACGACATACTTCGTACAGGTATTCGAAAACGCGGTTTAAAATGTTCAGTACGGTATGTGGATATTGCGAAGGGAATTCACGCCATAACGCGATGGAAACCGTTGAAGAAGATCGTTGTTGAATCGATATCAGAAGTAGAAAATGATCCCTCGGAAACAGAAGACGGAGAACGAGAACATAATGATAATCGAATTATTAATATGTTAATAATTCTTGACTTTGTGCGAATTTAAAAAAATCGATTTTACGCTGTGGCGACAGGTACAGGTTCGTAGCGAAGAAAAACCAAACGTAACCAGAAAACGAATCTAATTTCGGCAGTGATTAGTTATCGATAATTATCTACGAAAAATTATACAAACAGCAAATACTTAGCCAATGTGGCGAGTAGAAATGTAAAACTTATTTTACTAATTTTAATCGTATGCACCTTATACAATCATTATTATACCCAATAATCTTTATGTCTTATAATTTTTTTTTTATGATTACACACATTAATGTATTTAATTGTATGCAAATAATTGTAATACAATTAAAAGCAATACAAATGATTTCAAATGATGACCAGTTAAAGTTAGTGAAAATCAAACGTAATTTAACAAAAACGAACTCTATTTTAACAATTATTATAGTATGAAAACACGTAATTTGTACAAAAATACTGAAAAAATCGTGTTTACGGTCATTAAACTCTTCTTTAATAAACGATGTTTTTTTTTTTATAAAACAAACTGTATTATTTGCAACAAAAAAAATACGTCTTTCGCTAACGCTCTGCAAATTCTACAACAAGGTAGACGCAAAATTTGCTCTCACGAAGCTAACGGTCAACCAATCATCGTCATTGGGGACTCTTTTAGTATTTTTATGAGGACTTTATGCTAATCATATCTATAAAAATTTTCTGCTTTTTTTCCCCTTTATTTCCTCTCAATTTCTCGGACTATTATTGTACGGTCGTTTTTCGTCTTCCCGTCGCCCCCGCATCCGTAACGGCCATCGGAACCAATTGATTTTTAACACCAAACCGCACCTTATTATAACACGCAATAATATCTTTTTTGTTATAGTCTTCGTATATGTTGACGTTTTTTTGTTATACCCACCTGCAGTCATAACATTACACTGCAGAATTCGGCACGGTCCTTTGAAAAAAGAAATTTATAATTCGGTTCCGTCGGCTTGCGTTTTTTTTTTTCCGCCCAAGTACGGCTGTTTAAAACGTACGTTGAAAATGTTCGTCGTAGCAAATCAATTTGGGTTACAGAAGTTTTTTTTGTGTACAACTGACCTGTTACGTACGAACAATTTTTATCATAATACCTTAATAATTAAAACGGTACTATATGTCGTAGCCAAGGGCGGGCGGACGGCATTGGACCGTGTTAAAAAAATTCATTTTGAACGATTTATGACTAATTTTGTGTAATTTTGATTCTAAGTTTAGTGAAAAAATCAGCATTACATTTAACGATATGTACATGTGCGGTTTACCGCATAACAATATCAGCTTGTACACACTTACTGTGAACAAGACTTTGGATCGAAATTTACGTTCCCGTGGTACTTTATTTGAATTGACGGAATTCGCGCAAAACTAGTTTTTATAGACCACGTAGAATTATTTTGTCGCAATATGTACTTAACTGCCTAAGTATAAAATTTAAAAAACTTTGTTTGGTGGAATGTGTCGTACTTTTATTAACAGATCAATAAAATACAATATTTTGAAAATAGGTACATGGAACGGTTCGTAAATGTTTATCATCTACTTGAGGTATTTATTGAATAAAAACATTGATTTTTTCGATTTCGCATAGGTTTCAAATTGTAATACATAGACAAGTGGGTATGCAAAAAAAATTAAAGGTTGTTTGTTGTACAGTTTATCTATCTGCGACATATTAATTGCTGTTGTAACGTATGAAAAACAAAACATAAAAATGCAAAAAGGCCAAACTATTTTGGATTTTTTATGATGGCCTTTTGAAAATCCTATAGCTACAACACCACCGGGTACATACACCATACGTACACTGTACACCCAAAGGCATTCGCAAAGTGGGATGAGTTGGGGGATATATCCGTCCCCATTATAATTTTTTTTTAGCAAACTTGTAGAATTACAACCAGCTAGTTATTGTTTTCTATTAAAAATCATACAATATAAAGGGTAAAACAAAAATGTAAATAAATAACTATTTAAACATAACATGCCTATTATTTGAATTTGTAAGTATTCACTTAATATTTTTATGTGAAAGAATCATAAAAAATTTTCCATATTTAGAACATTCCAGATCGTATGTACAAATAGAACACCTCAAATTTTCTTTTTTTAATATTTCCTCACTGCAGTGTTCTATAGCTACGTTGATATTCCTTATAAATACGTATGAAGATTACAATGCAGAGCAAAACAACATTTAAGGTTGAAGGCCAATAAAGCCAAAATATTATACGACGAAAAGTTATTTTCGGAAGAACATATCAAAACAAAATTTTGGGGCTATTTGCGGTTTCAGGGGGTTGGGCTCACTAAAGTATCCCTATTCGCGTAACTACTGAATCCAAATTTGGTATAGTGTTAGACAGGTAAAGACAGGTAAAATGAATTATTTTTCCCATATTTACACCACCCTTTGTATATTTCTGAGAACGCCACTGTACAAACACCTACTTGATCGATTCGACCGATTGTAGCGAAACAAAAACTAAGTACATAAAATTGTTGATTTTTTTGGAGATTTATTGCGTCGCGTAAAACCGCATTAACGTTTTAAATGCTCGAAACGTTAATAGAAACATAAAAATTTAACAAAAATGTATTACGCTTAGTAACTCATTTCTTGTACATATATATATAGATTTAGACATCAAATTTTCGAAACGTTTCGTTTACATACGCCGTTGTCGATGGACACCCGAACCAAAAGAGCGAGTTTAAAACTTTTATTTGAATACCGCTGTAGGTACAAGTACAAATGTAAAAATAAATGTTTGGATATGAGAACGTTGGTAGTTCCGATTACAATGTATCGTTAAAATTTTGCCTTTGTACATTTTTTCGTTTCGATTTTCATAACGCTTCGAGTGGAAAATATCCGATATCTGTTATACTGTCGTTGAGTTCTTTTTGGAATTTTTTGATTATTAAAATCAATTTTCAACAACACGGTCAGTTTTAAACCCTAATAAATATGACTTTAAAAAAAAATTAATTTTTCAAAAATCGGCCGATGACGAGAAATCACGTTTAAAGTCGCACACGTTCAATTACAAAATGTTCACCCGTATGAAAGAACTTTGCAAAATTTTCGTACTTTTAAACTGTACATACCTAACTGACTATATAATTAACGAAAATTTCTGTTTTTTTTATATTCTTCAAGTTCATCATCTAACTCGATATTCCCCGCTCGATGTTGTTTATTTTTTATTCGGCGACGAGAGATACTGTTACAGAACCTTAGTGCGCGTATAAGACGCGCGTCTCGAGAGTAATGTAAACGACCGAGCAAATTACTATATTGTATAATAACGCTCTTTTAGATGCCCTTCGCTTCCAAACCCTTTCTCGTCCATCCCTCACTCTGTCTGTCTGTCTGTCTGTCTGTCTGTCTGTCTCTCTCTGTCTCTGTCTGTCTCTGTCTCCCCTACCGTGCACGACCGACTGTCGTCGTCGTCGTCGTCGGTTTTTTCGCGTGCTTACCAATTTTCGCTGTATAGTCGTTGACCTCGACCGCGCGAAATTAATTCACACAGTTCTCGAACGCCGCCTGCCCATCACCGCCTCGTAAAAAAAAAAAAACCGTTGTTGAAGAGGTCAAAACTCGAAATTATCGCTACCCGTGTTCGTACTATTTTTTTTTCCTTTCTTTCTTCTCTAGACGAAATTTAATCGCCGAGAACGCGAATTGGGCGAACCACTCGCGTGTAGACTATGTATAAATATTACGTTATGTACCTACGTATAAAAAAAAATATCGTGTTGTACACGGTCTTTGTAATAATTATTATTATTATACTAACCCGTATACGAACAGCTGCTGTTGCTGCTGCTGCTGCTGCTGTTATTCGCGTTTCGGTGTTGGGATAGGACAACATTTTATCGTGTAGGAAGTTTTAACGATCCTGTTAGGTACGAACGATTTATTACGCGCGTACAACGACTGGTTTATAATATTAAAGACGTTCGTTTTAAAGTCGATAAAAATCGAAAATCGTTACCAACGGAAATAGGCACCTCTACGCTTTTATTGTTATCCGTTGAATTCGCGATACGACGAATAAAATTGCGCCGTGCACGATAATACGAGGGTTTCGATTTGTTTTGAAATCGATCGAACGAATATAATTTTTCAAATTGACGAGAGAACCAGGCGTCTTACGCAACGCGACGAAAAAACCTTCACGACCCGAATTCGACACGATGCCTCGCAAAAACTAATAAATATCGGTAGACGAATTACAAACACACTTCGTGCTACTGGACATTTAATATCAAACGGAAAAAAACCACGTGTTTCGTTAAAAGTGAAAAAAATATTATGACAATATTCACGTATCGCTCGTGTAGAAAAAGCGTCATAATCCTCCAGATTTTTACTATTTATATACGGTTCACGATTATCAAATAACATTGCAAATAAGATTTTTAAAAAAGTCGTTTAATTCTATGCGCCGAGTTGGTAGGTTTTTAAACGACTAAATGGAAATTATTTTAAGAAATACATATTTTTATATTCGATAGTTTTATGCGAATTCAGTGAACCGAATAATTTTAATAAATATTTCAACGTTGACATTTTTTTTTTGTCGTAGAAAAACCGTCAGCGTAACAAAACGGAACGATACGAGAAAATAAACCTTTATCGTTTTGAAATCTCGTCGATAAATTATAATCTAAATTTGCGTTAACACTATTCGACGTTTAGTTTTCCCGATTTCTACGTACGTACGAAACTGACTAACAGTTTTCGCTAACCGTAAAATTATATAAAAATTAATTTTATACCCTGTTACAAAAGACAATTCCTACCATGGTTCTATACACGTTAAAACTAACGGCCACGGTTATGCCGTTGCTCGACGTTCCCTTCTATGATAATGCTCGATGTCAACCAAAAAAAAAAAAAATTAAATTACAAACAACGATATGCAAATATTAATTGTAATTTCCACATTTTATAGTGAAAACAATAAGATTAAATACTTTTTATCATAAAAAATACTAATATTTAACCAATAATGGGTACCTAATATGATAGGTATAAGTATGATGCAAAATAAAAGGTATTAAAATGTTTTAAATTTAAATCGTTCTCAGCAATACCCCTGCAACACCTGGAGGATAAACGATAGTTTTAAATTGTAACCAAATTTTTAACTTTAAAATATTATGTAACACTAAGGAAATGTGATATTTTAAAAACGTGTAAACGAACATTTTTCAATAGTTTAGCACCATATAGTTTCGGTCAAGTGAATTCAAATACATTTTTAAAACTATTACTATTTAAAAAAAAAAAAAATAGCTGATGTAGTTCATCATCGTTGCGCATAAAATGTACACGACCCGGTTACAAGACGTCTCTGCGGTACAGTGACTTTTTACACTTCTCGAACGTATTATTTTTAACAAAACTGTACAGAAAAGTAGTTTCGCTGCGTCAGCTGCAATGACTGTACGCTCACCACAAACTTGACGTAGAGAAAAAAAAAGAGCTCTAATAAAATGTTCAGATAAGATGAGTGAAAAATATTTTAACGCAGTACGTGAGGAGTGAAACAATTATCAATTATGCTGTCACAAAAAAAAAACGTGTTACGGGTTAAGCGATAAATATTTGAAAACGTTTGCTCGATAACCGTCTTTTTTTAACTCAATCGTTCGAGAATGTGAAAATTATTCGTATAAATCGGTCGGTGGCATCAATGTTATCCGCACAAATTTACGATACGAACAAAATATGCGCGTGTATGGTATAATAGTAATATCACGTCCTCGTCGCGCATCTCCAATTCCTGGCTCCAATAAATATTTTACCATCCATCGCGGTTCGGTCTGCAAAAGTCGTACGGTATTTAGACTTACTAAAAAGTAAAACACCGGCGAAAAAGCGAAAAAAAAAAAAGAAAACAGTGCGTCTACAACGAAAATTATATATTTAAATGACGTTATTTTACGCTACCACGGTCTTTTTTGATTTTGTTAGACCTACCCGACTCCTCGACGTGCCAAACCTCGTTCCGGATCGTGCTCGAGAAATAAAATATTAATATAATATAATAGACACGCCGGTGTAGTAGTATACTTCACGACCCTTGTTCGAAAAATACGACGGTTAAACTAAATAATAATACATATAGTAACGACCGTAATATAACGAAATGTTTTCTAGCGAAATACCGTTTTTATCGAGTAGCATAATAGTAGTAGTAGGTACCTACTACCTACTACAACGATTGTCTGCCCCGCGGAGATTAAATGTTTCGACGGCACACGCGCGACAATTACCCGCCTCTGAAAACGTTTCGAGGATATTTTTTACTATAGCTTCATCTTTATAATATATAGGTATGGTGGCCTTTTCGATCTTTTTTCCTTTATTTTTTTTTCACCTGGTTTTTTTTTACTCTGGCAGTTCATCAAAATATACCTATCATCGCTGATACAATGCACCAAAAGAAACTCCTATATTATTATTATTATTATTATTACTGTTGTCGTTAGCTATATTGTGTGTTAGATACATATATAGTGAGGATTTTAATTTTCTCTACCTCTCCCTCGTTCTTTCTCAATCGCACCCAAACCTCCTGCAGTTTACCTGCGCGCGGTAAAAAAAAAAACATCTGGTAGACCGCGTCATTGTTGTGTGCAGCAGCAGCAGCATTTTCGCACTATTTACCTGCCGCGGTCGGCCTGCAGGAGTCGCGAAACGCAAACACCGTCACCGGGGATTTCGTCCCCGCACCCCTTTGGCCCGGCGAACGGTGTTGTAAAGAATGCTTTTTAACAATATTTGAGTGAATACCTACTTATTTTTATAATTAGTGTTTACTACGAATTCCTGTTTTCCACGTTCAAACGATTTGAAACACACAAACACTTTGAGAAATTATAATTTTCAAATACTTTCCGAGTCGAAAACGAAAAATTACGCATAACAAAAACGATCCGTTCGGTAAACGACAGTTTTCAGAATCAATCATCGCGTCAGTATAGATCAGTTTGGAAAAAAAAAACGGTTTGACTATAATTTGCACGGATGAACAAAATCGACGCTCGTTCAATTTATTCTTCTAACGTACGTTTGTTGATTAGGAAAAAATCTGAACGATTGTTTGCGAACGCTTAAAAGTGTTCGATTAAATAGTATATATTGAACGACGACGAAAAAATTTCAAACGCTTATAAAACTAAAGTGTTTTTTAATACCGACCAAAATATTTGAATACTTTTACCCGAATACTACAAGACTGAACGTAATTATAACGGGGGAAATTTTTTGGGGAAAATCTTCGTGAAAAATTCGTCGTTTTTCACGACATTTTCGCGCACGGAAATATAGCGAATATCTCAGTAGAGCCGTTTAAAAATTTTTAAGTCTGTGCAACGTACAAGACAACAGTCTGAAAACTGTTTGGGCGTCGTAAAATTATAACGGTTATTCGGTACAACGCAAGCGTGGTAATATAATAAATAAATCCAGAGTTTTCATATTTTGTTCGACAAAAAAGAGTACGACGTTCGCGCTGCATAAAATACGGTAAAACGAGTCTTTGAAACTATTTCGTTAAATAGTGTGCGACCGTATCACGTATGAAAATTAATTCTTACGTCTTTTATACATAGTAAATACACTAACGTCACACAAATTGTAACTCGTTAGGTTAGGTTAGGCTAACCTAACCTAACACGATGCTACCCTAAAATAAACGTTCGTTTCGATAAACGCCGCAAAACAACGGTGATCGAATAATAGCGCGTTTAAGAGTTGAGCGGCTCTTTCTCGCGCAGAGTCGAAACGATGAAAATCGTACAAAACGGATTTTAAAACGTTGCTCATCGCGTGCATTTTGGCTTTCGAGCCATCGATTTTTTTTCGCATCACACTATTTCGTTATCCCTTCAAGGATTTTTATTTATTTTTTCGTCTCGGTACGTACAAGTCGTCGCCAGCGACACGGGACGGACTCGCGTGCGATTCGCGTCGGTCCGGCCTTTTCGACCTTTCGCAACGCGGAGATGCCGCCGAACGTCGCGCGAAATTCGTTTGGGCCGAATGCCGCCCAAAACGTACACCACCACAACGAGGGTTTTTGTCGGTTTTTTTTTTATATAACCGTCGCGAGGGTCACATTATTATTGCAGCGCGAAATCGGGCGCGAACCAGTTTATTTTTTTCTTCTTCACATATATAATACACATATACGAGTATTATTGTGCTACCGCGACTGTGCTAAACGACCGATTTTATTGCAATACTGTGTTACGCCAAAGCCCCGCCGCGCGCTCGTTATAAATCATTCGGCTAAACACGCGATCATCGTCGCGTTGTCGTCGCGAAAAAACAAACGGTTTTTTTACAGCTAAAGCCGAAACGTTTTTTCGTTTCGAATTTTAGGATTACAGTCGAATGCGCGTAAAGTATATAATACACACGCGCACGAGATAACGCGAGTTTCCGTGTAAACTGTTTGATGCAGACGGCGTGCATCGAAACAACAACGACGAGCGACGAGCGACGAGTTAGGTTTCCGCGATGAATTTTTAATAAAAACATACATTACGTTTGTCATTTTTATTTCGCAAACATTCAAATAGACTACGTAAGCGCTATGATTACATTTGTAAATTAAAAATATTGTAAAAAATATATATACCGCTGCTGCTGCTGCTGCGGCGTAACGAATAAATAAATATAAATAGCGTGTACTCACGGTGATAATTTCGTTTGCGCCGAACTCTCCGGGACCGAACTTGACCACACCTGTACGGTATAAGACGGACTGATGGAACAATTTGACGCGGACCCGCGTGTTGAGAAATTGTCGAGTTCGGGGGGTTGTACTCGGAGGTGAAACAAAAATCTCCGGTTGGTCGGTCAGTCTGTGGTTACTGACACTGTCAAAATAAATACTCCACCAAACGCTCCCACTCTCTTTAAACCCGGACCGCCGTCCCTTCCACCTTCGTTAACCTGCACCACACACGCGCGCGCGGTGTTTTTTTTTTTCTCGCATTTTGTTTATTTGTTTCCTTTACCCTTCGCGCTGCAGGTAAAATACAACAAAAAAATAATAGTAAAATACAACGCTGAAAAAAAACCCAACAAAACAGTTTAATAACAGTGCGCGGATATAGAAAAAAAAGACAGAAAAAAAATCCGTAATATTATTGTCGCTACAGACCGCGTATTATCCAGAGAGAGAGGAGAAAGGGGACACCTATCGGGGAGGGAGGAGGGAGCCGCACACCAATCGTTTGACAGTGTGCACACTTCTTTTTCGGGTTTTCATCGTTGTTGAATTCAGCGTTTTTATCTGTTCGCGTGTGGCGTGGCGTGATCGATAGATCGAACGGCATAAAAAGCGCGATCATTTGCAAACCGAACGCATTTAAAATGATTTTTTTACTGTTTTTTTTTTCTCATTTTTTTTTAACATACGTTATTCATGCGATGACGCGGACAATTCAAGAAAATAGAAAAAAAAAACTGACTTAATGTCGCGCGTTATTGACGGTTTTTTTATCACTATCGCAAATATTATACGAGAGAGAGCGTTATATAATATTATTGTTGTATTATAAAATGACACCGGTGGTCGGTTCTAACCGAGTTACGAAACCGTGTTTTTGCAGTATATTTTACGTTGAAATCACCGGTGCCGTTTAAAAGTAAACTTTTACGCGCGTAACGTGTACTATTAGATGGGTCAGCCACTAAATCCCGAACGGTCTAGTAGACGAAACACCTATTTCGCAAACTTCGGTTTAAAACACATTATCGAATCGGACGAATTTTTTGACGTTATTTTTTTAGAATGTTTTCGTCCATTCATGAACAAAATATACTTTCGTCGACGAAATTCTCGGAGAGTACGCGTAGGAGGTACTACCTGTAACACCTTGCACGACGATAATCCCAAAGATAAAATGGAATAATATCGAAACGTGTAACGTTTGAACTCTCGTTATACGGGGGGGTGTCTGTACGATTTTATACAATTTGAGAATCGCCCAAGAACAATATTACAATATTATTTAGTATATTACAACACGTTATTCTTACGAATTTCTCTCGGTGTATAGGTCCTCTTATGTTTATTTATAATAGATATTGTGATCTACCAACAACGTTATAAAGGTCGGCACGTATATTAGGTAATAAAAAATAAAACTCGAATCGCGTTAAAACAAAGTGGGAAAATAATTTGAGGTCTTCATAATTATAGGGACGTTTTCACACAAACTGTACCTCGTTTGATAAGAGTAAATATCATATAATAATTATGATTATCTAATATATCGGGGGCGGTAAATTACCTATATTGTAAAAAAAAAATTATAGGTATTGGATAGGATAAAAATTTAAAATAATACCACATCGTGTAACCTTTAAAATAATAATACTTTTGTTCTTTCATATATATACAGTACAAGTTGTTAAGAACGTACTTAACGGCGTGTCGAGTATTATAGGTGTATAATAGATAAATATTGAAAATTCGGTATACGCGCTATATTTAGTTTAAGAGAAACGGACAAAGAACGTAATTTCGGCAACAGCAAACATAATTCGACTTCCTCTCGAATAACTCAACGAATATCTGAACGAAACACGATAATATATCGCGTTACATAAAATCAGGAAGCCAAATGTGAATTCATAAAATTGCCGTTCGCGTCGATTATATATGTATACACCATATAGGTATTTCGTAACTATAATAATATCCAAATTTAATACCGCACTCTCGTATTCAGAGGGCGATTTAAAGAGATATTAAAGCATCGCGCTGGTCTCTTTTCTGCTACGTACAAATTTTTCAATGCAAACATTCGCGCATGTGTGTTAAAAAAAAAACACTGCAACGCAGTTAAAAAGATACACTACGTTCGAGCGATACGAAACGGTAATACATCAAATTAAATGTTTTCCGATCGCTTTCCGATTTTGTGTAAAATTATATTATTTTTCAGACGCGATAGTAAATTGTCGGGAAAAAATTTAAATCACCGTTAAAATTGTAAAAAAAAAAAATTGACCGTAAATACATCGCGAAACGGTGTACACCTGAAGAAGAACCGCGACACGCCAATTTAATAAACACGCGTAAACGACGCCGTAACACTTTCCTTTCGTGTTTTCTAACTATTACTTTGCACGCGGCCGTCCAACCAAACGAAAACGTTCGTTATTATAACGTATAGTTTTTAAATTTTAAAATAATTTTGTAATTTCGCAGTATACGCGAACATTTAACCGAATAACTTGTTGAACTAATTATTTTACACGTCTTAGTTCGCATTGACTCGTTTAATCCATTTGTTCCTACTCTCCGAGTAATGTGAAAATTATATTTTCCCCTGTGTTTTTACTACACGCTTGTATGTTTATAGGTGTACGTATTCGAATCCGTTGCCATTTTAGGAACAAACACCAGAGTGCGAACACTAAGTGTACACCTACAGTTCTAAGATTTGTGTTTAAATCTCATTCATTAATAATGTACTTTCAAGTAAAACTTTATGCACTCGATAAGATACTGAAAAAATTATGTCTGTTAATATTAGTATTATAAGTACAGTATCGCCAAATTTATCAAATAAAACACTCCAAAATTATAATCACGTAATAGTGTTTGTGTTGTAAAATTGTAATTACAAACGTGAGACCTGTGACGGGGTGAAACCCTCGTCGTTAGTCGATAATTTTGTACTCTTTTTTTGGTTTTCAACAAGTCGCACGATAACTATAATTGATTATAATTTACGTTTGAGTGTTTGCGCTAGTGAAAATGTGGGTTATAACTATTTTGATCGTGCGTACAATAACGTTCAACGGATCGCGTAATCGAGCACTTTATAACAACGACAGAAGAGAAAACATACAGGAGCGCAGTCGTTTTTCTATACGACTGCTCGCCTCCAGACGATAAAACAAAACAAACGACTGTCTCCAAACACGCTAGATCCTAATGTTCGCAACGGGAACTTAAAAAATACGAATAAATCTGGTCGGACGAAACCGGTCGACTGTCCGTGCGGATAGTCTAGACGTTTGTACCGGTACGAAAAACGCCGCCAAACATAATGTAATGCGTACAAGGGCGTGCTCGAGAATTTTGAACGGGAGGCGGCGGCGTTAAGTCGATTTTCTCAATCGTCGTTGTTTGAACGTGATCGCCACTTTTGACAGGAGTAACCGCCAACGCGGACGGCGATGCAACTTGCACAGTAAACGAGCCCCGAATGCTGCGTGTATTTCGGCCCCCGCGAGCACGCCCACCACGTAATTTCGTAAAACTATTAAGTGGATGTATATGAAATGTTTGGTGTTTGCAATTGAAATCATTTCACCGGGTTCAGATCGTTCTTGCACGAGAAGAATAAAGCGGGTAGTGTCTATATATATACAGAAATTACAAGCGACCAGATTTTACGTACGTAATACATGAATTAAACTAACCGTGTACAGTATTATAATACGCGTCGCCGTAATAATTCAGAAACTGCAAACTCAAAATGATGTACTCGATATTTGTAAAAAAGCCGAGATCGCTCTAGGTCACCGCGGATAGTTGGCCGGAGTAGCCGCGCGCTTTGGGTGGTTCACTGGTTTGGAAGTTTGTGGTTCAAACCTGTTATTTAGTATTTGAAAACGGTGATAAGTCGTTTGTTTCGAAAAAAAAAACAGTTCTCAGTTATCCGTAGTACACCACGTCCTAGTAAAAACCATATTAAACAAAAAAATATTAGTTCTACCAGTTATTAGACTACGTGAAATACGACTTTTTTCGGGTAATGTCGCTACATCAATCAACTTCTCACCGACCTCAAATTCACTCCTATTTCTTTCCTTTCTTTTTTTTTTTATGCAATACTACGTTTAGTGTTCGTTTATGTAAGACCCTTTCAAATTTTCCTATTGAAAACGCTCTGGCCTTAATTGTGTTGTCAAAAGTTGAAATCGCTCTGTAAATGAATCACTTCTGCAGATGATTCCGCCTTCACAACCGCGTGCCTATATATATCATAGCATCCGACATCTATAAAACGTGAATTATGCTCTCTCTGTCCAGCGAGAGAACTCACGCCAATTTCGGACTTTTAATCGACTGGCGGTCGAGCGATTCCCCCTAGGCCCCCCCTGCCGGCGATCATCTGCAATGAGAACATTCCAGAATATGACGATCGGGCTAGTCGGCGGAGAATTTAAACTTTAACGATCCGTCTGTATGCCCGAAATCGGCGCGTGCCTCTCTGGACCGCAAAGTATAGTAAACAACTAAACTACGTTGTGCATCAGTACATCAGTACATCAGTTGTCGAAAGCGCACCCGAAAACATTAACCACTCACTCCTTTTCGGCAAAGAATGGCGCCTTTTTTAGAAACCGTGTGTGCCCGCCTGACCCGCTTCTTCCATCGAAACTCTCTGCGCATTCGTCGTCTTAACCGTACAAAACGTGTACAACATATTCGTCGTCTGCATTTTTTTATATTTTTTTTCCCCGCTCACTGTATCGAGGTTATGAAACGCGCGCGCGACGGCCGGTGAACACGAGGGGGGATTCGTGATCTCCTCGATAACAACTTTTATATTTTTCGTTTTTATACGACATGGCGTGTTTATTTTATTAATTTTTTTGTGCATTCGATCACGTAGATAGGTAGAGGTACGGTGAGAGAAAGAGAGAGAATTGAGAGAGAGTCTCGACACAAGCGTTTCAATAAAATGTACAAACTTAACTTAAAGCACATTATATTTTTAATCGTGTTAGGAACGTGTACTAGACACATTTGGAATCGCATAAACGATGATTCTTGCTAGCGAATCGGAAAAACGACAGTATATCATATAGTACACAACCGAAGTAGGTACAAAAGTAAGTTTTATAATGTTTACTGAACGCGCATTGTCCGGAAAAGATCTAAGATAATAGAAAAAACAAATTTTTAAAGGAAAAAAAACAGTTTATCAGGTGTTCCCTTTGAACATCGAAAAATGTTGAACAGCAGTGACATAAAGTTAGAAACTCGAACAATATCGTTATGGATTTTAAGTTATTTTCAACGCTTGAATACTAATTTTTAATACGTGTATTTAAAAATACATCAATTCACTTCTGCACAGTCTGTTTTCAGTGCCGCTAAAAAAAAGCAGGGTCTGCAGGGCAACGCCTTGGTAAAGGGGCTCGGTCTTTCGTATCTCTGGCCCCCAATAGAGAAAAATAAGAGCGATTAAGTAGACGCTGAAAATCATTATTTTTTTTTTTTTTGTGTGTGAAAGTCGATAAAACTTATGAATAGAAATAAAATTTAAGTATAGATCTCGATACATAAAAATAACGTTTCTAAATTTCAGAAAGGGGTGAATCCTTTTAGATCTAAACTATAGATCGGATATCCAAAAACCACAGGGCGGTACGAAATGTTCCCGGGCCCCAAGAAGCCTCAGTCGCGGCACGGTCTGCAGCAATAAGAGCCAATATTCGTATCGTATTTTGACGGTAAAATACAATGATGAAAAGAAACCGATCAGAAAATCTTGAAAAGTTGTCCGCACAGCTCTCGTATATAATAAAATAACGTCTCGCAGAATAATTAACCGTCCGGTATATGTTTTCTCGTATAACGTACAAAATAACTATGCTTTTGTGTTGGAAAAAAAAAAGACCGCGTGTGACGGCAAAAAAAAAAACGTTTGTCGCATTCCTAAACGTCTCGGGAACGGTGAGCGTAGTGTTATTATTTATTGTCCGGTATGTGTATACCGATATTTATGTAGGTACGGATGGTAAAAAAATATATTTTTAAAAAAACAGACCACTGCCGCCGTCCAGACCAATTACGAGATTGATTGCACCCACAACAACTGCGCACGAGAACAAGAGTGAATAAATAACGTCGCCGTATATCTCTCCGAAGGTTTGCGTTGATCAAAATACGAATGTCCTTGTTCCTCGCGCACGCCGGTTCGCCAAGTACCTGTATACTGCGCGTTGACCGCTGCACCGGCGGTGCAGCGGTCGACGTGTGCGCACATAGATATCTATGATCTCGTTGCAACGACGAATTAAAAAAAAAAAAAATGATAATATATATAAGAAAAAAAACGACCGACCGTCTTCGCATAACCAGACGGATCGAACCTTACTTCGCATTAAATAATACGCGCGCAATAATGATGTGGGGAAAAAAAATAAAAAGAATACAATAATAATAATACGTACGCGCGTAAATGTGACTAAAGGCATTGTTCCAAGAAAAGCAAGTTGGATGCCCTCGAAAAACGGCGAACACTGCGATAAATTACACGCGAAACAACGAGTCGCGTTGAGCTCTCCCGACTACGACGAGCACCGGATACATGTTTATATTAGGTACGTGTCGTATATTGTGTATTGCAGCGCGCGTTACCGTTTCGGATCTTCGAAAATTGTTTATCGTCCGCGAGACCTAAACACACCTCCGCAGCATCATATTATATAGCTCCGGTGTGTGTGTGCCGGTGTACTCGCTTATATTTTAATTTTTTTATCTCGTCTACTTCGTTTTCTGCTGCACTCGTAAACTGCAGGCAAAAAAATATTAAAAAACACGCGCGGAAACGTTTTTTTTTTTCATCTACAAACGAATTCTGCACAGTGCACCCCGCGAGATAATGAGATTTACTCGGACCGGCTGCACCGACTACGTATACAGTATTATAATGTAACGTACTCGCTGAATTTCGTTCGTTGTTCCGAAATGAAAAAAAATTGCAACGTGCACGACGTCTCGCAATAAAATAGGTATTGTTACAACGTTGGTCCAAGGTGAAATAAAACGATATTTGTTTACAAATTGTTATTGTTATAATCGCGTGAGGTGCAGAGAGACACATATCGTATTAGTTACGCGCGTAGGAACGTCGTAAAAACCAACGTACACTTTAATATACGATTTGATTTTCGAGCGGACGCGCTATAAAATAAACGATATGGTTTCAGTGTGTCGTGCGGAATACTTTTGAACAATAATCGAGTAAAATATTTAAAACACCGTACTCGGGCACTTCAAGAAAGTATTTGAAATACGCTCCAAGTAAAACGAAAAACGATTGAAAATGATCCGACATGATGGTTCTAATTGACAAGAGAGTTTTCAGAATTCGCGTCAGTATGGATCGATCGTAAAATCACGTTCGAAATAGAAACCGTTTAGTTGATTCCAATGAAGGCGTAGAAATAAATCGACGATTAATCATTCTAAATAAATTTTTTGCATTTTTTTAACGAGGAAAAAATTAAGAAAAAAAACGAAAAAAGTATTTGAAATACTGCTTAAACGCTTACGACATAAAAGTATTTAATACTAACGAAAATATTTGAACGCTTTAACCCGAACGATTTACGAGAATGATGGTTAGGTGATGACACTTCGGCCGCGCGAAGATCGAAAAGCGCAGTCCGGCGTAACAGCTGTCAAATCGAACCCCCTTATCAGTAGTAGTATGATCATCCTAGGATATTTTCACCTCCTAAAAGTTCAAGACGGTACAACAAATATCCTAAAATAATTATTTCCCCGGTAAAAATATCCTAAGATAATCCATACCGGTGAGGTATGGTTATACCGGGACACCGACACGAAATGTTAACACTGAGATCAGTGGCGCAAACTCACGGGGGGGCAATGTGGGTGGCGACAGCCCTCTTGAACAATTTACCACAAAGTTATATCAAACACCGAAACGAATTTTAACGACCTAGTAAGTATGTGGGTGAGCTTAAATAGTCCTTCATTTTAAATCGGATTGCGCCACTGACCGTGGAAGTTTGACCGTCAGTGTACAGTATAAATAATAATAAATATCGGTTCGAAAGAAAATGAAAACGTCGAGAAAATGACAAAAACAAGCAAGCACGGTCGACATTTTAACCGTTTCTCAAACATGCGAAATTCCATGTTTTGTTCGAAACCATTTTGTCCACCGTTGACCGATATCGTCGTTTCGCAAAGAAAAAAAAAACGTGGAAACATGGATAGTAAACGCACAAGTGGTTCGGTTTGTTTGATTTTTGACTATAGACGTTAAACCAGCTGGGTACTTGACATTCGGCATTGTACAAAAATTAAAAAGAAACCTTGTTTAAAATTATATTTTTTTCAATAAACGCGTTCTAAACGTTTTGTTATTGACATTATTTTCTTACCTACTTTTATGAAAATTGCAACATTCAGTTGGGAAATTCGTTATCGGATCGCACGTGATTTTAAAATTGTAGGATTTCGATTATTTTTTTAAAAAACGCTTTAACAAGGAAATAAAGTAGGTATCGAAAGATTTGTAACGTTTTCGGTGTGATACTTCGTACGGATGAATATATAGAATAGAAACGTTTTGAAATGTTTAGACATAGTTAAAAAAATACACTAAAATTAATATTTTGGTTTTATAATAGGTTTTTTTATTTACAAATAATTGTAGTGGATGTTTAGTGAATCTTACATTACGTGTTACAAACATTTTTTCGTAGTAATTTTAAAAATTCCGCAGTAGTTATTTACAATTAACTTATCTTTGTTCGTTTTCACAGCATTAAGAAAGAAATTGTATTGTACCTACGCTGCACGTACAGTTTATTAACAGGTTAAATGTTCGCGTAATGCAAAATTACACTATGTTAAATGTGATGAATTAAATGCCACTATAACTATGAAATACTAAGGCACTATTATTAATTTTCTGAACTTGAAAGCAATGATAAATCTTTTAAGCAAAAACAAAAATATACCGAGTGAAACTATATCTATTCGAACTTACTATAATGAACTAATTCAATTTTGTTTGTCTTCACACTGTTAGGATAAAATATTCACACATCATATTTGTTTGCGAATCGTTTTTAAAATCGTCGTGCACGTATTAATAAAACATAACTATATTATTATTATTTTTAATCATTTTACCACATAATATCTGTAAATAATATTGTACAAACAAATAAAATGTGTTCGCAATAGGCTACTTACCCACTAGATATAACCTATTATGTAATATTCGTGTAAAAATATAAAAAAGTTTGAACTCTTTCAATATTCTGAAAACTGCTAAAATAGTTTACTCGTATAAAACATAAATAAAACATAGTGACTAGCATTTCAGTTTGAACCGCTCTAAATTCGTAATATCTATACACACATTTACACTTGTATACAGAATTTGTCATTATTTTGTGGGTAATTAAATACCGAGCAAAAGTGTTATTATTAAACTGTTTTATGTAAATCGCTCTTGGCCAAAATGTCATTGACTTGAGCGCATCACAAGCACTTACATTTAATTTGCACCAAAATCGGGCTAGCCGGCTAATAATTGTTTTTTATTGGCGCCTACGTCTTTTGAACGTCGTCGTAACGTCGATATAATAATATTATATAGCATGGTGACGATAAATCAATTTCTGTACGGTTTGAAAATTTCAAACAATCAATTATCGAACGTAACCGCACTTGAACCTGTTCGACTTTTGTACAGAAAAAGCGATTTAAAATTTTAATAAAAAAATATTAGCCGAACGTTTGACCGGTCTATAATAGTAATATTATCACGAACACGGAAAAAAATCGTGGCAGCAGCGTATTTATTTTTTACGAAACTGCCGCACGTGTCAGAGCAGAGAATATACGAATGTTATTATTACCGGAAGCAATATTCTCGAAAAAAAAATATTTTATTTATATATTCTCAAGAATATACTCATTTTCAGATTTTTCGTTATTATAAAGTAGACTATATATTATTGTATTTTTCAATTAGCAGTAATGCTCTTGAGGAGCATTGTCTGTATAGAATACAGGTAAAGCTGAATTGAAAACTAGTGGGGATTCATATGACACTTCGAACATTTAAAATCGTTCTAAAACAGTATTATTTTGTTTCGAGTTTTAACCACAACTACCGTCGTCACACAAGTTGAACTTAAAAATATTATTTTACCTACCGTTTATTTACTTCACTACGTGTCGGGTTCGCTTAAAACGGTATCGTTTTTTTGGTTTAGCGCCTCCTTTATGATAACTGCCAACGGCCCCCTACTGTCAAATAATTTTTTTTTTAATTTATAGATCAGTATTCTAAATCGGAACAAAAACAACCGTTTTGAGAAGACAGTAAATGTTTCGTTCTACAGCACTTTACAAAATGATTTTACTTCGAGTACCGTGTACAAAATAATACCGATTATTTTTTACGGACCACGCCCCTTTAAACGAATCTTTTAAGTACCGATTATATTATCCCACTCGCCGTTTCTCGGTTTGCTGCACCTCAATCCGGATAAGCCGCGCGTGAACATATTTTACATATTTTTTGACCGCGTTCGATTTGTGATTTGGTATGATGCCCGCACGCCATTTTTATCAGAAGCCGAATCGACTGCAGTGAAACAACGATTATTATTATTCTACTCGTATTTGGCCCGTGAAAACATGTACATATAACGTTATTGAAAAATCGTGTTATTTATTTAAATAATACGAGTTAAGTAACACCGATATCGAAGCTGTTAACCTAAACCGCTATATAATATATTTTATTATAATTGCTTATTTATAAACCACTATAAGATTAAACGCGACACGTGTTGCAAGGTGCTTTGCACTATTCAGACAGGGCCTAGCAGGATTCTCAGTGCCCCTAGGCAGTTACCTGAGTATGGCCCCTCTTACCTATTTTGTTTAAAAAGTTTATGGTTTTATTCGTTAACAAAATTTACTGTTTATCGTAACTAAATGACTAAAAGTCACGGGACAAAATAAATCACGTTTCTAAAAATTAATTTTCTAAAAAAAATGTTTCGTGCGTCAATTGGAAAATCACGAAATGACTGAGGGCTCCCAAAAATATACGGCCCTTGACAGCTACCTTGTTTGCCAAGGCGGAAATACGACCCTGTAATCGGACCTTTTTATAACTACGCTAATACGAAAATTTAATTTTACTATAATAAGTTCTCTGTAGTTGATTAAGTCTTAAAAAATCGTGTAAAAAAATTTATATTTATTATTATTTATTTCTGTTTGGCTTCCGTCTCCCAAATTGTATACCAAATTTTCGCCTATGAAGAACGCAATTTTCAAAAATAATATAAACTCATGTTATATTCTGAAGAAAAAAAATTGTTTTTCCATACATTTAAAATTTAAAATGGCGTACAAAACCGTAACCTTTCTACAAAACTAAATTTCAATTAATAATAATCAAATTACACATGTTCCAACTGTATTTATAAGTCTCAAAAAAGTTAAGTAGACGTAACACTAACATACACCACTATAATATTTCATTTATATTTTTAAATTAGTTAAATAATTATTCAAACCTCCCATCTTCGAAAATATATTATTATTATTTTTTTTTTTTCAATGAAATTTGAGGGAAAATCTTTTTGGGTAAGGTACCTTTTTTTGTGGATATAATGTTAGTTATTAGTAAATGTATTTTAAATAAATTTTTATTTTTTTATCCAATTAAGAATTGTATTTACTTCGCTTTGCTCGGATCGGTGGTTCGGAAGCTGTAATTTAATATTTATATTAAATCTGTAAGCAATGGATTGCTCACAAAATATACGATTCTGAATCAGTGAGTATCACCCGTCCAATACGTGGTACTCAACGCATTGTGTATTTAAAAGGTTTGGCTCAAATTTTCGTGAAATTATTTTTTATTAAATTAATTATAAACAAGAGAAAAGATTAAGAAATTAATACTACTACGTTTGTCAGTTTTACCCATCCTAACGTCAAGCCGTTTGAAAATTTCAAATCGGCGATTTCGTAAATGTTGTCGATTTTTTATCGTAACGCAAAAAAATAATCGAAGATTTAACGACAAGACGTTTCAAATAGAGCACAATATAAAACCGAATTCCTAGCTCAAATTATGGCGTCAAACGTAAGGCCGGGAGCGCGCCTTCTACCGGTATGAATGATAACAGACAGAAAAATTTCAAGTCGTCCGGCAATTTCCAAAATTGTTTGGTTTTCGAATCGTAACTGAAACAAAATCCGAAAGTATAAAAAAAAAATTCAAATAAAGTACCATATTGGTCCAAAATGTTTTTGTTGTGTAACGATCGGACCACTCCGAAAAATAATTGTCGTCCCGCACAGAAAAAAAACGCGCTATCCATTTTAAAGCGTTAAATGTCTACACGAGCGTAAAAATATATGAAGAATATTATACAATATTATACTTGTAACGATTTCTATTGAAATTTAAAGCGTCAGCGACAGAGAAGGTTTTAAACCAGTTTTGTTGTCGATTCCTGTATTGGCCCCGAAGGGGGCGGCGGTAGCCTGCAAAGTCGGTCGGCGAAAAAACTGAACACGTCACTGTTAATTTCATGTATAAATATCGTATAATCCGTCTAAATTAAAAACGATAGTATTTAATGGCACACTAATGTGCGCGACAAGGAGTATCACACAGATAGGTACGCACGTGCGGTATATTTTTTTCGTTAATCGATACCCATCGGTGTATCATTTTCTAAAGACTTTTTCAGGTTTGGTCAATTCCGCGAGAAAAAAAAAAACACAACAATAATTCATGTAACGCGCATTTATTGTTCGAAGAACAAAAACTTCCGTTACACGAATGTCTCGCTGTCTGGCCTAGCCATTAGCCTATATTTTTGTTTGATGTTTTTTTTGTACCAACAAACAATGCGGTGTAGAATCCTATCGGTATTAGACTAAACGTCTAGACTTCTTGGAATATTATGACCTGATTTTTCTTTTCCTTTTTTTTTAATAAAATGTATATATTATACATTTTATTATTGCAGTCTATTGTAATTTTCTATCACAACGCTGTCTGCAATAATTTCTCTTCATTCAAAATTTGTTAGTCGTTTTTTTTTTTTAATGCCGATTCATTGTACTATCGTGGTTAGTCTATTTTGGTCAAAATGTAATAGTGACGTACAGGTAGACGTATATATACGTATGGTACGCGTATGGCAGACAGAATGGCACTAGTCGCGATATACAATACAAACGATAACAACTCATTTTGAATCCATACCGATTTGTAATTTAGATAAATTATAATACGGTTTGTATCGCGGGTATTGTAATGAAAAGAAAAAAATAGTGATAAAAAAACCGTGTTTTATTCTCATAAAAATGCAAACTATCGTAATCGTACACTCGTAACTTTTTACGATATTTATCTGATATTACATTAATTATTTGTTTCCACTGTGTAATGTCGGACGATTTACAAACAAAATATAACACGTTCAATACGTTAATTATTTTGCAGTTATTAACTTTCGAAACATTTTTACACCTCAGAAGAATAAAATATAATGTAATACGTAGGTACGGCAGACAGGTAGTACGTAAATTGTTCGACAAGTTTTTTTTTTAAATCTAATTTAATACATCTAATTCAATAATACTATCAATCGATCGTTATGTTGTCAGTAAAATTTGATAAATTCATATTTTTCCGTTCTATCGAGACACCCATCGGATAGTTCAAAAATTGAAATAACTAATCACTCTCCTCCACTGTATCTTTTTAGGGTTCCGTACGAAACCCTATTTTTTCCGGATATACTGAAAATTTTTTTTTTTTTTTTAGGGGGGGTTAATTTTTGAGAATTGAAAAAAAACGTATAAAATTAAAGGGCTCGATATAAGGGATTCGAACGTATTTTTTTTTTTTTTTATAATCACACAACGAATAGCTGAAGAAGAAAATATAGGAAAATTGACCATTTCCGAAACTATAGAGTTTAAAATTTTGATAAAAATAGAAAACTTTGCTCGTAGTTAACAGGGAAACCTAAACGGAAATCTTAAAATCATCTCGGAACCCAGGATTGTTCGTAGTCAAGGGTTTTAAAAAAAAAAAAACGTTAAAAATCTCGTAAACGGGTATAGTACTCGGCATAGTACTTGTTGCAGATTTTAATTTATACGGCATCACACAATAGTTATGTTTAATCTATGTTTAAAAAGTCCCGAAAACCGCATGACTTCCGCCCAATTCAATAACGTTCTGAAAAAATGGTAAATTTGTACCACGTTTTTTTAGTATGAGTAGGTAACACGATATATTTTGTACGGAACCATCTCCACGCGAGTTCGACTCGCACTTGAGCGGTTTTTTTTTCCCCCCCAAAAAACAATACCGTCATACGAATCAATACGATACGATCAATGTTATAAGCGGCCCTGTTTAGTGTTACAAATATAAAAAATATTCATTTAATCATAAAGTGTTTGTATATTATAGTACCTACCACCATTATGGTTCAACTGAAACATTAGATGACCTTGATGAAATAATTGATATTGCAGCGTTGCCCATGCACTTTGATGACAGATTCGTAATTGAAAATGTCGATCCAGCTCACGACAATACATCAACTTCGAACAATTCCGAAAATGAGTCCTATACCAAACGTGGCCAAATAAGAAAACGCCAAAATAAAAATTGGTGCTTATTTAGTTTTCTTATTTACATAATAAATTCCGAAGAAATCTGTGCTAATGAAATAATTTTAAATTATTTTGAGCCGGGCCATACTTTTATGTCAGCGGATCACTTTCACCATCAGGTCGAGCTGTCACTGAAACACCAAAAGAAAACGTATGACTTTGATGATTTTGCCATTGCTATTGGCAACGCAAATAAATCTAAAGTTGTTGTTAAAAAAATGGAACACTCGGACTTTTTTTTATGGAAGGATTATAAAGCTCAGCAAAAATTGATCAAATCAACAAATCGTATTTTACTCAAAGATGTAGTATCTGTTCAAGTTAAACGTGGGAAATTTATATTGTTCACTAAAAACGATTACGATGAAGAATATTCAGAATTAGACTTTTTAAGAAAAAATGTTATGAAAATCAATGGAATGCCGCATCCAATCTCATTAACGAAACCACGAGGGGTTTTACAAGAAAAACGCGATAGTATCCTACAAAATCTGTCTCAAGTTCCCCCAGCCAACAAAAAAATTTTTTGGGAAAATATTCCAACATGCTAATTATTATAAAAATTATGTATTATAAAGTATTTTTTTTTATTTATAAATTGACTTAAAAATAATATTTTTGTTTTGTGAATTCTTTAAAATTAAAATGTATAAATAATTTTATCATATCAGAAATTGTTAATTACGAGTTACGGCATTCTTGCTTTTGAATAGTGTAGCAAAAGTTTATACCAATACTAAGGTACAACGAGTAAAGTAAAATATCTTGTTAATTATTAATTT